>JAWWMO010000083.1:75774997-76041520 GCA_035047845.1 Dendrocincla fuliginosa | reverse complement strand
GTGGCTTTTTGTCTCAGCCTTTAAAAGCACCTACATCCCAAATGAAGATTGGGTGTGGACTCCTCAGGGTAAGCGTAGGACAGTGAGGTTGGTCACTCTCTACAGAGTGGCCTGAACGATACCTCCTCCTGACTATGTCCTCCACCTAAATCCAGCAGTGTGCTTTCATATCAGGCTCCCTCTTTCTTCCAGGCACCCTGATTCTGAATGTCTTGGATATTCTAATGTGGTGGCACACTCACACGAGAATATATGAGGTTTTATCTGTGACCAGTGGTCTGAGCCTTCTTTTTGTAAAAACAGGTGTTGAAGTTCCCCATTTTGAGCACACTGCACTCAAGTTCTCCCTCTGATGCTGGGTGCCTTATCCCTTTCATAATTTTTGGAAGAAGTGTCTGCCTTTGTTGAAAGTAAAAGGCCTTAACCTGTTGTTGCAGGTTTTTGGCATAGAAATGGTTTTGGATGTGTGAACATATGGCATATGTGAGCACATGCATGTAAAGGAGTCAATTGAAAATGGGAAGCAGGCTGAGCAATCCTTTAATTTCCCTTGCCACATGCTTTTTTTGCTGTGAATTTCTTTCCAAGGCATGAGAGGCATGACTGTTTTCCTGCTCTGGGATTCAGTTGCTTCAGAGACATGATGCTAATATATCTGAGTTCCTCATCTTCCTCTATTTTAGGTCTTAGAAGTGACTATGCTGGCACACTTTTTTAATGTATACTTTGCCTCATATGAAGAAAATGTGTTTTTCTCTTTCACAGAAATTCATATTATTCTTTAGCAGATATTCCCTGTATATTCCCAATCATGACATGAAAGACTAAAGCAAATATCACTCGGCTGGAAACTCACTAAACTTGGACAATTTTTTTTTTTCTGGAAAGCACCTGCTATTTTATGTACATCTCATAAAAATGATTTTACTAACCGTTAATTTACTGCTACCATAAAACATTGAAACTTACTCCCTTTCACACAGATGTGTAGCACCAGCCATTGGTTACAGGTAAACACCAGGCAATATCCACAGTAATTGTAAATTGTCCTGGATTTATTCTTTTACTTTTCACTGCAAAGTCTCCTTGTCTGCAATGCCCACCCACTTATTCATATATATGTTTGGGGAGCTCAGCTGCAGAAACTGGGTCAATGACTGTTTTTTTTATATGCACATACACACATGGAGAGTAACAAATATTTTGGTGAAAAAATGCTGAACTGTTAAAAATGTGGTTTAAATTAGGTAGTTTTCTGTTTCATATGAGTATCATCCCCATCAGAATGGGCTCTTCTCTATGCCAGAACCTTTGGAATTTGTAGTTATTGAATTCATTTAGACTGAAATTCTGTTGTAGGGTAACAGAAAAAGATGCTGCAAATCTGCAATGATCTAAAGAAGTTGTGGTGTTGCACTCAAATGGCCTAAGATGAAGATGGTAACAATCCCCAACCCATCACCCAAAAGTGGATCTCATTAGTACTGCTGAAACAATTTGGCAGCAAACTCCTTTTATCAGGTTATTTTCCAGCCTTCTGGCAGCTGTGTACTTGGCTCATCAAAACCATGAGAAAGACATGTAATTTATTGGCAAGCTTGTTAAATCATTTACATGTGTTACTTTGAGTATTTAAAAGGTTGTGTTATAGACATGCCATTAGCCTAGGTGATAACATAATCCATAGTGCCCAGTGTTTCCCACAGTAAATTTTTTTCTCTAAGTTTTATGTGCTTTTTTGGCTAATCTTTAGCAATTTGAACTGAAATTTTCCATTTTGGATATCTGTCTCAAGTGGACCTGGGGTGGGGAAATGAGCTAAGACGTCTTTGATGAAGACCAAACAATGTCAAAGAGCAAAGGAGATTATACCTTCTCCTTTCTTAAAGTTTAGCAGCTTCATACTTTGAAGAAATCACTGGATATTTAATAGGAGGCTACCTTCATATTAAGTATTCTACTGGTCATTCTACTTCATTAAGATATAAGGCCTTTAAGAGTACCATGAACATTGACACTAAAGCAAGAGCAGAGACTTGAAAAATTTAAGTGGTAATGTTTCATGTGTCCACAACATTGTGCACTAGACTTTGAATTACTACACCATATGAAGTGCAGTGGCAATATGAGCACTGAGAGTTAAGTGGTGCTTACAGTGTTGATATGGTTGTACTTTGTCATTTTCTCTGGAAGGTGAGGATAATTTCATAGCACAATATGGATACAAACTAATTTTCATGAGCCACTTGTATTCTAGTAATAGGATTAGTTCTAAATCTAGATCTATTGTTCTAGTAGTAGTATTCTAGCCTCTTACAGAAAAAAAATAAAAATCATACTCTGCAGTAAACATGCCCAAAGCCGTACATTGAAAAGCAAGTAAAAGGCAACATGTTGAATAACTACTCTGTAAAGGAAGACTGTTCACTTATGGCTGGTCTGGTGAGCATTTTGTGGAAAACAGTCAGTGGATGTACTGCAATGCAGTACCATATATACATACATATGTATGTGTAGAAAGATAAAGGAAAAAGCAAATTAAGATTAACTTTTCAACTCTTTTTTCAAATGAAAATATTTTTGCATATCCCTATACATATATGCTGCAGAAATGTAGACACATATCTTTTCAAAGGGAAAAAAATTCCAAGGAGAATTTTTTTAAAGTGATGTTGTTTAAATTTGTCTCCAAAATTACGAACAGTGCAAAACTTGGAGCAGAATTCAGCTGCAAGTTTATTTTCTTGTGGAACTAAAACATGAACAAATTGTGTAACTGCTGGTAGGGTCTGAATTTCCATTAATTGCCAACTGATCCTAGGACAGATGCTTCTGATAAGGGTGAACTGAGTGCCTCATTAATTAGAACACACACTCGTGCCCTTAGTAGACAAGCAGCGTTCAAAACATTCCCACTGCTTTACCTTTTTCATGCATGGCATGCTGATTGACAGCATTCATTAGCAATCTGTATTAGAAGCAGGGTTCTGCTTTGGCTGTAAGAGATCTGAACTGCTATTCCTGTAATTTCTCTTTTGCTCGAGAATTATTCCAAGCCTAAATTTAATGTTGCTGTTTAAAAAAAAAAATAAAATAAAAAAAACCAAACACAAACCCACCAAAAGTCATTTTAGTGTAACATCCAAACTAAACAGTAACCAAAAGCACATCTAATTTTAGAGCTGGAGTTTTGACAATGATTGTACTGGAAGCAAGCTTCTGTTAATCCGGCTTATGCATTACTGGTATTTGTTTTTCTTTTGTGGCTGGAATATAAAGTTCATGATATGGTAAGGCTTGGGAACACCTGAGTCCTTTCAATTTCTGAGAAAGGAACATTTTTAGATCAAAAAGGTTTTTTTTTTATTTACACTGCTAATAACTCATCTGGAAATTCTAATTTTATCTTGTAGGTTCAAGTTGAATTAATAAACATTTGTTAATGTTGCTTTGATCTTTTGGGGGAGTTATTTTTACTAAGTAAAAGAAATTGTGAAATGTTATTATAATCTTATAAGCAACAGTGCATGTTTTCTTAATGAATTCTTTCTTATTTTCTTTAGTATTTTGTGTGTCTTGTAACGTTGCTTAACATTCAATGTTTTAGTAAAACAGTGGAACAGCAGACACAGCCGTAACAGAACTGATAAACGCTCTTATATACTGATTTTATTGTTTACCGACTTAAGTATGCATGCTAAATATAGCACAGGTTTTATTTATGCTTTCTACAGACTTGAAAATTGGATTTCTCCCTAGGCAGCCCAACAGTCCTGGTAAACACAGGATAAAACATGGAATGTACCAGTGGGGACCTAAGTCTAGGGCAGGGGGCAGCTGAATGTCTTACTGTATGAAACTTTGCTGTAGTGGAAAAAGTGACAATTTGGGGTCCTAGTTGTCAAAGCCTTCAAAATGTTTAAATGGTTCTCCACTTTCTAAATCAAACTTTTCAAACACAGACAGCATACAAGTTTCATGTATCTTGTCTCTCACTTCGGCATGTTTGAAACACCTGCATGTCTGATAAAGTTTTAGATAAAGATAACATATCAAGGGTTTACAATTTCTACAGGAAGAAGAGTTGAGGAATGTGAAAATAGCCTATTCTGCAACTTGGGGAAAAAAAGCAGATAGTTTCTTTTATAGATAAACATTTCTTTTATAGATTTTTGTCCATATCAAAATATTTTACAAGATAATTGCACTTCAGACAAGTCATTTAAGCCTGACTTTGCTGGAGCAGAATAAGAAATAGAAAAACCAAAAATCCCAAAAAACATTTCCTATTGTGGCTGCAAATACTGGTTCCTTTACCTATCACAGCTCTTGAATAACCCAAAGGAGGATAAAACCCCAAAGAAAATAAGAGATAGGATTTGCATTATTTAGGTGCAAAGTATTTCTTTCACTTTTTTTAATGCAGTTCCAATTGCATATGTATGTTTGTTTCCTTCTTCAAACTGCTCTTCTGTTTTTCTGTTTACCTTTATCTCCCTACTCTTCCACTTTTTTGTTCTCTTGCTTCATCTCATGTTCACCGCCCCTTGCTCAGCTCTTCATCATCTCTGTCTTTCTCTAATGCAGAATGTGCTCTGTATAGTCTCTTCAAAAATAAATTAAAAGTGAATTTTATGTATGGTAATCTATAGCATCTGTTTCTTTGTTACTAGGTGAAGGAGTTAGACATACAAATCTATGATTGATACGAATGACTGCTGTTATGCAACTGTGTATATCTTGACAAGAGCATCAGTTTTCCAGCCAGCTTATCCTTTATAAACCTTGTTCAGATGACTCTTGATATGCACAATTGACATACTGCTCTGCTGCTCTTCTTGGCCTAAGGAAATGTGGTTGTATGAGATGCAAATCATTAGTCCTTTTCAGGGCGTGTGATGAGTAAGGAAGCATGAACTTTATTCCTTACTTAGATCTGGAATTCTTATCAGTAGGTGCCTGGTCTGCTTTGATTTGTATGATTAAATAAAAGGATTCTAAGTGTGCTTGTCTGTTCTGCTGCCCCTGCTCAGAATTAGGTGTCTGTTGATATTTCCTGGTTTCTAAATTCACTTCTAGGTGGAACTCTTGATATTGAATGGATTTATCTTTAAAAGTACCAGGATGTGCTGTATCTAAAACTAGTGAAGATCTGCCATCAACATCAGTAGTGCAGACACCTTGCAAGACAGGTGTTACTGGTCAGTGTGAAATATGGGACATTTTGAGGATGAGAACACGGAATTTTCCATTAGGTTGCTTGCCTAGGCCTTGCTGGGGAAAGGATGGTTTCTGCAGATGCATGTCCAAGGTTCTGGCAAGAGCCATGTGGAATTGGTTAATGGGAGCATGCAGAACCTTACTTTAGGCAGTGATGATCAGTTAGAAGTCAAATTGCCAGTGAAAAGGATGGGTATTTGGTGTGTGGACACACAGCTGGCAATAAGAAGTTTGTAACACACAGATGTGTTTCCAAAACTAGGTTCAAAAGGTAGAGAGCGATTAGTGCAACACATTAAAAGAAGAGGCTTTTCTTGATCTTGTCTCTTCACTGACTGCTCCCTCAAGACCATTCTTAGGGCTTTATCCCATCACCTCTTTTCAGCAGGACAGGTCAGGTCTTTGAACATAGCTGGTGTTTGACCTCCATTGTCACCAGTGGAGGCCAATGCCCTCATTGCAAGTTGCTGACATTATGCCTAGAGGTTTTTCTCCTATTAGACTGCTGTTCCTTCATCTCCCCAACATAGGGATGTTCCTTATCTGTGATATTTTCTACTTTTTGGTTCCTGTCACTAATGTCTGGTCTAGCACCATGACAGCTAAGTGGTGGTAGCTGTGTGGTCATGCACCCTGTATTCACAAAAGGGATGTTTTATTCCCCACAGCAGCTGGCTGGAATTGGCATGTCTATATTTCTTAGCAATCAGGAACAATTTTTTTCTCCTACATTTTATTACTGAGGATCTGAGATTTCTATGTTGTGCTATAACCCTGTCATAAAATTCTGCAAAGAATAATTTCTGGTTTGGGATGTCCATAGATCTTCGCTGCACTGAAAGTTCACAAAAAATTAGTCAAATTATAAAAACTGCACTTCACACATATGAGTCTGCAGTAAACTTAGAGTTGTGCCTAATCCTATCCCTACTTTTTGCTTCTATTTTTTTTGACCCTAACTCTCCAGGAAAAAGGACGTGTTAGGAGTTTAAAGTTCAATAGGTTGTTAATGCCTTGCCTCCTGGTACACAGCTGGGGCTTTTTTGGAAATGTTGCATTTTTAATATACTTTGACAGATCTCTTTGAATTTCTAAAAAAGTTACAAACAGTGATGAGAGATTAATATTGTTTGGAATCTTCTGGGAATGTGGTCAGTACCTGAATGAAAAAGAGAAGATTGAGAAAAGTTTAAATTAGAAGACTATTATCTACCTTGAACACAGTCTTCTGCACTGTTCTGTTATGCATCATTTGATGTTAAAAAATGAAAAACTAGACTGACTATAAGACATACTGAAGAAAAAAAATAGCTGTGTGCTGAGGACATAGTACATACTTGATTTCAATGACAGATTTCATGATTTTGTTGAACATTTGGGGTTTTTTTTCAGAGATTAGTTTTGATTGAACTAAATCCACTATATTTGGATCAAGAGTTAATTCCTTATGCCCACAGAAACATACTGTCAATATTATGTGTATTAACACATTCCTGTCCCACACTGTCTTATGAGATGGAGGAAAGGACGGATTCTTCTGAAAAGAGCAAGTATGGGCGAGCAACCTAGTGCTTACTTCTTTTGGGAAAATACCCACCAATTTCATATGAGTTCTGTTGTTTAATATATATGTTGGCTTTTTGTCTTTCTTTAACTTAGGTAATTAGAGGGAAAAGGTCTATGTTCTCTGCTTAGCATTCACTTTGTAGTGCCTTATGCAGTATAGGCTGACAGACTGTGTCACTTTTGGCTGAAACTCAATCAAAATAATGTTATCAAAATTAAAAAGAAAAACCAAACAAACTTATTGAATCATAAATATTCATAGTGATATTTAGAAAAGGGAAAATTTGTGAAAGAGGAGATAGAATTAAGTGCATTTGAGAGCTTCCAAGGAATCAAATGTTTAGTAGTATTGGTTTACATATTCTCTTCTTTCAGTTTGCCCATAGCAATTCCCACAGTAGTAAGTTTTTATATGCAATTTCCTGTCATGTGATGGTTGAATTTTCACATTTTAAAAGAAATGGAAATTATTTCTTTCTAGTATCCATCTGTGCTATCTGAGAAGCAGTAAACCTGATGGCTGGACAGGTTTATCAGGTGGGCTGAAGCTAAGAGAAGTTTGATGGTCACTTCTGATGAGCCTATCCCAGGTGCCATTGGGGGACCCATGAAAGAGCCCATGAAAATTATTCAGAGATACCCAAATACTGGCAAGATCATTGTCATTATCTTTATTCTGTGTTCTGCAGTTCCCCACTAACATCAAAGATGGGCGCAAGAATCAGCACAAGAGTTCAGCAGGTTGCCAACAAAGGGGTTTTGTCTTAAATGATGCTGATCTCAGTATATTAAAAAAGAAATCAACTCTGCTGCTTCCTTCCAATAAAAGGAAGAACACAGGGGGCATGCACATTCTGCTAATTAATGATTTGAAGGAACCGTACATGAAAAGTTCCCCACTGAGCTTACTGAATTTTATGTAACAGCCCTATTATCTGGTATTAGTGTTAAATGTCCATTTTCTCTCATGTACCCCATGCTGGTAGATGAAAACTTACTGTTTGGGCTTACATTGGCTTGATTGCACATAGGGCTAAGGAAAGACAAAAATCCTTTTTAACTGACCTCAGAGGAAGAAAAATCTGTTCCAGTTGGGAGAGTGGTTAGGACTGTTTTGGAATGTGTTGTTGTGGCTTTAACAATAGCTAAGTAAAACTACTGTGTATACTTTATCTGCCTATGGGACTCTTCAACAGGGAAAATGCATGATGTCATGTTTCCCATTGTCCCCACTGTTTTGGGGAAAGAAGGAAGGAGCTATGGAGTTGGAATTATGAGAACAGTCTTCAAGACACTTTTGTTAGGATTACAGCTTGAGGATACTTGAGAATTTCTTTGCTTTGATAAATAACCCTATTGCTTTGTCTGCAACTTTTCATATGCTTTGGGTTCCCCATATATTTACATAGCTTTTGATGTTTATGTCTCTGGAGGCTGATGCTTTAAATATTTAAATTGTCACAAAGCAGATAGCTTTCCCGAATTATAATTTGCTAATTGAATTGTACAACCAGAATATTTAGTGTAAGGTAATGTAAATAGTGCAAGATGTGTATAGCAATATGGTAAAAAGTCTGAAAAAGCTGTTATTTGCTTTTCTTTACTTCCTCTGCATTCTTGTGGAATTTTTGGCATAAGCATTTTGGTGTAACAGAAGTTACAAACTGTATTTCATAAACTGACTGCAGAAAGCTAACTCTGATACCCTGCTGTGCTACTGGGTTGTTGGTACATTTCTAATATAAAAGGTTAGTATTTAGACGCTGCCTTCAAAGAAGAATCTGAGGGAAAGAGCTTGGGCTTGTTCTGTGCCCTTGTTTTGTGTTGCTAGTACTTGCAATAGAGATGAGGGCTTTCTTACTATGAGAAAGTCAAGACCATTTCACACTGTTGAGGACTTGCTACTTTTATTCCCAAAGATGGTTCCAGATTTTTTATTTACACCTAGGAGTTGCCAGTCTGATTTGCTTGGGTACTGCTGGCCATGAAAGCTCATGTAGGAGAACATACATGTTCATCCTGGCTTCATTTGTTCTCTGAGCAGACACTACCATGTACCCTAATATTCCAGTTGATTCAGGGTGTGAGTATAAGGCTGCATGGCCTTCCTCACACCGTGAACCAGTTCAAATCTGTTTCTTTGCCTGCTCACCAACCACCCCTGACTTGTCAAATCCCATCAGTACGTGGCTTGTGGCTGCCTATGTGCCCCATAAAGCCAGTGCTTCACACAGGCGGTGAAGAGCCATCTCCTGTCAGAGTTTCATAGGCCTTTTTCAGTTATGTTTGCTAATGAGTATATTTTCTGAGGGAAGTCTTAAGCCCTAACAGGCTTGAAAAAAATCTGTTTTGAGAAGTGTCATTCACTTCTGAAATATTTTCTTCCTGTCTCCCATATGATGCCTATATTGCCATCAATCGATGTCTGTTGCCATATGCACTAAGCCTCTAGGTGAAGGAGTTGAGGTCGTTCATTATAATTTTCATTATTTACCGCTTCAAGTATTCGGCAAAATTATCTCCATCTCTCTTCAAAGGCATTTCTTTATTCTCACCACTTGTGATTACTTAGTCTCTTCACTTTTCTTTTCCCCTCTGACATTTGTTCTGCCATCAGGACCTGAGTAGAATGGGCTACATTCAGCCCAGGAAATTTTTAGTTTAGAAGACAGTGTGACTCTAGAGATGGTTTTGGATTTTATTCTCAGAAGATGTCCAGTGTTACCGTGATAAAAATGTACATATTGTTAAGAATTAGAACAAGAAGATTGCCGTGGGAACAAGAAGATTTCCTTGTGAATAAAAGTATGCTTGGGAAATGCTTTCTCCATGTGTGTTTGTAATACACCCTTCTACTTCTTCCCTTTAATCTGTAAAACCTCTGGGAACTGGATATTGAGCAAAATTACAGGATACATGGACTGTCCTAATGGGTACTTCTACATTTAAAAGTTTTGTTGCAAACTTCTGGTGCAAAAGCATACTTATGCAATGAATTTTAGCACATACTATTTTATGCAACAGTTCAGGATTTGGGAAATACTTCTGGTTTTGATGATGTAGTTATGAGGTCTGAAAGGAATCAAATATGGTCTTCTGGTCCAGAGATGAATTTGCACTGCTGGTATTTGAGAAGAAAACACTCACTAGATCACACTCAATGAGGTTCATTCATTCATTAAGTCACTTAACTTAGTTAATTTCTTATCAAAACTGAACCATGTTCATATTATTGAATTATAACTTATTTTTCTTCATGAAGTCTTTTCCATCATATAGTAAAGCCAACTTGCACCTTACAGCTAAGGTACAGAAATGACTTGCTGGGTGCCATTTTATTTTAAAATGAAATTTCTGTCCGAAGTGAACTTTTTTTCCTTTAACAGTGGAAACAAGTATCTCATAAAGGTTAACATTTGTCAGTCGGTAAATGAAATCAAGCTTCATTATTTTATTATCTCTATTGGCAAAAGGGAAAATAATTCACTGTGATTGCTTCTCTCCTACATTACCATTCCTGTGAATATAGTCCCTAAATAGTCTCCATATGGTATCATATATTTTCACCAATGTCCTGCAATCTGTAAGTAATTTTTCCAGGTGATGTCTACTTTAAAATTATATGTAATTTTTATTATTACATCCATGGTATAAGTACTTGTATATGGACAACTTTTATAATTTTTTTTTTTTAGTGGCATGAATTTTTGCATTTGGACACTAAGTAATAGTTTCTCAGATGGACAGGCTTTGACATTGTAAAATATATAGTTACAGAGTTACAATACGAAATTTTGGAACACTAACCCAAAGCAGTAGTCTGAAAGTTAATGGACAAATGAGCATGCAGATGTAGAGAGGTTTTTCCTCAGCTGTGACTATTATGAGTTCCTTAAAAAAGAAATCTCTTAGGCTTAATATGAATGCAGTTCTTTCTAGTCTTCTTCACTACTGAATTTCGGACTCAAGGAAAGCTAACTTTCAGGTCTCCATTTATTTTGAGGCTTTTAAAAACTATTTTTTTTCTGATGTTTGCCTCAAGCATTTTTTTTTCACATTTAAAAGTCATATGCTGTTCAATGTGAAAAACTTGTCCTTTAGCTTTGAAGCTTTCCAAGTTTCCCTCTAATTTAAGACCTGGAAAATGGAGATTTCAGATTATTTCATTATTTCTGTTCATGCTACTTGAACTAGAAATCACTTATGATAATTTCCTGAGAGTGTTTTCAGAACTTTTCATGTCCTAATATGAAGGTTAAACTCTCTACAAAAGGCTGATGTGTGCTCTGAGCTGCTGTTTGCTCACTTACTTCCCTTCTGCCTTCTTCCCCTTGCAGCAGCCTTTATTGTGTTCCTGGCAAACTGAGGACCAGTGACATAAGATGCCAGATTTCTACAGCATGTTTAACTTTTCTTTCTTCTCAGGTGAATTGCTTCACATACAGGAAGTTTGCTTGTACAATTAGTTTTGTAAAATCTTTCAGAGAAAGGAAAAAAATCAGTTAAACTAATGATGGAAGGTTGGTCAGAGCAATAACTTGGCAAACACTGGAAAAGGACTGCCTTTTCTGGGTTATCCTAAATGCTGAATGAGGCCTGTATTGCTGTTGCTAAGCTTTTGACATCTTTCAAAATTGGAATGATAAGTTTAAACCCTTACCAGTATCCTTGTGGGGAAAACCTGTTGATGAAATGTAAGCTACCCACCCAAAATTATAACGTATCTTGAAGCTGGGACTTGAGTTAAATTAATGTAATGATTAAAAGACAAATATGATAATCTTTTCTGTTGCTAGTTTTTTCAACTGAGGCACTTGTTCCTTAATTGCGATTGATGTGTATGCTTAAACAGCTTTGGAGGGTTAATATATTGCTTTCTACTAAGAATCTGGACACTTTCCCACTTAAAACTAGTTAGTGTTCTCATGTTTGGACAGGAAAGGAATCTGTGTATCCACAGGCACCCAGATTAGGCACATAGCACTCGGATTGTAAAGTCCTGCAATGGTGGTGCTTGGCTGGTAAAATACAAAGATCCTGGTTTGTTATTTCATCCCAGACTAGGGAGACATGGCTTTACCTTGTCACAGTTGTATTGCAGCTTCTAACAGCAGTGATGGAGTACTAATTTTAAAGACCTCTGGCACTTGCCACAGAATCACAGAATAGCTGAGGTTGGCAGGGACTGAATTCATCAGCCAGCCCACCCTGCCTTCTCAGAGCAGCGACAGCAAGGCTGGCCAGGACCACGTCCAGTTGAGAATGGAGGATTTTGAAGGGCAGCGACTCCTCTGGACTTCATGTGAGCCACTGTGCCAGGTTGGTGGCCAGGCTTTGGTGAGCTGGGGGAGAGCCCTGGGGAAAGCCTGGGCAAGGGAGGGCAAAACACTGCCCTGGCAGCCAGGGCTGAGTGAGGGCAACCGGGGAAGAAACAGCCCTGTGAGCCCCGGGGGCAGGAGGGGCTCTGGACCCTGGCAAGGATAACCCTCAGCTCCAGGAGAAATTTCCACTCCCCATCCTGTGTTCCTCTCTGCATTTGGTAAAATATAGTAAATAGTTAACTTTTTTTCAGGTCTGTATAAGGCCTCGGTTCTCCTTTGATGTGAACACCTCAGATCCTTGTTTTCTCTCTTCAGTAGATATTCTGTCTAGAAAATGAAATATTTGGCCTAAATATAACAGCTAAGGAGTAAGCTATGCCACATGAACAGCTATGGACAGTAATTCACAGTCCTCCCTTGTGACCTGCACTCCTGTGCAGGAATGCAGAGGTACCAATGTCAGTGATGTCTGCCATGCAGGGTGGCTGGTCAGGCCAGCCTCCTGTTTCTCACTGTTTTAAAATGATGTTTGCTTACATTTATATCATGCTGTGTAATTCTTTGCGTTTTCTAAGAAATTAGTTGAAGACAATGGTAACAGCTAATCTGTGGAGGACAAAGGGCTTTCTCTTTACAAATAGAGAATGTGAATGCTAATTTTGATCCCAAGGTATGTTATTGGCAGAGCAGGTTAGCTCAAATGCTGTTTTGTTTTTCTTTAGTAGGAGTGCCTAGACATCTTAATCCTGTACTTCATTCTATCAAACAATATCTGGAAGGAGCCTAATAAACATGGGAATGCTTGAAACATTTATTTATTTTTTTTTAAATAACTGTTAATTTTAGAAAACACTTTGGGCAAACTCTGGAGCAGGCACAATTGTGAAGAAACCATCAAATATAAATTGTGTTCTGCAAGGACAAAAGAGACATAAACATGAATTTATTTATTTTTTAAGTATGTGTTTTATCTGTATTATTCCTGTGGCACCTTTAATTATTACAAGTTTAAGGAAGAAGATAGCTGATTACTGCCAAAGTTCTGTGAAGAAAATCACCAGTTTCACAGGTCTATATTTCCATGGTTTAATTTGGCGTTTAGCACTTAAGTCATTGTGACAACGATGTTTTCTACACCACCCCCCATCTTCTGAACTTTGGGCAATGAAAGCACCATGCAAACAGAGCTGAGGCAGCCCAGCTGTGCAGATGTGACTGTGATGTGGAGCAGCGCCCTTTCTCCAGCTGATTGGGGTAGGGAGCTGCACACTCTGGTTGGCTCCTGAGTGATGTGCCATCTTTTCTCCTGCTGCAAGGATATAGTTGGTTTGTGGACTGATCGGCTGCATTCTGCCTGTGTCTTTGAGGAGCTGAAGAGAATGTGTGCACCATGTATTTTGGGAAGAAACATAACAGGTAAAGAATAATTTCTACAAAAATGTTATTTTCTTTTTCTGGTTTTAGGTATATCTACAGAACCAGGAATACTTCTATATATGACTTTTGCATTAAGTGGTTGAGATCCTAGTTGCGTCAATCTAGCACAATGTGAATGTATGTGAACGAACAAACTGCTCCTAACTTGAGATCAGCTTAGTGTTCTTGCAGGTCCAGCCAGGTCTCTCTGTGCATCAGTGCAGAATTCATGGCCAGAAGTCTGTCTAAAACAACACAAGACTTCTACCCTGCACTGTGAACTGTAATAGCTACCACTGCTGCCCACCCATACAGACTTAATGAACTCAGATGTACAGCTGGTAGCAAACGTTTAGTTTCAAAAATATAAATCTGCATACAATGCTGAAGGCAATAAAAACTTTCAAAACAGTGTATTTCCAACCTCCTTTACTTGGGCTGAATTGGATGTGTGAAGTCCTTGGTTCAGGGTTGGTATTTTTATCTGCCGTGTCTCAAGCAACTTAATAGCCTCTCTCAAACAGTAAGGGAGGCTTAATCTAGTAGTAGAGGTTGATTTCACTCCACAGACACTCATGCCCCTGTTTTGAGGTCTGAGAAAAACTGCATCCCATTCATGAACTAAAATTCATGTCTTGAATTGCTTGTTGCTCAAGGCAAGGAACATTTATAGTCTTACAGTTGGTCTGTGTCCAGTTCGGCTGCTACAGACAAAAAATATCAGTATCTGGGTAAAGTAAAGGTAAACGTATTTCATAGTGAAAGTCAAAGAAGAGAGTTACTCCCTACAGTTGTTTTGGGGTTGTTTTTTTTCCTCTTCTAGGAATGATATATTCTTTATTTCCCCCTAGCAAATTTCTTTGTAAATTGTTTTTTCTCATTTTCTGTTATGTGATGTTGGTTGTGTGAGAGATACAATTTTATACTTGTCTCAGTGTCACTAATTTTTGCTGACAATTGTGTTAATTCAAATGTAATAGTGTGTGATTACAAACAAGACAATATCTTTCCAGTACCTGCTTTGTATCTCCTGGCCTCTAGTGACCTGTATTGAGGGGTCTTACTTCTGGTGTTGCAGGGACAAGGCACTGATCCTGCTGCTCTGACATCAGGGTCTTATAACTACACAACCTGACTTTGTGGCTCTGATGAATCCTTTGTGTCAAGGAGGTTGAGCTTGATTTGCCCTTTCCTTCACTACATTATAACATTGATGCTTCTGCCTGTGCTTCCAACTTCTTGCCTCTTTCCTCCTCCTGCCAGTTCATTTTGGCACTGTTGTCCCATTGTTCAGACTCAGGTATTATCCTTCTCCGTAGCCCTAATTCAATGTCAGAACTTCCTCCAGTTCCCTTTCAGTTCCTAACTGAGAGCCTCACATATGTAAAATGGATTAAGTCTCACCCTTTTTACTAAAATAAAGGCATGTTTCTTTTTACTAAAATAATAAAAAAATAGCAGAAAAAAATGCCTGCTCTCAGACCAGACTACTTCTTTCTGTTGCTGTTTCCATTACTTCCATTGCTAACCCACCACAAAGATACTGTTGGTTTTATGTTTTTTCATTCCCCCCCTTTTCCTGTGCAGGATGCCAAGCACACAGGAAGGAAGGAGAAATAGTAATAATAATAACTATGATCCAAACAGAATAAATCTCTGAGTAATGCTGGCATCTCTCTTCCAATATGCTTGAGTGAGTGAGGCAAATGCATTGCAGAAGTGATTAAAAAAATAATAAAAAAAAATCAAAGACAATTATGTACACACATCTGATTTAACAAAATGTCTCAGTTTACACCTGTAATAAGTTACACTACAGTTGTGGGAACTATTTCTGTAAAATAAAGTTCCCTTGCTGATTTAAGAGTCCAAGTTCTCTTCCCTACTTTGTAACAGTTTTGAGGTAAAACAATACTCTAAGTAAATGATAAAATGAAAAAAAAAAACAAACCAAGAAAACTTAGCAGAAACAATGAGTACTTTATACCTTTCCCCCTTCTCCTTTCCCTTAGATTTGGCAGGATCCTTCAGGAATGGAAAACATACCTTAACACTAACCAGCATACATGAAGGGATTTCTAAAAATTTCTACTCTTAGCCAAACTTTGTAAAGCTCATAAATTCACTCCTGCATACAACCTTCATGTTCACCTTCCGGATGGTTATCATTTAGTGTTTTAATGAGCCCACAGTACAGAGAAGATGCTGTTAGGAAAAAAGAAAAAAAACCAAAACATCAGTTGTACATAGGAATGACTTGGATAACCACACAGTTGCAAAGGTTATTCTTTCTTATGTGCCTTTACCATGTGAAACTGAAGAACTTTAAGAATGTGGCCTTGAAGGATATTTTTAAAGCAGCTATTCAACTTGGATCCAGTTTTGTATGCATAATTATATACATACATGGCTTGATGGTTATCTGACACATATTTTATTGCCAAGGGACGCATTCCATTATTTGTAATACACATTAGTGTAAGTCGCCTATACCTTGCATTTATGTTGCTGCAGTGCTTGAGACCCCTTGTCATGGGTGAGGAGTGTGCTGTGTTAGGCTCTGCAGAAATGGAGGACAAATAGGTATTCCCTGCTCCCAAAAGCAACCCTCCATAACCTATTTGGATACCTGATCTAATTTTTTTTTCTTTTCAGCTGCACGTCAAATTTGGGAGGTTTTTTTCTCAAACATCAGCAAAGTATAATGCTTTCATTTTACAATGACAACAATACAGTGTTCAAGAGGGATTTTTCATATTGTTAACTCAAACCTTGATCTTATTATTAGAAGTCTTTCATGATATTTTAATCTCCATCATCAAGAAAACTCGCAGGAAAATTCCAAGTGTGTAAAATGGTTAAATGGTGTTGCTATCATTTCTTTTAATATGTGCGGTAGTGTTGAAAGAAGTATGGAGCAAGTTTGTTTTCCTGTTGTGATTAGATTGTCAGAGCTTGTGCTTCTGCGTTCAGGAAGCTTAAACTATCATAGGTGAGCATATGGATAGCTAAAAAGTGTCAGTGCTCATATTTACTATACAGTAGAACTGAGGAGTGAAGAGGCACTAATGAGTTAGGGAAAGAAGGTGATACAGTGACATTAACTTACTACTCCAAAGCAGTGAGATTGGTGTCTTCACAACCTCTATAGGTAATCTGTTCCACTCCTTCACTCTTGCCATATGAAGTTTGCAGCTCTTACGTTTCTGTTTACACTCACTGCTTTCCATCCTTTCACTGTGCATCACTGTGAAGAACTTGACTCCACCTTCTCAATGACCTCCTTGTGTGTATTGGGAAACTGCTATGAGAACCCTCCACTGCCTTCCATTCCTTAGGCTGAAAAAGCCTCTGTCCTTCAGCCCTTCTCAGAGGACCATGTTCCAGCCCCCAAACACTGTATCGGGGCCCAAAACTAGACAGAAAATTGAAAATAAAATCTCACAAGTGCTGAGTGGAATGATAGAATGCCTCCCTTCCATTCTGGCTGTTGACACAGCCTAGAGCACTGTTGGCTGTTCCTGCAGCCAGGATCATATTTGAAACTACAGAGGTGTTATAGCGTCATCCTAGCTAGCTTGTGCTATTTAGTTAACATTTATCAATCCTTAAAATTCAGATCCAAGGCTAAAAAACCCAAGTAGGAGCCAGGAAAGTGAGACAGTGAGATGAGATTGAATGTTAACATGCAGAATCATGTTTGCAGCTGACTATACCGAAGACCCAGACAAATGCAAGCAACGCATCTGGAAGTGCAAAACATGTGGGATTACATTCTTGGCCCAGAATGCTCATCTTTTTGCTCGTGCATTTTCAGCTGTTTGATTAAAGAGGGTACCTCTGGACATCATATATCAATACATATCAATTTAACACTGTAGCCTAATGTGCCTCAAGCCATAGAAAAGCAATGGGCAGAGATGGTGAAGTTCCACAGAACTTGTTGTAGAGCTCTTTCTCCTTGAAAAGCTCTTACAGGACTTTTTCTTTATTTTTTTTACGTTTAATCAGTCTCCAGGCCTATTAAACAGGAACAAAAAGAGGAAGAGGAAGTACACAGTATCTGCTTTCTACAAAGCAGACTGTATTTATTTGTTTAAGTGAGACAGAATCTCAATGTCTTCAGTGTTCCTTAAAAGCAGATTTAAGCAAATCATCCAGGCAGCCAGCCAGGCAGAGTGCATTTTTAGGCACTGACTCAAAGGCAATGTCAAGTCATATTAAGCTGGGTGCCTAGAAATAATATATATGAGATTAAAAAGAAAAGAATACTGAAACATCATCTTGCTACATTTGTGGCTGATTATGTGATACAGGTCAGAGAGAAATTGCATTTTAAGTCATAAAATGGTGATGAAAAATGCTTTAAAATATTAAGCTAATACACTATCAAAGACTGAATGCCATCTGATTGCTACTTCTGAGACACTTCACTATTGTACATCACCTGAATACAGTCAACAAAGAACAAAGAAGTTGGTTCAAACCAACACCTTCCCAGAAAAAAAAAAAAAAAAAAAGTGAGGTTTCTTAATTATTTACTTGTGTGGAAAACTTGAGTAAATTATTGTACATCTCACTAGGAGATGGCTTTATATTACAGGGTTGGAACAATTACAATTGATTTCCCACTTTGTTTTTGTATGTTCAGCAGTACAAATTAAACATCTCATCAACACAGTACCATTTATATGATAAATAACCAATTTTGTTCTTAACCTTGAGTGATGAGATGGGAGCAGTGTTTTCCTCAGTTTTGAGAATCATCGAATCATTAGGGTTGGAAAGGATCTCTGGAAATCATCTAATCCAACCCCCCTGCCAAGGCATGTTCACCTAGAGCAGCTTGTACAGGAACATGTCCAGGTGGGTTTTGAATATGTCCAGAGCGAGAGTCCCCATGACCTTCCTGCACAGCCTGTTCCAGTGCTTTGCCACCTCAACGTAAAGAAGTTCTTCCTCATGTTGAAGTGAAACTTCTTATGTTTTAATTTATGGCCATTGCTCCTCGTCCTGTTGCTGAGCACCACTAAAAAGAGTCTGCCACCATCCTTTTGGCACCCACCTTTGGGATATTTGTATGTATTGCTGAGATGCCCTCTCAGTCTTCTCTTCCTTAGACTAAACAGGCCAAAAAGCAATACTTATAGATAAAATTAAACAGTTTTCATGGCAAGATGAAATAAGTGTCCTAGTTATCCTAGAAAGTGGTAATTGTACCTTTTATCTAACATATTTGGCAAGGCATTCTAGGATTTACAGAGGTTCGTCTCGATAGATGGTGCTGTTGTGTCTTAAACTAGTTCCTAGGATGAGTTGCAAACACTGCCTGAAGCAAAAGAGGCACAGTAAAAGTTCTGCCTCTGAGGCAAAGGCAGGCAGCATTAAATAAGATTGTTTTGTTTTAATTAAGAATGGTCAGGATTGATTTGGTGAGGTTTTCTGTGTCTGTAAAACCTGTCCCAAACCAAAAAAAAAAACCCCAAACCTTCAAAGTAGGTTATAGGGTTAAAGTATGGCAAAACAAACTCTGTGTGGGATGAATTAACTGCACCATTGAATCAGAAAAGAAAATTTTAAGTGTCTATTGAATTATTAGTGCTTATGGCCTTTAATTGCCTGTAAAAGGATATAACCACACTTTATCTAACATCATGCTTTTCCTCAGAATGAGAGCTCTTGCACAGGTCACATTTAAAAAGAAAAAAGTTGCATAGAAGGGTGCTGCTAATAAGTACATGAAAAGAGCACTCTGTTGCTCTGGAGTGCCCTGTTGTTACTTCAGTACCTGACATTCAGAAATCAAAACAGCAGATTTTCTTTCAGGCTGGAAAAAATATCCTGAAGGCATGTGTGCCTGCAAATGTGAGATTATTTTTCCCCCCCTTAGTTTTTCTTAGAAGCATTTCCTCACTGGGATCTCTGGATTTCAGTAGGGCAATAGACTAGTGGTACAGTCTGACAGCCACTCTGGTCATTTCTGTTGTATTCCCCAAAGCTATTTTTGGCTTTTGCACAGTAGATAGCAATTCCTGGATCCCAGTTCTGCTGAGCCAGCTGAGTTCTTACAGTGTTTACAATTGGGAGCTGTGCTGCTGAGAGACTGAGGACAGTAAGAAATATTGGCACTCTCAGGATAGTGGGAGGTAAGGCAGCCTTAAGTCAGCAGAAAATTAGGGCAGCATTAACTTACATTCCAGGTCTGGCCAGTCTTAGCCATGTAAGTAGCCTACATAAAGGATAAACAGGAGGGATTTGATCTATTTAATGAGCAGCAGCATCTCTTTTTTTAAAAAAAAAATAGATATAATTAAAGTAGCAGACTGCTGCCCCACAGCGTGCTCCCAGATGGCAGCATGATCTTTAGGCCAGGATTTCTGTCTGGTTTTTTGTAGGCAATCCCTGGAGCAAAAGAAGGCGAGTTACTATGGTGACTTAATGCAGGACAGGTGGAGATCACAAACACAGAATCATCCCATTTGTCGAGTCCCTCCTGGACACATCTTTTCCATCCTGAGGAGCTGATGAAGTCTAGCTTTGCCAAGCTGCCTTGATTTACTCCTCAAGAGCATAAAATTGTGATTCTTTTATGTCACATCTGTCTAGTTACCATGCCTTGTCATGAAATCTTCTCTTTGTTATATGCTACTAAGCACACTCAATCTCTTAATCAAATTTTAAGGCCAGAGACGATGGTTGTGATTCAGAGATAACACTTTGCTGGAAAATCTAGACCTATCTGGTACTCTCAAACTGTAAGCAGAATTTCCTATTGCAACGCATAAGAATTTACATTACAGAAATGGTGACATATGATGACATTTTGCTCTAATTTCATATTTCACATCTCATTGACAAGTCTTAAAAAGCCACAAACAAATGTATAGAGTGTGGTGGGAGACGTATGTGCACATGCAGACATGGTATTAACCTGAACACTTTATTTAAGTAGCTTACATTTTTATGGAGAAAAGCTGCTTTACAACCCATTTAGATGAAGCTTAACTTGTTTAATGTTTAGTTTCATTCCCAGTAAAGCAGTGGCTGAAATCTATTTAGTCTGAGACAAATGCAAGAGTATTGTAAGTGTTTTGCTTTCATTTGAATATTGCTAAGGACACGGGACAGAGACTCTTGAAAAGGAGTCCAAACAGTTATCTGCTTACATAATACTTGAGTCAGTTGATTGGACTGGCATCTTCTTATCTTTGCATGAACAAGACTGTTCCAGTCTTCTCAAAAGGGGTCTTAGGAGCCTGGATCATGGTTCTAAGCTCTATGAAAGACTGAACAAGCTTAATTAAGTCGCTGTTGAAATGAGACTAGCCACAAACCTTTCAGAATTTATAGATGACTGAATCTGAGTCTGGTGTAGCAAATTTCAAAGCTTTAAAGTAGATTTTGGGCTGTATTACATCCTCAAGACTTATAGGAAGCCTGATGACATAAAACACAGTTTGTAAGTAAACCAAGTTTGCAGGGTATTAGAGCCATTGGAAAAGCCAGCAACCCTCATTTTTTCTGGTCAATATGTTGCTTTCCTTAAAACTCAAAGCATCTCCAGTATGTCTATGACTGATCACCTCAGATAGGGAACCAGACTGATCCACATGTAAGCAACTACTCTTCGTGTCCAGTAGTGGCATTCTAGAGGGTTGCTTGGTTCCTTGAGTCCTTGCACACTCTTCTAGCTCATGCCTATGCTTGTGATGGCTCTGTTTGCCTCCCTCAGCCACAGAAACAGAAGTTGAGTAGGAAAAATAAAATAACTTGAACTGAAGTATTTTTTTTTCTTAATGTAGGGTGAACTTCCTCCTCCTTTTAAATCTCTGCAATCCTAGAGTATTTCTGAAGAGTGTGGGGGGTTGTTTGTTGTTTTTTTGTTTGGTGTGGGGGGGGTGTTTGTGTTTGGTTTGGGGGGTTTTGTTTGGTTGTTTGTTTTTTAATAGAATCTGCTAAGTTTTATTCTGGAACCTGCTCTTAAGGACCAATCTTGTCAAATATCAGATGAATACAATCTCATCAACAGCAGTTACTCTGCTTGAAGGTTGTGACCTCCAAGAGGAAATCTGGAAGAAGCAGAAGTCTGCCAGCAGAAGGTTATGCCACTATTAGCAGCCACCAGCTTCTCAAATAGGTTTCTACTGTCAAATATTTTGTTTGCTTCATTGGGAGCCACCAGCAGTGGCAGTCTGAGCTCCACTGACACTTCTCATAGTATGATTACATCCAATAACCCAGCCCAGATGAAAGTGCCAACATCTTAAGACTGAACTTGTTTCCTACACAAGTTAAAACCTGCGATATTGGCAGAGTTTATGAATTTCTGCTGAGTGAGTTGATAACCTAGGAAACATTTTCTTGGGATGTCATGTTTGTTTGTCTGTTGTGTTCAGCATGAGTTGTGTTGTTGGTACCATGATGTCTGTGGTGAGAAGGTGAATGTCAGTGTTCCCCGTGATTACTGCAGATAACATTGGAATGAGCAACTGGACCTGTGAGGTACCTAAGAATTTTGTGGTATATATGATTATTTAAATGCCTAAGGTATCCAAATACATGGCAAGCAGCAGCACTGAGGTATTTTAACCTTGATTTTCTTCTAAACAATTTCACTGAATTTGGTACTTTGTCTTCTTTTTGGTTTATTATTTAGGAATGTTAGAGAGAACACATATGTGTTTGGTGTCCCTCAGTAAAAAATGGAGCCCCCTCAATGGTTGAAAACAGTCCTCATTTGTGCTTCTGCAATGTATTTGTACAAAGAGGAACAATGTCATCTCATTCAACGAAAGATCATAAATTTTTTCTGATCTTTCGTGCCCAAAACATTCTTTTGTCCCTGTGCTGGTTTTCCACTTAGGTCCCAGTTCTGCAATTTGTCACCTGCAACTGCTTCTTTCTGCCTCCTGTGTCAGAGAAGAGGTGAGTAAAAGGCTGGAAAAGAGAGGAAAAAGGCATGAGTGTAACCTAAATAACTGTTCACTTCCTCGTTATCGAGGCTAATCTCCTCTGCTGTCCATTTGTAAAAACAGCAACCTGGCCACTACTTTATTTTGGTTGCAAATCCTCCAAAAGAAATCTTTTGAACTGGAAAAAAAAAAAAAAAACAACAAAGAAGCACCATAAAAGGTGGGAGAAACAAAACTATGTGTCTCTCTTGAGCAGTTTGAATCTGTTGGGGCAGTGGATAAAGTCATCACTTAAATTCTGACTTCTTTTTATGCTTACCACAGGGAGGCAGCTGTTGAGTCTGCTTGGCCCTGCCATCCCTATGGCATAGGCTGGTATGTTCAGGTGTCATCTTAGTCACCAGCAGGGGATTCATTCTGGTGGCTGATCCATGACAGGCTGCTGGGCAGGTGAGATGATTTAAATCCTGCATTCAAAGGAAGGTATAACTCAGGCCATATGTCAGGGCTGTGTGTGTAGAACTGGGTGGGAGAGGGACCACGGTAGAAGCAGAGAAATAAGTAATGAGTCAGCAGCAGAGATGATTGAAATTTATCCAAAACGTATTGCCTAAGATTTTGGTAGTGCCTCCAATATTACTAATGATGAGGCTTGGAGGTTTGGAGTTCCACTGATTGGCAGCTGCACCCTTGGAAAAGGATACGGGGAAATGTTCTCATTTGTCAGGATCTCATTATTTGCAATGGAGTCTGACAGCTATAAGGTTACGTGTGTGTAAATCAGAAGAGGAATCAGACAGTAATTTTATTTTGCCGGGCACAGGAGGAGAAATGTCATCCTGGAGTCTGAGCAGCGCAGCCACTGCCATGTGCTGAGCAAGCATGTACCATTCCCAAGACATTTCTGTCTATGCTTCTGCTTCCACCCCCTGTTGCTGGCCCTAAAGCCTCCCTCCTTGGAGTTGCCCTCCTTCTCCTTCTCTGATTCCTGAGAGAGGCAGAAGCAGCTAGCAACACTTACATGTCCCCTTTCTGAGCCTCAGGGAGGTGAGAGTGCAGCTGCATTTACCTCCTGCATTGTCATGTCATTGCTTCCTCTTCTCCCAGTCTTGGTAAATGCTGCAGCGAGAGGTATCACACTGGCCTTCAAACTGGGAGTCTCAACATAAGAGGAAGATAACTTTTTTTAGAAATAAAATGAATGCCAGAAAACTAGTGCAGGCAGCACTGGAAGTTGGAGATGGGTTACCTGGATCTCATGACAGACTCTCCTGCCAACACTTTCACTTGGGTGTCAGCTGAACCTGAAAGAAGGCTCAGTTTGCATTATGTTTGTTTAATCAGACCTGGAAAAAATATTCCAGATATATATCAACTTATAAATGTTTTTGGTCATTCTCAGCTTGTGAATGATGTGGATTCAGGTTTCTTGTTTGGAAATTCACTGTAGTGAGTTAGAGGTGCCATAAACTCTCTGAGCTTGCTGTTGTAAGGCTTAACTTTTAGCATTCACTTTCTTCTCTGAAGAAGAAAACAGTAACTGTGGTTGACCACTTCAGAAATTCTGGAGGTGTAGAAAGTATCCTGATTCGCATTAATTTACCCCTTATCTCTCTCCTTTTCCTTTTCTTCTCCTCCCTTCCTCTGTCCCATTTAGCAGTAATTAATCTAGGATGGTGTGTTTGGGGGTTTTTGGGAAGTTTACTTGTTGGGTTTTTTTCCCTGCTTGTAAGCCAAAAGCAGTTGGTGTTGCCAGCCCTGGGATTAATAAAGTGCCAGAGAAAATGTGGAGTTTAGTAGCCTCTCTCCTTTTCCTTTTTCAATGCACAAAAATGCGAGTTCCTGTGTCTGTGCACACCTGCACAGCCCCATCCTGTTGCTTTGGTTGACAGCCACTATCTCCTCAGGACATCAGGGATGTAGCAAATGAAGCTGAGACCAACAGACGTGGCATCACCTGCCCCCAACTCCTGCCTGTTCCCTGACATTTTTGTATGTGCAGTGCTTCTCCTTGCAACTGAGGAACCATTGATCCACTCAGCATCACCTCCGTTATTAGCCTTTGTGAAAGAGTTGAGATTTCATTACAAGCAGGAGGGAGAGGCACAGGGGGAAGGAATGGGGAAGAAGCCCAGGCAGGGGAACAGGAGCAAGGACAGTAGGAGATCAGGCTCTGTGTATTGGAATGGGTTGGGATTGGTGCCATCACTTCACAGCTCTGGATACAGGGCTGTTTTGGGATCGCTGCCCCAGGCAAGTACCATGCTCTTAGATGCCTGTGCTGAGGGCAGTTGTGCAAGAATCACATGCAATACAAGTGTATCACTTTTCTGGGAAAAACAGCCAAGAGATCAGCTCTTCCAAACCTCAGGATAGCTTTGCTTCCTCCCACTCCATTATGCAAATTTCTTCAATCCTTGTGGCTACTGTGTTGTGAATGGGCTTTCTCAGCATTTTGCTTGACCGGAATTCCTTTCTTTTCCCAACAGCTGACAATGTACATGTCATCTTCTCACCCTTTCTACTGCCCAGCATCCTGCTGCTTGACGTTATGCACATTCAGTATCTCACCTGACTGCTTTCTCTCCAATTTTCTTTTGTAGCTCTGGTCAAAGACCCAGATCTGTTCATATCATCCCTCTCTCTACTCTGCTGTGGAGATATTTTCTATATTTTCTCAGATTCTCTGGCTAAGCAGTCAAAAACTGTTGTAGAGGACCCGGGTGGCTGCAGAAAATGTTATTTACATCAGCTTATTCTCACTGGGAAAACCTGCAAGTTGTAAAATATATGTATAAGCCTGTTGGCTGAAGCCTAAAGTGAAAATTAACCCTTTGCATTGCACTTTGCCCAAATAGCAGAGAAAC
This sequence comes from Dendrocincla fuliginosa, assembly GCA_035047845.1. Taxonomy (NCBI): domain Eukaryota; kingdom Metazoa; phylum Chordata; class Aves; order Passeriformes; family Dendrocolaptidae; genus Dendrocincla; species Dendrocincla fuliginosa. Next base: position 76,016,218 of record JAWWMO010000083.1, on the reverse strand, counting down.
CTAAAATGTGTTCTGTTTGTCTCAGGGGGTGAGAGAGAGAAAAGGTGGGGGCAATGGGTAAACATAAAACATATTAATTTGCAGGCATTTGTAAGTTTGAAAGGACTTTCTGCTGAAAAGGGTGGAGGTCTCGGGTAATTAACCCTAACTGTGCCTGGGATAAACCCATCCCCTACTGTGCAGGAGTTGCTTCCAGGGTTGGAGTGCAGAGGTGAAAGTGGGAAGGGAGAGGGAGAGGAGAGAGACAGAGGTTTTTCTGCAAGTGTTTGGCAAGCTCTGGCACAGAAAAGGCAGCTTATGAGTTTCCTGGGAGCTGAGAAACAAAAGCAGCTGCTGAAGACACACCTTTAAGGGAGATGCCTGATAGAATGCATTTAGCTCTCCATGTTATGCACACTTTCTAAACAGCTGAAATAACAAATTGAGCAGAGTAGCAGGGAAGTAATCACTGTTGTTAGAAAGAGGGGTGAATTGATGCCTGCCTGGCTGAAGGAGGCAGGTAGCAGGGCCCACTACAGGAAAATATCGTGGCTACAGATCCTCTGAGGTGACACTGGACCTTGCTCCTTGTCCAAAATAACACCTAGGTGGCTTTAGCAATTCTCTTCACAGAAAAACCAAATAAATAAAAAAAAGTAAATTGTCATTACAGTTATACTTCAGGGATTTCCTCCTTTCCCAGAGGAGGGTCAAGCCAGTATTCTTTTAAAAACTTCTTTAAATGTAAACCATATCCTTGTTGCTGGCAGGAGGGACACACACATGTAACTTTGCAATAGTGTCCAAAGATTCTACATGCCTGTCACTGGACAAGCGAAAGGGAGATGCTTTTACTGCACATTAAGTACATAATGAGAGACGTGTGTGTGCAGAGTGGGGGGCGTATTTGAGGAAATTACAAAATATTTCTTGAGTTAAGTATGTTTATGAAACATTTCAGTCAGGACCAGTTATACACAGTGATTCCCAACCACATTCAACCTTTCTCATAGCATTACATGCTTCTTTCTTGTCTCCCATCCTGACAGCAAACCCCACAATACTGTTGGTGCCCCTGCCTTACTCCACTGCTGTAAGTTTGAGAAGGTGCCAGTGGAAAGACTTAGATAGTCAGCCAAGCAAAGCATATTAGTTTGATCTCTCATCTCTAATGTTGGCATTCAAGCCAGAGAGGTTATTTTAATTGGGACCAAGTATTAGCGATAAAATTATTTTTTTTCACGAAAAGTGACTGTATTGAATTTGAGATTAAGGTGAAAATTCATTAAATTTAATCTGGACCCACATTTAACTGTCTATCACTCAAGAGTGGCTTCCACAAGACAGAAGAAAACAAAAATTAAAGCAGATAGAGCATGGGATATGACAATCTCAGCTATTCATCTTTAGGATATTACAAGAGGTGAATGTGTGTGGACAGTGAAAGGAGAGAAATGGCATGGTTTTAGAAGTGCTACATTTCCCAGAAAATTCCTGGTACACTTCAGTTTTGGATGCTAAATCTTCCTGAACATCAGACCTATAGAGTACAGAGTACATCCACATTACTTGCAGTATTGAATGAAAAAAATCTAGAGTTCCTATTCTCTTGATGGTTTTTTTCCCCTTTTGCTTCATTGTATATGATTAAAACCAACTGACAATATCTCCTCTCCCTCTTTCTTTATTAATTCATGATGAATCCTGTTTTCTGGCTGACATCAGTACGCTGTCATGGTTCAAAACTTTTTCAGTGCTTGGTTGGCTTGTTGCTTGCTTGCTGAAAAAAGTGTTTATATCAGGATTTTTGGAAAGAAATAATGCATGATGTTATGGGGAGGGAGGAGTTATTTTGTTTTGTTTCTGAAGAACTTGAACTTTGAGATATTTACATTGTCTAATATGTGAGTCTTATTAAGAAAAAATAATGCAAATTGTTTTCATCTTTTTTCTATTAATTCTTTGTTATACCTTTGACCTTACTAATCTCAGTAGGATGTGGCATTCTGTGCACACACTGAGGTGAGATGTCTGGCAGATGTGCCAGAGGGTACAAAAGCTTTGAGAAAACTCTCAGATATTCCTGTGATCCTTTTTTTTCCCCACTTGAATTTCATGCACATGTCACTGTCATCTGCTGCTATATGCAAGTCCTTTCTGATTATTAGGTTTGACCTCAAACATGCCTCTGTTAAAGTCTCTGTGCATTAAGTAGACTCACAAATTTCAGAGTTGGATCCTGTAAGTGTCCTACATAAGGAGTGAGCTCCCACGCCAGTGTGCAAATTTTGAGAATTCAAGTCTTTTGTCAAAAATCTTTGTACTGGAACAAAGATGACCTCTCTATTTTGTGAACTCTATGAAAGCATTAAAAAATTAAGAGAGCAGCTCCCTACAAAACCAGAGACCACTCTAACTCTCACCTTTGCCTACAATTTGATACGTTTGTGTAAAGACATCAAATATCAAACTGGTAACAGTTTTGCATGCAGAGGAAGGAAATACAGTTATTACCAGAGACAGGTGTAAAGTTTTAAGACATGAAATGATGATTTACACTTACATACTGTTCCCAGTGCCAAAGAGGAGGTTATTCTCTACCAAAACAAAATTTGAGAAACTGCTGATTGGCAGATTCATCTATTAAAAGATGTTCCATCTACAGTGGCGTTTGTTTATACCAAAAAAAGTAAATGCATATATCATTAACTTACTCTAATCATATGGAGTCTAAGAAAATTTCCAGAAAACCAACAAAAACTGTGGCTATTACAATTCATGATTCCCTGTACTGATTTCCTTTTGCATCTGTTACAAACAGTGTGTAACAAGAGATCACTTGGAGAAATGATGTTCTGAATAACATCGTTAGTAAATCAGAGTCTTTTGCTTCAACTCATATAAGAGTTTGGTTCCTAAAATGAAAAAAAAGTACAAAAATGAGGAGTCCTGCCTAGTTTATAATGCTGTTCTCCTTTCTGAGTATTTTCTCAAAATGCCTGAGCATCCTAACTCCCCATGGGTTTGATGTTGTTTGGCACCTAGCGAAAAGCAACTTGCTTACTGATAGAATAGAATAATTTAGAATGCATTACCTACAGTCAGATTACCTGCCATGTGTTGCGACTGGTAGCTGGCCATACAGGCAACAAGAAAATTTGGACTTCCAGGTCTTTGCAGCTTCTCTTTCTGAGATGTTCCTGTAAACAAGTAATTTGATTTTGGGGTTTCCAAACTGAGGGTCAAATATCCTTCATTTAATATCCATCTTTCTTCTTCTTTCTTTGCTTAGCAGAATGCTATCCCTGTTTTACTGTGTCCAGCTGGCACATCCTCGGCATGCTGATTTAATTTAAAAAATCACTACCCATTGTAGAAGCCAGATGTAGCTGAAAAGCAGTGTTTTGCTCAGAGTATTGCTGTGATGGCTGAACTGTTCCAAGGGCCATTCCTGCAAACAGAGCAGTGAGTACTCCCAGAGTAGTAAGAGAAGGCAAGAAGTGCTGCTGCATCTGTGATGTGCCTGAGAGGGGGATTGTGCTTTAACAGGGTGGGCATCTGTCATCCTGAGGCTCTAGAATTTGAGATGGTTCTTCAAACATACTGTTACTGGGGTTCACTTAAATTGTAGCTAATTCCAAGCCAGTAGAAAATTTAACAGGCTTGCAGGCATCCTCCCTGCTCAGTCTCTACCTTTCAGGTACAAATTTGTCTCTAGGGAGGCAATACGAGGGCTATGGTCAGCTTGCTTTTAGAAAGTATAGAGCAGCCATCAATATTGTGAAGAGCCCCATAAGCTTATTTTCTAGTTCCACACTGCAATACTATCAACTCAGATCTGATACCAAAAGTACAGTGAGCAAAGTACGATTTGCATTAGATGCACCATTGTGATTTATGAGCATTGTTCACATTGTCCCAGGAAATGAAAGCTGTAAGCATGATTGTCACTAGATTACAGTAAACCTGACTGCTAGAGTGTTCTATTTATCCCTTGCCTGCCTCACCTTTCACCAGTAGGTTGTTTGGCTATTCTTCATACTGTTGTTTGGTTGGGAAAGAACTGTGATTATATAGATATCTGGATGCATATAGTATAAATGAGGATAAGAACACAACAGATGAAGGTAAAGATAAAACAGTCTCAGATAAGACTTCCACAGTAGAAACTTTGCTTTGGTATAAAATGACAGCCATTCAGTATCTTCCGTTCAGAAAGAGCCTGTCACCTAAACAGTATAGAGGAAATAATGGCTATAGGCAAGAGCATGGGTTCAATCGTGGAAGGGCTTGAACTTTGTTCTTGGCTTTGGACATGTCACTCCTCAGTTTTTCAATACCTTCTTTGTATTTTAATCACATGTTAGCATCCAAGATTGCTGCCTGTCTTGCTTAATTGTTACATTTTGAAAAAGGTTATGTCTCTTTCTTCCATCTAAACAATCTCATGCTTTTGATCCTTCCTAACAGGTCCTATTTTCTAACTGTTTGAATGATGCCTTTGCCTTTCTCTGGACTCCTCCAACCAATGCATAAAAATCTGTAACTGCAGTGGCTATAATGGGGCACATTACTCTAGCTCAGGCGTTCTCCTTCTGAGGACAAAAGAGCACTTGCTAAGGATGCCGAAGTGCAACAACTAGGAAAAAAAGAGGGACTGTGAAGGTACTCTAAGACCTGACTGTTTCCAATACCTTCTTTGGAAATCTTGGTCACCAGATGCTAATGATAAATCATTAATTGTAAGCATTTCTGTCACCTCATTCAAGCCTTATTTGTGTAGCTACAAGCACCCTTCATAAGCTTCCTTTTGCCTTGCTGTCATCTTAATTGATGTTCTGTACATGACTTTTTTTGGAAACACATGCTAAAACTAAATTCATACAACTATTCTGGCTATATTAGGATCTAATGAGATTGTATTACCTTATCTTGTACAGAAATAGTATAGAGATAGCCTACTTCATCTTGTACTGGCCTCCCATGTGACAGGAGGCTCCTGGAATGGAGGGAACAGATACCAATGAAAATGCTAATCAGCTGCAGTGCCCATAGGAGTATTTGGCTGCTTAAGATGCCCCCTGCATACTGTTTTCCTCAACACTATGAATGTCACCATTCATTCTAAAAGTTATTGATAACTCTCTTTTACCAGGTTGTCCTATCACTTGTACCCCCTGCACCATATTAAGCAGGACAGGCATTACAATCATTGGTGTTTACTTGAGTGTCATCTTTGAGATGTAACATGTAGTTTTGCTCCTGCCAAAAAAAGAAAAAATGATCTGAAATTTATTACCTTAGTGCTTTGTTCTGCATTGTTTCAGGACTAGCCAAAACTTTAATCATATCTTAAAATATAAGTGATGAGGAATAAACATTATAGTACAATCAAATTATGATGAGTTTGGTTTGGTGGATTTATATTTTTTTCAGGAGAGATCTGCCATCTCTGGAAAAGCATATACCAGGCTTGAGCTTTAGAGAAAATTGATTAATTGCTCTTGGTGGAGGCTGGAGTTGTTCTTGTTGGACTGGATGAATCTGGGAAGATGTGTGTCAAATGGCAAACTTTTCCAATGCTCTTAGAAAGCATCCAAGCAGCACTGCCTTGAATGCTGCCAGTGAGCAGACAGGGACTGCAAAGAAGTTCCTGGTGCTGGAGAAGGGAACAGGTCTAGTTCAGTGTGGTGGCCTGATCCTGGCTAGATGCCAGGTGCCTACCAAAGCCTGGCCTATTAGTCCTCTCCTCAACTGGATGGGAGAGTGAAAATATAAGGAAAGGCTCAAGGGTTGAGATAAGGGCAGGGAGAGATCATTCTTCAATTACCATCACAGGCAAAATAGACTCAACTTGGGGAAATTAGTTTAATTTATTACCAATCAAGTATGATAATGAAAATTAAACTCAAATCATCAAACACTTTCCCCTCACCCCTCACTTCCTCCTGTGCTCAGCCTCACTCCTGATTTTGAATATGCCACAGCAGCACAAGGGGACAGGGACTGGGGGCTGTGGTCAGTTCATCACATGTTGTCTGTGCCATTCCTTCCTCAGAAGAAGAACTTCTCACAGCCTTCTCCTGCTCCAGTGTGGGGTCCCTCCCATGGGACACAGTCCTCCATGAACTTCTCAAACATGGGTCTTTCCCACAGGCTGCAGCTCTTTGCAAACTGCACAAACAGCATGACTCCCTTCCACGGGCTGCAGTCCTTCAGGAACAGGCTGCTCCAGCGTGGGTCCTTCCAGCAAACCTGCTCCAGTGTGGGGTCCTCTCCCCATAGGGCCACAGGTCCTGCCATAACTCTGCTCCAGCCCCAGCTTCCCACGGGCTCACAATCTGCCTCAGGCATCCCCCTGCTCTGGCATGGGGTCCTCCATGGGCTGCCAGTGGATCTCTACTCCCCCATGGACCTCCATGGACCCATGGACTGTGGGGGGACAGCCTGCCTCACCATGCGCTGTACCCTGGGCTGCAGGGGAATCTCTGCTCTGGTGCCTGGAGCACCTCCTCCTCCTTATTCATTGACCTTGGTATCTGCAGGGTTGTTCCTCTCACATATTCTCACTCCTCACTCTGGCTGCTGTTGTGCAGTGGGGTTTTTTTCACTTCTTCTTAAATACATTATCCCAGAGGTGCTACCAAGGTAGCTGATAGGCTTGGGCTTGGCCAGTGGTAGGTTGGTCTTGAAGGCAGCTGGCGTTGGCTCTGCAGGGCAGGTGCGAAGCTGCTGGCAGCTTCTCATAGAAACCACCCCCGTAGCCCTCCTGCTACCAAAACCTTGCCACACAAACCCAATACCCTCAGCAAGCACATGGGGAGCCAGGCCTGTGGAAGAAATCTTATAGAAACATGGGCTACAGCTGAAGCAAAGCTAGGGCCTGGAGAGTAGGGAGCTCAAAGAAGGGAGAAGGAACTGAAGAAAGGTTTTACAGTTGCAGCAGGGACATAGCATTAAAAAAATAAAGCACCAAAGTGCTCTTTCCTGCTCTTGCCCCTCCCTTTCCTATTTTCTTAAATTAGTCACCTGAAAACTGAATTCAGCATCAGCTGGTGTGAGTTCTGGGTAAGTGGCATCCCTGCCTTTCCCTAAACTGCTTAGGCAGATGCCTTGAACTAAGTCTGTATCCTAGGGCATTAAGGGGCAAATCAAGTTTGTATATGAAGGTTGATCTCAGGGTGAGCTTCTTAATAAATAAGAAAATTTTCATTGCTTTGCTTTAGCAGGTTTAGTAGTTATAGGGTATTTAAGTGCAGATCATACTACATCTGGTAGAAAAATAGCTATTTTCATGCTGTGAGTACTTCTTTTTTTCAGTTGAGATATTTTTTATATGTGTCATTTGAGTAAGATATTCTAGTCTTGAGTCCTTAATGAGAGAATCCAGAATTTCATGGTGTAAATAGGCATTGCTAACTTAAGGTTTGCATTTCCAGGTTTAGCTTTACCACAAAGCACTGTGTATTCAACTTTTTGGAGTCTATATTCTTGTTCATATATACAATATGTAGTCTCTGCTCCATAAAAATAAATCTTAACCAGTTGTGATCATGAGATAAACCCTAACATATGAATTCCCTGGCTTTGAAAGTGACTGGGAGTACATTTTGTACTTGAGTATATAATTATGAGACCGGACCAATGGAATTATAAAGAAGTTAAATGATAACCCAACTGAAAATTGTCATTTGCTATTTTGACAGATTATCTGTGTTGGGAGAATGATTAGGGAATGGAGGAGCTTCCTTCATCAGCAACCAATACAGTCCAATACATCCACAGCTAGACAGGGACAATAGAAGGAATGCCAGTTACGCTGCCTCAGGGGAGAGAGAATGTCATTTCAAAGAGAACGGGGCAGAAGGACTTCAGTATGTAACTATTCTAGCAGAAAATCGATATGTTCCTGAGCACAAAGCCATTTGTAACTTTTACTATTGAGGCCACCAAATACAGTAGGAATTTAGCTGCTTTTGATGCAGCAGTCAAAGGGTCAAATTCTTTCCCCTGCTGCTCCAGCGTAGCTCTGTGGCAGTCTGCTGGGCTCCCCCAGTGAAACTGAAGAGGAGGATTTGGCTTGCTGCCTGGTTTTAATCTGCACGTATGGTATCAATTTTGGAAGCATTTTCTGGTTGTCCTCACAGTTATAAAAGGGTAGAAAAATATATTTCTTCTCTTCCCCAGTTAAAAAATAGGCTTTTGTTAACTCATTTGTGCTAATTCTCTACCTGAAAAGTGTAATAGTTAGCTTCATACTCAGTTTTCCCATAGGATTGGCCTGTCTATTAATAAGTACCTCTGCTGTCTAGCCTAAGGAAAAGGCTGCTCAAGAGAAACCAGCTTTCCCCAGCAGATTGCAGTTCTCTCCTGCACACACAGCTGATGCTGAGTCCATTGGGACACCTACAGATCTGACCACAGGCACTGGAGTCTCCTGCCCATCAGCCTTCTTCCTCCTTTTTCTTTGCATATTCATCCAGTTGTTGTTTGCTTAGAGGTGAAGAGTTTCATATTGAATGGGAGGTTGGCAACAACTGTGTATATTTTCAACCAGCTGCTGAAGAGGGAATGTCTCCTCACTGAAATCTTCCGCTTTTTTGAGGAATGCAGCAGCCATCAGCCATTGATAAATGTCTGGTCCCATTAATGAGAACTGACCCACTCAGAGCTCCATCTCAAGTGCTGCTGTAACTTTATTAATTGCTAGCTTACTATAAGGTTTTTCTGAGGTGGTCTCAGGACACATTTCTTGGGTTTGGTCCCTTCAATGTTTTATGCCACCCCTTTCTTTGGAGTAGACATTGCTTCTCCCTGCTCCTGAGAAAGATCAGCCTCCCTCCCCAGGGCACAGGACTGCAAGAAACTGCCTGTAGCACAGATCTCATCTTTCCCACGTAATTACAAATAATACTCATATTTTCTTCAGAATTCGAGGAATCTTGCATTTGAGAGGGAACTCAGTCTTTACAGGAATTTTTATCTTTTTTCTTTTCCCTGCTTTCTCATCTAATTCCTAAATTTTCTTCCTTTGCAATTGCTTCTTCCTTGGTCTGTCTTTCTGCCCTCTTTTTGCACTTTCCTCCTCTTTTACCTCTTTCATCTACCTTAATACTCAATCAGCAGCTCAGATCAAAATTCCCATGTGGATGTACAGACCTATTAATTATTTGCTCTTTTAATAGGCCTAAAAATCTTTTTTAGCATAAACTACTTCAATAAATATCATAAGATACCTCTTTCAGAAGCAAATGATCCACAGTGGCAGGCTGCATGTGAAAAACTTAGCTTTGGTTATGCAACTAAGAAATAAAGTTACTGGAAAACATCAGAGGTGAGAAAACTCTAAAGTAGAGGGATGAGTCAAGGTTGTTGGGTAGTCATAAGGGCTGTCCTATTCTGTACCAGCTAATAGAAAACAAAACCTTGGATTTCTGCCGACAGCTATCCATGTGTGCTGAGAGTATTATCACAGGTTAACAAATCACTGGAAGCTCTCATTATTTCCAGCAAACTCGCACTGTAATTACTTCTAGCAATTTCCCTAGACTCCTTGACCTGTAACATCAGTAGTTCATAATGATTAAAATAGTAAGCAAAACAGGGAGTGCATCATGCTTTCTAGAGCATGGTGCTTCTCCAGTACTTTATACATATTTATACAGAATATATATCATCTGTGTTATGCTGGTTTAGAATTATCTCTTATGAAAGACAGGCCTCCAATTGCCAAACTGACTGAAATTACCTTCCAACATACTTATCATGAAAACAAGCTTTAGCACCTGCATACCAGTATGGCTCTGTCTGTATTTCAACTAAGAATGTCTGAAAGAAGTTCTCTTTAGATAGGATGAAAATATGATGATCTTAATTTGGTAGTTTTGCATGTTAAATGTTGAAGATGAGAAACATCCTATTTTGGAAATACATTTCCAGTATTAGAAGTGACTATGAAAACAACTCAGTTTCTTTACTTTTTACCTGCAACACCAGCTTCTTTAATGACAAATATGTCATTCAGCTGAGAGAATACAGGTTTCTGTGTCCATCAGTTTTGTTCTTGCTATCTACTACTAATCACTATGACAGTTTCAGTGCACATATATCTTTTGCTTTAGGCAGTAGTCTGATCATGACTGTAAGTATGAACCTGTTTTCATAGTCCTCAAGTTTAGTTTTGGGTGGTGGCAGCAACAGCTACCACCACCCAAAACCAGGTGGTAGGTAATCAGGCCATTGGACACAAGCATGTCAGATGCCTTGTGTGTCTGGGGTTTATCATTGCACCATGAGACAAGCTCTGGCCATTGTGTGCATCTCAAATTTAGATCTGCATGACCCAATTGGCAATAATTCTCAGTAACCCTGGAAGAGGTTTATGCATATTCATAACCTCAGGCTGTAGTGTACTATGCAATGCCCTGTCAGTTTATAAACACTGATTTGCTAAGTCTCTGCATAACTCTTGCATCATTAGTGGGTTAAACAAAGGTATTGGAAAGGTCTTCCTGAGGTTTAGGGATTTTTATGCAAGGGAAATTATGACAGCACATTTAACGTTTAATCCTCAAAAAAATCTGAATTTCAGGGCCAATTAAAATGTAAAGAAACCCATAGAAAATATACTTAGGTAATGCCTTCATACCTTCAGGGCTAGATCAATCAGACAGCATAATTATTTGAATGGATTTGTCCAATGAAAATGACATTTCTGTATAGGATGCTTTGAGATCTTTTTCTCTCGCACCATTGAATAGTTTACAAAAAAAGTCCACAACTGTGCTAAACAAACACAGTTGTTTGGTTGTACCAAGTTTTTGTTCCAGCAATGGAATTCATTAAAGCAGCATGTTCTGTGTGTTGCCAGCAGGTCATCGGTGCATGCTTGAGTCAGATTCCTGACCTTTATTTTCACTTGCCAAGTCTGTTAGATTGCCTCATCCTGGGGACTGTTAAAAATATATCATTAAAAATATATCTAGCCCTATTTTTCTCATAGCTCAGAATATCTTCACAGGAGGGCTCATTGGTTTTCTCTGGTAATTAGCAACTAGTTTATTTTAGATAGAGTCAGATGCTTAACTCTAAATAGCTGCTGAACTGTATGAAATAGAAATATTTTTCCCTCATCTAAAGAAAATTTCAATTAAATTTGAAACCTCTTTAGGATTTGAGATAAGCTTTTTCCTTCAGTAGGATGGTTGAAGGTCATCCCAAGCAGCTACTCAACTGCATATATTCCCAGTGAATTATGTGTACCTGTAATTTTCAGGTTTACATTGCCAGTATTGTCCCTAACCTCTGTGTTTAAGTGCTGTATTTCACGCCCTCTTTTGGTTTTGGCACTGACCATAAGCATCTTTGTCCATACACATCTATGTGTCAGACCAACTCCTATGTTAGACTCACTATCTAGAATCTAGAAATTATGCCCCTGCCTCCCTAATTTCAAAGACATTCTCAGAATGTTCTCAGCACAGTTGATTTACCTCAGACCTATCATCCTGGGAAAAAAGGAGGGATTTTTTTCTGTTTACAAGTTGCAAATGTTTTGCAACTTTTTAGAGGAGGAGGCTACAATAAGCTCACCATCAGGTAGGTCTTTTAGCTGTTCGCTTTCCAATTCAGAAGAAGAAATGATCCTGTCAAGAGACAAACATCCTTCAAAGAGATTTTGCACAAGAACAGTGATTATATGAGAGGGTCCAATGCTGAAATGCCAAGATCTTATCAGAGTGCTGACTCCCCTGTTATTACAGTAAGCAGGCTTTTACAGCATCTAGATCCACAGCAATGTAAATACACACCAGACTCCCCTGAACGAAGTGTGGTATTGATTTGGGGGTACTCTGCTGCACTCTTAGGAATCTTAATGACATACTGTTACTTCAAACAGCATGACAAAATCTTACTGAAATAATATATTTTCCCTCAGTAATTAGAGGCAAAACAAAATTAGATGATGCCAAACAGTCTCTGATGACAATTTCTTTTAACATTCCTTTTGATCTCTAGTGCTCCTGCTCCAAAGTAAAGCATCTAGGTAAAAGAAGAATCAATTGTTTCATATGAAAGTGTTTCTCTTCTAGACAAGTTTTAAACATTTTTTTTCATCATCAGAAAGGATTTTGCCACTAGCCATACTGAGACAGGATTTCTTAGTAAACCCTGTTGTCCTCTGGAACACTGGTCCAAGGCAAAACCACTATTTTGGGATTTGAAAACTATGTGGACCGATATTCCTTTTCTCCATTCTTTCTCATCCTGCTTATCTGAGCTGGCAACAAAAGGAATATAAAATATGCCTGCAATGGGTGATGCAAAAATGAAGTCAAACACCTCAGGCCTGTTCCGAGTTTGGTACAAATTTGCTATGTGTCTGCCATCCCTTTCTTCAGGGGGAACCTTTATGTCCAGCTCCTATGTGCATCAAAGGACAGATCTCTGTGTTGCCTCTTGAGATTCTCTTTACTGGCTATACAGTGGCAGTAGTACTGCATGAGGTTATTTTAGTGTGGAGATTGTTAGTAGTGAAATGAATTTGGGAGTTTAATGTTGGGTAAGGAAATACAGAATGTTAAGTAGCAACATGTCCTTAAGAATGAAGCTGTACAATTTAGAGGATCTAGCTTTTTCTGGAATTTGTTACAGCACAGTGAACGCAGCTCATTTCAGTGTAATTTCAAAAGCAGATAAGGAAGTATGTGCATTACAGGACTCACTCAAAAAAAAGATGGTTTGAGTTTTGAGACCATTACTTTGAGAGTGCAAAATACCACTGGCTAATTTAAACTTTGCCTTAATAAGGATGTATGACATTGGCATTTCTTAGAGATTTTTTTTTTCCTTTTCATGAAAGGGAAACACCTACAATACAATTAGAAGACTCAAATCTATCCATCACTAAGATCATGCTGTGTCCTTCAGACCTGCAATAGAATCATAGATTATTTTGGGTTGGGAGGGGTCTTTAAAGTACATCTAGTCTAACCCTGCTGCAAGGAGAAGGGGTATCTTCTACAGATCAGGCTGTTCAGAGCACAATCTAACCTGGCCTTGAGTGTTTGCAGAGTGGTACAAGTTGAGATGCAGTTCTGCAGTGCTTCTCCACTATTGTGTTCTTCTGCTATGTGGTGTGCTTCAGTCAGCCCATGAGAGGAGTAAGGCCACTGCTTTCACACATAGAGTTCATAATGGTTATAATACCTTTACTTTGAAAGAAGACTGGTGCCTTCCCTCTCCCAATGTCCTTTTGTTATTTTCCTCTTGCCCAGTACAACTTCCCAAATAAATCTTTTTTTTATCAGTCGCTATGTAAACATTGTTCTTCCATCTCTGAGGACCCATGTGCCGATGTTAATCATATATGAGCTTTTTCACCCAGTCATTTTGTAAAGGGTCTCAGTAGTGTGCATGTCAGGAAGTGACAGATGGTATAAGCGTTCAGTTACTTGCCTATACAAGGTTATTCAATTTACATAGATGTGATTAATGGTGCTAATTACCTCATTAAATGCAATTGAATCTAGTGTCACAGTGTTAAAAATCTACTGAAAAACAGTTTTAATAAAAGCAGTTTCAACTGCACGTAACTTTCAAATAAAAAAATGTTGATGAAATGTTCTCTCTATGCAGAATAATTGGGCTGTTTCTATACTGGCTCAGTAATTCATCCTCCAGGTCTTTGAAATTAAGGGAACAACTTCATAAAAGTTTTAGGACTGCAATAACTGCATTTGAGTGCTGGGCTCTAGACGTGTGTGGAGGTCCAGAAGAAACCACCCATAGCGACCCCTCAGAATGGCCAGCTGAGCCAAGGAAAGTTGCATTGATACAGATCTCTCATACAGCATGTTTGTGCAAGTGCTCTTGCTGTGCCGAGTGAAATCTGCCATGACAAAGGTTCTATCAGTCTGCTAAGACTTGTGTTCTTGCTGATGAGTCCTCAATATCCTGCAAGATAGTTGTGCTATAGTTGTGGTGGTCGGGTTTCTGTTGAAAGTACCGTGGAAATGTGCCGAGAAATGTGAAACAGATGAAAAAGCTGTAAAACAGAGATGAGATATCATGGCTGATCTCATGATAACTTCAGAAATTGTCAGTGCTCTATGGTGATGTGTTAAACTGTGTCTTTAGGAGAAAACATACATGCAAACCCAGCTTTTTTGTTTTTCCTTATTTGGTTAATGAAAGCTTGGACGGGGTCTAATCTTACTAACCTGCTAATTTCACTCATTTAGGGAAACAACTGAGACTTGGATGTTGTAACCCAACACATACATCTAACTCAGCAACTTGCTGGACTGTTGCATCCCCCATGGCAGTGTAGTCCCTGCTGTGCATGGAAGCAGGTCCCTTCTTTGTCTTGACTTGATCTGAGTTTCCTGCTTTGGACACATCCTATTAGCTCTGCCCTTGGGTCAGCATTTTATGTGCAACATTCCCTCCAGTGGGCTGGATGACAGTGAAATTTTGTACCACAGCTCATCTGAGATCAGCCAGCCTCTCCCCACTCCTAAGGGTGGGAACAATGCTGCTTTACCTAAAAGTTAACAGGAATAGAGAGTGGTTTCAGCCTCCCTGTCTTTCCCTACATAGCCATGGGCAGAAAGAGGTCTCTAAATCTTTTGAAGCTCTGTAGAGGAGCTGTAGGCCTCAAATATTTCCACGTACGTACAAGAAGAGAACATGCAGCTAACATGTGTTAATGCAATCTATTCTGAGCATCTTAATTTTCCCTTTCTTGTTTTACCTTCTTCCTATCTCTCCCCCTCAGCTGTGAACCACACAGGCAACTACTTCAGGAGTTTGACTTTGTCATGTTATTGTGTAGCTTCTCCCAAAATCTGATTCCATTGCCTCAGCTCCTATGGCAAAGGCACTGAACCCTCATTATGTCAAATGATCCATTCAAGGTATCTGGGTGCTACTTTGAATGAGCCAAGAGCAGTTATCACAAAATACTCTACACCAGATTTGATTTGCTTAAAAGTGTCATAGTAGTATCCAAATCCAAGAGGGGTTGTCAGGAGGGGCATCTTATAATGCGAGGACTACTAATGAAAAGATTATTAAAAGTATTAGTAAAACGTGATTTTGAAAGTGTGTCACTTTCAGTAGTGGTTTTTCGCAGCTCTCTCTTTTCTTGTAATGTAAGGCGTAACAAGAAATAAATATCCTAAAACACAGGCCCATCTACAACCTCAAAAAAGCAACTAATGTGAAAGAACAGTAAGCCCAGCTCTGGAGTTTTTTTGTGTTGTTTAAAGCTCTACATAAATCAAGAGGAGGCCCACAAAGGGAAGACTGTTTGGTTTCAGGGACTGGTCTTGATTTTCTGCTTAGGATAATCAAGATCAGGAATCCATCTCTAATTAAAGGCAAACAGAAAATATGCAGGATTTTCACATACATTCTTTTCATACTCATAGTTCAACGTGTTATGTATATAGTATTCTTTTCCTTTTATTCAACTGTCTCAAATTATGTGCAGACAGCTTCAGCTGCAGGGAAAGGTGGGAGGATTTAGGATACCTAGAATTTAACTCCTTCACTCCTACAACAGAAAGACCTTTTTCTTTATCAGAGGTATTCAATAGAAATGTGGTTTCTATTTTCAACAGAAAATATCAGTGATTCTGTGTAATTCTGTTATGTGGGGGGTTTTGGGAAGATTTTGTTTGATGGGGGGTTTTTGTTGGGCTTTTTTGTGGGCTGTTTTTTGGGGAGGAGGGATTGTTTGGGTTTTTTTGTTTGGTTTGTTTTGTTGGGTTTTGTTCTTGATGTGTTTTTTCTTTTGCTAAATTGAGTATATTGCAGTAAAGACACTTGCCTGGTTTCTTTGAAAATAAGACATACTTTAAGTTTTAATAAACATAGTGCTTTTTCCTTGTCTACTTCTGTTGTAGCTCTGGTTCCTTTTGCAGTGATTTTCCATGAATATGTCATTCAAATGAGCGAAATTTAAGCAGGATGTGGGTTTTGTCACTTTGATGGTGATGTAGTTTCCCAGATGTAAGTTTTTCATTAAGAAATTAATATTGGCAGATTGGATATTACAGTAAACTGAACAAGCTCGAGTATGTGGTGGGACCACATCATTTTGCATGGTGATGTTCAAGTTCCCCTTTCTCCCCACACAGTGATGTCTGGGGTTGATTTACATAAATTCTTAGATTTCTAACAGCAACACCCTGTAAGCTGAGCTATTCCTTATGCTTTTGGCTCCCTTTCTGAGACATATTGCTGACACTTCCATCATTGAGTTGGTATAACCCAATGAATCAATGTCTGATGTCTAGTTTTTAATAGAGGAGAAGGTTTCTGATGATATGTGTGGTAGTATTTAATTCAGTGTCAATAAGATGGATGAAGACTGAAGTTTGGCTGAGATAGTTCTACCCTGAGATTCTCCTTACTTAACACTAGGAGTATACTTACTGACACAACTTGACTTTGTCCATGAACCATGTTTTCCATAGTTAAAAAAAAACCTCTGTGTATTGAACTAGATGGTGAGCACTGGCCCAGCTTTCTGCTAGGCTAGCTGTGCAGAGTGATTTAAATCACAAGCTCTTAAGAAAGGCAATACTGAGGTAATTTCCAGTCAATGAAAGGATTTGATACCTTCAGCAAAACAGTTTTCTTGGGAAAAAAAAAAATTAATAGCCAATGTACTTGAATAAAAGTGTCAATGCTTTTCTTCCTCGATGTTAGAATAGCAATAGCTGTGCAAGGAATATTGGAACATTCATGTGTAATGACTATTTATTTCTGTGGGCTGTTGTTAGAGCTGTGGTCTGGTAGTTAGAGCCTTTCCGTAAATCATTTACATTATTGTGGATATTTTGGGGGTATGTATTTTTTAGCAAGTTTGTTTAAAATAATAAAAGCAAACAGACACTTCTCACTTGGTTAATGCATCCTTGGTTCTGCCTTTTTCCTTCTCTTCTCTTCATATGCTGTCCACCATTAACTCCTCTGAAAAAAAGTGAGGTATAAGGCTGAAAGTGGAGACCAGGCAGCTATGTCTAAAATAATTCAAGAAGACATCACTGAAAACAGTTTAGCTTCATCAAAATGCAAGTCAATGGCCCGTTCTTCCTGCAATATCAAATTGCATCCCCTCCACAACACCAAGTACTTTTGCTTTCCAATCATTCTCAGCCCTGCAGTTGTTGCAGCATGTACCCATTCTGATTCAGATTTGCTGAGCTACTGTGACTCACCATGTCTGCTTTCTCTGCTGCACTGACAGCCTGTGGGTCTTCCCTGTAGGCATGATTTCCCTGCAATTCCTTCTCTCATGCTGTTTCACCACAGCCTGCTTTCTTCTGGGCACAATGGATTCCTGCCCTCTAGGGTTTGGTTGGAGGCACCGACTCCAGCTGAAGTTCAGGGCTCTTCCTGCTGTTTTCTGCCCAACTCCACTGTATGAATGGTTTACCTTTTTGTATAGCAGGTCCTGCATTACCACAGGTCTTAGCAAGGTAATATTTTAGTGGTATGAGAATGGCGTCATGAGTAACTCAACCTGCATGAGTGGCGGGTGTCAGCAACTGCAGGGCCAGCCTAAGCCATTCTTGCTTGCACATCAAAAACTTCATGAGTGCTCAGGTTAATGGAGGTAATTAAATGTGACACTAGCTTTAGTTAAAACAAATTCTAATTTTATTTGGCTTTTTTAAAGGTGCACTTTATGGCTAGTTTTCTTGTACTATATTACTCATTAAGAAGAAATTAAACTGGCAAGCAGGTAAAATTGAGCTTCATAAGTTTTTTTAATTCTTAAATTTGACTATGAGAAAGTTTCTGATTTACATATTAAAAAGAAAAAGTGTCTTCTAACAACCAACATGTTACTTTTTTTTTTCCTATAAGGTATTCTGTTAATATCTCACTTTTTACAGGCTCACCATAGTGAAAAACTTTAATACTAAAATACACAAGAAACCCTTTTTCTGTAACTTTAAAATTGGCAGCGAACAACCACTCTAATTTTGAAGTACCTGTTCCACATTTTGTTAAAAATTGTTGCAGGTTTTCTCTTCCAGCTGAAAAATATTTTTATATTTTCCCTTTCCTTTTTTCAAAGACTGTAGAATATTGTGAATAGTTCATTTTTTTCCTTATTTATGTATTACAAAAAATACTATCTTCATTATTCAAAGAATAATTTAACGAACAGGCCTCATGTCTTTTATAGTATCATTTTTTCACATATATTGATTTGGGGGCTTTTTTATTTTCCTTTTTTTCTTTACTTTTTTTTTTTGTAGTTTTTTACTCTGAGAAGTTTTTGAGCTTCTTAAAAGCATTTCTTCCATGCTTGATCCTACCTACTTAACAATTGTGAATTATTTCATAGAAACATTGCCCCATGCTTTCGTTGAGCCAATTGCTGGGTTTGGGAATTTAAGCTTCACATTAAGTCACTTAGTATGAGACAGACTAACTTTTCCTTCCAGTCTTGAGTCTTCTTCTACTGCACATTGCTTGGTGTGGCCAATTATCTTCATAACTGGGATCCCCGTTTGGTCTTGAGTAGCTGAAATCCTCACAAAATCAAAGACTGACGAATATTTCCAAATAAGAAAGAGGTACTGATGTACAAACTGTATATTCTTGAGGGAATACATGCTGCTTTTTGAGTATGAGCACATGAAGGGATAAACACTGTCCTGTACAAAGAATCCCCACTGCTGACCTGCACTTTTCCACAGTCGAAGAAGGAAAGAAAAGTTTGTGGAATTTACACACCCTGTGGAGTTTGAGTCTGTTGATAAAGTAAAGAAGAAATAAAAGCAAAGTCTGTGCAATTTTGAGTCATCTGCTGACTATAAATCTAGAGCAGTCTATTTGTCACTTGCACCAAGGAACTGAAACAGGCAAGAGGATACAGCTGCCTATGCCTGTATGCAGAGCCTATGGTCAAAAGATGAACATAAATCAACAACATAATGTTGCTGCCTAAATGGCAAAGCTCACAATCCAAGAGAGAAATGGAGAGATGGCTGTGTGTGAGGTAGCCCTCAGCACTGTACAGGATGATCAGGTTCTTGTAAGGTTTTAACTTGGATATTGTGCCTAGTTCTGGGTGCTGCGCTTAGAGATACTTCCAGATTAAGGAGAGAAAGTCTAAGACCACTTGTGAGGTGGATCAGGGTTATTAACAACATTTCTCTCAAGGAAGGACATAATGAAGTTGTTTATTTCGTCTCAGAGATAGGAAGGCTGAGGGGGGAGGTAAGATACCTGTGCTCATATATGTGAGCACTTCATGTGCATGCAGAGTAGAGTGAAGTCTGGTCAGGTGCAGCAAGGAGGATTCAAGTTTGATATTAGAATAAAAGTTTCTCACAGCAGGCGTATGGAAGTACTGGAGAAACCTCCTTCATCACAAAAGTCCTTGCAACTGGATTAGATAAACATCAGCCTGGAGCAGTTTACATAATCCCTGCCTTTCCCAGGTGACCTTCTGAAACCCTTACCAGCCTTGAGATTTCTGTAGGAAAATGACCTAAGTTTCTTCTTTTCTGTATCTGAATGTTTTTCCCAAAGCTTACAGTGACAGAATGTAAAAGTAACGGTATCTCCTTACGCACTCAGTCTTACTGTAATGTGTTAACAATGCCAGCTTGTTTTCTTGTGAGAGCTTCTGAATTTTACAAGAACTTTATAAACATCTAAAGGTATACAATTATCAAAATTTTAGCAACATCTTAAGAAAGGCTTGTAGCAGGGACAGCTATCCTGAGTATGAGAAAATATGTCTCCAGATGTAGGTATAGCAAGTCTTAAGATAATTTATGAGACCAGTCACTTTGCCTCCACCAACATATCTGAAATAATGAAGTGCTTACAAAAAGCTCTTGACTGTTATGACTGATTTTTTTATATTTCTTTTCCCTTTTCTGTTTGAATTCAGATGTGTTCTTTTATTTTTTAAGGCAAAAGAGCACACATACTTTAAATTAATAATGATGCAATAATAAAGCTCAGTTGCACTGTTCGGACAAACATGCTGTGTGAGTGTGCAGGGGTTAGGAGTCCTGGGGTATTTGGGGCACTGTTTTACTAAACTACAGGGGCCTCACTGTAGGCTGATAACTCACGGTGCCAGGTCAGTGGTGAGATATCTTCTTTAAGTGTTAGCCAGAATTTGTTGGCAGGCAGCAGGGAAGTGGATAGAGGCCTGGAAGGTCAGATGTTGTTCCAAGTTTGTCACAAATATGCATTAGGGAACAGCAATGTGGGGGTGGACAGGGCTGAGACACTAGATTTAAGCAGGAGACTGGTGCCTGACTCCACCATCATTGCAGACAGGAGTGCGGATAAAAAGACACAAAACGACAATGTTGGTTTTCTTCAGACTTTTTAAATAATGAAATAATTGTAGGGCTGCCCAGAGTATCAGTGTTAAGGCAGCTCTATCCAGCATAGAAAATATGATCGCATACTTCAATAGTTTTGAGGCGTGTCTGCTGAATGTCACACAGATTCCTGATGCGGTTGCAAGGAGGCCAGATTTTTCTGCCTACTAAGAAGGACATACATTCTCTAAATGTTCGATAAAATCAGACCAGCTGTGTTGCCCAGTACACTTCCTATCCAGCAGAATGGATAACTGTGGTTGCTATTTAGTGAGACCGTGCAACCTTAGTCATTTCTTCTGGTTCATTCCCATTCCATTGCACCAGATCCACCACAGTTGGATGAGAGATGTTACAGAGTGCATTCCCTCCTGTTCCTTTTCTGTTTATGGACCTACTGTCCATCAAATTGCATGATCCTTTCTGAATCTGATGATGCTGTCTGTCTCCACAATCTCCTTTGGCAGCAAGTTCCACAAAATGTGCATGAGGTGGTATAGTATCATTTTTCATCAGAGGAACTCCTGAGCCCACCTTTCTGATTTTCCTTCTAGAAAACTTTGGTTCCTGCACCTTGGTAAGTTAAAAATAATCACTTTGAAGCATGCAGAGCTGAGTTGAGGGAGAGAGGAGGAAAGTTTTCCTGCACGTCTGTGGACTTTTGGCTGGCTACCTGTGGGACTGCATGGATGTAAAAGCATCCTTATAGTCTTTTATCCACTTTCTTCCACGTGATGTGTCCTTAAGATAGGTGTCCATATTTCCCCAACAAAACTAGTCAAGGTATTAAGTAAAATTGATGCACTCCCATCTTTAGTTGTCTGAGTTTTAGTATTTAGGCAACAAATGTTACGTGCACCTAAAGCCAATTCAGGCCAGGATCACATCCTTCTGCAGAAAAATCAGTGGTGTAGAAGTAGCTATATAATAGGGAAGAGACTATGATGAGTATTTCTCCCAGTATATCTATACCTCTTGAAGGGAAGTATTTGATCCAGTGTTCATAAAAAGGGTGGAGGTTCATCCTCCATACAGGCATACCCTTGGTATGCCTTCACCTGTGGGTGAAGCCAGTCCAATGGAGATCCTGCCTCTACCACTGCCCTGGGTGTCAGCAGTCTGTGGCAGAAGAAGCTGATGGTGAGACTCGAACTTCCTGTGGCTTCCCCAGATACTCCTTTCAGAAAGATTTGAGCACAAAGAAGTTTCTGCTGAGAAAAGGCCCATATGGCCCCAGGCTTCCTGAGTTTTTCAGGTGGCTTTTGAGTGCTCACAGGATACCTTTATGTGCAAAATGTTAGCTCAGTCTGTAATGTCAAGGCCAATAGCATCCTGGCTTGTATCAGGGCAGTGAATATCCCCCTGTACTTGGCACTGGTGAAGTCACACCTCAAATCCTGTGTCCAGTTCTGGACCCCTCACTACAAGAAAGACACTGGAGAATGTCCAGAGAAGGGCAACAGAGCTGGTGAAAAGTCTGGAATGCAGCTCTGATGAGGACAAACTGAGGGAGCTGGGGTTGTTCAGCCTGGAGAAAAGGAGGCTGAGAACCTTATCACTCTCTGTGTCTACCTGAAAGGAGGATGTAGCAAGGTGGGGGTCAGTCTCCTCTGCTAGGTAACAAAAGACAGGACAAGATGAAGTGACCTCAGGTTGTGGCAGGGGAGGTTTAGATTGGATACTTGGAAAAAATTGTTCACAAAAAGGTTGTCAAGCATCAGAATTGACTGCCCGGGGTAGTGCTGGAGTCATCATCCTTGGAGATATTTAAAAGATGCGCAGATGTAGTGCAGGGGGATGTAGTTTAGTGGTGAACTTTGCAGTGCTGGGTTAAAAGTTGGATCCGATGATTTTAGAGGTCTTTTCCAACCTAAGTGATTCTCTCATTCTATGACAGAAATGCACTCTGCAGTCCTTAGACCACACTGAATTTTGTGGCTTGGGAGTGAAAGAAAAAGCAAAAGCCTTTGACCTTGTTAATTGAGTAAATTGAATTTTCTGTGGCGGGCAATATTACATCATCTTCATGTCATTTCTACAGGACCTTTTGGATTCTAGCCATACTGTAAACTATGGCATGAAGTGCATTTTCAGAGCTCAGATCTGAAAATTCTTAGCAATTACTTTCCTATATTTGAGAGTGGTGATGGTAGCATACCTGGTATTACTGCAAGCAGAAAAGAGATTAAATGCAGACAGAAATAGGGAAAACTCTCAACATTTGTATATTTTCTGTAATAGTGTAAATTTGATTGATTGCACCAGTGTCATACATGGATACCTTGGGTCAGGGAGGTAGGCTCTTTTTTATTTGAGTGCCAGTTATTGACATGCCTTTAGCAGCTTCCAAGAAGCAGCAAACAAAGGAAAAAAAAATAGAATGGTTAGAATATTAGTTAAAAAAAATACACACTCCTGACCTTTCTGTATGGATTTATCTTTTTTCCCCATAAAGGAAAATCTCTCGGAATCCTGGAGGATAAGAGCAGCTGAGATGGAACATCATAATTCCTTCAGATGCAGTACTATATTTGGGGAATTTTTTTTAAGTTTTGAAAGTTAGGTGGGAGGTTAAGCATTCAGAACACACGCACCTTTAAACACATACAGAAAAGTTCTAAAAGGAGTGGGGTTTTGTTTGTCATATACATATAGTTATACATATGTGCAAAGCCACATTTCATTTAACTTTCTTATTGATAATTGCTGCAGGCCAAAAAAGTAAAATCTTGATTTGCTGCATCTCGGAAAGCAACCTCCTGCTTTCAGATGCCTCTGGCAGGAGAGAGCCCAGTTAGTGGAGCAGACCACTGCCGGGTTCAAAGTGCTTCCAGTACAGTTGCCAGCAGTACTTTGTCTCCGTGGAAAGGCTTTGTAGCTTGAGTCATGTCTTGTCCGTTCAGACATGCTCGGTACAGCTCCCCCTCACCCGCCGTCCCCCACCTCCTTCTGACAGCCTTTCGAAAATGCCTTTCCTGCAACACAGAGGGAGCCTATGTTGGCTGTAAACATATAGCTCCACTTATTTCCCTTTTTGCTTTACTTCATTTCAGGTTTTCAATATTGTTTAAACATAACATACAACATATTGCAGAACGGGCAATCCTTCCTAGACTTCTTTAAAAGTTCAGATATTTAAAACTAAACTTAATGCTTTCTTATGCCCATATTCCTAGTGCACAAGTCCACAGAAGATGAAAGAAGCTATAGTCACTGGCATCTTGAATTTTTTTAATAAGATTGTGTTAGAGGATTCCTTCTCTCCACTTCTCAAAGTCTTCAAACTTAGTAGAAGTGTCAGAGAAAAGAAGAAAGTGATACCAGTTGGACCACTTATTTACAGGCTCACTGTTCTTTTATTGATTGTTACTTTCATTTTTCCTTGCTCTCTTCTAGCTCCTTGCTGAAATAGCAGAAACATCTGTCTCCCTTTCTTCATTGAGGAGAATCATTTATGAGTCCCAGATTTACCAACAGTATCAGTTACATCCAGCAAACCTCACTCCTGGTCTTCTTAATTACTTTCCATCTGCTTTTCCCTCAGTTATCTTGGTTAGCAGAAAAATGCTGACAATCAGCAGTAATAGCTTAAGTTAGTTATTTATTAAGTCAAGCCTTTTGCAGATACAATTGCAACAAAGATATGCTTTGTTGGTTGCATTTTTTTTCCAGAAAGAGTTATCTTTGAATTGGACCTAGTTGAAAAATAAGATGCAACAATTCCAGAAGCTGGTAACAGTATAGGGGAAGGGAGTGGTTTGCCTTCTTTTTTGTGTTTTATTTTATTTTAAACTGACTGATGGTCTTAGCCTCTGCTTTGAACTTTTAAGCTTCTTTTGAAGTTTGATAGTTACAAGCTCGACTCAAGGAAAGAGTAGAGGTCCAGAAGCTGCTGTTAGAAGCAGCTACTGTGGTCAGAAGGGGATGGTCCTACTAGGGCTTGGGGTTTTGCTCTTGTATTTTCTTTTTTTTTTTTTTCAGTTTTGTTTTGTTTAAGTGAACATTTGTATTCTTCTTTTCCCATGACTTTTCCCTCTTCTGGCTAGGTTGCTCCTTTGATCTCCTACTGGGAAAGCACCATTGAACTTGCAGTGGTGAAAAGATGATTAATGATAGGCAAAACCGTATACAACATGCAGTTTATTTGAGGAGGAGGAGCGTGCAGTGAAATGCTGCATTGGAGAATTCTAGGCAAATGGTGTGTGAAATTGTTGACAAATTGCCCTCATTAAACTCACTAAATGAATGCTTTCATGAGAACATTGGCTTGATATCACCATGTATAATGTAACTTCTACTTGAAATTGCATGTGCTGCTATTCTTATCTTCTAAACCCTTGTAACAGCTCTAATGTCCTGATAAAGCCAACCATTGTAGCTGTCTTCACTGTCAGTACATGGCATGTGAAGGGAAATTGCTGAGGGTGATTTCCATGAGTGGCTCTGAATTACTCATTAGTTTATTCATTACCATTTTGAATCCAGTCACCAGAGTTCATAAATGCCAAAAAATGGATTTCGAAACGCCTTAAGTTCCTCAGACTCTTTAACTTGAGCCCCGTCAATGAAAGGGGCAGTAAAAGGACAAAAGTCACAGAAGCCTCTGGTTTAGAAATGCAACTTTGAATTCTGTTTAGCTTTGTTGATGGTTGAAAATTTTCAGATAAAATATGTCTTAAAGGTGATGGTGTTTGTTGATGCAGTGCATTCAATGGCATTTGAGTAAGACTAGTGTGCACTAGACACTTGCCCTACCAAGATGAATTCTGGCCATCAGCCTGAATATGGCCTGCTAGGCAAAGAATGAAGTGTGAAGCCATCACAGGGAGAACTACATAGACTACTGAGACTTTCAGAGATGAAGGTCAGGCCATGGCCTTGGCGCCTAGGCTTATTCCACACACAGTGTGTGCTTGGTACCAGGTTTTACTGAAGTAAAAGGGAAAGTATCCATGCAAAAAAAACCCCAGTGTTGACTGTTTATCTTTGATTAAGCAGTTGCTCTAGCTGTTTGAAAGGTGCAGAAGATAACAGTCAATCCATATTGAAAGATGATCCATATGATGAAATGTTGAAAAATGGCTTTCCTAAACCAAATATCTACCATGCAGAAAATGGCACAAGCGCTGATATAAGGCTGTCTTTGTGTTGAAGACTGAGGGTAATTTTGAAAAGGAATCATAGCATAAGAAAGCAAGTTGTGGCATAAATATATTGTCAACCACTGATCCACTTGGGGTAAAACCAGATGCAGCTGGTCTTTCTTAGAGCTTACTGCAAGTAGAGCCTAGGTGGAAGAAGCTCTCATAGGAAGGCAAGGAAAAGCACACCACGTAAAAAAAACAATGAAAGACTGGGTTTCGCTCATCTTTCTTCTCTGTCACATCATGTGGCTTCTCAACTCGTACTCTTGCACAACTCTGGTAACCCTCTTTCTTTTCATTACAGACAGGTAAGCATCTGAAAGATTTTTCATTTGCACCTCAACTTTCCAATATCAGAAAGATTGTAAAGGATTTAATTACACTGATCTCCACTGTTATGAGCTGTGATAAAAAACTGCACAAACAGCTGCAGACAGGGGTCTGTGTGGATGCTCTGTAGCTGGCCTTGGGAAAGCCTGGTGTGTACCTCAGAGTACTGTTTGGACTGTTGAGCTCCCCTTGCTGGCTTTAAAGTAAAGTACCTTGAGGGAAGTACCTATGATCCCTTCCAACAGTAAACACTGAGGGTGTGAATACACCTATAGTAGGTGGCTGGCCTAAGCACTTAGGAACAAAACATCTGTCTAGGTTTTAGTTCAGATAAATTAAATACAGCCGCTTAGATTTGTCAAGCTGCCATGAGGCAGATTATTTATTTTCTATCTTGAGGATGAGTGCGATCACATCTTCCCTGATGCCACAAATGATGCAGTCCAGTTTCCCGCATTTAGGGAAGCCTCAGAAGAGTTCCATTGCCTTGGAAAACTGTTTCCCTGAATATAGTGTTTCCCTGCTGTAAAAATCTAGATATTCTGTAGCTGTGATCTGCTGAGGCTAAAGCTTAGGTGGGAGGTTGCACTCTTTGCACTGTCATCAGATGGCTCTTCGAGCCAAGTTTTGTGGTAATGAAACAAGTAGATCCCTTCTGGAGCCATCAAGGAGGGTCATGTGTGGTGAAGGACAGTCTCACAAAACCGAAGTATCAATGAAAATCAAACTGAAAAAGTAATGTTTCAGCTGTTGGCTCACTTTGTAATAAGATCCCTTAATATTTCTCTTAACTACAAAGGACGTACACAAGAGATTTAGTATGTATGAGCAAAACTATTTAGAGTAGTAAATCAGAGTGACAGAAATCAAGCAATGACACTTTGTTTCCCAGAAGCAATTGACTGATTTAATTAAGCCAGAAATTAGCCTACTCATAAAATCCCTGAAAATATCAGTTGCATGCTAATTGTGCTGGCTTTACATGTGGACATTGTCCTCATGGCAAATTTCTAAATTAGTCATAGGCATATGGGATAAAAAAACTGTCTGTGAGGCAATGAAAACTGGAGAAGGCAGGGCTCTCTTCACTGAACCTGATGCACTGCATGCTAGAACCACTCTGCTGGAATACTTGCCATAGGCAGAGAAACTTGGTCTCTTATTATGTGAAAGTTCTCCTAGCAGAGCACACAAACAAGACTGTCCTATTGTGCAAAGGGAAGTATATGTGCTCTTCTGGGCTGATGCTTGAACTGCTCCTTTGCACCCAGACAACTGCCATTGGTGTCCTCTGCAGGTTGATGGCTGATGTTCACATCTTACCTTTGTTTCAGCAGGTAAATGCTGATGTTTGCATAGACACGTGTTATTCCTGCACTGTATCACAGTAGTCCAGGCTGCAGCACTGCAAGAGCTTCTTGTTCATGCTTCTTCAAGCACCCATTTTCCTCTGAGTACCACACTGCTGTTTACAAACCAAATTCTTTGTTAAGAGTGCAGGATGTGGTGAGAGTGGCATTAGTGTTACTGACAACAGTCTACATTGGCTGCCTTTGCCTTTGGGAGAAGGTACATAGCTTGCTTTCAGTGAGTGCAAGCTGCCTCAGAAGAAACCTAGTTCAGATCCATCAGTGAGTTGGGTGACCCAGTGACTGGGTAAGATATGATTCTGCCGGGACTATGAGGAAATATAGGGTTGGCATAGAGACTTTTTCCTGCCCCCCCACTAAGCCTCATGCAAAGCTATCCATGGATTTTTCACCTAAAACTGAGGAACGTCAAGCCAGGTTCTGAAGGAAGTCCAGGCTGACTGTGCAGGGATTGACACCACCAAGGGAAAACAAGGCATTTCGGCTGCAGACTGGACAACTTAAGTGTGATGTCTCAGAAAGTTCTGAAACATAACAGAACTTTCTGATAGAAACTTGATGAAATTCCCTTTTATATGGATACATTTTGCTGCCTCTCCTTATGAAAAGAAGAAAGTACTGGGAGGGAGCCCATTAGGACTGAAAAATTCAATAGCCACTGCCTGTGAATTTTCTTAGAATGTTTTGCATTAACATCAGTCTGAGGCAGAAGAATGGAACTGGTAGTGGGAGTGGCAAGAGACCATAAGAAAATTGGTTCAGGGAATACTGATGAAGACTGAGTATAGAAGGAAGTTAGTGGAGATTAGTTCTGAGGAGAAAAATTCTGTGGAAATGTGAGAGTTTACTAGTTACCAGCCTGGAAGGTAAGACAGTAGAGGCAGGAAGCAGGGACGGAAAATCAGAAGGGTGAAAGACAGCTTTGTTGAGTGAGGTATCTGACATACATGGGGCCTGAGAAGTGGAAACTACCACTAGCCAGATGGAAAGAGAGGCTGTGAAATGAGTCATTGATGTGCATGTGGTGCGGCACTGTTTTTATGGATAGTGGTCATAGCAGAAGAATAATTCTTATAGAGATGTTATGGTTAGAAGAACCTCGATCTAATGCAACATCCTTTGCTCAGCACCCTGTGATCCCACAACACCTGATGCTTCTCGAGGAAATATACATATCACTGAAAAAAAAAGGAAAAAAAAAAGCTTTACCTTTCCCCAGTGTTAATTCCTACAGGCTGTTTCTAGACAGGCGTTCCTAGATGTTGGTCACATCCCTGTCTGGGGAGCGTCCCCTATGTTAGTGTCTCCTGTGCACAGCCTAGGCACAACCCTCACCCTGCTCTGTTTTTCACATATGAGGGTCCCGAGAATGGTGCCACAACTTCTTTCTGAGATGAAGTATAGACACAACTACACTGCTTGGAAAGTCTTACGTGGCCATTAGTACTTTTTCTAGTCCAACTCATGGCAGTCTGTTTAGCAGAGTTTGCGCATCCAACCCTGAAAATCATCACTATAGATGTCAACTAGATGAGGCAATGTATCTTCTTAAGTTCATTCTTTTCTTAGTTCTTGGAGAATGCACCAGCCAACACTGTGTTTTAAATCCAATGAAAAACCTCTGTGTTAAAATTGCAAGGTCAGACATAAGCCGTGAAATGCCAGAATTAATTTTGCCTCTACAGTCCTGCTATGTCTCCTTGTGCCTATGCATTAAAATGCCACAATTTACATAATTGCAAACTGCTTCTGGGAACAAAGTGGTTTTGCAGCGTTGGCTGTAGGCCTCAGGCTTGTCTGTTGTGGAAGGTGTATTGCGAACAAGGCAGGGGAATTCAGGATCGTGGTTGTGGAGTTGCATACAGTCTTTATTCCTGTGTCTTCTAACACTTGAGACTTAGGAGCTTGACTTTTCAAACTCACTATTCTTTTCAACAGATTTTTACATGTAATGCAAAACACGTTTCAATGCAGTCTGAATTTTATTTATTGCTTTTGTTGTTGGATGAAGGGGAAAATCGGGTTTGAGTGAGGATTTTCTCTGGTAAAACTGAAAAAAAATGCAGCAAAAAGTCTTACGGTCAGGTTGGTTAAAAACTTGTTAAGATTTGAATTACTTGAACTTCTGAAAGAAGTTTAAAATAAAAGTGGATCTTCATTTGATAGAGCTGCCTGTACTTCATCTATTCTGTGATCCTGTCAGACAAACCTATCATAAGACAAACTTGTTGAAGTCCAAAATGTCCTGGAACTTGAACACCACCTTGATTTAATGAATTTCAACCAGACCTATTGAAGTCATTGTGGGACTGGAGCCTTTGCTTGGCTGGAGCAGCCTGACCTCATGCAAGTGGATGTTATGAGAGTTCTCAGCCAGGAGAACAGGGTCTACTAAAAGCTTCCCTTTAAAATACAATCTGAGCTATCCTTAGATCCTGCAACTTTTTAGCCATGTAGATCAAATCACTCATAATTGTACTAATGTTACTAATGATAAAATGGCACATACCCTCAGGTCATAGGGCAATGAGGCCATAACTTTTATATATAATGATGAAGATAATCCAGGCTTTTTCTTCCTTTAGGAGGTTCATAGTAGTAATGGATCTTTTTGTAGTTAATGAAACAATATGCTTTTGATAATTGCTGTAAGTTGCCAGAAACATGTTAGTCAAATTTCTTTTGGATCCTTTTTCACTTTACGATGCCCAAAAGCAGTCAACACAGATATTATCATGAAGCATTCACAAAATATATGCAGCCCCGTGAACATGGTGATGTAGAAAGTAGACTTAATTAGAAAAATATTACTTGGCTTCTGCTGTCATTAAAAGGATACTGATATTTTTATCATTTTATTTAAATTCAAATTGTGAAATTAAATGCTTATAATGTCTTAAGTAGGAAAAATCAAAGCTTCCTACACAAAATAGGAAACTAGACTTAGTAATGTTGCTGGAATTTTAAGGTCTATGATACAAATGGCTTTGACATAAGGCTACTTGGAAGTAACTGGAAGTATTCAGGGTTTGTTTGGGTTTTTTTTCCAAAGAGGAAAGCTTAGACTAAAACTGAATAAAAAAACACCCACCAAAACAACTGTGGCAAAAATCTCAGAGCAAAAATATTCAGCCTTGGAATTGCTGTGATGATGCCTTATAGAAATAGTTCTGCTGCTTTAAAATTTTTTTATTTTCTTTATCCAGAAGCCTTTTGTTTGGCTACTTCTTTCAAAAATCACTGTGGTTTTGTTCATGATAGAAAAATGGTGCATCATGAGACATGTAATGCACCACAGAGGGAGGTCCATAACGAATAGAGATGTAATGCAAACATTCCCAGTAATGAATGTAGCAACACATCCAAATAGGAACATTTTGGCCCATAGCTTTCTTATTCTTCCTCAAATGCAACAATTTCTAAGTTCCTCTTGTTGGGACAGGATACAAGTCTAAGAAAAATGCTTTGTTGTCTCCTCATGAAGAAGGAAAATATAGGAAGGCATGTCTCCTATGTAACAACAAATCTTTCCATCTTGCAGAACCAGCATTTGATAGTACTCAGTCTCCTCCCCTCTTAAGTGGGGTTGTACCGCTTTTATTTAGAGGCAAAAACCCCGAAAGTTATTCTTGTCCTTACAGAAAGCGTTTCGTCTCCTTTGGATCATTGAAAAGATGGCAGAATTGAAGTGCTTTCAGATTCTTTGCACCATTTTGAAGGTAAGAGTATCTTAAAGGTTTATTGCAAACTGTTTCACAAAGGAATTATATGGTGTGGTTCAGGCAGCTTAACTCAGTCACAGCCAAGAGACTATTACAAGCCCTTTGTATTTATATACCAAAATACTATGTAGTCCAAGCTGATTAGACTCAATATATAAGGCATGGTCCAACTGGAAGTTAAGGTGAAAAAAAAGACAAAGACTACAACATAATTTTGCCAAGAATAAGTGAAACATCTCTGAAATTGTTAAACAAAAAGATCTTAAGTCTCATCTGCAGGCACCATAGTGGTACTAAGTCCCAAACCATATGGCTGGGCTTAATAGGCCTCCCAGGCTCCCACAGTGAATCCCACAATGAACCAAGTGTTTGGTAAATACTGAAGGGCTATAAGATGACTCAGTTCTAGTCAGAACTTGTAGACTCTCTTTGAACTAGTATTTCCCAACTTCTGCTCATGCTGATGCTTTGGGCTTATGAATCTCCAAGACTGACTGTCCTAAATGCCTTGCACAACACAGTTACCCATTGTCAGCAGTGTCACCTGTGACAAATACACTTGTGCTGAGAGTTTTATGTCTTTCTGCCAAAATGACTTCGGTACTTTACTACTTGTCCCTGCGTGCTCCATCTCATTCTCCTTTAAAAAGAGTGTAACAGGATGTGCAGCAGAAATGTTTGGTCCTCCATCAGAAAGCTGTATTTAGATTTCCTAAAAAAACCCCTTCTTTGCCCTCCAGGCTTTTTTTCTGGATATTTTTGTTTGTTTGTTTGTTTGTGTGTTTTGGTTTGGTTGTTTTGTTTGCTGAGATTGTTTGGTTGTTTCTGCTTTTTTTGTGTGGTTTTTTTCTCTTTCCTTTTTGTTCCAGTCATGGTAGAATATTCCTGGAATTTATGTCATAAACTTGATGGAGTGATAACTTGTTTGTCTAATGTCTTTATTCTTTATAGAGCTCCCTTGACAGCTGAACTTCCTGTCTCACAAAGCACCAGCCCAATTTTGGTAAGTAAAATTACTCCTTGGCAAAGGAAATAACTTTAATTGTGGTGCATCAAAGGTTGAATTTGGAGGGAAAGTGTGATATTCTCTCCCAGGGAGATTTTTTTTTTTCTGAATCACATGAAATTATTTATGTACAGCTATGCATGTGGGTCTACGTGAGATGATGTTTCCAACAGGTCTGAGAAATGCCTCTCTTATATGCAATAAAAGTTGCTGAAAGAAATGCACAGCTTTCTAGGAGTTGGAAGTTGGCCTTCCTGGCCCTATGACCCACACAGGAAAACTTTCAGGTGGTTGACTGCCATGGGATACAGAGCACACATGACATGAGGAGCAGAGAGGTTGCCTCAGAAGTCATTTGCAGTGCATACTCTCATCACTGTATTTCAGACTAAAATTAAGCACAGCTGGGCTGCACATGGAGCAGGGACATGTGTTGTTTTGTGGCTGCATGTGCTCGCCCACAGCTGGGGAGCAGCATTGCCCCACAGTACTGGCCCGAGGGAAGATGGTATGGCCTGGGCGTGCCAGCCCCAGCTGTCCATTGCTGAGTTGAGCGTGAGAGCTTGAGTGACAAAGGTAGGCTGCAGTGCCATTGAAAGCCTGAGTTTTTTCTTTAACATCCTAGTCTCCTATCAAGTGTTTGGGGTATGTTTTTCAAACCCTACATACCACACAGCAGGAAAAAAGTACTTGGATGTATGTCTTTGTTGGCTGTCTGTGGGCCCATATGTGAGGCAAGTATTAATTATGCACCATAATATTTTACTGTCTCACAGAAGGCAGATTGCTTCCCCCGCCATCCCACCCTGGCCCAAACAGACAACTCTGAAAAAGAAAGTAGAGGATGTTAAAAGCACACACTTTGTGTCAAAGCCTTCTTGCCTTGGCACATTACTAAATTTGCTTAATACCAGTGGTCAGAAATTAAACTTTGATTACAGAAAACTGTATTTTTAGACTAAACCATATTTTGTTTTAAAAGACACTAGGCTGGTCATTCGATGAGTTTGACCCCAGAAGACACTATATTCTTAGACCTTCACTAATTTTTTGGAATTGAAGGGTGTGTAGTATTGTATTGTAGTATTCAGTATTGAATCAGAACCAAAACTTTTTTACCAGGAGAAAGTTAATTATCAGTATCTGATGGGATTAGAGCCTAATAAACATTGCCTGATTACTTGTCAGTCATTTGTGCTTCTGGTACCCATTTCACCCTGAGGTAATAAGCCCACCTCTTATTCAAAATGCTTTCTTTTTTTTTTTTTTAATTAACCCACTGTCCCCAAAACTTCATCTTTTAGACACCTTCTCTATAATGCTCTCAGTGTTGATACTTTTGTCTCCGGAGTTCCACATGCCATTTGTCTGTGTTGACAAAGATGTAATTGCCCAGAAATATATTTACATGCAGAAGGAGCGGCTGATGTCACTTGGTCTGTTCAGCCTGGAGAAGGGAAGACCGAGGGAGATCTCATTGCAGTCTATAACTTCCTTGTGAGAGGAAGAGGAAGAGCAGACACCGTTCTCTTCTCTATGACTAGTGACAGGACCCGAGGGAATGGCCTGAAGTTGCGTCAGGGAAGGTTTAGGTTGGATGTTGGAAAGAGATTCTTCACCCAGAGGGTGTTTGGGTACTGGAACAGACTCCCCAGGGAAGTGGTGACAGAGCCAAGCCTGACAAAGTTCAAGAAGCATTTGTACAATGCTCTCAGGCACATGGTGTGACTCTTGGGCTGGTCCTGTGCAGGGCTGTGAGTTGGACTCGATGATCCTTGTGGATTCCTTCCAACTCAGCACATTCTGGGATTCTGTGATTCTGTAGCTGTCTTGTGTGTGTTGTGATATGCTTAGGAAGAGAGGATTTTTCATACACAAGATCTTAGTGCAGTGCAGGGAAAACTGCTCAACTCATGGTTTAAATCAAATCAGGATTAAATGGTTTTGTCTTTTAAACAAGGATATATAATGACCTGGCAATCAATAAGCTCTATGTTGAGGATAAGTATCAGCAATACAAAACATAAAACACAATAAAAGATATTGCAAAATGTCAGTAAAGAGCTATAAACTTCTAAAGATCCTTTTATGACTAATCCTAAAGAGCCTTAGTCTGCATGGCTGTGGGCATGCTGCTCCCCAGGCTGTGTGGGCTACAAGCACACATCCCTCTTCTGGGAAGTGTGTGTCCCCCTATTTCCACACACCTCCTGCAGGTACCTGTGTAACCCACATTTCAGGTATAGTTTACATGTACCTGTGCTGATCCCTGTGCTAATGTATGCGTACAAGCACCCCTGCACACCTAGGATGTGGATCCCTGATGGATGTACTCTGACCTGGCACCAGACAGAGAGCCAGCACCACCGGGCCAAGACAGAGGTGAGGTCTCAGTGTCAAACCAGGCTTGACTGCTGCTCTGTGTCTGTTCCAGGGTCTCTCTCCACCTATCTCAAACTTTCATCCTTCTTTTTCACTTTTTTCAATCTCTTTTCCAAAAAACCTTTGGTAACCCTTGATTACCACTAAGTCCGGCTAAGTTGTCTGGAGTAAACTTAATCATTAGTTAGCCCGTGGAGGGCAAGCATCCTCTTTAGGACTGGCAGTTTTGGTATTAACCTGTTCATGCATGAAGTTTAGCCTCACTCCTAGGTGGCAGCATCTCTTGATATCCAGCTCCTTTTGCCAGGCAGAGGTGGTATGGACTGTAGTTTGGGTGGGCTGCTCTCTGGAAAGGCACTTTTCCCATCAATGGCATCCACTGAGCACACTCCACCATTTCAGATATGTGAAGTCCTGTTAGATGACATCAGTAACAGCAGGTGAGTCCCTCTCAAGAGTTTGTAGTAACGGCCCTAACATTTGATTGAATGGGCATATATTGCTTCTGATTTCCTGACAATCTCAGTGGGCTTGGGACTTTAGGAATCTGTCTTCTGGGGTGAAAGAAGAAGAATCTGTTTTTAAAGCAAGTTAAATCAAATAGAAGCATCTTTCCCCAATAGCCCTATAGGATACCTGGAGAACTAATTCTGGGGATGCTAAACAGTTGGTTAGTTTTTCTTCCATATGGCAGCGAAGGCCATGAGTGATTCACTGGGGTAGAGTGTCTGTGGGAATACTATTTGCGAGGCGAAAACAGCTGGAAGTCCGGAGCAGCTGTAGGGAACGAGAAGTAAAAGGCGCGTCTGTGCATCCCTTCGGTGCCCAGTGCCTTTCCGCCCCTGCGGCCCCGTGAGCCGCTCACAGCGCTGGGGGTGCCGCGGAGCTGCCCGGCCGGGCGAGGACCGCGGGGCAGGGCCGGAGGGCAGGGTGCTGCCAGGAGGGGCGCAGGGGGCAGGCCGGGGGGCGCTCTGCTGGGTCACCGGGGCAGGCAGCGGGACAGCGGCCCGGGGGAGCCCCCCGTGCCGGGCGCTGTGTCTTTAAAGGCCGGGGCCGCTCCGGGCTGCATCCTCCCCGTCCCCTCCCTCGCCCGGCCCGGCGGCGCTGGGCGCCGGGAGGAGGCGCCTGCCGCTAACAAAAGTCTGCGGCGGAGGCTGTCCCCTTCCTCCCTGCCCGGGCAACAAGTGGCGGTGGGCGGCCTGCCGGCGGCGGGAGGGACGGGGGGAGGCGGGGGCGCCGCCGGAGCAGCGCCGGGAGGGAGGCCGGCCCGTCCCGCCCGTCCCGCCCGTGGATTACAGCTGGAGCCGCCTCCCTGCCCTGACACCCCGGCTGGACACCGGGGCGCGAGCGGCGGCCCCCTAACAACGGGCTTTTGGTTCTTTCCCTTTTTTAGTTTTTTTTTTTTTTTTTAAAAAAAAAAAAAGAGTGGGGGAGGGAGGGTGCCGTCCACCCGAGGAGAAGCGGAGGCAGGTAGAGGGCTGCCTTGAACGTGTCTCCGTGAGAAGGCCGGGGCTGTGCCCGCAGCGCTGCCCCGGCCCGTCGCCCGCGGCGGGCGCGATGCCGATGGGCGGCGTGGGAAGGCGGCGGCGAGCATGAGGCCGGCGGGATGGGCGCCCACAATGGCAAGCAGTACGGCAGCGAGGGTGAGTGCGGAGTGCGGGAAGGGCAGCGGGGGCCCCTCCGTGCCGCCCCTCCCCGGCACAGCCCCCGGGCTCCCGCGGCGCTGCGGCCCGTAAAAACACCCTTATTCCTTTATTATTTTTTCATGGGTCGGAGGTAAGCGCTGCCTCAGCTCACGCTGTTGGGGCAGCGGTGCGGCTTGCGATGCGAGGGCAGCCCAGGGGTTACGGCAGCGTTAACTTGGCTAAAAACTTGCAGAGCACTCTTTGTAATCCTATTCTACTCGTCTCTATATCCCAGGATCCTTATTTTATGCAGTATGGTATATGACTGCTTCCTGTCTGAACAGAAAGAAAAAAATTAACCCCGGCAAGGGTTGGGGGGAGAGTTAATGTTCTCCAGCTGTTATCCGTAGACTGTACTCCTGTAATTTCGCTTCAGTGAAACTTTAGTGGGTTTGGGTTTAGATACACAGGGCCTGATTCGTTCTTGTGAAAACCTATTAGTCTCGCTGGGGTTGCATCAGGGATGAATTTCAGCTGCTTTGCTGCTAGTGTGAAGGACTACTGGAACAGTCAGCTGGTGTCAGGCAAACCAATGGCAAGTACAGAAAGTCTGTCTTCCTGCCAGCTAGTTTGAAGCTTTCTTTAACTTTTAGCTGTCTTGTATATGTGTTGCCCACCAAGTATTTAGGCAACTTTATAGGATATATGGCTTTCTGTCAAAATATTGGGCAGTCATATGGGATCATAGCTCCCCCCACCCCCCCTTTATGTTTTTGTTGATGAGGGTTTGTAGATGGAGCGAAGGAGATGGTCCTGAGGTCTGCTCCACTGTTTGGGAGTTCAGTTGGCAATTGCCAAAGAATACACCTCTCGTATCCAAAATATGCATGAAGATTGTGAAAAGGAAAGGGGGAAAGCATCGCTTTTAGAGTAGATTCCACGGTTTCTTTCATTTATTGCCAAAGGAGCTCTGCTTTATGAAGAGTTGAAGAAGTCAGAAGCTTTATGCAAAAGATATTCTTGCTGTTGTGGGGTTTCATTCATTTGATACCATGACTAGAATAACTTCTACATAAATGAGGGGAACCTAGAAGTTGGAATCAAAGCCTCTTTGGATTCCAAATGAAAGGGGAAGTCTTGCTTTTTCCCCAGAGCTGACAGGATTCTGGTCAAAAAATCATGTTGCCGAGGGGTGTTTGGCTTAGCAATAGGAAGGCATGGATGTATCCCTGAGCTTTCTTGTGAGTTCGCGGGACTGCTCACTTCAATAAATGTACAACTTTTGGGGAGAAATGTGACTGACACCGGCTTTTGCAGCCCTTGATGAAAGGAAGGAAAGCTTTACTGTTCTAAAATTACCTGATGGGGACTGTGGGGAAAAGGAGGATTGGTGTAACTAGGGTGTTCTTAATTAATTGACCTCTTTCCTTCCTTCAGAGTGGATATTGGATCATGGGAATGCAGACTACATGTGGCAAATTAATTGTTGTAGTATAGACCATTACCTGTGTTGAAAAGTAGGTAAAGAGTGGTTTAAAAATAAAATAAATAAAAAAATTCCTAAACCCCATGGCCAAACCTTTGGTCTTGCAGTTTAGATAACTTGTCCAAGGCATCATTAATGTGCTCATAGGTCTGTGTTTCTTGGCAGCTCCTACCCATCGTCAAGTACTGAGAAATGTTGAGAAGCTCTTGTTTGCTACTTTCTTTCTGGGTGATGCAGAGGAGTACAAATCTAAAACTGATAAATGGAGGCCTTTTTTTGGTAAGCCAGTTGGGCTGTTGGTGCCTTTGAAAGTTGAACTGCTTAGTTAATTCAAAACTTCCTCTTTAATAAGAGATGATTGTGATCCCGGGTGAAGAGGTAGCACTCAGGGGTCGCCCAATTGCTGTGTGCTTTTAAAGCAAACTGAATATCTGGGTCTAAGTTTTTGGAGTGGCATCTGTGGCACATAGTTTTCAGCATAGTGGGCTTTGTAGGCTGATGTTGTACTGTGGTGTGTGCCATTTTAGGGATGGAGAAAAGTAGCTGGGCTTCTTGAATGTTGTTTTCTTGTTTACTGCTTGCTGATGCCTAAGGTGAGTTTTCAGGAAGACAACTGCAAATGGTTTTTAAAATGGCTGTTGTTTTTCACACAGCATTCTCATCACTGTGGAGCTGCAGAACATCAGGAATTTGCCCAAACTGCATTTCATCTCAAAGCTGAAGAGATACATTAGGGCAAAGATAATTCCTGCTCAAGTTACAACTTCTAATACAGGAGATCAGCTTTATTATTTGGAAATTGTGTGTTATATAGATTGCTACATTGTTATGCTTATCAGTACTAAACAGTTCCTTTTAAAATTCACATAAGAGCAGTGTATGTAATAATCTCAGGCAGCTAAGTGTTTGTGATTAATCACATAAACTACACTGTACTGCCTTTACTTGCTTGCCTAAAGCTTCATTGAATAGAATTTTATTGGAAGCCACAATTGTCATGTTAAGATGGACAGGAGATCTAGATGTTTGAGGAGTCTAAATTATTTTGTTTACAGGGTCTGGTGAAAAATCTCCAGCACCTTTTGAATGTATTTGGTTTCTGTTGATTTAATTTTCTAAGGCAGGCTAAAACTTGCTCCAAATGAAGCTTAAACATGAATAAAATTGCTTATCTGAAAAATCATGTCATGCAGATGGGATATGAACACAACACTAATTAAAAAAAAGTAACAAATTTTGTTTACAGGGGTTTACCTCTTTTTTAAAATAACTACCAAATAACAAGTTTACTTTTTTAGTTTTCATTATGACTTTTAAAATATGCTTTCTAAGGCAGGGTTTTTTATGGAAGTTTTTTTACCTAAAAAATATATGGAGCTTGAGATTTCAGGCTTGTAGTGTGAGTAGATTCAGACTGAAGTTACAAAGCTTGAAATTAGTCTTTCTGAATGTGTTCCAGCAGTTGTGTTTCAGTAGTGCTGCAGATGCTAATAATTGATCACTGGACCGAGAAATCCATTTTATCATAGTGCATTATTTGTAAGGCCTTTTCCTATGCAGTGGAAATATATCAGTTACCTTAGGGAGAGTGCTTATTGTTGTCCTTTACTTCCTTGCCCTGGGGACAAATCACTCACCTCTTTAGTTATTTGCTTGGTTTTTAGATAAGAGGAGGCCTTGTGTCTGACAGTGGAAGGAGCAGCCTTTTGCTGTAGAAGCTATCAAAAGTCAAGTATTTTGTTTAAGGACCTCTTAAAATGTAATGCTGTTGCAGCTGACCATACAAGACAGTATTTATCATCACAGATAAGGGGACTGAATTGAAGAGTGTCGTCCTTTATTGCTGAGTTGATCAGACACCTTGGCAGTTGCTGTTTTTGCTTTGCTGGGCACTGTTTCTGTAATGCTTCTGCTCAGAATAACCTGGGCATGATGTTATGTGGGCACTGACTGTAGTGCCAGCTGGTGGCTTGGGGACCAGCTGACATCTGCCCACTTTGAAAAGTGCTGGATTCTTCCCCTGGGATGGGGCAACCCTGTATGTACGTACAGACTGGGGAATGAGATGTTGCAAAGCAGTGCTGCAGAAAGAGACCTGGGGGTTCTGGTCAATGGCAAGTTGAATCTGAGTCAGCAGTGCCCTGGCAGCCAGGAGGGCCAACCGTGTCCTGGGGGGCATCAGGCAAAGCATCGCCAGCCGGGCGAGGGAGGGGGATTGTCCCGCTCTGCTCTGCACTGGGGTGGCCTCGCCTTGGATATTGTGTGCAGTTTTGGGTGCCACAATGTAAGAAAGACATGAAGCTCTTAGAGTGTCCAAAGGGGGGCGGTGAAGATGGTGAAGTGTCTTGAGGGGAAGCCGTATGAGGAGTGGCTGAGGGCACTTGATGTGTTGAGTGTGGAGAAGAGGAGACTGAGGGGAGACCTCATTGCAATCTACAACTCCCTCATGAGTGGGAGAGGAGGGGCAGGCACTGATCTCTGTGGTGACCAGTGACAGAACCCAATGGAATGGCCTGAAGTTGTCAGGGGAGGCTTGGGTTGGATATTGGAAAGAGATTCTTCACAGAGAGGGTGTTTGGGTACTGGAACAGGCTCCCCAGGGAAGTGGTCACAGCACCAAGCCTGACAGAGTTCAAGAGGCACATGGTGTGACTCTCGGGGATGGTTGTATGCAGGCCCAAGAGTTGGACTTGATGATCCTTGTGGGTTCCTTCCAACTCAGCGTATTTTGTGATTCTGTAAAAAGGTAACTGGATGCTCTTCCTCTTAGCACCTGAGCCAGTTTCTCATCCACAATGGCAGAACTTTAAAACTGCAGGCTTCCGTATTATAAGGAAATTGGCTTTGTGATATGGGTTGGAGGAACAATCTGTGTTCTTACATACGGAAGGAATCTGTGGCATTGAGATGGAATTCTTGCTTTGCAAAATAACTAACTTTTCAATGCTTGTCTACTTCCCAAGTGGCTTCTTCATTAATTTGCAACTGGACAACCAGTCAAATTTGAGAGGAGCTAAATAATGGTACAAAATTTTGTCAATACCAATGCTCAGATCTTATAAAGGGGTATCTTTTTAATGAGTCAACTGTCCAGAATCTTGCAGTTGTGGATAAAACTTTCTTTGTGTATCTCCTGCACTTCTTCCAGAAGCTGGTCTAGAGGTGACAGTGTGCAGCAGCTCCA
Organism: Dendrocincla fuliginosa; assembly: GCA_035047845.1. NCBI lineage: Eukaryota > Metazoa > Chordata > Aves > Passeriformes > Dendrocolaptidae > Dendrocincla > Dendrocincla fuliginosa. The sequence continues at coordinate 75,975,615 of JAWWMO010000083.1, read as the reverse complement.
GTTGATCCGAAATCTATCATGAAAGACTTGATATAACACAGGAGCCTGGTGCTGTGGAGAATAGGGGATTAGCAAGGGAGAAATAGATGAAATGGCAGCTTAAACGAGGAAAACAATATCCTTTCCAAATCATATGTCTTGCTAACAAACTGTTGTGTTTTTTTTTTTCTTTTTGAATCTGAATATTTAATTTTGTATGATTTTACTGAAAACCTGTTGGGAATAACTTAAACTCAGTTCTTGTTTTGAAAATGTTCTTTCTGCAAATTTTTGTGTGGCATTTTCTATTCACAAACCACTTGAAAGGAAAATTCCTGTGTAAATCCCAAATTCCTGCTAAAGTAAGCACCACTACAGAAACCTGCCTTTGTCATGGGATGTAGTTGCAATAAAGCACAGGCAACATGGTTCACAAAAGTGGCTGTAATTATGATGTGTGACATGGTGTACAGTAGCTAAAACTTTCTAGGGATGGCCAGCATGTTGCACTGTGGAGAAGTAGGTCAGTCTGTGTTCATTTTGGAGTAGGTTGTTGTCTTAAATCCCTCCCTTCAACTGGGGAAAATGGTTAAGGTCTACATTATAGACCTAAGCTTTCAGACTTGTATCCTTTTTCTTGAAGGTATTGTTGGACACTAACTCCTTGTGAATGCTGCCCTTCATTTCAAACTAGGTCTCCTGTGGTTCAGTGATGGCAAGTGTTCTGACACATCTGATATGTATGGAAATCTTTTTAATCCAAAGGCTGCATTATTTAATTACAAAATTGTGACACCCACTTGAGGTTTCTTCCCTGTACACTGTATCTTCAGCAGCAAGGACAGTTTTTCATTCAGGTATTTATTTTTTTTCTACCCCATGAGATTCCCAGAGTCAGGTGAAGAGTCTCATCAAACTGGATGCTAAGAACTCCTGGACTATGCATTTTTTTCCTCATTCTTTGATGTCTGGGTTGTGTTTACACATTACTATTTGACATGTTAAACATGAAGTTTACCATATTGGGCTTACTGCTGTCTTGCTTTACTGTTCTGATATTTTTTCTGTTGAGATAATGTATCCTGTTCCTCTTGTACTAGTTTTTTTTTTTTGTTTCGTTGTGTTCTGCCTTGGCTACTCTTCTTTCTACACCTCCCCAGTTTGAAATAGCCACCATTGAACTGTAACACCCTCTGTAGGACTACTGTAAATCATGTGATGCTACTTAATGGTGCTTTTTGTGTTGCTCTTGCTTATGTGATCATACTCTGCTTTTGGCGTTTGGCCAGAGTTGGTCCTTGCATTTTACTTGTGGCTGGATTGCACTCTCCTACATTCAACAGTTTGAGAGTTATCTCTTAACAGCAAGATTGGGACAGGAAATATGGCAATATTCAAAATGTCAATCCTTCAAGCAGTGTTTTGTTTGGGTTATTTTAAAGTGAATTTGCACTCTGACAGCGGCCAACTGCTGTTAACCAAAAGTAATCTTCAAAAATGCTGCTTATGATGGTAATTTTTTGTATAACTGTCAGCTGAGCAGTGCAAAATGATAGTGTGTGTGTGTATGTTTACTCAGTTTGTCTCCAAAAAGTAAATTTACTCTAAGCTCTGTGCTTATGTTGCATGTTGTCCAGATCACATGGCAGGGGCAGGAGGAGGGTCGGGCACAGCACTTAACTGAGCTGCTGTGCTGCTGTCAGTTTCTCATAATACAGAATATTCTTTTCTAAAAAACTGAACTGCCTCTGTGTGTATTCAAACGTGTGTTTATACACACACACAAAGCGACAGATTTGTGGGGGATTTAAGCTTTAAAAAGCTGCTAATGTTATTGATAGCTTTTCAGAAAATAACTTAGTGGCTAACATGCATGTTATTTCATAAAATGTTACTCTTTCATAAAATGATTTCATAAAATAATTCCCCCCTTCTGGGGGAAGGGATGGTCACTTTTTATTTTATTATTAATAGATATAAGCTAACTAACTGTACTCTAAGGAGTTATGTTTTACTTGGATGGTAGCTTTGCTCATTTCAAAATTAACTGGATGCTCTTCTGTACCTTTAAAAAGAAAAAATCATTAGCTAGGTGCCAGTCAGAGGCCTGAAACTTTGCTGGTGATGCATGACATGGAAAGCTTCCAGCAGACCTGTCTCAGCTAAGATAGTAGGAGTCCAGGACTTATACATCCTAGCCCTTCTTTTATATGCTCCCCATAGGCATGGAAGGAAAAGAGATTGCTTTGGGAAGTTTCCTAAACTGAAAAAGGTTATTTCTTTTCCCTCCAATGTCCTTCTTCCAAACTGGACTTCAGTTTGGATTTTATGAAGTTGATACTATATCATTGCTTGGGGGTGGGGGAATCAACACGTATTCAGAATTGAATGTGTGGTTTTAAGTCTAAACTGCTAACCCCAAAAAACTTGTCCGCAGACTTGGTTTTCTGGCGGTTTCAGTCCTTTGGCCACTTCTGGATTCCTCACTTCTGTGAACAATTCCTAACTAGGAATTGGTTTGCTTCTTTGTGGGTCTTGTATGTTTTAGGAAAGTGATTGGCAGAAGGCAGTGGATGACATTTGAAGGCTGAAATGCACAAGTGGTTTATTTCTGCTCTTTGTTTTAGAGTCAGCTATGCCTGTGTTTTTAATACAGGACATGTGCTTTGCTCAATTAGGACAACTATTTCATTAACGAGTAGAAACCTTCAAAAGCTGAAAAATGGGCTGCCAGTCAAATCTGTTCCTTCCTGATAAGAAAAAGAAATAAGCTAAATTTTCTATGTGTATAGATGTACAACTAGTGATTGGATAGACAAGCTAACAAGGATTTTGTTACTTGGGTAGAATTTAGGTTGAATACTAATAGTGTTGTAGCTAACCTTGAGGGGAAAGCTATTAGTCCTGTCTGATCAAACCCCTCACTTTAGTTCCGAGTCTGCTTGTGTGTCTTCTAGCATAGACATTGTATTGAGGACAGCTTTAGGTGAGATCTCCTTAGAGGAGTGAAGCATAAAGGAGATGTTACCATCTTCATGTTATACTTGAGTTGGCTGTTTGAACAGGTATTTAAGAAGTTTCCAACTCTGTGCCAGTATTCAAACTCAGCAAAACTAATTTCTTGGCAAAGTAGGTCTCTACACCCTCTACACTTTTGTGCCATCTACCTTAAACAAGAATTAGTGGTGGAAAATTGTGTCTCTTGGGTATTTTTACCCTTTTTTACCCTGCTTGGAGTAAAGCGAGCCACAGGAAGCTCTCTTTTGTGCCCATGTTTTGAATCAGGAAATTCCTGTCTGCAGAACATAAATTTGTCATGTCAACATCTTAAATCATGTGACACTTTTCTTTCTCAGGGATTTGTGTACAAATGTGTATAATAGCTACAGGAACGCTATATTGAAGTCTTCTCAAACAGCATTCTAACTTGGAGGAAGGTATTTTAATACCCTTTTCAGTGAATTTATTTTAAAAATTATCTTCCTCAATATCCTTTTCTCTGTAAAAAAAATCCAAAACAAATGAAATTTGCAGATGGTATTACAAAAGGAACACCTATGAGGTCAGATGTTTGCTTGTTTGTTAAAAAAAAAAGATGCCAGAAACACTGGCATAGTATCAATGATAATTAACTATGAAGATCTTCTTTTGATCAAGAGTCACACAGCCTTGTTTGACAGTAAAAGGAGAATTTGGATCAAATCTAGTTGTCACATTATAAGTGTAATCTTGTCAGTTCATGGGGAGCCCAGACTTTTATTGCTTGTAAGACTACATGCATTGTGGAGAAGCAGGCCATCTATTTAAGGCTCTGATGCTATTTTGTTGCCACATTGCACACAATCCTCTTTCTGTATAAGTGACTGCATGGAATAGAGGAACTTGGAGGGATTTTTTTCTTAAATTGTGTAATAATTACTTTGAGTATTTTGCTTAAATCCTGCCCTTGAGAGATAGTAGTGCTATTGTGGGAACTGATGAACAGAAAGTGCATGTAATTGAGAGTTTCCTGTGGTGCTCGTGGCTCTTAGAAATTAAGTATGTTGTTTTGTCAGTGCTGCAATCATGGTAGCACTTGATCTAGTTTACCACTGGAGGGCAAGACAAAAGGCAACAGCTTGTCACCAACAGAAGTACTGCACAGATTTTTGTTTTCTCCTCTAGTACCTAGTAAAACATTTCTATTCTCCATTTTACATTTACCTTTTCTCTGACACTTTATAAGGACTTTGCTTGTGGTATCAATATGGAATCATAGAGTAGTTTGGGCTGGAGAGGACCTTATAAAGGTCGTCTAGTCCACCCCCTGCATTGAGCAGGGACATCTTCAACTACTGCAGGTTGCTTGGAGCCCTGTCCAACTTGACCTTGAATATTTCCAGGGATGGGGCATCTTCCACCTCTCTGGGCAACCTGTTCCAGTGTTCCACCACTGTCATTGTAAAACATTTTTTCTTTATATCTAGTCTCAACCTTTTAGTTTAAAACCATTACCCCTTGCACTATTGCAACACGCCCTGCTAGAAAGGCAGTCCCCAAATTTCTTACAAACCCTCTTTAAGTAAGGCTGCAATAAGATCTTCCTGGACCCTTCTCTTCTCCAGGGTGAATTACCCCAGCTCTCTCAGCTTGCCCTCATAAGAGAGGTGCTTCAGCACCCCCATCATTTTTGTGGTCCTTCTCTGGAATCGCTCCAACAGGTCCGTATTTCTTCTGTGCTGTGGTCTCCAGAGCTGGATACAGTACTACAGGTGTAGTCTTGCATAACTTTTTTTAAACGAAGATGATGGAAACAATAAGATATTGCTGAAATATGTGGTGAAAATTCTTGATATACAACCCATTCTTTTAGAATTTTTGTAACTTCAGGTTATACTAAAAGAGGAGCAGGAGGATTTGAATTAGCCTTGCCAAGTCGAAGCTAAACATATGCTCTTGTATATCAAGAAAGTCTGGTAGCTGAACCATCCTCCTCAGGATCATGTATGATTGTAATCTTTTGTAGGTGACAAGCTTGAAGGGACTCATCTGTTTTTAGCACTTAAGTGCTTCTACTGCAGAGCCTCTAGCTGAGGAATTTTTCTTGTTTTGGAATTCTAGATTGCCAGTAGAGTTCTGTACAGACAGTAAAATGACATTACAACATCTTCCAATCAACTCCTGGCCATATCTCAACGTCTATTATAGAGCCTGAAGTATACAAACTCACATGTTGAAAGTAACATCTCTAGAAATCTCTAATCCAACCTGCTGCTCAAAATGAAGCCAGCTAGAGCAGGTTGCCCAGAACGTTGTGCAATCAGACTTTTTAGCAGCTCCAAAGATGAAGATATTACAATGTCCCTGAGCAAACTCTTCCAGTGCTCCGTCACCTGTAAATTTTAAAATAAAAAAGAATGCTTTAGTGTGCTTAAATGGAAACACTTGCATTTCAGTTTGTGCCCATACCCTCTTGTCTGTTCACTGGCTGTCACTGAGAAGTCTGTCTTCTTTACTCCACTCTCTCTCCTCTCTGGGTTCCGTGTGAGTTCTCTCTGCTCCAGAGTAAACTATCCTAGCTCTCCAAGTATATTCATGCCTGTCAGGTTAGTCAGCTTTCAGTTTTTTCTCACTGTCTGGTTAGCTAGTCTGTGCTTCATCCGTTTGTGAAGGTGCTGTGGAAAAAAGGAGCTGAAAAGTCGTGCTGAAATCAGAATAAACCACATCTACAGTACTCCCCTCCTCATTCACTGAGATGGTTGTTTCATTAGGAATGGCTGTCAGGTTGGTCAAGCGTGACTTCCATTTACAAATCCGCACTAATGACTTCCGATCCCCTTGTTGACTTGGAAATGTTTTCCAGGAAGCTCTGTCTCTTTTACTGGGTTGAGGTGAGGCTGACCAGCCTGTGGCTCCCTAGATTGTCCTCCAAGCCCTTCTAAAGATAGACGTATTTTGCTTTTGTCCAGTTCTCAGGAGCCTCTCCTGATTGCCATGACCTTGCTGAGATAATTGGGTGACCTTGCCATGGCATTGGTCAGATTACACAGCCCTTAGAAGTGCATATCCCATTAGGTCTCATGGACTGTTGTCTGTCCAGTCTGTATAAATGTTCCCTAACTTGATCATACTGTACTTCTACTGGTTACTTAAGTTTAGAAAAAGTACTACCAGGCTTTCAGAAGCAATAGTGTAACAAGTTCTGGCAAGTGTTAAGGCTGTATTACAGTAGTTGAGTATCTCTAAACAGTGCTCTGTAAACTTGTGTCTACAGCTGGTTTGGAGTTTTTCAGCTGTAATTTATTTTTACCTTATATTATTAATGCTAAAAGTCTTCATTTCCACTGTATAAAGAAACTTGCTCATTCTCAATGACTACACTTTCTCTTGGCAGAGAACAGATAAAATAGAAGAATCCTCCTAAGACTTGTGGTGGTAGAATCTGGCTCTGGGTTTTTTGTTGCTGTTTCTGGCAGATGCAATGGTCTGTACTATTATGAAAAGCTGCTTCAGTGGAGTTTTTCTTGCTTCAGAGGGAACAACTAGCCCAGGATCACATTTTTTTGCTCTCCTAGAAAATGAAGATTGCTGCTTTAATTAATAGAGAAGTTGTATTAATCATAATAAGAAATAATTTCTGCCATTCTCAAGTTGATACAGTTATGACTGGTAAAAATAATAGTAATCCTTACTCTGCTGGTGTAAAGATTTGCTTCTTTCTTGCTTCACTTGAGAACTGAATCAAAAAGGATTTAAAACCTCCATTTAAGTTATGGTACAACGAGTAGATTAATATTCAAGTTTAGAAGAAATGGTTTTCTTTTGGTAAAAGAAATAATGAAATGTGATTGCTTTCAGAAGAAAATTTAAAACAATCACTACCAGATGTCATGGTTAATTTTTTCATCCTCTAAAGTGATAGTAGATATTTCTCAGTTTAGAATCTTCTATTTGAAAAGAAAGTTATGTACAACACAGTGGGTTTGGGGTATTTCTTTCTAATGCTACTTGGCAGTTGAATTTATGTTTTGGTTTTAGTACAAAAAGGATCTTTAGGTTAATTTACCTGTTAATGTTATCTATTCCTTCAATATTTGTTCTTTGTGGAACAAGGGTAACTTTCTAGAAAGGTGAAATGTTAAATGTCCTGTCACATGATTAGGTCTATGGGAGATTTTGGGATCAGAACTATATCCACAGTGCCTGAATTAAAATATTCTGCTATAAGATTTTTAGGGGCAATTTTTCAAGAGTTTTTCTTTCCTTTTGTATGTATAGACTAGACAGCATAGTCCAGCCTGAAGTTTTCTTTGGCATTTGCTAGGCATGACTAGAATATTTTGCTTATGTCTTCATTTCTCTTGGGAAATTACTGCTTTTTGCTCCCCTGTGGGTGTACCTTTTGTTGCACTGCATGGTTGTCTTTATGGAGAAACATGAATACTTGTTGTGAATATTTATTTCTCTTGCCAGGAACTACTGGAACAAAGGTGAATGTGAGACTTCCTCTCCCTCAAACAATTGCTAACGTTTCCCTCTTTGACTGGTTTTAAGAGGCTCCATGTGAGAGCCTTTCTGGTATCTCAGAAATTATCCAGCTGTGAATGGGCTTACAGTTATCAAGAGGTAGTACAGAAATGTTCAGGAATTTACTGATTCAGGTATTGTTTTGATTTAGGACTTTGATACTGATGTTTTGCTTCTCATGAAAGCACGTAGCATGTTAAGCTATATTTATTTCTCTAAGCGCTGAACTGTAATGATTGCCTAGCATCTTAAAAACAGTGCATGTTTCTAATAGTGTGGCTCAGGTAACAAAGTAGAATTGAAAAACCTTATCGCTTACCATTTTTTGAGTACAGGAGTTGGCAGCAGAAGTTGGACACAGTGAGTGTTGCAGACCTGTTCCTTTCTGGGTTTCCTGCTTTCATTTCACCAGGCGTTATTTCCTGTAGAGAGTAAATTCTTGCCCTTCTATGGATAGGAGCTCCTCCTGCTCTTCCCCTTGCCATGTCCATTGCTGAAGTGTAGGATTTCTCCATTAAGTCCCTACATGAGCAAAAACGTTCCTCGAAAGTGAAGTTTAGCTTCCTCAGGCTTAGGATCTAAACCAGAACTAGTCTAGTCAGAAACAGGAGCCTTTCACACAGCAGTTGGTTGTTAGTGGTTATGTGGTTTGTCTGTTTGTGCCTTTTAAGCACCGACTGATCCTACCTCTCATTTCCTCAATTTTCTTTCTAACTGAGGTATCAGCACTTGGTTGAAAGGGATATGGTAGGGAGGACACAGAGCCCGATCTTTTCATTAACTGAGTCATACTTGTAACAGCCTTTTTTCTAATGCTTAGCCATCCATAGTTTTGAAAAAAACGTAAGACATATTCCAAAGGATTCTGTAAATTTAGGAGGTATTTTCGAGCCAAGGCCAGGCCTTTAACTATGCACGTGGGAGAAGAAGAATCTTCACACAATTTTACTTTAACCCTGTACATGCTGGCTTATGGGTAGAACGTGGATGAAATCTCTGTAAAATCAGTAGAACTCATTCTTCTAAATTTTTCTTTTAGTTGAACAAATTTTATATTTACTAAGTCCAGAAAGTGGTGATCCGTGGCTACTGGGCAGCCCTGTAGGGAGAGCCCTCAAGTCTTCTGCCTTATGCCCAAAGCAGCTGTTTTGTACAAGATGAGTTCTTTATTGTGCATGCTGAAGCCTTCAAGTGGATGGCATTTTCCAGAAATAATGAACATGTTGGAGCCTAACAACCCTCTGTACTGAAGAGGGTAGATTAAGCTCACCTATGGCTGTGCAGTAATCTAACCCTGTAGTCCTGTATGGCTGAAGGAGGCTGTTTTGGGTACCCAGGTGAGGAAGGGCCAGGCAAGGAAGAGGGCGGTGTCACTGGAGTTCTTCAGTCTTCCGCACAAATCCATAACTACTGGCAGCATGACCACACTTTAACAAGCATGCTGTTTTATTTTCACTTTTACATGACAAATCTACTTTTGTGTTTTGTGTTTGCAACCTGCTAGAGGTGCAGAATGAGCAATGTGAGAGCTCAAGGGCAAATGCAAAGAATTACTGGGATTTTCATTGCTTTCTAATCTCCTTTGTGATAATGGTGCAATGCTGCTCTGTGATACTTTTTCAGTCAGCTTTTTTCAGTTGTTCCATAAGCCCTTTGAAATTTCTTCCATCGCTCTAGAGCTTTATGTTTCCACAGGAGTAAAACGTATGCATACTTCCTTCTTAGCTGTTGCAGGTGCTGTACTTCACCTGTGTGTGATTTGATCTCTCTGAGGTTTTCTACTGCTGAATGAAAAATCTTTTTGTTATGAGCAAGAAATTCTGCTATCCTTTTTCCACCCTCGTAAGTTTGGATGTGTTGCCAGTACAGATTATTCCTACTTGAATAAAATAAGGTTTTAGGGGAACTGGGGACTGCTCTTTAGCTGGTAGCAGTGGATGTCAGAACTAAGACAATAAAATTGTTCTACCTATTCTCTCCTGCTTTACAAACAGCAGGCACTCTAGGCTGATTTGAAGATTGTTCCTTCTCAGCATTTATTTGATTGTAACAACATATGAAGTGTTCTCTGCTGTTCTCTTCTACAACAATATCAAAATGGAGTTTGAGTTTTCAGATAGGAACCTTATCACATGGTACAGCTGATCCTGTTCCCTCTGGAACAAGAGCTACTGCTTTTTAAAAATGGATATTTTTTAATAAGGACTTAGTGTCTTTTTGTTTAAATCCTCCTTCATGATGAAGCTATTAAAAGTTGGGGAAAAAAAATCTTAATACGCTAATTCTTACATTCAGGTTTTGAGTTTGCCTATCAGACAGATGATGTCCTGTGCTAGTGATACCGGGACTGCAACACAAGTAATACAGCTTTGCAGAAATCCAAAATGTGTGATGAGGATAGAAATACCTGATCAACAAAATTCATTAGGAAACTGGCCTTAATATTCATGTCTATACATGTATTGGAGATGTTATGTATTCATACTACTTAGTGCTGTTGATAATTTGGCCTTTTTGTTTATCACTGTAGTATATTAAAAAAAAATACATTCACAGCTTTCTTCAAGCACCTAGTTCTTCTTAGTATATATGCTAAGTTAATGAAATTTCTAACATTTTAAGCTCTAGAATTCCAGTAAGAATCCTCAAAGAGTTTTTCAACTTGGTTCTAGTAAAATGACTTTGAACAGTTAATGCTAAGAATATGATTTTTGATGTTCTGTGACCAGCATTGACTTCTGTGATATAAAAAGGATGGCTTATTTCTGAAATACTAGAAACCATACCACTGTACTTTCCTTGAGACTGTCTAGCCACATCAGTTCCATGGGAAAGTCATTAAATTGCATCCATCTTCTGAAGCGCATCAGCTGAGTCCTGATAATTCTTGTTGCCAGCAGACCAGAAATCAACTAATGGCATTTTTTAGAAACAATTTACTGTAACACTAACACTTTATGTCAATATATATTAATGTAGTGCATTGAATTGACCCAGTGAAATGTGACAACACTACTCTTCTGTTGGTTGGGCTATGCCCTTTGCAAAGTTGGTGAATTAAAATTCTTTTATTGATGTAACGTGTTCTTAGTTTGCTGCTTATCAGATGCTATAAGCTGGTTTTTCCCCTGAGACTTTTTGGTGGAATGTTCCGTGATGGAGGAAACAGGGATGCTGCATCTGAGCAGTGGCAGAGTAACTCCTATAAAGTATCATAACTTTTGTGAACTTAAACAAATTTGTTGCTGTCTTCCATTTACTTTTGACTTTTGTCTCTCTCTTTCCAAATAGGTGATAAGATATACCTTAATACTATCTTTCCTGTTTGGCAACACTCCAAGGCTTCTCAAGGACCTGGCATATGAGGTCATCCTTCAGTGCTTTCCAGCTAAGTTGGAAAGAATATCACTGGTTTGATTTTTCTTGAAGATTGACTCTTTACAGTAGACTTAAGGAAACTTTTCTGAAGAGATTGCACCAGTTGTGACCTGTAAATGAACAACTCTTCTTACCTGATATTTTGTCATTGCTTTGCCACTTAAAGGAAGATTTATTCTGAAGAATTATGGATTTATGATTTGGTAACATTGTATGGATAGATAACACCATTTGCATGAGTGGCATGAAAGCTTTCAAAAGTCTTTTTAAAGAAAGCTTGCCACTTCAGTTACTTCCTATGCTGTCTTGCAGTGTGAATTGCTATGAAGCTCTGTGGCAATGTTAGGAACAATTAAGGATAGGTAAGAAAGATGTTATCATTTTTCCAGGTAGGAGTTTGAATGTTTTAATGAAGTTGAAAACAAAGCAGGTTAGGAATCCATCCAGAAGCTGCCAAAGTAATTTGTTTGTAATTTTGGGTCAAATCTGGTATTTCTCCTTCAAGAACTGCCTCTCAGATTGTTTCTCTGCATCTGAAAGCAAACCTCAATCTAAGATTAGTCTGGATTCACCTTAATCTGTTCTGAGATATGGATATCACTGGTTGTCTCTGATTCTGTGATCCTTATAGTCAGTTAATACAGGTGCCTGCAGCCCTTTTGCAAAATCTGACAAGTTCCTCGTAGTTAAATATCTGTCTGCAAAGTCAGTAAAGCCTTGGGTATGCTCCCATGTGGCGATGGTTGGTCGGTGGCTACTGCTGCTTGACTCTGTACAGCTCAGCTAGTGGTTTTTTCTGTATTGGTGCAGTTCAGGCTGTCCAGAAGTTTTTAACATCCTGAAAAATTTTCCATTACATGTCCTAATCATTTGTGAGTAAATTATGAAGTGTCTAAAAAGCTATTCTTCCCTTGCTTAATGGCATGGTTTTCTCTTCAGTTGAGTATTTCTCTTCTGCTGTGTGGTTTTGAGAAGTGTGGGAGAGTGGGCACTACAAGTGCTTGTTGTTTTGAAAATGCTTCTTGGATCCAGACAAAAAGTAATGTCTGGAATATTTCTGTTTATTGTCTGCAAGAGGCACAGGAAATAGGAAAGGCCGACTAAATTACAGCAGCCAGCAAACTCCTCTGAAGCAAAGGAAAATTTAAGAGTAACAAAACTGGGCCTTGCTGCCCACTGGGTCTGTGTTGCACATTCCTCATAAATCTACTGACAGAACTAGATCAAGGGTCCTTCATTCCACAAAAGCAGAGGGGGAAGTGAAGCCAGAGTTTCAGAGCCAGTTTATCACCTAGAAAAGAGAGAAACCTCTGCTCCTTTCTCCCAAAATCTCCAAACTCTAGGTGAGTTCTCAAGCAGATGCCAAGAGCTGCAGGCAGATTTGTAAGCAGAAATTTTCCTCCACTTTCACTTAGTGTAATAACTGGGCTTGATTTCCTTGTGCTAGTTAAGAGTTGCAAATGATAGTGGAGGATGCTAAGGACAGATATCCTAAGTGTCAGAAAATTGATGTAAAATACTGGAAAATCCCATATTGTCTCAACTAAATGGCAATCTCTAGTCTCTACGAAACTTCTCATATGTTGCTGTAAAGATAAATGACCTGCCACATTTGCAACTTCCCTCTCCCCAAGGCAAAGTTGTTCGCATTTTCAGCCTTCTGTTCTCTTGCAGCCTAAACTGTCCAATTTTTAGGTTAAACAGATGTGTGAAAAAAAAAATTAAATCTGGGCATTTGGCCATAATAAACAAACTAGAATTGCTGCTTCTTTGAATGTTTAATGACAATACAATAAATTGTTGCAAAGTGCTTTATACCTCATTTAGAGCAAAGTACTACCCTTATCTTAAAAAGTTGTTTGCACATTTGATATAAAAATGCTATTTAGACTTGAATATTTTTATTCTTGATTTATATTAACCTCAAATGGTGATTGATTCCTTGGGATTTATTGGCGTGCTTTCTGCTAACCCAAGATGTGTAGTTGACCTGTGGGAGTGTGCTGCTGAGAGACTACTTGTCTTCCTCTGTAACATGTGGGCATCTGAGTATTTGTCCTTCAAAACAGTACTTTTTTATATATGTTCTCATCAGAGTCTCTGCATGTTGTGCTGTTGTATTTCTGTCACAGAGTAAAATAATAATACTTTGCTCTTATCCTAAGAAATGTTTATTGATTGTGCAGATGATCATCATCTCTCCATGCTTCGAGCTCAGGGTTTGCGCAGTACTTCTGTGTGTCCCGCATGATGAAAGTGAAAATCTTAATGCATTTCTTAACAGTGGCAGAAGTAAGAATTAGAAGAAAAGGGCTGTATAGGCAAGATTGCTATCCCTAAAGACATTTCTGGGAGTACATTTGTGTATAGCTGAAAATACATGAACTGGCTGAAACGAGATCCCTGTAGCCTGGTGTTGTGTCCTTCCCAGTAACCCTTAGTGACCTACAAAGATAGAAAAGTTTAATGGAGTCATGTGAAGAGTTAATTGACAAAATCTGTGAGCTATATTTTGTGGGTGTGACTGGTATCTGAAACAGGACTGAGAGATATGTGGATGTGCTTTTCTTACTTGGTCTTCACTGCACCCTTATTTGGAATACTACAATTCTCGTGACTATAGTAATCAGTAGAAATGAAAAGCTGCCATTGTGTTTTGTGCTTAAAAATGAAATCCTGCAAATTGTAATCATTCATCACTACAGTTAGCTGAAAATGTTTGTTTCTGACACCTTGTGGTTGAGCCTCAGAGCAGCAGCAATATGAGACGTTTCATTAAAGAGTGTGAGTCTGTTTTTATCTTGCTGTATAATCAGAATGATCTGGTTTGGAAGGAACTTTAAATCATCTAGTTCCAACCCCCTTGCCATTTACAGGGACACCTTTCAGTAGACCAGATTCCTCACCTAGAACATGGGCATGGGGCATCCACAACTTCTCTGGGCAACCTGTTCCAGTGCCTCACCGCCCACACATTAAGAATTTCTTCCCTAATATCTAACCTAAACATACTCTCAGTTTGAAACCATTCCTCCTTGTCCTGTCACTTCTCCCTTGTAAATAGTCTTTCTCCATCTTTCTTGTAGGCTCCCTTCAAGTACTGGAAGTCAACAACTACACCACCCCAAAGCCTTCTCTTTTGTAGGCTGAAAAAATGCTGTTCTCTTAGCCTTTTGATTTGATGAATGGACTGTTAGACATATGCTGCTGCCAGCACTACTCCAATAGTGCAGCCTAGTTGTGTGACCATGTATTAACCTACTTGTGTGAACTCCTCTCAAGATGATAAAGTGAATTGAAGCTCCAAGAAATTGCATTGAACTATTAAAGTTTGGACTTTTGTCACATGTGTAGTACACTCTAACAATTGGATTTATGGACCATAAGAAATAAAGCTGCTTTTTTCCAAGCTTTTTATTTTTCCTGCATAAGCATTTTTATTGTTCATCTGTTTTCAATAGCTCTCAATAAGGGATGGGTTTAATAAACATTTTTACAGTGAAAACTTTGAAACATATCATTGTTTGAGTTCATCTTACCCTGAAATAGCTTTTTCTCGAATACTTTGTTCGTATCACATGGGACTGCTGTAGCTCCAAGCCTGACTTGGTGGGTCTGACTGGGACAACTTTCACTGACAATGACTCTGCAAGTCTAAGCATCTGTTTGCATGCAGAAAGCGTGCTTGTTCTTCAGGAAGTCTCTATGCACAAACAATAAGATGACATTGAAAAGTGATGGTGAGCATAAAGTGAGAGCTAATCTACCTGCTGGATATAGCTGTGAGCCTCCTTAGTTTTGGTTTATGCAGAGAAAAGGGCATTTTCAAATGTAGTCTGTAAAGATTTCCTCAGATCAGATAAAGCACCATTGGAAAATCCATTTGTTGCTAGTATAATTGCATAAACGGTGATACTCATCTGTGTAAAATCTTTGTATGGGAAGAAATTCTGTTGTTAATGGACATTGCTTCTTCAGCAAATTTCTAAAGTTGATCTGGCCTGTGAATTTCAAATAACTTGTGCAGAATTCCTTTATGGACTTGAAGCCATTCCAGGAGTTTAAAAAAAATTGCAGGGTCTGTTTTCTCCTTGGTAAGGATAGAAGGCAGACAAATGGATACATTTACTGTCTGTGATTATTGGCAGAATCCTGCAAAAACCAGATTTTGTAGCTTGATAACAGCTCTGACTCAAAGATGCCTAACTTGCATGTCTCTCTGTTTGTAATTATCTAATCCTGCTTAGGCTTGCATTTCCTGAGTACTGTTTTTAGTATGGTGAGCATTTCCTGCAATAGAGGACTAATACAGACTGAGGTCCTTTCCCATCACAAGGTAGGATGCTCTGTATCTAAACAAATGTCTAGTAGTAATGGCTTAACTTCTTCTGACTTATTCTTTAGGTTGTAGTTCACTTTGGGTCTAATGAGGACTGTTCGCTTCTGGTCTATACTCTTAAAAGAAGAATGCTATGTACTCCAGATATTTTAGTTACTTTACTAAAAGCTGCATACTGTCAGCCTCTGCTCTTCTTACTCAAGGAGTGTTCATGTTTTGTGTCTACTGGCAGTAGCAGCTTCTGGTACCTGGATGTCAGATACCTGCAGGCATGTCAACATGGCTCTGCTTCCTATGTCAGGGAATTGGTGTTAATGGATTAAATGGAGCAGCTGGGACCTGAGAATACTGACTGTCCTGTGTGCCATGGCCCTCATCTTACAGCAAACTGCTGTAAAAGGTGATTCAAGTTGGGGAAAGTGCACATCAGGGAAACTTGTTCAGGATAAGCAGACAGGAAATGTAGGCTTGGGAAGTTTTTCATTTACATGTGTTGAGTTTTAGGTATACTGTTTATTTTGTAATTCTGGAAATACAGAAGCAGTCCAACAACTTTTTAATTAAATGTTACGTCTTTATTAAAAGCTAACGTACTTTCATGAATTGCCATTGATTGATTCATATAGAAAATGAAGTTTTAATAAAAATTAATATGAGAAGTGCCAGAATAAGTTCCAAAAATGTAATAATAAGATATGGTTCTCACTTCATATGCAAATTCAAAATTGCTAAGAAACAATTAGAGGAGAGACTGAGGTCACTTGGCCTGTTCAGCCTGGAGGACACTGAGAGATCATCTCATTGCAGTCTTCAACATCCTCACAAGGGGAAGTGAAGGGGCAGGTGCCAATCTCTCTCTTTTCTTTGGTGACCAGTGACAGGACCTGAGGGAGTGACATGGAGCTTTGTTAGGGGAAGTTTAAGTTAGATATTAAAAAAAGGTTTTTCACCCAGAGGGTGGTTGGGCACTGGAACACGCTCCCCAGGGAAGTGGTCACATCATCAAGCCTGTTTTGAGTTCAAGAAGCATTTGGACAATGCTCCTAAATACATGGTGTGAATCTTGAGGTGGTCCTGTTCACAGGAGCTGGACTGATGATCCTTGTGGGTCCCTTTCAACCCATAGTATTCTATAAAACATATGGAAAATGACAGCCTAAAGTAGATACAGCAGTGTGCTCCCAGTTTGGCTAGGTCTTCAGAAATTTTTTCAAGCAGCCATTTAGACTTCATGAAAAAATCAAGGTAAATATTTTGCTTGTTTTTAACAACTCATATAATTATTTTGGGTTTTTTGATTTCTTTTTTTTCTGCTTAGTTATGGCCTCTGTTAGAGGGTGCATGCAGTGAGGCTTGCTTTTTTCATGATCTTTCTGCTTCTGTTGATATACTTGTTTGGATCATCTATAGCAGGCATAGGACACAGAATCTTAGGCAGTCTTTCCAGGCTGTTTAAGACCTCTGTTATTAGAGCTTATAGTCTGTGTTAAGTCCTCACAGTAAGTTGTCATTCATAGGGATTTGCTTTTTCAGTTGAACAATTGACCAATATTCAAATATTGTCTAGTAATTTTGGTTGCCTCTCTTTTTTTAATATGATTTTGCCTGAAGGTGGACAAGAAGGCCAGTGACATCCTGGCTTGTATCAGGAATAGTGTGGCCAGCAGGACCGGGGCAGTGATTGTCCCCCTGTGCTCAGCACTGGTGAGGCTGCACCTCAAATCCTGTGTCCAGGTCTAGACCCCTCACTACAAGAAAGACATTGAGGTGCTGGATCGTGTCCAGAGAAGGGCAACAGAGCTGGTGAGGGAGCTGGAGCACACGTCTGATGAGGAGCAGCTGAGGGAACTGGGGTTGTTTAGCCTTGAGAAAAGGAGGCTGAGGGGGGAGACCTTATCCCTCTCCACAACTTTCTGAATGGAGTGTGTAATGGAGTGAGTGTTGATGTCTTCTCCCAGATAATAAGTAACAGGATGAGAGGAGATAACCTCAAGTTACACCAGGGGAGGTTCAGGTTGGATATTAGGAAAAATTTCTTCACAGAAAGAATTGGCAAGCATAGGAACGGGCTGCCCGGGGGAGTGGTGGAGTCACTGTCCCTGAAGGAATTCAAAAGACCCACCCATACATGTGGTGCTTGGGTACATGGTTTAGTGGTAGGCCTGGCAATATTAGGTTCAAGGTTGGACTTGGTCATCTTAAAGGCCTTTTTCAACCTAAGTGATTCTGTGGTGATATGGAATACTGCATGGACAAATGCAATGAAGAGCTCCATCTTCCTAGTATATCTCCCTGAAGACAGTCGGACTAGTGACAGGGAACAATTAGCATTCATTGTAACAGTTTTCACTTCTATATAGGTGTCTTGGGTAGCTTTCATTGCAAATAGTGTAGCTGGGCTCCTAAAGCATATGTAGACTGTGAAGTGTTAGTAGTACTAATTCTCACAGTTGCTGGCGTATAGTAACCCAACTATGGTTTAAAAAAAGTCTGCTTAAGAGTTGCTATCCTTTAATGAAATTATTGAACCATTGAAGTGAAAGAAATATAAGCACATACATTCTCTGTTAAAAATAAAATTTGACAGTGGAATGCGTACAGGCATTGTGACTGATTCTGAATGAGTTTGTAAGTCAGGTGGGGAATGTGTATCATTAAGCCTATACTGTAACCCATTATGAGGTCAGATTGCAGTTAAAACTTTTAGTGTTTCTTTAAGAATTCTGACTCAAATTTAACTACTAAGCAAGAGAACATAACTGGTAGCCAACCAATGCATATGATTTATTGGTACATATGTAGTATCATACTGCTTTGATGGAGGGCAACTGAGAGGAGGAACTTTCTGAGATGAGATCTGATGCCACTACCATGCTGGCCCAAAGTGGTGTAGGTTTTTGTATAAGCCAATGTGTTTCTCTGTTTACTTCAGCAGTGTTCTGTCTTGCCTGCCACGGTACTTCACTCGGTACTCCACACATTGCAAGTTAGTAGTGGTCTTCGGTGGAAACACATTCCAGAAGACTTACCTAAATACGTTGTACAGAAACAGGTATTTGCTTGAGGTTATTAAGGTACCCTTTGCCTCTTGCTTAGGTAGAGTGGAAATTACTGGCCTAGTGACCCAGGAGTACAGTTAGTATTGTTTTTAAATAGATGGAGAAAAATAATCTGCTGTTATTAATTGTGACAGGAGTAATTGTATTCACAATGCATACCAACTTTCAAAGTCACTTTAGCTGTATTTTAAAATCATTGCAGTCATACAAATTATGACAACCAATAGGCAGTAGAATTTTTGTGGAGAATTTTAGCCTCAACTTGTTAAAAATGTCTGTCTCTTCAGAGTTAAAATGACTATGCCTATAAAAGCCTAAAATCTGGTGTGTTGTATCAGGTTAAATTTGAAACTTAGTGTTTGCTATTGTGTCTTAGAAAAATACAACCTTGGCATGAGAACAACTCGTGCTATACATACTGCATAGAGCAGAGAAACTTCTAAAAGCTTCCAAATTCCATGAATTTTTGTTTGAACATGCAGCGTGCTTCACAGTCCAACCTCAAATCTTCCCTGTAAGGTACTTGGGAAACTGTACAATTTAATGTGCTTTCCTGGGCAAACATACAAAGTTTTTTGTGTATTTGAAGCACTACAGGGCTTGTATACCATGGTCAGGTATTGAAAACTTACGTAAGACTTGAAGTAAGTAACTTGACTTTCACAGCATTTCTATTATTTTAGCTGCAAGTATTATTGCTGTTACTAGTTTTGAGGTGTTTTTTCTTAGTTGTTGTGATTTTTTGTTTGAGTTTCTTTTTTGGGGGGAGTGCTTAGATTTCCATTCTTACATTTGCAAGTATGAATCTTAGTTGACTAACTTAGAAGTTCAAGGTACTTTTTATGGATTTCGACCATCAGTCAGCCATATGAGACTTCACTTGACCTTGTGGTCTAGGTGGCAACTCTTATTTTTTTTTTTTTCATTGAATTGAAATAAATTTTGCAAAGGTAGAGGAAACCTTTGAATATGGATGTGTTACTTTTCTTTCCAAATGCCATCAAAGAAAGTTTAATGATTGAGAGTTTAGATAGGAAACTAATGTTTTGCAATGCTTGTGTTGAAGGCTGCCATTATGTTGAACATGATGGGTTATGTTTTCAAAATTTTCTCAAGCTGAATTTTAGTTTAAAACTGTATTAAAACCAAGTGCATGTCAACTTTAATTCCTTAGTGAAAGCAAACTCTTCCTTGAGATTTTTAATGCTTCAGAAAGGAAGGGCTTCTTTCAAAGGACATTGTCTTTTCTCCTGGCCACTACCCCCAGACTCACTGCAGCTCCTTGCTGCCTTATCTCCTTTCCCCCTACCACCAGTAGTCCTTGCAAACCTGTCTCCTGGGATGAGGCATTAGACTTTGAGCATGCAGGTCCTACTGCCATTGTTGAACAAGTTTTCTCAAGTAGTGAGGCCAGCTTGTGCAGATCCTGTGTACCACTGGCCTTTCAAGGGCCTAGGGAAACAAAATTCACACCCAGTTTGCTTGTGTGACCCTTCATCCCTCTTTCAGAATCCTCATCTGCATGGGGTAGTAATGCCTCTGTTGTAGAGGGCCGAAGATCTCTACTACAGGGTAAAAACTACAAAGAAAACAAAACTGTCCATCAGTGGTTTTCTAGTAGCCTCTCAGTTTGGGGGGAGGTGATGGTAATTTGCGTGGAGGAGGCAGAAATTAAGTACTCAATGGGCAATAGTTGCCTCAGGTAGTAGGCTTGATTTTCTTCTTCTTCAATTTTGTGTTTTTTTGAAAGGGAGAGATCAAGCACAAGTTAAATGTGAACTCAATTGAGAAATGCTATTTTGGCCAAAGTGGATTGTTTCTAGTTGAAATGTAAGGCAATTGATTACATTGCATTAGCCTTGCCTGTGTAGATTTAATTAAATCCTCTAGTACAGCCTCCTGTTGGGGAAAAAAAAGGGTATTGAAATGAGATGTGTCTTTGAGGGAACAAAACCCTAGCTGGTATGAAGAGCATATAGCAAGGTGTTTTCAAGAGCAAATTACCACAATGGAGCTGTTACTGGTGGTGTTCCCTCAGAGACCTGTCTTGTCTAACATTTTCATTATTGACTTTGAACTAGATGAGTTCCAGCAATGTGTGAATAATGATGGGGAAACATCCTTACTGCAAAAGGACCATAACACTATATTGACAGAACTTTGTGAAGTGGTAAAAGTAGAACTGGCATGAACTCATTGGTACAAAATGCTGAATAGTGCAGGGAGGAGACCATGGCAGTAAAATCTTTAGTTGGCGTCTCATTGAGGAGAGGGATCAAGAGCATACTGCTTGTGTCTAAACTGTCTGTGGATTGTCAGCATGGCATAGCACATAGCTGGAGTCAAGGAAAAGGCTACTGTATATCAGGGAAAGTATTTTCAACCAAAGAATACTAGAACCTGTGTAAAAGATCCTATTTAGAGGGCCAGAGTGGCAATATTGATTTAAACCAGAACATCTGTAGGAAATTGCTATTAGAGTGCTTGGAGGAAGTGGGAACTCTACCTTCTATGTTAGACTTCCTTTAAGACAGTTATGTTCAGGACTGTGAAACTAGAAACAGGTCTTTTCTCCCAGAAATAGAACAGATGTTCTGGGCGGATGTTCTTACTGTGTGCTTCTGAGGAGTCATCCTTGGTTCCTCTACAAATGCTCAGAGGGTTATAAATCACCCATGAGTTAAAAAAAAAAAAAAAAAGACAACTGAAACTACAAGTTGGAATGCTTGAACCCAGGAATGAAGTTTTAAAATTCTCTTTTTAGACCTGGCAGCAGAGGAGGGAATTCTGTTTTAAAGCAAGAGTTCTTTAAACAGTTATAATGGTCCTGGCCTTTCTTTGGCAATGTCAGGAAAGTGTAACTTTCTAGGTAAAAATGCCTAAAAAATCCTGATCATCATGCTTGCTATTTTATCTTCCTCTTAGGCTTTACATTTGGTAAGTGTCTGCAGAAATACGGTGGCATGGCTACTCTGTGGACCTTTGCTCATATGAGAAGGCAGTTTGGAAGGACCCTGATCATCTTTTCCTGATCCTGCCTATACAGCCTTCATGTGCCTAAAGTCAGTCAACTATGGTTTTTCACTGCTCTTGGAAAATGTGAGTGAGTTTTGTACTCATGAGTCTAGACCACCCCATGTAGCCTGATTTTAGGCATATAGCAATATGAAACGTTGTAAGCAGTCCTGATCTACCAGGAATACAAAGTAGGCACTGGGCCATAGGGAAAATGCTGCTATGAAGCACATCATCAGGCCCTCGTGTCTCTTGCTGTGAGCTTTGCTTGAAAAAGCAGTTGTTTAATTAAATGCCAGGACTCTTGCCAAATTCCAGCATGATGTAATTAAAACATTCTCCACAGGCAAACTCTGACCGAGCATTCAGTGTGGATCAGAAACCTGATGCACCCTGGGGATTGGGTTCTCCGGAGGGTGTTCTTCCAGTTTGAACAGAGACCAAAAGGGGGTGAACAGATGGGATGAAACAAGCTCATCTGCAGAACTGTAAAGTTTTCAGTGAACTGAATCTTTTCCTGCCTGTGCAGAAGTAGTAAGTAGCCATTTGCAAGCACACAGCTCAGTCATATCTGTCAGTTACTGATACTTTTGTGAGTTTTGACAATGCTGTTATGAAACTCTGTCTAGTTCAGTGCACTGTATCACAGCAGACTTGGTAGATGAAGAGTGACATGACCACCTACTTTATCCCCTGATTTTTACAACTTTTTTAAAGAATAAATCATTGTGGAAGATTGTGTGTCATGACCCTACATTCCTTTACAGTGATCCTGTTATATCTCACTTGGCAGTTTGTTTTATCCACTGTGGTTGGGTACTTGATCAACTTGCAGAGTTTTTATTCTCTGCTGTTCTTTTCAGTGAAAATTAGAAGATTGACTGCTTGCCCTTTCCAGCAGTAGGTGAAATAGCTTTTTCTGGACTCTTCCAGAACTGAATTGTTGGTTAGATTGGTGGTTCCTGCTGCTGGACTGCAGCAATAGAATAAAATTCTAGTCCTGTAGAGCTTATCTTGTTTGTCGAAAGAGTAAGATGGATATTAGAAAGGCAAATTTAAGGAGGCAAATAGTATTTAATACCAGTTGTCTTGATAGATACTTGCCTACCTACCAGTAGACTGCTTAAGTCATGGAGAACTTCAGCTGAGAGACTCAGAGTGGGAGGTATCTTTAAAGACATTTCATGATCTTGACGAGCACATGGAGAAAGTACCTGGGGGGGTTGCTGGGGAGTAGATGGAATGGAAAGGCTGTGATGGAAGAAGTGTTTGGCTGTTTTCTTTCCAGTTGGCAGAATGGGGTACAATAAAGGGTGAATAAATCTGAGTCCAACAGTTGTACCTCCTTTGTGTGAGGTACTGCCTGGGGATAGTTTTCATTATCTGGATTTTTCACGTGAACAGTGCACACAGTGTGAATTCTTGCCATAAGGTGTTTTTTTATCAGTGGTGCCTATTTTGGAAAGGGAAGCTGCCAAAGTGCTTAAGAAAGGTTATTCTGCACTGTTGTACACTAGTGGAGTGGGATAATGAAAACTGAGATTGCAATTTATCCCTCCAAAATAGGGGTAGTCTTACACAGTGAAAGGTTACCTTGGTGAGAGGTTGAGTTTTATATGATTGTTTCCTCAAATAAAAGTTCCTTTTCAATCAGGTATTTACTAATGGTTG
This sequence comes from Dendrocincla fuliginosa, assembly GCA_035047845.1. Lineage (NCBI taxonomy): Eukaryota > Metazoa > Chordata > Aves > Passeriformes > Dendrocolaptidae > Dendrocincla > Dendrocincla fuliginosa. The sequence goes on along the minus strand of JAWWMO010000083.1, from coordinate 75,952,668 downwards.
TTACGTGATTTTAAGGGAAGAGAAAATGAAAAGGATGTTTTCTGAGAAGAAAGGACTCTGCTTTTCTTCAAAGTCAGATATGATAACTGTGCCAAAAAGGTGTCTGTTGTCTGGCATTGTCAGCCAGAGCTTGGAGATGAATCAACCTCTCTCTCTGACCTAGAACAGTAGATGCTCAATATCTATTTCTTCTTTTGTGTGCCAAAAGACTTTGGCAAAGGTTCTTAAGGAGTTATGTGTATTTTAAAATGTTTTAGATATTAGATTTAAAATGTATTTTGTTATTTATTTACAAAATATATTTGTTATTAATAAATGCCGCTGTCTACAACTTCAGGTTTTGTGGTGATTCTTTCTGAAGTTGCATTTTACTCCTATAGCTCATATCAGACTGGTTTTTACTTCATTCTGTATTGCCAAGGAATATCGTGGATGAAGAAGTAACCATGAGGAAAGCTTGCTGTGAGCTGTTCACTGACATCTGAAATACAGATCATGAATTTCAAAGTAATTATACTGGTTCAGTTGTTGCACTGTAGAACTTCCATTTCTGGGATGATCTTAAAAATGGACACACAATTACATTTATTTTATGTGCCTCTGCTTGTGTGCATTTATATGCAGAAATGAGGTGCTTCACTGAGTTTTTAAGTCAGCATGGATGTTCAAATAGCATTTATTCTTTTGGTTAAATTGTGAATTACTAGTTCTGGCATGCTGATCAGCTAGAGCAGGAATCTATCCAAAACTCTTATTTTCCTATGTCAGCTTCCTTTTGGTGGGTATTGATTTGTATTTTAAAGGTATAGCATAATCATTTTTGAGTATAGATATCCATTCCACACTGTTGGAAGCATGGGATGTTTTTTAGAAAATATTATTTATATCATCTCACCTCAGCTACCCAACATTTTACATATATTTCTACTTGTTTCCTGACATATACACAGGACAAGTTTGTCTGGTGTTCTTCACTTCCTTCCTTCCTATACAGACTGTCACTGCTTATTTTTGAGCAAGTAACCTCTAATGAAGTTTTCTACTTATTTTGACAGAAGTTGTGACAAGCAGTGGAAAAACAGATGTGTTTTTAAGCATTCGTGCCTTCATTCAGGCCCCCTGGTAGTGGATGAACATGCAGTTATTGGCACAAGAGTTAGGATCAGCCTGTTTGGTTTAAAATGCCTTTGAAGTTGGCCTGAGCTATCGTAGCAGTGCCATGCAAGACTGTGATCTGCTCTGCTCCACTTGTGATGCAAGTATTGCTTACCAGTGGTGCAGGTGAGGCAAAAGCTGAAGGGAGGGTTTTTGTGACACAGACTCCTGCTGTGCTGGGAACAGGTCTAGGGTGCTCAGTGTGCTCCCTGGACAGAGTTACCAGGTTTGCTTTTTCTGGGCCAGTGTAGGACTGTGATGGTTGTTCTGCTGCTGTAGTGTTTATTTATGTTCAAAAATATGTTAGCCTTAGATTTCCTTTAATGAAGGTAAGGAGTACCCAAGGAAGTAATACATAAGAAATCACTGCTTCAGTATAAGTTTCAGTATGTTTGGTTTTAGAGAAATCAGCTTTAGTAAATGAGTGATTTGGTTTTAGTATTAATTGGCAGTAATTCCTTGATCTATGGAATTATATTTTGCATTTCAATTCAATCATATTTTGCACTACATACTAATGAACTGGTAGAAGAGCATGTCAAAACCTTCTGAAGGCCCTTTCTGTGTTAGAGCTGTAGTTTAGCTCATAGACTTTATGCTGAAAAGCACAGTGAAGAAAGAGTCAAATCAGTAAAACTTCTGTGTTGGACAAGTGGTACTGCTCCTATTGTCACAGCACAGATGGTTTCTGAAGACTAAATTTTAAGAGGAGTAAGTCAGGTTCTTGGCATGGCATGGCGTATTTCTCAAAGTGTAATTTTATAGTGGCATTTAGTTAAAACATATGTTAGAAGAAAATCACATGAGCAGTTAGCAGCTCTCTTAAGTGTAGTTAGCAAAGGATAAGCTGTCCTTTTAAAAGGATATTGTGGAAATGAGCATTGGAGCAAGCTTCCTGCACCTGTGTCTCTTTGACATCAACTGTGTTTTGATCTGATATGCAGCCACGGACGTGCCAAGACTGGAGAGATGCAGGTGTTTCCCTCTGGCTTGTGTAAACTGCATGCTTCCCTGGAAGTAAGATGCAGTTTGCTATTGCCTACAACTACAAAAGTAGATGCTTACTAGTTAAGGAAGTGCTTGGGTATGAGAGGTGCCAAATGACACTAGACAAGATTTTTCAGAGAGGAGGAAGCAGGAGGAAATGCACAACTGTTGTCGGTCTCCAGGACGTAACTTCTCTCCCCATGCTCCACTTCTGAATGCCAAAGTCCAGACTTGCGCTGTCTGCTAGCAAAAATGTACTAATGTGATTGTAAATTTTATTAAACTTAGTTGCTAGAAATCATCAAACAAGTTAGAGCAAATGCAGGAAGATGCAAAATAAATCCCAAATGGCTACTTTGTTGAACGTCTCGACTCTACACTTGAAAGACGCTTTGAGAATGTTTCTTGTCAGACAGATTGTGGTCAAGGAGTTGGAATAGTTCTCACAGAAATGAGTTAGTGGTGATGACTGCTTTCAGCAAAATGAAGCTAACCAGAGGGACAGAAATAGCTGGAAAAAGTTGAGTTGTATTGTTTAATGGCAGAAGTATTCACTTATATTTGGCTACTCTTGCCTAACAGGTCTGCTATAAAGGCTGCTGTTCTGGACATTGTTTAATTTAATCTGGTTCATCAGGCCACATCTTTCAAAGTCACTAGGAATAAGTAGAGCCAGTTGGGCCATCTCTCCTCACTTCACTGCACAGGTAGCTTGGCTGGTTTCAGGGTGATACAAAAGTCATTAAAATGACTAATTGAGTGGAAGTTTATGCATGGAGAGAACCAGAAGGAGCTTATAGATGGTGTGCTTGGACCTTATCCTGTTGACCATAGAGCCTGGTCTGGGTTTACCATTAGCCTCAGACTAGCTGACAGCCCCATTTGGATTTCTAGTTTCATTCTCATGTTACCAACATTCTTGACTGCAGGTTTTTTATTTTTTTTATAGTAAGCTGTTTCTTCTGTAATTATTGCTGTATGTTGCTGTAGGCAGTTGTACCTCTTTATATGCCCTCTCTCAACTTAACAATTACCTCAGTTATTACAAAGCTTAATAATGGTTGAGTAGTTGTTGGGGTTTTTTTGTGGGGAAAAAAATTGTCTTTGATGTGGCTTCTGTTATGTTTTAATTAATCAGTACTGGTAAAAAAATGTGTGAAAGTGAGATCAAGAAACAGAGATGATTTACTGAGGTTACACTGAGTGTTTTGGGGTGCTCATGTGACATATTAAGTGTGGTAAAAATTTGGTGTCAAATGACAGAATATTAATGCAAGCATCATATCCTCCTCTCTCCTGTCTTTGATAAAGGTAATGAGTTGAGTCAGGGGATGAAACTTAGCAGGAAGAAATGAACATTGCAAGAATCAGTGTGATGCAGGGCAGGATGATTTGGAGCTGGAGACTGGCTCTGCACCATTGCTGAGGAAGGGAGTGATGGTCCTGGGGGCAGCTGTCATGGGCTGTGGGCAGGTGGGGGAGGCCCAAGGGGAGGGGGAGCAGGCATGGACAGATGGGGCTGACAGTGCCTTCCAGTCCATAACGGGAGTGACTTTTCCCTGCTATGCTTTTCATTTCCCAGAAACCATCCAGACAAGAACATTATGAGCAAGAAGTTGTTTGAACTGTCATGTGTAATGGTCATGACATACCTACTGTTTCTGTTGTTTCTGCTCTCTTTACCTCTGCTGCAGGCATACTCTAGTTTCAATACTTTTTTTTTTCTTTCATGAAGTGCTAATACTGAATGCTTCAAGAATGAGTTATACCTAAGGCCAGAATTACTTCTTGTCTGTTCTGCAGGAAAGAAAGGTGGCTGAAGCATGTCTTCTCACAAAGATATTAGATAAAATACTTCTGAAAGCAGTGCCATTTGGATTTTTTTCCCAGAAAATTACTCAGTTCAATCTGAGCTTTACAGGTATACTTCAGAAGGGATTTTTTAATCCTCAGACTATAACCAAACAATCTTTATGCCAGTGGCCCACATACTACTAAATAATGAGAATGAAAACCAGTTCAAAATTAAATACTGAATAATCAACAGCATAGATATTAGTTGCCTTGGTTTTTTTCCTTAATGTGTCCTTCTCCCACTGAATACCTATATGGGTTATAAAGAACATGGCCCTGGTGAAGGTTTTAGGGCAGACTAAAAAGGTGTCCTTTGTCTTTTTGTTGCTGCTCTGTTGGGATACCTTGGAGTATGCTATATTAAAATAGATGAGGAAACTCTAGTGTCTTGAGGCATTTATATTTTACTCTTCTGAGAGTTTCCATGCCATGTTTCTTTGTTCTCTGAAAGGAAGGTTTCATGTGGAAGACAGCTGAAATACAGATAATGGTGCAGAAGAAATAAAAATGCTTAATTGGCACTGAAAGCCACATTATTTCTGTAGAGAATTACTATCCTCCTCATATTCTGGGAATAGATGAGCCTCTGTGTTGTTTTGGATGAGCTTTCTTAGCGTTCAGATGGTGACTGCAAAAGCAAATTGTAGCAGTGTGCACAGTCTCTGTACCGAGTTGAGACTAGAACATGATTAATTTGTGCAATTAAAACTACAGGAAGTTTACAACAGAATTAATTGAATTTTCTGTTATGCTAAAATGATCTGTTAAAACTATGGGTTTTTTTAAAAAAAAATCAGGTACTGGGGTTATTCTTTGTTTTGTGAGGTATTTTCTTTAAGTTGGGGATTTTTTTTTATTTTTATATTTTGCTTGCTGTCATTGCCAGACATCTGTGGTTAGTGCAATGTTAGAACTTTGGATTTCGCAGAATTCAGAGAAAAGGAAGAAGAAATCTAAAGCTGATTGCCAAATGTGCAGTGTGAAGCCTTAGTTCGATTTAGTTTTCTAAGGACAGCTTCTTTCCTACTCTTAATTGGTTTTAATTTGATTATGTGTGCTGATGAGCTTAATTTCTGAACCTGCTAGTATGTGGCTTGTAATTTTACCAAGCTTGATTGTCAGTTGAAAAAGTAGAGGTATTTCTGAAGTGTGTAGGTTCTCTCTTTTTAGTTGTCTTTATGATACCACTTTCTATCACTGTATGCCTTTTTCACATATATGTTTTATTTCGTTTTTGTAATCCCAAAATTTTCAAGGTCTCCTTTTACTTGCATCCTTGAGTCAGCCACTTCCCTTTCCCCCTCTCCACCTCCTTGTATCCATCGGTAAAGAAAAGCTGGAAGTGACTGTGCTTATCTAGAGTAGTAAAGTGATCCTTGTCTGTTTTTTCTTAGCTGTCAGATTCTTTTGTTCCTCTTTACTTAAAGACGTAATCTTAGGCTTTCAGATCTGTGTTGTCACATGAAAGATTTTCATATTGCCTTTCACAGCATACATTGATACCCCAGTACTTTGTATGATGTCGTAATAAAGGTATTTCAATTCCTCACCTCTACCATTAACTGACTTAATCAGCTGTCAATGTTCAAGCTGGAAATTTGGGGGCTGTTGTGAGGTTGGTTATTGTGGTGTTGCTATGTACTACACCAAAAGAGCTGCTCCCCCAGCAGTGCCACGCATCAAATTCATTTGTGAGTTCCTTCTGCTTCTACTGTATGTGATTTAGCACCCATGCAGTTACAGGAAGAAACTGTGTAGTTTGCTGGTGGAATTACTTTTTTTTAATCAGATCTGCAATGTATGCTGTACCTTGTGCCAGTTTAGTATCAGACTAGAAAAGTAAAACACCTTTAGTAGAAAAAGCTGTGTGAGTATTCTTAGCATGGTACCTAAACTCTGTTAGATTGCAGATAATAGCATCAAAAGGAGGCTGTGGAAATGCTGGTACCATGGGAGAGGTTTTGGCACATGCTGAAACTTACGTTAGAGTGGAAAGTCTTCTGTAAAAATCTGGATCTGAGTCAAGTTTGACAGATGTCATACCTGCTGCCTTTATGCTCTGTGCTGCTGATGTGCTCGTTTTGGTGAATTGGAGAATTTGCTTTCCCTTGTCAGCCTCTCCCAAGTGGTGTTCTCCAAACTAGTCATGCAAAGAACCAAGTCCACAAGCGAGGCTAAGAGCAGGAACTAGTGAAAGCTTAGCCAGCCAGGGAAAGGTCTGGCAAAGTTAACAAGTAGTGTGTAGTAGGATTTCAGTAGAAGAGATGAAATTTGGCTGTTGAAAAGGGCTGGAAGCCAGGGAGCTGTTACACACCAGATCAGTGATTGAGTCAGAACAACCTTGTGGGGTGTGTTTGTGCGTGGAGAGGGCAGGGATGAGTTGAACCTCGTGGAGGTGGGATGGCATCGTATCAGTCATAGCAGCCCCTGGACCCCACATGGGGAAGTGCCAGAGCAGCTACCAGTCACAAACAGTGGGAAAACCATAATACCCCACAGCTCCTGGAGCCCCTGACCCAGCTTGGATTGGCAGGGACAGTGAGAACACAGCCCTCCACCCTGGCCTGGGCCCCCAGAGTGGCCCGGGGGTCAGAGGCCCCCCCTGGGGGGTTTGGCCATAGAGACCAGAGGAGATAAAATCAGATGTTTTGGGGTGCCATGTGTCGTGGCTCTGCCACCTGGACATGTGAGAAGCCAGCGTTCCACAAAGCTGCAGCTTCTTAGGGGTAGCTCTCTCTCCCTCTTTCTCCTCTCTTTTCTTGTTTCCACTATTAACTTTTCTTTACTCCTTTTTTTGAAGCTTCGAGTGGCTCGGAGCTGGAGGGTTTGAATTTGACTTAAATGTGGTGAATTGGCTGAATACTGGCTTGGGTGTTGTTGATTAATATGTTCTGAGTTGGTATCAGGGTAGAACATTTTATATTGCCCTTTTGAGCCATTGCCAATTTCCCTTATTTTCTCCCCTAAATTAATAAAGAAATGCCTTAGAAACAAGCCTGTGGCTTATTTTCTGGACGTTTTCCTAAGGTATTAAAGAACCCTATATATATAAATATTACAGTAATATTCTTAGCAGGGCCTGTGAACCAGCAGCTCTGAGGCTGGAGTGTTACAGGAATGGACTGGGGCCAAGACATGTTTTGAATCCTCCTCGTGGATGAACAAGACTGGGTAATTTTGCTTTTAGATTTTCTTTGGATGGAGAGATGAGGCATGATGGAGGACTAAACACTGTATTCAAGAAAAGGTTCTGCATGCCCTGTAGATATATCTTTAAGTGCTGATTAAAATTCCCTCTGTGAGACTGGTGATGTCTTAGAGCTGTGAGCAGGATAGCTGGGCCTCTATGCTAGAACATTCACAACTCCTTTTGACTGTGAACACAGGAATATTGGTGCAAGTACTGGATGCAGTTCTAATAAATGGATGAAAATTATAATTGCAAATATTGTAGTTTTTGTGCTTTAAGTAAAATGAGCAGTTAAATTGACAGTGTAAGTTCAATATTAACCTTTTTTGTTCAGATGTTGGAATTAGTTGTTTGTGAAAATCTAAATAGAGATCTTAAGTGTTAATGGTATTATTGTGGAAGACAAACATGTATTTGGTGGTTTTGATTTTGGACAGTATGTTACTCTATAATGAAGTTCAGACCTGTACCAAATACTTGATTCACTCCAGTGAAACAGCAGGTTTTCCAGCCACTTTATAATCTATACTGTAGTTTATCCTCTCAGGCTGCCTCCGTCCTCTGGCATGTCTCATGTGATAGCATGCAAATGAAGTCTCTACCAGTTTCTTTGCTATTGACCTGGATAGCCATTGCCTTTTCTGAATATAAAGGATTAGCATTTTGATGAAATTACAGTGATGCTGGAGTAAAACAAATTTGAAGCAGCCATTGGTGGAGAACTTGGCAATGAAGTGACATTCTCAGAGAAAATATGAAGCCAGAAAAATGATTTTGTTTTGACTCAATTGTGTTTGTTAATTCCTTATGTTGGTTTAATAATTAGTTTTACTCTTGGATTAAAATAGTGATTAAGGTTGGGTAATATATACTAAGGAAGTGTTTCTAACTAAACTTTAGAACATTGTATCTTGAGTAAATGTGCCTTTTAAAACACACTGGTGTTTGGAAGACAATCTGTAATGAAAAGTCCAATTGAATTAATGTAATGATTTTTAAGAAAATTCTTTGATTGGTCGGAAGCCAAAGTTTTATTTCTCCATTTCCTTGGCAAAGTAGAGCACTACAGAGTAGGAACCACTTTCAGAGTACAGGCTAAGCCATTTCAGTATTTTAAGTCTCAGTTATGAGACGTGCTAGTCCTGTTGAATAATAAAGAGAGAATGTTACAGATTTCTCATCTTGTTTTCTCACTTTGAGTTCAAGTAAGGAAGATACTTGCATTCATTCCTTCTCAGGCATCATTAGTTAAATAATATTTACCTCCTAGACTAAACAGTTCATAGGCTTTTATCAGTGTGTGTTTGAGATGTAGAGCTTAACACTTGGTGTGGGTGCAAAGTTCGGCTGCAAATTAGTATTACCTTCTAGCACGCAGGCTGCTTAGTAGATTTCAGACAAGCCGTGTACCAAAACAGTTTGATACATGATTGCTTCTTTATAAACTCAGTAGTGGCATGTGCAATTTGTCACTCCATATTTTGAAGATATACTGTCTTCAGAAATGATGGTGACTTTAGTAGTCCCAGTTAACAGTTCTTGGTTAACAAGCCTCATCAGTGCGTGTTGAAGTTCTCTAGGAAAGGGATTGATACTGTCATCTGTCACATGGCAAAAGTGTGAGACATACAGTACGTGCCCCATCTCTTTTTAGTTAGATTAAAGAGTTAGAGTCCACTTGAAGATGTCATTAAATAAAGCCTTTAACTATTTTAACTCATTGTGAGTTATTTTGGACAAAGATGCAGTTAAGCATGTCCTGACTACAAACTCAGTAGGCTTCTAGCAAGGCACAACAAATGGAATCTTTGCTTATGTGAACAATTTTACTTAAGCTTCGTGATTTTAATCCAGCCCTTCTGAATAGTTTTGTCTTGCTAGTGTTAAACATTATTCTGCTGTGTGGGTGTGAAAAATTCAGTCTGATGCTGCACTTTTGTGTACATTTTCAAGCCTTTTGCAGTATAGTGTATAAGCCATTGTGTCTTGCTAGGTGCAGAATTTCCACAGTCAGACTTACAACAGAATTAATAATGCTTATTTCACTCAGTGTTTCAGCTTCACCTTTCAAATGAAAGGTGTAGCTTTTCAGCTTGTTGTATCTAGTTGTAACACAGATTCGAAAAGGGGATACCAAGAGGCTGTGCCTCAGGGCTTCGCTACTCTGAAGTGCCTGCTCACCCCTGGCTGTGGGGCTCTGCTGTGGCTTGCGTGGGGGTGGTGGGGCTTTGGAGCTTGCTGGTACCTGCACCCAGTACTAATTCTTAAAAGAAATTAAAAATGAGTAAGGTCTGAAGGTCTCAACTGACTCTCTACCAAGGATACCTTAGTGTAGCTTGTTAGTGACTGCAGGAGGTTTTGTAGTGTGCAGTGATATTTGAAAAGCTGAACCAGGCACTGACTGGAAGAACAACAATGGCCAAATTCTCCTGTGTGACCTGAGTTGAAATTTAGCTTAAAACTTACCGAAATGCTGCAGAAGTAAGTGTACTATTTCATAGCTAAGTTATGCCAAATTTAACAGCCCAACTTCACAGTCCTGGAAGCTAGAGTTGTGGTTTAAAAATAAAAAAAATAATGTAAAAATACTTGTGGAGATTTCACTTGCAAAAGTTTTAGGAAATATTGTCCCAAAGTGCCAGTGCTACCACATATCTGCAAACTCTTTTGTGTGCTTCCTGTGAAACATTCAATTTGTTTCCTTTCCTTGAGGTTGGAGTTTGTGCAGATTACTGGTTGCTTTATCATATCCTGACAAATGTTGGGTGGAATGAAATTTGTAGCCCGTGTGTTATGTTGGCACATGTTTTTATTTGATTTGGAAAAAGACCAAAATCACTTGAGAACCCTACTCCTAAGATTTTAAGGCAGAAGATCAATGTGAAATTGTAAATGAATATATTTCATCCTGAAATCAGTCCAGTGAGTAACAATACTTGTAGGTAGGTAACTTCAGTGTTGAAACAGCGGTAGTTTGCTCAGCAGTTAAGAATTAATAGGTGGAAAAGAGTTTTATCACATCCAATTTCCATGGGTACAATTGTAAAGTCCAAAGAAAATGATTGTCCAAAGTGTGCAGTCCAATTTTACTTTATATAAATGAATTATTTTATTACATCATTAAAGAATGCCATATATCCACGAAGACTGTCTTGCAGTAGGCTGCTGATTTCTATGGGGATACTTGGAAACATGCTAGGAGTCTGCAGTCTCTGGGGGTGCAGATGGTAAAGAGATACACTTGAGGTTTTGGAGACTTGGACCAGTATAATGTGTGCCATGGAAACAAGAGAAGGAAGAAGTTTTTCTTTCCTTTTGCATAATCCCTGATGCTTTGAGGTTTGGACTGGTTTTTTTCTGGATCTCTTCTTGATGTAGTTGGCATATATTTGATTTTAAAAAGAACTTGTCTGAAGATATAAAAGAGTAATGATCATCTGGTAGGAAAGCCATGAGCATATGCCTTTTCATGTTGAGAAGTTTAATTTGAATAATGTCATTTGTATAAGAATTGATGGCTTAAATAAACAAAGTTTTCAGACTTTTTTTTTTTTTTTTTTACTTCAAAGTCATTGCAACACTTTTGGACAGTTAAAAAGATTAATGGCTATTATTCTGGACTTAATTCCATTTTGCTCTTTTTTTTCTGAATGATTGTTTTGTTTTTTCTGTTTTGGCATTTTGTCTCATGTTTCACTTCAGCATGGCAAACAGTGGATTTGGTCCTATTATCCATTTAACTCCTGATGTACCTGTCACTGCTTGCTGAAGATGGGTGTCATCACATTAAAACTTGATGTCAAAGAGTAATACTGCTGTTATTTGCCAGGATGGCATATATAAAACAATGTCAGGTCATCCTGTTTGTTTGAGATCTTAGAAAGGTGTGTAAAACATGGCACAAAAATGCTGATACACCAGAATTCAAGAGCAAATGTGCTGCAAAAAAACATAGTAAAATTTTTCCAGAGTAAGTAACGGGTCAACGCTGAAATTGTGAGGGATCTGCTGTTCCAGCTGGATCCCTACAAATCTATGGGGTCTGATGGGATTCATCCCAGAATCCCCAAAGAGCTGGCTGATGTCATTGCAAAACCTCTCTTGACGATTTCTGAGGGGTCTTGGGAATCCGAAGAGGTTCCGGCTGACTTGAAACTGGTGAATGTTGTCCTGATTTTTAAGAAGGGCAAGAAGGAGGATCCCAGAAACTACAGGCCTGTCAGTCTCATTTCAGTGCCTGGTAAAGTTATGAAAAAGATAGTTCTTGGAGGTATTGAAAAACACCTGAAAGACAATGCAGTCATTGGTCACAGACAGCACTGCTTCACGAGAGGAAAGTTCCTGCTTGTCAAACCTGATTTCCTTCTATGACAAGGTAACACACCCAGCTGATCAAAGAAAGCCAGTTGATGTAATCCTTTTGGCTTCCAGTAAAGCTTTCAATACTGTCTCTCACAGGATCCTTCTGGACAAAATGTTCATCCTGCAGCTGGGTAAACACATCATGTGATGGGTGAGCAGTTGGCTCATGGGTTGAGCACAGAGGGTAACAGTGAATGGGGTGACGTCAGGCTGGTGACCTGTCACTAGTGGGGTTCCACAGGGACCCATCTTGGGCCCTGTGCTCTTCAACATCTTTATTAATGACTCGGACACAGGACTGAAGGGAATACTGAGCACTTTTGCAGATGACACAAAACTTGGAAAAGCTGTTGACTCTCGAAAGCAGGGAGGCCCTAAAGAGAGACCTGGACAAATCAGAGGACTGGGCAATCACCAACCATATGAAGTTCAACAAGGGAAAGTGCCACATTCTGCATCTGGGATGGGACAACCCTGGATGTACATACAGACTGGGGAATGAGATACTGGAAAGCAGTGCCACGGAAAGGGACATGAGGGTCCTGGTGGATGGCAAGTTGAATCTGAGTCAGCAGTGCCCTGGCAGGCAGGAGGGCCAAGTTGTGTCATGGGAGGCATCAGGCAAAGCATCACCAGCTGGTTGAGGGAGGGGATTGTCCTGCTCTGCTCTGCACTGGGGCAGCCTCACTTTGGATATTGTGTCCACAACTTCCTTGTGAGGGGAAGAGGAAGGTCAGGCACTGATCTCTTCTCCATGGTCACCAGTGACATATTGATCTATCATATAGGTAAGCGAGCCTTGTCTATTTTGAGACTTGCATCACGTAACTCAAACAACTTCCATTTATGCTGGCTGGACATGTAGTAAATGAGGAAAATAACAAAATGCAATGTAGAGTTGGCAGTCATACGGTCAGAAACACTGCCTGGAATAGGACAGGCTTTGCATATGCGCTTCTAAAAATCATTTTTTGCTCTTGTACAGTTACAGACTATGCTTTCCCAGATGAGTTTAAGTTACATTGATTATGTCCTGACTGACTTCTGATGTCTTCAGCACTTCTCAGCAGTGAATGTGACTGGCAGAATCCAATGTCTGCTTTTCATGAGTTCATGATGTTTCCTTTGCAGTATTTATCTACTGCTTCCATTTGGCTAAAGTTCCCTGTGCTTGCTTTCTTATTTTTCTGTCCTGCAAGTTTTTGACAACCTGAAATATATTGATAGAGGTGTTTCAAGCTCTAATCCGTATGCTTTTGAAAAAGAGCATAACTTTCTATACAGGCAGCAGCGAAAAGCTGTTGCTTTATTTCAGCAATATCGAATTCCACACACAACCTTCTGGTGGTGTTTCTCATTAGATAGTATATAACATCTCTTATGTATTTATTCTGTTCTGATAGCAAAATTGAAGATGCAAACACTTATAGAAAACAAGCCTCATGTTTTAGTCGGTGTAGTCATCCGTGAGAAAAAGAAAATGAAATACATTATGTTAATAGTCATGACTCAGAAAGAGACAAGGTAGATTTAATAAGGCTATAGAACATCTGTGACTAAAAAACTTCCATGGGTTACAAAGACCTGGAGGCAAAGACAATGTTCAGGAGAAGGATATTTTATTTGCTTACCTTATTCTAACTTTCTTTCCAGCAGGATCAAAATATAATCTATAGAAAATTGAATACTAGGTTAGATAGCTGGAATCTTGTTCCTATGACTGTTTTAAGACTTTGGCAGTCTTAGATGGAAAACGATAATCCATATTCTTGCTTCTGCAGAAGCAGGGCAAGGGCATGATTTGAATTGTGATTCTTTGCAGGTGCTGTGCAGTACATGCTACCTTCATTCCTGGTGTGAATTAGGTTGTATTCTAGGAAAATAGCTTTCTTCTACCACAGTGCAGTTTCCTTTCTTTCCGATTGCAGCTTCTGGTTTAGAAATAAAGAACTGTTGACTGTGTGAGGGAAACTCTAGATACTTGCAAGTCATGCTAGGGAAGCATTTGGCAGGCATTTAATTTGTTTAAGCAGAGGATCAAATATACTAATTACTTGTGTATTCTTTGCAATATCGCCCTCTAATCTTTCTAGTCATTGCATTAGAACCCTTGTCAGGTTATTTTATGTGCAGTGACTTTCTCTGTGCATTTTTTTGAATCGGAGATAAACTGATTTCTGAAGACCGGTGTTACACTATGCTTTAAGTTTTCCTATGGCATTAGGGAAATGGGCAGTCTTTGAATTTCTGTGATTCTAATATGCCATGTAATCACTTAGTTGGAAAAGACCTTTAAGATTGAGTCCCACCGTGAAGACAGCACTACCAAGTCCATCACAAAACTGTCCCCAAATGCCACATCTACATGTCTTTTAAATACCACCAGATATGACTCCATCACTTCCCTGGGCAGCCTGTTCCAATGCCTGACCACCCTTTTGGTGCAGAAATTTTTCCTTATATCAGACCTAAACCTACTCTGGTGCAACTTGATTGTTTCCTCTTGTCCTGTCACTTTTCATTTGGGAGAAGAGGCTGACCACAATCTCCAGGCTGAACAATTGCAGTTCTCACAGCCCTTCCTCTTTGGAGAATACTTTGTTTCTCTTATGTGTTAGGTCTAGCATGTGTATGTGAGTCTGCAGCAGCCAAATCTGGTTTGTTAGAAACTAAAATATGTAGTGTCAGCTAGTCTATTTAAAGTGCATTGAAAATTACTGGAACTTATCTCCAGGTTCCCCTTCACCTAAATGGAGAGTTTCAGAGTAGACTGAGGAAGAAGGCTTGTTTTGAGGCTATATACGGTAAGAGAATACTTTAACATTATCTAAAAATATCAGCAAGAACTGTACCCAACCAAAACAGTAACCACTATGGTTTTAGGGTTTTTTGGTTTTTTTAATCAATTTGTTGTTTTAACTTCTTGCAAGGAGTTAAAATATTTTAAAGTAGATTTAAATGGTAAATACCTAGACTTGTATCTGGCATTTGACAGCTTCTATGTAAGTGTGTGATTGTAAATATGTTGCTACTAGGTGTACTGGCAGTTAGCAGCCTACAGTGGGTGAAATATTTCTGTTGTGCTGTTGGAGGCTTGCTTGGATGCATATTAAATCTATTGTTGTTAGAAGTAGGGGGAGATATGGAGTCTGGGAAGCAATCTCCTTATGAAAAACAGCCTGTATCACAGATGACCAACTAGCAACTCTGCTGTTATTTGGTATTCCTGATTTCCTTTCGCCCGCCTGCCCCCCAGAAAACAAACAAAAAAGCCAAACACAAATGCCAAAAAAACACCAAACCAAAAAAAAAAAAATCCCAAAGCCAACTTTTTAAGAGGAAATCCCATTTACTTGCTTTGAAGAAATATTTTTTTCCAGTTACTCTTTGTTTTCTTTTCCCTTCTTTCTATGAATCTGTTAAGGAGGGCTGGTACTCCTTGAAAGTTCGTTTCCTGCCTCTGGAGTTGCAGTTTTTTGGTACATGAGGAATTTCTGGTAATGGCAATACCATCTAAATACCTTTCTTAGTGGTCTGATTATCAGACGTTTCAGGCATTTCATGTTCTCTGGCCTTTTTCTGGGAAAGAATTTTACATCTATCCTTCCCGTTTCTCATCTGCCTTTTTTTCTGCCACAAAGCTAGTTGCCTTAGCTGGAGAGCTATTTTAGGGCAGTAATTTCTATGAAGACCAAAGTCCATTACTGCAACTCATGTCACAGCTCGGCAGCAACTGATGTGATTTTCTAGAGACATTGCTTCTTGGTTTTGCTTAACTTCTTAAAGGAGTATAAGAGGCAGTTAGTGAGTAACTGAAAATATGCTTTTTTCTTTCTCTTTACCCCACCCAACTACTAGCTTTAGCCGTTTATTTTTTTCCTTCCTTCTGGCCATTTTAATATCCTTTCTCCCCAGTTCAGTTCACAATCATCTCTCAAATCTAAGCATGTTAACTTAAGCAACTTTAGGTGGAGAATGACTCTCTAGGGCTGTCTGACAGATTAAGTGGCAGTACCTTGGTTGGGAAGCAACCTGTATTTGCACATTCTCCAGTCGTTTCCCATTAAAACTTAAATCCTTGTTCTGTTGTGGCACCTTTAAAAAGCAGACTTCTCCCATACATCTAAATGTTATGAAAACCAGGCATACTGTAACCCAGAACCCTAAGGAATGCCTGATTGAAATAACAGATCAGAAAAGTCTCTTGCTAACATTCCTATGATTATAGGTTTACTCAAGTGACAGAAACATGGTGTCAGCTTGCTTTCTGCATGCAGTCTAATTTTGCTCCAAAAGCTAATATAACTTCACTGATGCAGTGTTTGTGGGGATAGATAAGTTCTTAAAATATAACAGTATTCACTGGATTTCCTCTCTGTAGAATTATCTTGTGTATTGCAGATTGGGTGGTTGGTCTGGTTCCTGATGCAGAGTAGAATGTATTCCCTGTTAGTAATTACTGAGATTGAGTAGAGTGAGTGAAGGGAAACAGAATTGACTCCTTCTTAGATCCTCATAGGTAAACAAAAAGAAGGTTTTGGTTTAGCCAACTCTGTTCTTCTGTAATATCTATCTTGGTTAATATTGTCTTTGTATTTGGATTTCTTTTGATGGTAACTTGTACCTGGTTTGACATATCACATATGTCTGAGGACACTGATGTAGGAAATGCAGGGGAAAAAAAAGTAAATAAGAGAAGAAACATGCATAGATTATAATTTACAGCTAAAACCCCCCCACCATTAGTTAGAAGTTAGTTTTGAAATTATGTATTACATCAAGCAATGAGTGTTGTTCAGGAGATAATATCAGATACCTTGCTTTCATTTTCATGTGACCAAGTGACTTGAATACATGATGTGAACACATAAATCTAAACTAATATAAGATGTTGTGAACTTAACTGTTTGTCCTGATCTACGTTAAAGGTATTTGATAGAGTAAATGGAGTGTGAAAGTTCCCCTAACATTAATCACAAATTTTACATTTACTATGGAGCTTAGCAAATATGTAATGAGAGCCCCTGTGGCTGTTTGTAGCCTTAATACATGTGAAGATGCACATGCTAGAAAGTTACAGTGCAGTTAACTCCTGCCCCAGTGTGTACAAAATGAACATGAGCTGCTTTAAACGTAGTTTGAAGTAACCTGGAATTGTTCCAGGTTCAGTTATTGAAGGTCTTTGTATTTCACAGTTGATACTTAAGTTTGTTCTCTCTCCCTCCCCCCCTCTCCACCTCTTTCTCACTTTGCAGGCAAGGGCAGCTCAAGCATCTCATCCGACGTGAGTTCGAGTACGGATCACACACCCACCAAAGCCCAGAAGAATGCCGCTACCAGTGAAGGTAGGCAGCTGGTACTCATTACCCTGGTCAGACCTCCCAACAGAATCCTACTAGTTTTCAGAAGAGGAACCCCTCCTCCTCATGCCTTGTGTGTACCGTACCATTGATCTACTAGAAATTTAAAAACAGTTCTTCCTTTAGATGGTTTTCACTCTTACCTGCTGTAGTTGGTGATTTAAGCAAAGGATTTAAGATACTTCTGTGGAGCCCAAATGTAGATGGTTTAGAGTAATTTTGCGTCTCAGTTTTTCAACAAAGGCTTTTGTACTTAAGATTTTATATGATCTGCTTTTGCAGTTATTTTTGTAGAATATACTTAATGGAAGCTTTTTAACGCACATTCTATGTCAAATATCACCCTCTTAATACGGCGAACACCATGAAAATGTGAGAAGTTTAAGCCAAGTTTTTCAAAAGTGTAGCTATGGACATGAAGAACTGACACAGCTTTAATTAGACAACACGCCTCACCTACAGTTATTGGAGTATGTCATCACCCACAACTAGATTTTTTTTTTTAATGTCTAGGGAAAAGAGATGTCTTATGTGTCAGTATTAGTACAATGTTGTACTAATTGTCTTATGAACAGAGAAATGCTGATTCTTCCTTGCTGCCTTCTTATATGTGAGTATTTATGCTCTGTTAAATGGAAATCTCTTGGCTCTAGTTTTCACAAATGTGTCTTCGAAGGCTGAGAGAAACTCATTATATATAGTTTAATGAGGTAAGCTGAAAGGATTTTTTTGAATTGTACAATTATGAGCCTTCGCTAATACTGCTGCTCAACTTGGTTGTAATGATTTTGTTATACTTGGTAGTTATCAAATAATGATTCTGATTTCTGACACTTCTGTCCCTACAAATTGAAGTTAGAAGCTCTGATTGCTCTCAGTCTAGCTTTATTTCCTATGGCTAAAAGAAATCATAGGGCTGTTGAATAGTTCCAGTTTGGCAAGCCTGACTACGACTATAGAATTTGTTCAGTAAAAGCAGTTCATGTAAGTAGTAACTGACCACATAAATCACAACAGTTTTATTGTTAGGCATGCATAATCAAATACCAAGAATGAGTATCTGACACTTGTGAATCATGAGAGATACTGGTTTAGAATCTCTGCTCTTCAGTCCAGGCAATAAATTTAACAATAAGTAAATGGTTAATAATTTTAATTTGAATAGTAGACTTCATATTTATCTAAGCCTTAAATTTAAAAGTTTTGAGGTACCTGAAAAAGGTGAATTGCCAAAACACAAAATACAGTTAGGAAATGTATTCTCTGTATGATAGCCAGGAATGAAAAAGAAAAGAAACCACAAAGCAATAGTGGAAACGCGAAGTCAGTACTTAACAATTGCTTTAAATTTCTCTTCTACTTCAGTCTGTAAAGCATGTATTTTTCCCTACTTTTAAATCAGATCATGCAAAATAATCCTTTACTAATCTCTAAGATTTATGTTCTTCAATAGTCTGTTGTAGAGCCAGTGGGTACTAATGTTGACCCTGAAATCTTCACCAGCGGTTTGCAGCTGATTAGTTCATTGGTGAGGGAAGCTTTAATTCAGGCCAGCAGATGCTGTAGTAAAGATATATTTTTTTATGACTATTCATGCAGATTCAGAAAGAGTTCAGAGCAGTGGAGTTGTGTATTCTATACCTGGAGACAATTTCAGATGTGAGCCTAATTTTTCTGTGCCCTACAAGAGTGGGATTTGGCAAACACTTATTTTGACAACAGAAGTAGCTTCTTCCTCAGTCAGTGCTACCACTTCCGTACCATTTTTTTTCTCCTGAGGAAATACTAATGTGGATTGGTTTAATATAAATTACCTTAATGTGCATTGCTACATAATCTGGCAGATATTTTGTCATAACCAGGGAGCATAAGAATTCATTAAAGGCAAGTGAGACCAGAGACGTGGAAGTAGTGTTGGGGGAAAACAGGCACTGTTGAAACCAGTGCTCTTACCAGAAGGCACATTTATCAACTGTTATGTGTCTGTTTCTTTTACTAATGTTGCCTCTTTCCCCCATGTACAGTAGACTTATGCTGAACGAGGATTCAGCTGATTGGACTCATACCTTCTGCAAGATGACAAGAGTTCTGTGCTTACAAGGCTGAATGCTTTTGTACTGTTCAGTTACAGAGTAATGCCAGCTAAGAGCAGGAGTCTGATTATGTTAGATCCTGTACAAGCATTGGCACTTACATAATTTTGGGGGGGTTGCATAACATTTTTTTAACCATTAATTAAATTTATCTATTTCACTCTAGTATTTGCTTGCCATGATACAGTAGTATCTGCCCACCTCAGAGTTTAGTAAATATGTCTTGGTTTTCACCATGAGACTGATTTAGTGCAGTGACAGTAAATTCACAGCACTGTGTGCTATCCTATGAATGAGTCATATGTTGTACGTGGTGAGCCGTATGCATCATAGGTATGGAGTAGGAAGGACTGTGAAACATTGCAGGTGAACTCTTCACCTTCATTGCCATGGGAAATGATCATAATTGAACAAGTGGCACACATCTCTGCATCCTTTGAATTTCTATTGCCAGCTGAATTCCTAAGTGCCCAGCTCTGTGAAGAGTGTAGAATTTGTTTGGGGCTGAAGGCCTTTCACAGCTCCTGCTTTCCAGCTTTTCAAACAGACCTAATTCTTTCCAATTCTGCGCAGTTCGTCTTCTGTTTCTGTAAGAAAGTTGACACTACACTTGTTGAAGCTGAATCAATGGAATGCCTTGAAACAACTAGAAGGGAAGTTTGCGAGACTAATTCATACAAGCTCTGTGGTACTCTGTAGCAGAGAAGCAGTTCTGTAAAGTACTACTTAGGCAGGTACAGATTCCCAAGGCCTGCAAAAGGCTGTCAAATCAGGACTCTTACTTGAAAGAGCAAACCATCTCAGGAAGTATCTGACATCAGGTGTCATCTTGCCATCAGTTCAAGCAGTCAAATGAACCACACTCTTCAATGAGACTACTGCAACTATGTTATTTGTCAAGTTTCAGTGCTGTGGTGTTTCTCTGTGGAATGGGTATCAGAAATGTATAACAAGATGCTTGAAATGGCTTATGTGTTCTTCTGGTCTAAGATACGCTGTTAAAGCAACAGCAGTTAAATTGCTTGATGGGACTCGGACGTGCAGTTATGGCCGAAATAATGGTACCCTATTTCACATCGTGGATTAAGAGCGTCTGTAGAGTTGTGGAATATCTTGTTTCAAAGAGACCAAATGTTCGTTGTGCTGTTAAATGTGCCTGGGTGAACTGCACATCCTCCAACAGAGAAGCATCCTTAACCAAACAAGCTTCACTTGGTGCTGCATTGGAGAGGTGACGGCTGCTCTGTCTGTTGTGTAGAGGAAAGTAGACAGTACCTGGTAGACCATGCAGCTTCCTAAATTCAAACTTTTGAGATACCAGTAATGCACCTGAGAGGAGTGCAAAGCTGAGGCTACTGATGCTGAAACTGGAGTTCAGTTGCTCTTGTTGTGGCCTTCACTTTGTGTACTTCAGTGAAGGGCAGGTGGCAAAAAACAGATGTCTGGTACTCTGTAAATCAGAGAGTAGGGACTGTAGAGACTGTTTGGCTACAGCTTGGCTCTGAAGAAAGCATGGCAGCCTGTGGGTGTGCATGCACGCTGATGCCTCCACACTGTCTCCTCTTCTGAGGATACAGTTTTCTTTAGCTTTGAATATACACTGCGTTTTCCTTCTTTTCCAGTCTTGGACACTGTCTGCAGTTCTTTACCCTATCAATCAATTACAGTTAGAAACTTGAGAATGCATGAGTTTTTGCTACCCCCCATTGCTCTTTTGGCAAGTGAAAGACTAAATGGATTTTTGTGGGCCATTTAAATGTAGTTTGCTAGACGTAATCTCAGCTGGAATATTATTGTCTAAAAGTTGATTTAGAAGATTAGACTAAATGAGTGTTTTTCTATGGGCTTACCTTGATCAGGGGGTTTTCTTCTAGTACTTACCTGCAGAGTGTGGAATGTTATGTCTGAGCTAAATACTCCATATTAACTTGACTGCCTGTTTTTCAAATAAAAAGTCAATCCTGCTTGCACTTCAAGTATAGGGCTGTTAAGCAGTAATTCAGAGGCAGCTTTAAATTGAGGACTCATGTATGAGCTCCATGTATAAGTTCTAATTTATTTCTCAGTTTCTATAAAATCAAATTGAAGTATTAGGCCTGAAGCAAAACACTCTGTTAGCAGAGCAGCTCAGTGCTGAAATACCTCTGAATATATTCTGTTAAATATTTGTATTTTGAATTTTGCAAAAATAAAGTGAAGCCAGCTGCTGTATTCTGAAGAAGTTCAAATTTTATCTGCTTTCAGTGATGTTGACTTTCAGGGACCTACAAGAAGTAAGTATTTTACTCTTTCTCCTTCTGCAGTACTTTGAGAATTCTACAGTACACTGCAATATATGTTTAGTGTGGAATCAAATGCATTTGTTTTGTCAATACCTTTATGCATCTCAGTGTGGGAGGTATTTCTTCTGCAGTTTAGGTAGGTATGAGAAAAGTCCTCCACTCTCATAGTTGGATCCTCCTTTCTGTTTTGTTTGGGCTTTTAAGTGATTCCGGTGGACTTGACAGTGCTGGGCTTATGGTTGGACTTGAGGATGGTGTTTTTTCCAACCTAAGTGATTTTATGACTCTTGGAGAAGCAGGACCTATAGCCCGGTGGGAATAGTTATGTTTGTTAGGAACCATTCCCTGTGTAAAATCATATTGGGGGGCAACTGTGTGAAAAGGTAACACCTTGAAAATATGTAATGCTTTAATTACTCATGTAAAAGTGCTACTTTATACCCTGTGCAAGAGGATACTTGGCTAAGGTTGCTCAGGTTGTGTTTCTGTGGCAATCAGCCATCCTTTTATTGAGGAACTCAGCCAATGAAACTTCTACAGAATAAAAATTCTTTTTCCAGAAAAAAATGACTTCTATATCAGAAAACATTTATCATGGCACTACTTGGGAATATATATTTCCTGAACACAAATCTATTTGAGTTGCATGCCTTTCATTCCACCTTATGAGTGAGGGAACAAAATACATGTTATAGGATATTTTCAGAGAGGATGTAATTCTGTTAGTTTCTCTTGGCTTCATAATCACATCCTTTCAAAAGACAGGGTATGTTTTGGATCTCTGAGTAATTCTTAGTTTATTCAATCAATTTAAGAGGAGGAGTTCCTGCACTGTGCACAGTGATGGACACTGTGTAAAGTTTGGGAAGATGGAACAGGTACTTTGCTACTGAATGCTTTTGGTATTTAAAATTGTTCCTGATAGAGAATCAGCTCAAACTGAGATTCAGGTGAGTGCAATTCTTATCCTTTTTCAGGAGGGAGATAAAAATCTCAGAGAACAAGTTTGCAAATAGACATCCTTTCTGTATATTATGATTCACTTAAACAGGTACGTAGCTATGTTTAGTATACTGGAATTTCACTGAAGCTTTTGGGTGGTTTGTGTGACTTCTTGGGGCACTGAGCTAAGTGTTTTGGCAAAAGACTGTTGCTGAAAAGTTTTTCCACTAGATTTTCTTGATGATCTCTAGCAGAAAGAGCTCTTTTGATCCCTTGTTTCATCTGATAACTGTTAAGAAATCTTTTCCCACTTCATTTCTTTACCATTTTTCCTTTCATTTTCTCTTTTACATTAGAAGCTTACTAAAGTAGCATCAGGTATTAAAACCTATCGATGTGCTTTCAGGATGGATTTTAACCATGTACAATTTCTATTCTTTTAATGGCAATTCTCTTCCTTATCTCTGTCCTCATGTCTTTGCAGCCTCTCTTAATGGGTATTTGGGCTCTTGGTTCTACTGTTAAAGTACTGTCTAAGCAGGCTTTCTGTACGCCAAGCTGTGTCTGAAGTTGATGTGAATGCCTGAATTTGCCCCTGCTTACTTTGAACTGGGCATAGGTTCAGTTGGCTTGGAGTGAACTGTGGCTGTTTTGAGTTGGTAGTGAAACTGAAGACCAGGTGAGTTTCCTGGGGTTTTGTGTTACTTTTCTAGCAGGAGAGTTTTGTAGAAAAGTGAAATGTTGCATTGCTGATTGTGCCAAAAGAGAATCATATGAAGCCAAAAAAATTGGGGAAGAATAAGGTGGGGTGGGGGTGGTGTGAGAGGCATGACAGTTAATAAATCCAAAACTATAAACACTTTGGCAAAATAGACAGAGCTCACTATTTCAATTCCTTTAACCAGCATATCTGAATGCATACGCAAATATAATCACCTCAATCTTTATGTGTAGGTACAAAGTAGTATAAAGGTTGCTCTTAGGCGCTTTTTTTTTGTATTTAACCACGTTTTGATATGCTTTTGCTATCTAATAGGCAGTGTTCCTGCAAAACTGTTCTGCTAATTACAACGTTACAATTGCTATCAGCATTTAAATCAGAGTTCAAATACAAGGCAAAAGTAGTTTGGGCATTGGCAAGGTAAAAGCTGCAAATTGAAACCTTAAGTTATTCTGGCTAATTTGTACTGAAATGCTGTAGCCAAATGTTTAAAACTTACTCAAACAATACTAAGAACAAATTGGAAAGGTACATAAAACTGCAGTCTTATTTGATCTGCTGCCTGAAATGTGAGACCTACCAGAGCAAATGCACTTACAGTACAGTTAAAGAGAAATGATCCCAATTTAAAAACCTGGCATTAGCTTTTCCAAGTGAGGTCTGATGCTTGGTAGGAGTGATTACGGTTTTTTCAATTACCTGTAAAGCTGATTTTAAGGAATCCAAGATCCCAAAGGTAATTCTTTGGGTAAAATGCTGTACTAAACGACTTAAATATTGTTATCACAGGGAGATTCTGACACTTAACTGTTCCTTCTGTTATTGCCTATGGCAGCAACCTAAAGTAGTTTCCTGCTCTGAAAAGTGAAGAGTCATCTTGAAATATCTGATGACTGCCCAGCATTTGTTAGTCTAATATCCATCCTTCTTGAATGCTAGACTGTCTCCTAAGACGGAGTTTATCCGTTTTTCAGAATTTATGAACTGAGACTAGCAAATTTGTCCAGATTAGTTCTAGTACTTGATTGAAATAATGAAATAAAATTGGAACAGTACTTTTTTTGACTTTAACTTGGCAATCCCTGTTAAGATGCTCTAGTTTAAATTTATTGCATAAAATATCCTGCATTATTTTCCTGTATCTTATCTTTTTATGTCAGCCTGTCAAATGACTGCATAATTTTGAAGACTTATGCTGCCAACTGTGCCAAAACTAGCAGCATGCTTGAAAAATATCTGCTTGGAGTTGCTGACTCATTCTGTTCTCTTCTGAATATTGCGCCTTAGTGCCTGCTACTGTGTTTTCCTCAAGTTACTCCAGTTTGGCATCTCCTTGTTTCTGCCAGCATTCTTCAGATTTCCCTTGAGAAATATGTACTGAGATTGGCTGATGAAAATGGCAGTTCAGGAACGGATAATGTTAATTCTTTCACTTAATTCTGATTGCTGGATCATCACTCGTTCAGGCAGTTACAGCAGACCAGGATGGAAGTATAAATAAAAGTTATGAACATGAATGTAATCTGATGATTAGCAGTTTACATACATTCCTCTAGCTTTAATCAGCCACACTTGAACATATAACCCGTGGTGTTCCTGACGCATGTTCACCAGCTGCCCATTGTGATACTTCCTTTCATATTTAAGGGTAGTTTTCCTCTTGAACTGATAGATTTGGGAGTTGTATCTCTTGGACCTCAAAATTGTTGTATCAATGGTTTAAATAAAAGATTTTCCTCTATTAGGAAGAAAAAAAAAAAAAACAAGTGCCCATAGCAGCCTATCAGCTGTACTGAGCTAGTAGATTTCTACTTGCTTACTCTGGCCTCTTGGGTGTACCTAAGTTTGCCAGGAGGCAGGCAGGATTTCCTTAGAGATGCATTATAAAAGCTTGTTTGTAAGATTTTGTAGAGGATCTAGATCAGCTAGTTTGTTACCCTCCTACAAAGTGAAGTACCTTTCACAGGCATGTAACCTACCTGTGGTGTGTTTATATTGCCTTGCAGATGTGAATGCCTGAGTGGGGAAGAACTTTGATGGCTTTACTGGGTGACTGTAACCTGTCATGATGCTTGCAATGACTTGGATATATTATAAATCTCCACTGTAAATTTTTATCAGAGTTACCGTAATGAAATTTTGAATTGTACTAGTGCCTAGTTTTATCTTTAGTGCCTTTGGTTTTGCTTAACATGAAGTCCATTTCCATCTTGTATATCCAAGAAAGTGAAATTTTATATCACTGTCAGGTATTCGTTGTTTGTGGAAGGTTTTTTACCTTGTTTATTATAAGTAAACAGTGCTGTTTGGGAATCTCTGAAGACAAACGTTACTATTGAGAGATCTCAAGGATATGGGCGGTAGCAACAAATCCTTCCCAGCTGTTAAGTTTGCTTAATCTGAAGGTGTTTATATGTTCATGTAGGCATATGTAAACATTGATTGATTGTTTATTTATTAGACACACTCATATTTCCCTCCACCTCACTCTCATTCCATTAGCATAAACATTTATAAGCCTTATCAGGTACATTTTGAGCTCCCATTTGAGCAATAAAGGCTTAACTACGGCACACAGAACTTCAGAAACTGGTCAATCTGCAGAGAAGTCATTCACCTTGACCAGTGAAGGACTTTTGTGGTAGTTTTCCATATAGAACAAGTAGATGCAAATGTTATTGTCTAAATGATAAAATTGTAATTGGATGCTAGAGTCCACAAAAAGGCAGTGATGACAAAAAATAGCAAAGGTAGTAAACCTGAAGTTAAAAATAAAGCTTGTGTGCTGTATTGTACTAAAAAGATAGCTGTAGGTTTAGGTTTTCTGTGTAGGGGTATGACAGTGCTAAGCAGTGATAACAAGGCATAAAGGCAAATGTAGGTCATTGCATTCCAGCACTTGTGCCACTTTACAGAAAGTAGTAGGTTGTGATTTTGGGTAATTGAGTTTGTACACACTGAAGAATCCTTGTGTGCTGGGGAATTGTCAAATCAAGGTTTGTGTCAGGACTGATAAATGATTTTGCTCCTGGCCTTCTTTGTGAATAAGTTGAAATTTATGACTGTAGGGATGCACTTCAGAACTCAGCCGACCAAATGCATTTCAGCTATGTAAAAACATGCAAGTCAGACCAGCAAAATTCTTTTATTTCTATCTGGTTTTCTGTGGCAACAATAGCTCTTTGCATGGCCGTGATTTTACCATTGCTCTGGCAAGCTTTGAAAGATGCCAGTAAGTGATATACTGGAAACCTGTCTGGTGATGAAAAGGCCATGGGTTTACAGACACTGTATGCCTGTCACCTTCTTCTGTGTCATGATCACAGCTTGTTTTGCTGAGCACTATGTTCTCTTGGTCATATGGATGATCCCAGACTCCATCCCTCTTAAATTCACCTCCTGGGAATGTCATGCCTTTCCTTATTCCTACACCAGTCTTCCACTTTCTGAAGGCGAGATGAAGCTGTTCTCACTGCCAGCTTGTTATTTTCCTGAATGTGCGCGCCCGGCTGAAATGATATACATCATAGTACAGGCTGCTTGCTGCCAAACTTTAGTCGAATATATATTGCTCAACCTGCAAACTTCCAAAGCAAACACAGAGAGGAAGTCAAAATTAAATTAATCCTCTCCAAGGATGTATAAAGTGGGGCTGCACTGAGTTTTACATGCTGATGGTGAGAGGGACCATCGGTTGTGTGGGAGTCAGAAGCCACTGGTGTGCACAACCCTGCTCTGTTGCATCGCTTGTCTGGGCTGGAGTTGCTTAGTGTGAAGACCTTAATTTTTTTTGATGATCACTAGACTAGCAAAGTCAAAAATGACTTTGCTAAACCATGATTAACTATAGAACCAAAGGGCATTCTTGGCAGTTTGCATTCGTAGCATTAAAGGCCAATGAGTTACCCGTTTCTCTGGAGCTCTAAGAGCTGTGCATGTGCTTCTTATAATGCAGTTAAAATTTTGTAGCTGAGACTGAGCAAAGCTCTGGAGTCTTCGGTTTTGAACACAGTGTGGTGGTTAGGTTGGAGACCTGCTGTCAGCTCTCCTTGGTTGAGAGGACTGGTTTAGGGACTGTGTTTAGTTCTGTTGGACTGCTGGGTTTTGGCTGGCCAGTGGGAGAAGTCAGTGATCTTGAAGGTTTTTGATGCCAGTTCTCTCAGCTGATGTGAGGGTCAGAGGTGTGAAGTAGTTGCTGATGTCTTTCTCTGAAACAACCCCCACCTACAGACTATAGCTACTCCATTTTCACATGGGAAACATGGATGAAAGGAGCCAGTACTGCCTGCAGGAGATGAAAATTAAATGGAATTGCTTGGCAGAATTTATACAAGTGCAAATTAGACTTAAATGTTATTTCACTTAAAAAAAAAGTGATTTTTTTTTCTTTTCTGGAGCCACAGGCTTTAGATTTTCATAGTCTCACCTGAAATTAAATTATATCCCATATTGTACAGTTATTCAGAAAGAAATGCCTTAATGAGCAATGGCAGTCATAAATTAATCTATTTCCACAAGCAGCACAGGCTTGATTGCTGAAGTAACAATCATGACTGTTCTTCACCAAATATTGTGCACAGAAAGAAGGAAATAAAAACCTTGTCTGTTTTTTCTATAAGCATGAAAGGGCTTCAGCATTGTAAATCTAATATGGAATGCCATCAGTGATCACCATGATCTACCTGCTGCTTGCTCTGAAGCTTATTAAATTATTAGGAGCAGTTAAACTGCTGTCTTGGATAATTTAAATGTCTGGTTAAATTGTTTTGAGAAGTAAAGCTGTAACTGAGTAGCTTAATCTTGAGTTGTTCCAGGTGAAAAACTTTGAAAATGAGTACACCAGATGTGGATGAGTTCAGGTGTTGAAAATGTGCCCTGTTTATCCTTCTAACACAGGGGAAGGTGTCTGATTGCAGCCTTGCAATCCTATCTGTCACTGAGACTTTGCTACTGCTCCTTGTTGCTGCAGATGAGACTTGTGCAGAGCAGTAGAGCTTTTCCAGAAGACCTCCTGCGGTGGGAAGTTACTGGTGTGTTGTCTTTCTGCAAATTATCTGTCCCATCTTTTGTAAGCTTTTGTACAGATCTTGTATGTTTAATTTCTACTGATAGGCAAACAGTTTTCCATGGCTGCCCTGCTAGATATGTCGATTTATGTTACTGGTGAATCTAGTCAGTCGTTAATCAAGCAAATAATGTAGACCAAGAAGGGACAATATAAGAATTGTAGTCTGTACTTCTTGATGACTGTACAAGGACTGACTGCTTGCCAAAGCGGTTAACAGAGTTGAAGTAATGTACTGTGAATATCAACTTGTTGATCTGCAGACCTTGAAATTTTTCCATGAAATACAGAGAGTCCAGTTGTGAACTTAAGCTTGCTACCAATGGGCTTGCTTTTTGGTTTTATTTATTTTTTGGTATTGATAGTAAAAGTTCTGAACTCTCAGGTGGAAACTTCTGATGTATTGACACACTGAAAAAGGCACTGTTCTGGGGAGAATCAAGGAACTTGCAATTCTTAGAAACCATTCCTCGAAGCTGTCATTTATCATTCAGTCCATTTCCTCACCCATGAATGAAGCAGGGCAGCTGTCCACTCTTGAAAGCAAACTAACAAGACATAAAATGGTGAGGGTTTTTTTTGTTTGTTTAAGTGGTGAATATTAAGTTGTGTTAATGACTCATCTATCTATACTATGTTTTGTTCTATAGGTAAAATCTTTTTTATAGTTGGAATAAGCAGATATCCGTCAGTTTGATAATCTGAATCAAGGTAAGGCTCTGCCTTAGAATGTACTGTACTTCAAAAGCTTGGAGCATAAGACTGACTTAGAGCATGTGCACTCTTTGATACATGGGTAGCAATTAAAAAGAGAGTAGAAAGGTTGGCATGTCTCTTGCAGTAGTACTTAAAAATGCTCAATCAAGGTGCTTTGGGAATTTCATGATCATAAGAATACATTTTTTTTCTTCAAAGGTGTGTAAACTACACCATTAAAATTATTGCAAGGTATGTTTACTAATGGAGACAGTTCTTAAGATATAACATGTCATCCCAGTGGCAATGTTTTCTCGTTGCATTTTTTATTCTTGCTGTTGCCATTTGGTAGATATAAGTGTCTGCCAAACTAATCTGGTTTGTGGAAGTCAAATGCAGGCCTTAGTAAAAAGGATTTGTGTAATTTTAGGTAGTTTATTATAATCCATTATAATCCATTTATCCAGCCATAACTTGGTTATGTTTTGCAGAAATGTCTGAGAATACAATGGAAGCTGAATGTTGTCCAAGTTAAATTCCAAAATAGAGTAAGGATTTCACTTTAAAAGTTCAGTGCATGATAGTGGTTAGCCAATTTTTTCTTCATTTTTTTTTCTAAGCTGTTAACAAAAGTTCTGCCATTGGAAAGCTCTTCTTGTATGAATAGATATCCAAGTGTACATATTTGGTAACTGTTTCCTGGTAGTATCTAGAGCAAGCAGTGGTATTGTCAAAAGGAAGCTTCTCTTGAAAGATATTGTAAAGTGAAGTAAAGCTTTTGCTTGAAATGCACAGTAATTTTATATTTCCATTAGTGGATATATGCTGTATATATGGTATATATGTAGTTATAGCCATTCTATTAATATATATAAATATAATGTACATGACTGAAAGTTCTTCAGTCTTACAAGAAGTGCTAGCAGCTGTCTAGTTTAGACCATGGAAACGAAATGCATTTTTCTAGCTTAACTGAAAATTATTCAGAGATATTGTGGTGACTTTTTTCACAAAAACAGGTTTTCATATTTGGCTGACATTGTGTTATTCCAGGGAACATGGCTTGAATAGTAGTCTGTGTCTTCAGATTTCACACGTGAATTTTTTGTTTCCCCATCCACCTTGCGTTTTTTGTCCTGCATCCATAAAACCACAGCGATCAAATTTTTAACAGTATTGAATTGTGTTACTTTTCGTCTTTCTCCATCTTATTTTAGAGACCAACTTAATGTTCCGTCTAAGAAGACTTTATAAATCGTATTGTTCTAAGTCTCATATGTGAAAACACAGCAAGGATAGACTAGAGTTGAAAATCTGCCAAAACAAACTTGAGTGAAATAGCTTAGTTTGTCCTGTGCTGCACTTTCTAACACCATGGGGCTTTTTCAGAGATATTTCTGTCCTCAGATATATAAGGTCTATCAGATGTCACAAGAGGCAAGTACCTTTGTAATGAATGAAGTCCATGTCCTACAGCACTTAGGTGACATTTCAGTCAGTAACCAAGTCAGGGACCAAGGTAGACCCAGCCATCCCAGTTGACACCATAAAAGCTTGTGGTATTTAAATAAAAACTGCTATTTTGTATAGAGGTGGCAACAAGTACTACGGGGTCTTAAGAAGTCAAGATCATGTAAATGAGAAAAAGAGAAAGGATTAAGATCTTGTCCACACTTTCTATGGATGAGAGACTTAGATTTTAGTGTTAGATCAAATTTTCCTGTGAGCTTTGAACTAGACTTTGCTAAGTTCTGGTGTCTATGCTGTGTCATGAAGGAAAGAGAGATGGGCCCAGGTATTTGTAGGACTAATACTTAAGTCTTATATGTATTTACAACTAAGAGCTAACACTACTGTAAAATAGAAGAACTAAAAATGAATGCAGGCTCTGTCCCTTGTCTGCTGTCATGTTGGAGTTGTTCACAAATGAACATTTTTCCTGTAGTGCTAGTCTATAACCTGTAAATTGGAAATGGATTGTTATTTATGAATTGAGTGTATTCATACTGTGGGCAGACTCAGACTATGCCTGCCTATTTGAAAGATAACATCTTTCCAGTTGTACTACAAAATTCTGGATTTTCCCTTTAGAGAATAGTAGCCTAAAGAAAATTGTGATTTAAATTGCCTCACAGGCTGGAAAATGTAACTGCCAAGTTAGTTTTCTTGAAACACCTGAGAGTTTCTGTAAAGGGTCTCCAGGAAGCCTTCTTTTGATCTACCTGTTCTGTTGTTGGGTCAACTTTTATAGGCATTAAAACCATAGTAAAATCTAGCAACAGGGCACATGCGGAAAAAATTACTTGGCCTCTTTCTTTGTAGAAACATGAGAGATAAAACAGAACTTAGATGTTCTCCTGTATGTGAGAAGTAGTGAAATATATGAAAATTTGTTTAGGGAGTTCATTGAAAGTATGATGCATACTAAATGAATAAACTATTTTGCTGGAGCAAATATATGTAAATAAAAGGGATCACCATTTGCTATAGATGTGAAGGTCAGGAGATACCCTATTAGTTTCCACTTCAGTTAGTAAAAGGAGCTTAGTTGTTGTATCAAAATTTTATAGGCTCTGACTAAAATAGTATATGTCTCAGGACCTTAATCTCACTGTAAGTTTTGATTGAGTTAGAATTGACTTACAAATTCTAGATGCTGAATGTGATAATTTTGTTCTCTATTACAATAAAGTCCTTCCTTTAACCCTAGAGAGTGAGAGAGGGTAATCTGTGTAGGAATGGAAAATAGAAGATTGTAGTTTACTGTACATTTCTCATGCTTTTTTTTAGAGTGCTGTCTTGCAGCTTTTTTCAAAACATCTCAGTTTTTGTAGTGAACTGATAAGCCTGTAGGCTCAAGGTATTTTTCAATTATGGTTTCTTCCTTTCTTCAGCTTGGATATAATACGTATATGTGTGGGTTCACATTGATGCTATATGCAGGTAAAGTGAGCATGATTACAAAGAAAGAGGGACAGGTCGGGAGGAAGCTGAAAATTTTATTTCCTGATTGCCAAAAGTGAAAGTGGTCAGCAGTGCAAATTAGGCGTAATAAATATGGAAGATCCCTCAAAATAAACAACCTTACTTTGTAGAGAAAAATAGGTTAAAAAAGCTATAAGGAGGTGTCCTTCCATTTTTCAGTCTAGAAAAAGCTGTTCAACCTTTAAGATAACCTGCACAGCACTTACACAAAAGGATGACAAAAGTTTAATTACATCACTTGGTGCGTCATAGTATGTGCTGTTCATACTTAGCTTTTTTCAGCCTTTTTCATTGCAGCATGTTAACTATTTCTGTGAAGATTGAGAAAAATATTTTGTAGCCATACTATAATTTTTAATGATGTGTTATTGTTTATTTCTCTAACTCTGGAATACAGAGTCCCTGAGAGGAGCTAGGTTAATTTTTAATTAATTAAATTAAAATTAAATTATTAATTTTTAATAATTGTCATAAGCCTGTGTCCTTGGGGCACCTGATCCAAATTAGGTTGAGTTATAAACCCTGCAACATTCAGTTTGGCTGTTTAATGAGAGTTGTGCCTTTAAAACCTTTGGTGTCACCATGAACACAACCTGCAATCATTTGTAGAAGTAGTAGAGCTGATCAAGAAACTGCTTTCTAATTCCCCAGTGTCATTCCTCTACTTGCACAGATGCTGTGGTTTGGACTGAGACAGTGGAGAAAATAAGCAAGCAAGGGTAAACAACCAATGAAGAAGAAGATCATAAAAAGCAAACAAAAAAAAAAACCCAACACAAAAATCCCACCCTCTCCACATTCATATCTCAAACCTCCGAACAATAAAAAATTAGAAGCAGACCCTGGATGAGGAACTATTTGTGTTTTACAGCCGTCTGTGGAAAGGAAGCCAGATAGGTATCTGGAAGAGGGAAGGAAGGTAAAAGTCTGAATGGTAAGAGTCCTTGCCTGGTCAGGAAGAGTGGGATAGGGTAGGAAACCTCCCAAGTAGATGCCTAGTCTCTTCTCTTTGTAAATACCTGTGAAAACCATTGGAAACCTCTCATTCCAGTCTGCTGCCCTACACCATGCTATATGACAACTGCTATTTTTTAATTCTCTATTTGCTTGAATATCACAGGTTTGTCTGGTGGATCAGAAGGTGGTCAATAGCTTGTTGAAACAAGCAGGTTTTGATGCAAGACCATGGTGTAAAATTTTATTTTGGGTTGGATTTCTTTTAAATAAACTTAAAAGTGGTATATGACCTAGGTTGAAACAGTAGTCATGGCTTTGAACCCAAGTGCTTTATAATTAGAATATTCTGTAAAACTTTAGCTTACCTTTGTTGTTCTTATGAACTGTAAAGATCTTAATTTTGGAGCTTTTCTGCCTCACCTGATATTAAGACCAGATGGTGCTTGTTCAAGATGCTACTGTGTATTTTTTGTGATCACTCTAGTTGTGGTACCAGTATTTCAAGCGTAGTCTTCCCAACATATTTTGGATAGAGCAGGATTTGCCTATCTTTCTGATATGTCAAGGTACCTTTGGGGCAGGTTGCATGTAAGCACTTTTCAGTTGCCTAAGGGTTGTTGGAGGTGATGACCCAACAGCTATGTAACGTTGACATTGTCAAGTGTCCTGCATTTTAACCTTAAGTTTTACATTAAATTTGATGTGAAGACACATTGGATATGTGCAAAAAGATATGACCCACAGCTTTAAGGACTTTCTTAGGGGATATCTAGACTCCTGGTGGTAGAATACTGAGCATTGCAACAGCAAACTCCTGTTTGTGTGTTTTGCTATGATTAAACCAGTCCATTAATAATGTCATCTTATCATGCAGTTCTCT
This sequence comes from Dendrocincla fuliginosa, assembly GCA_035047845.1. Taxonomy (NCBI): domain Eukaryota; kingdom Metazoa; phylum Chordata; class Aves; order Passeriformes; family Dendrocolaptidae; genus Dendrocincla; species Dendrocincla fuliginosa. The sequence continues at coordinate 75,919,139 of JAWWMO010000083.1, read as the reverse complement.
TTGGGCAGTGTGCCTCATGCGTGTTGTGGGTACTTCTCTCTCTTGAATGAAGAGTGAAAAAACCAGTATTTTGTCTTGTAAATGGCTACTGTTTAGTATAGTCTAACAGGATAAAAAGAGAAAAACTAATAGGGCTCTGTTTATTTTCTAGCTCTGGAGGGCTTGACTTTACAACTCCTTATATTAGTAAATTTAAATGCAAAAAAAAAAGGCTCACGATTCCAATATTGGTCAGTCCAGTTGCACAGACAACTGACCAGAAGAGTTAAACCCAAACTTCTGGCATCTGGATTCAGCTCCCAGCTTTGTTTCATACTAATTCACATTCCCTGATTTCTACAACTCTTTCCAGTTTTTGCATGGTTATAGGCTTAAATTTTTGAACTAATTCTTAACATACTTTAAATAAAAATATATATATATAGTTTGGGTTTGTTAAATGTCACATTTAAAAATACTTTGGCTACCTGAATCTTTGTGTCTCCTCTAAGTCTTATGGGTTCCTGTGGCCATTAGATGATAGTGTGTGTGAATGCATTCTTATTCTGTTGTGAACAAACAGGAAATAAAGGGTATCTATAAACTTCACAACTATCTTCCTTTCAGCTAGCTATGATTTCCTTAAACCTTTCCCATGTGCTGTGACCTTTGTAGGTAAGAGAAGGGGAATGGGCTTGTAGTTTGCCTCACTACTGAACTCAGGCCAAATAGTGACTAATGAACATAACAGATGTTTCTCCTTTTGAAGACTTTTTTTGGAAAGAACTTTATTAGCTGATTTATCCTTCCTCCCAGGAGATAATAGGACAGCAGCATAGCTGAGATCTGACAGCTCATTACATGAGAAAAAAATATTAATGTTGAACCTTGCTATGTTGACAGTAGGATTTGAATCTAACCTTCTCCTCTTTTTGCTCAGCAAAACACATCCAAGTAGAGTTTTCTTCAGATCTTCCAGCTACTGTCCTACATTGTGATGTCAGCCACATTTTTAGCAGTTTGGAATACAATGAGCCAAATTTTGTGAGCAAATCCAGGGTATCACCATTGACTTAATAGTGTTACTCCAGGTGTTTATTAATCTTACGATGAAATTGTAATCTGACCTTTGTTTTTTGAAGAACAACCAACTCATGTTTGATTTGGTTTGCCCTTGGGATAGGAGAGCTGTTATAGAGATGAAAGGTTATAGCATGCTCCTTTCTGCCTTTGTTGATGAGCTCTCAAAGGCATTCATCTGTAGTTAATTATATTAAGCACGAGACAGGATAGCTGTTGAAATTTCTTACCAGAAAATGCAAGAAACTTTTTGCAGGTAACCTAATTTCTTGTGTTTGTGAGCTTCAGTTGATGTTCTACCTTCTCTCCCTGGCAGGAAGGTAAAGGTAGCAGCTGTGAGGACCTCTGTGTCAGATAGCCAGCAAATAGGAGGTGGTTGTAGTGACTTAAGTAATTTCTAGTAGTAGTTTAAGTTCTTGCAAGAAAGTCACAAAAAAAGAATGCAAGCATGGAGATATCCTCATAGGTATTGTTCTTTGCAGCCCTTCCCCAGAGATTCCCTCTCTGGGTGAAAGAAAACTTCACTTCTTGGTACCTTGTCCTGCTGGGCTCAGGGGAATGAGGCAACTTCTGCAAATAGAACAAGTTTTTTCATGGATCCTCTCCCTCCCTTTCTCTCATTATGTGGAAACATTTCCCTAATGCCCAGCACCCAACTCTTACTCCACATGCTTCAGTTCCCTCATCCTGCCTTTGAGTTCAAGATGCAGATATTTTGAGCACCTCATGCAGGTGGTCTGTGTGTCAAGAACTTACAACCTTGAAAATTGGTTTCTTTTGATTACCTTCTGTTCTGTGTTCATGAAATGTGCTTAACTGTGAGGGATGAAGTCAAGAATGATGTAATAGTTATGGAGCCGTTAATCAGTACAGTCATTGTGAATATCCAGGTGGAAAATAGTAACAACAGTTAGTTATGCTCACATCTGCATAGAATATGTACAATAAATTACGCACAAAATTAAACATCTTTTAAGGGAGCAGCATTATTTAGGGCATGCTTCCAGAAATCAGAAGAACCAAACCCGCTTGATAAGCAGGTAGTTGCATCATTTTTACTGATTGATTGCAGATTTCTGCTTGAGGCAAAAGAATGAAGTGATGTGGGTTCACAAACCAGTTGGTTGACATAAGCCACCCAGTTAATGTGCAGATAGTCTCCTTAAAAAGCCTTTTTTTGGGCACGTGTGCATCGTGATCTCTGTACCTTGTTCATTTCACCTATAAGATTCCAGGAAGTGTTAATCTTAAAGGTCAGTAACTTTCAGTGCTGATTTCTCTTTTGCAGCAAATCCCATGCTGTGATGACAGTACGAATTAAATATGAGAATGAGCTATATTTAAATTTCTTTTGAACATCAAATTTTAAACAATAAGCTGATGCTTTTAAAGGACTATTTTAAACCAAATAGAGGCTGTTCTTGATGTTCAGATAAATCTGATTTAGTCCATACAACATATCCATATCTCTGTGAAGCAGCATAGATTTCTAGTGAGTTGGAAAAAGCAGCAGAGCACTTAAATTTCATTTCTAAGCAGCAGAGTTGCTTTGCTTTCTGTAACTGGACATGTGTTCTCCTGTAATAACATCCCTGTAATGATTTGCGTGTGTGCTGACTGATCCCACATGCAATGTGGGCTAGAGTTCCTTTCTAGATGAAAATTCAGGAGATTCCAGTGTACATGCTTGTTCTTCCATGCAACACAGAAGCATCTTACAGAGTTGTGTTGATCATATGCCCTGTGGAGGTGTGAGGAAGGGCAGAGGCTCTCCTGTTTCTGTGGCAGAATGCTCTGGCTCTGAGTCAGAGAGGGGTAGAACAGAACCAGACCTGACATGAAACTCAATCTATGTTTCAGTCTGTGCTCATCAGAAATAGAGGCTGTTTCAGTTTAATAACCTGCATGCCAGGAAAGGTGCTTGTTATTAAGGACAGCATATTTAAAACTAGGAATTTTTTTCCTCCCTCATTTCTAAGCTTGTTTTGTTGCAGAATGGGTTGGCTGCTTATAGATGGGTCAAATAGTAAGGTTTAACTGTTTCTTCATTCTTGCTCATATGTTGAACCGAGTGTTTATATTGGAGTGTTAAACTGTCATTCTGAGCATCTTCAGTATGAGCTGGGCCTTATTTTATGAGCTAGTACGTGTATGGGCCACATAGTGATAACTTAGTGCAAAGAGCTTCTCAGCTACTGCTGTTCTTGTGTGGCTTTGATTTGTTTCATGCAACCTAAGGTGGGAAGGAGGCTCTTGACCTAAATACGCTGTATTAATATTTCACTTGTCTTCTGGTTAGATGTTTTCATGAGGTTGTAAGTGTACTGGAAGACAAGAAAAAGCTTATAGATGAGTTCTGAACTTGTTTAGCTGAACTTGGAACATCTTTCTTAGAGTGAGACAGGGAAGGAAAGAATAGTGGAAAAAAGTCAGCAACTGAAGGGGGGAAAAAGTTGGATGGGTTTTACAACCATAAATGGTAAAAGTAACCTTGCTCTGCTGCCAGCAAGCAGAACGATGGAATAAGGTTTTGATTTACAGGAACAGCTCAGCAAGGGCCTTGTAGAGTGCTTCATGCCTGCTATAAAAATGTGATTAGCTATAAAATGGGAGAGATTTAACAAGAGAGTTTAAGCATCGGCAACAGCGCTGTTTCATGCAGAATGTGGATGCCTGCTTTTAGAGTTCTGGGAACATAAGCTAGTTTGGAAAACATTAAGCTTTCCAAGAGAGTGTGTGGATTATTTTTGCTATTACCTGAACATGTTACGTTCTGATTATTTGCCCATCTATCATGAGGTCTCTAAAATTAAGCAATATTTATCCTTATAATTATTTCTTCAGATAATTGTCTCCCAGGAGCTAGACTTAGAGTAAGCTGTGCAAGGACATGTAGGTAGGTGTGAGATGCTTTCCCTTTATACCAGTATTATGTCATGTTGTTACATAGCCTTTATAGTCTTTCCCTACCTGAATATTACAGCTATATTCAAGAAGGTAAATTTGTCAGCTTTAAGTTCATGTGGTCAGTTGACCAATAAAACTTCATGGTTGTGGACAGCAAAAGCCTTTCCCCACTTCACTGTTCCCCAGCTTCCAGCCCTGGAGTGAAAGCTCAGAGCTCAAATTTTCTTAACAAAAAGCTCATGAGCAAATGAATTATCACCAAATATGCCAAGTAATGCTTGGGGAGTGGGGGAAGGGGGTCAGTAGCATTTTTGGATGCCCAGTGTTATTCCTTGTGAGGATACCACTGGAGGGAAGGAGAGGATATGGAAACTTCTTTCTGAAAAGTGAAGTACCAAATATATTGTGAAGAATTAGATGTTTCGGATAAAATCTGAGGCCAAATGTTTCCTTTAAAGGACTCAGTCAAAGGCAGAGGAAGGAGGGACTCGGTTGGATAGCACTGTGTGATTTAGGCTTAAACTGAATGCTAAGATTATCTCTCACTCTTAATTAAGCAAATGTAAGCCACCTTCATTTGGTTTAATTGCACTGTCCTTATATTACTGCCATTTCAGTTAGTTCAGAAGCAACTCCTTTAAGGAGGAACGTATTCCTGAAAATGTGCAAGAAGCAAACTGAAATTATTGATGCCAAATATTTTCTTTATATTAAATTGGGAAGCAACTTGAAGATTGTGGGACACCAGAAAGAGTTTAAAAATATGGATAGTTCTGCTAACTCTGAAGACTTACTGATAATTGAGGTTAATTATTGGCTTTTCCACATGATCAGCTAGTTTCCCACTGTGGAAATTTATCCTTGGAAACTGAAAAAGATGGCAAAACTGATCAGAACACCCAAAATTGAAGATGCATCATAAGTAGATCTGGGATCTCATGGCTGTATACAATGAGATATTAATCCTGTCAGCATCTGTATGTACCCTGTTGCTGTGTGTCAGCTGATGTCTCACAGTATGTCCCGTATGCTGGATGGGGCCTTCTACTTGCAAATCTTAGATGAGGATTCAAACAATATATTCAAACACTTCAAACAACATATTGGTTTAGTCACATATTTGGGGAGAGGAATGCACAACTCTGCCTTCATTGTTGGATTTTGGTGTCCATCTGATCTCCATGCCTTCCTGATCGTTAAGTTGTGGTGGAAAAATTCTGCTATTCATTTTGCCTTTAAATCATAGAGTTGCTTAGTTTGAGAAAGACCTTTAAAATCATTGAATCCAACCATATAACCCAGCACTGCCAAGTTCACCACCGAACTGTGTCTTAGGCAGCTAAGTCTTTTAAGCTTTTTAAATACCTCCAGGAATGGTGACTCCACCACTTTCCTGGGCAGCCTGTTCCAGTGCTTGACAAGTACCTTGAAAAGGTTAGTCGTGCTGTCACAGTGTGTTACACTAAGTGACTTCTTGCTATGTTGTGTGTGTCTTATCTTGGATGCAACCATGAATTTGATCTGCTGTGTTCTTTTCCTGGTCTCATTTCCTAGCTGGAATGTGAAAGCTTCTTCCCTAATGTTAATCACTTAACAGTAATTTCATTCTTTCTTCCTTATGTCTAGTTACAGACCTTAGGCAGCATCAGGTCAGACTTAGGGTAATTAGGGAATTAGTTGCTAAAAATAACTGCGACCTTGTCCAAATTTGGGAGTTTATAGAGGTGCAAAACAGAACATGCAATTTCTGAACTGTGATTAAAATCTTCTTGTCATAATTCCAGTCCCCTTGCAGCATCCCCCATGACTGAAAAACTGCTAAGCAATTCAAAGCTTGACACCTCTACTTCAGTTTTACTCTTGCTGTGAGTTAGCTTTGTGCATTTAGCTCTTGAGGGCTGGCTGTTGAGAGACATGCAGTTTTATTATGGTAGAAGCTGCTATTCATGGTGTAGGGTCTAAAGATGACCTCTCACTCTAAAGAAAAAAGATTTTGTATCTTCCTAGTTGTATCATATCTGTAAGTAAGTAGTTTTCGTGATCTTCACCTAAGTGAAATGGAAATGCAGTCATTAATAGCAGACCTGAGTCTTGCAGCATGGATTATGAGTTAAGGTTGTAAGCCATCCCAGCACTTTCTTAACACGGGTGCTTTTTCAGCTATAAGCTGATGCCTTAAATATATTGCTGTGACTAATTCTTGTCAGTGCGAATATCAGTACATAGGATTACTAGTTCAGCCAGCTGATAATTATTCTACTGCAGTGATGCTTTAGATAATATTTTACTGTAGACTATGTTCGTTGGTTACGTAGACAAAAATAGTTAGATGTTTCTGGAATACACAGTAAATGTTTGGCACAGCAGCATTAATCTCAATATTTTTATGCTTATATTAAATAATCAGGAAAATACAAATGTGAATTAATGTCAGGCAGAAGTAATATTTGGAAACTTATTATATGTAACAGTTTTATTTAGACACTGAAAAGTACAATTGTCACACCACAATAATGTGGCATAAATATCCAGTATTAGGACTTAGTCTCATGCTCCTTTTTTGTAAATTTGTCTCACTTGCTCATGTATCTAGCACTGTAGATTCAGCTTTTTGTACTGAGCATAGCACGCTGCTTCACAATACATATTAAAGTATTTAAAATTCTTTGTGAGCGATACCACATGCTTGACATTTCATATACATTAATGTAGTGTGCTAAGAGAATGGGTAGCACTAACTTATTACTCCTCTTTAACCCCTGAGAAAAATGAGAGCATCTCCTCCTGTACGAAAAAGGGGAGTGCTTCGTACTTGACTTGTTACCTTTCCTTATCTGACAATGACTTCCCATCAGTAGAATGTTAAATAAATGTAACACGTTGTTTGAACAGACAAACTTACTGACTGAATCAGCACTTTTTTATTGAATAAGTGTGATAAGACCTGACCAGAGATGTTTTGCTGTGTTGTTCCAACTTAATAATTTTTCTGGTGTTTGCTGTATCCAATGCTTTCTTGTATCCTAACTTTGAAATTCCTGTGTATTCATGTTTTAATGTCATTAGGAACTGAAGAAATTAATTGAAAATGGCTTTGTTTGATAAAGAGGGAGTGGAGGGGGTGTCGTGAACGTATGCACATATACATTGTGTGTATTCTTTTTAATGAATTGGACTCTCTACACATTTTGTAGTCTGAAGAAGGTCCCATTAGTATAGTGGGCAAGCAGTAAATAGTAAGGTCAGTGTCTCATTTCCAGCTAGAGGACTTGCCCTTCTTGAGAAAGTGTTCTTTACTTACTACGCAGACTCAAGAGGAAATGAAAAAGGCACTGGTACTAACTTAATTGGAAAGAGATGGGCAATCACCAACCATATGAAGTTCAGCAAGGGCAAATGCTGGATTCTGCACCTGGGATGGGGCAACCCTGGTTATATGTATAGATTAGGGAACAAGAGGCTGCAAAAAGGGACCTGGGGATCGGGGTTGAATATGAGTCAGCAGTGCTCTGGCAGCCAGGAGAGCCAGCTGTGTCCTGGGATACATCAGTCAAAGCATCACCAGCCAGTCGAGGGAGGGGATTGTCCCACTCTGCTCTGCACTGGGGCAGCCTCACCTTGAATATTGTGTGCAGTTTTGGCCAGTGCAATATAAAAAAGACATGAAGCTATTAGAGAGTGTCCAAACAAGGGCCATGAGGATGGTGAAGAGTCTGGAGGGGAGGCCTTATAAGGAGCAACTGAGGTCACTTGGTCTGTTCAGCCTGGAGGAGGCTGAGGGAGGAGATCTCATTGTGATCTTCAGCATCCTTATGAGGGGAGGTGGAGGGGCAGGTGCTGATTTCTTCACTCTCCAAATCAGGCACAGGACTGGCATAGGAAACAGCATTGAAGCTGTGTGTGTAGGTTTAGGTTAGATATCAAGAAAAAGTTCTTCTCCCTGAGAATGGTTCCAGAGCACTGGAACCAGCTACCCAGGGAACTGGTGACAGCACCAAGCCTGTCTGAGTTCAAGAAGCATTTGGCTAATGCTTGCTGACGTGTTCTGCACAGAGCCAGGAGTTGGACTTGATCCCAGTGGGTCTCTTCCAACTCAGCACATTCTATGATAGGTACAGGACTCTTGGCTCACTGTAAAGTATGGAATTGCTGTCATAAGTTTAATCAAACCTGATCAGTGATATGCGGGTTGACCTTTGTGTGGGAACATGCCATTTTATGGTTATGTCTCAAGGTGGGGCATTGTGCATCAGCACTCTTATCTAGAAAAGACTGTTTCTTTGCTGGTGTGTAAGTGTCCCACTGTAATTGTGCCACAAAATATATGGGTAGGTACCCACCAGCAAACCTCTTTGCCTGTTTAGTATGCAGGGAAAGAAAAAGAGTGATGATCAACCTCAGGATTCAGGAATTTGAAGCTGAAGAGGGTGTAGCTGCTCCTGATGAGCTCCAAAACCCTACAGAGAATTTATTATGGGGTGTAGTGGAGGAGATTTGCTTGTAATTCTCCCAAAGTCTAGCTTTTATCCTAACCCAGTTACGATGTGTCCTCTGGCTAGTAACCTGGTTGTAAATATGCTGGAATTAGTTCTACTGGATGCTGTTGCACAGAGTACTTAGGATGGGGAAGACCATTAGTAACTGTGTGAAAGCTATTGAGTGGTTCCACATGTTGAACTTCCTTTCCCTGGCAATTCGTATGACCACCAAACATTCTCTCGGGGAAGCACATCCCTGCTTTCAGGTATTTAGACTTGGTGTTGAGAAATAGAATGTAACACTGTTTTCTCTGTTTTCATGTCCTTGCCTCTGTTTTTCCCTCCAGTAAGTCTTACATGCTTACTGTACTCAATTGTGCCCTTTTAGATCCTTAAATCTCCAAACTTTGTTTGTTCTTGTCTGCATTCCATCCTATACCCATAGAAATTAATTTCATTTCCTGTGCATACCTATTTCCCCCTGCCTTTTTTTTTTCTTCCCCCAATCTGCAACTTTGTGCTGTTTTTCATTATCCTTTGTTGTGAGGTTTTGAGAAAATTCATGAAGTAGAGGGGGTTTAATCCTCACAATTGTTAGTCCCCATCGCCCAATTCCCTCTACACCCAAAAAACAACCCTTGTTTAGTAGTTAACTGTGATCTAACATTCAAGGACACAGATTGCTTTTTAACTTTTAAAGTCAAAACTGGTGCTTGAGCAGAAGGCAGAAGGCGTTCCTGCTCCTTGTCCTTCCTTTATCTATTTTTCTTTGTGCAGAAATTTGTGAAGCTACATGGAGCTGCATTTCTTGGCAAAAGGACAAGAGTAGTATTACCTCACAACTGTGGTTTTACTTGGTTTCTTTTGCAGGTGTCAGGTCGGTGGATTTTATAGGGTACCTCTGGGTAAAACTGTTTTTTCAATAGTGCTGGTTCCACAATATAATTTGATTTTTTTTCTTTGTTTGTTTCCTTAATTTTTGTGGTAGACTTAAGCATGTTCTGCATAAACTCATGACACTTTCATGGCCACAGTGAAACCCCAAATGTCTGTAGATGTAGAAAAATTGAATCTTCTCTCTCCAGTGGTGTTGTATATTTGTGCCAGCTGTAGAGAAAATTCCCGTCAAGTGTGAATCTGTTCCTTTTCTTTGTGACCAGTTGTTGTATGATTTTGAAGTGGGTGTACTTCATAATGAAGGGTGACCAGGCTTTTCTTAGTGATAGGGGTATCGAGAAGTAGTTGTGGTTAAGCTTTTGAAATACCCTCTTTTATCTGTAGAACTGAAGGCATGAACCTAATTAATGGCCTGCAAATGTGTGCTGGGGTCTTAAGAATCCAGTTTGTGAAATTTCATTCTGGATAGATTTGTTTTGGATAAAGCCAAGAAATGAGGTTTTCTCAGGAATAGCAACTCTTGAGTTGTCAGCTCTGGTTATACTCTCTTTGGACAGTTTCCTCTGTGAAGGCTGCACTTGTAGGAAAGCACTTCTGATCTGAAAAGGAATGTATTATATTTAGTAGTCCAGATGCATTATGCATCCTGCTGTAAACCTAAAATAATATATATCCTTGTACTGTAGCTGTTTTACAGCATTCCGGAAAAAGGGATAAAAACACTGAAAGACTTTAGCCAGGCATGACTTGTAGATGGTAGTGTTACCCCTAAAAGCAAACTGACAGGAAAAATAGTGGGCTGCATTTTCTGCTTCTTCATTTTTCTTAGTCATTGTCAATTCTGCTACTTTTGAGGACGTTATTACCTCTAGGACTTAAACACATGGATTTAGTCCACCAATTTTCCAGATGCTTTCTGATGGGGGGAATCCCTTCAGTTTTTAACTCACTTGCTCCTAGAAAGAAAGACATAACAGCCCATCCTGGTTTTCTAGATGGCTGCACCTTGAAAGTTGTGCCTGCAATATGTTTTGTAAAAATGTGGTTGTGTTCTTCCCTGAAATCTAGAGGAAAAGCAACACTTCATGATTGTGTAGTCTCATAGCTGAATTCACTTTGCCATCATTCTTTTCGATTTAGGAAAATCTAATATAAGTCCTACTAGCAATTGAAAAAGTAGTCATTGTGGTGAAATGTCAGGCAGGTAAGAGGGCTGTAATTAATGTAACCTCCTGAATGTTTTCTGGACAGCTGCATGTGTTCTGCTTTTCCTATGATATTAAATGATCTATATTTTATGACATTATGTACTCAGTCAAACCTGTTTCTATCCTTCAAGCCACTGCCTCTGATGCACCTTATCCAAGTTACTCAAACTTTACAGCAATAGTCCTTCAGGAATCCCTTGCCATTGCTCTGTTATGGATGGGGTTCAGAATATTTACATCTGTGTAGGCACAAGGTTTGTGAACAGAGATTTGGCTTATTCTAGGTAACCTTTGACTGTATGGTTACTGCTTGGTGGTTGCTTATAAGAACAGCTTTGGGACCCAAGGAGAAGAGCCTGTATAAAACCAGCACTACTGTTTTCAATTAGCAGAATTCAGCCTTTAAAAACGTTTAAGGGAAAGATGGTTCTTGTCAAAACTAGCCTCTGATTTTTGTCTTTTATGAAGAACAATATGAACATTACTATGACTCAATAGGTAAGACTTTGAAAGATGTTCACATTCTTCTCCTAAGTGCTAGGAGAAGACTGCTTTTCTTGTGCTAAGCACACTTGTGATGCCAAATGCGAGCTGGATTAATTGTGGTTTTTGGAGGAATCATACATGCTTTGAAGGGCTTCTTTCCTGTAAATGTGTGTTCTTACACACACTTAAATTTCACCCTCTTCACAGATGGCTGTTTGTGGAAGAGGGTACCAAAAAATCCCAAGAAAATAACAATTGGACATTTTGGTGATAATCAGGAATTTCTCCTTTTGAAATGTTTTCCCATTTAGAAATTACTGCTTTCAGCTGTGAAAATAAACAGGCTTTTTCTGTAGAGAAAAAGAAGAGGGAGGATGCATGTAAGTATTTAAAATAAACATCAATTCTCTTTTGCAAATATAGAAAAATAATTACTCTTGTCTTAAGATTGCATAGGGATTCTATAAATATTGCTTGCATTGTGGATAAGTAATTTTATTAGGTCAGGTCAAAGAAACCCTGCTTGAAAATATGTCTCTTACTGTTAATGCTGAAGCTATGCTGACACTGTTTTTGAGCCACCTCTTCAAAAAGAAAATAGCTTAGGGGCTGTATGTAAACAAAAGCCTCAGATAAAGTTCTTTTATTATTGGTTGCACTGACGTAATATAGCAGTCATAATTATCTCATCATTAACTGCAGAGTGCTCAGAGAGATTTGCTGTGTTTGACCCAAGAACTGCCAGTCTGGCAGATAATGGGATATTTCAAACACTGCCAGTCAGGTTTGTTTCCATGTCTGCCAATTTTTAGGGAAAGTAGCCCGACATTTATTCATGGTGATTTTCTCTGAGGGAAGAACAACTGCTGTTAAGGATTTTTTTCCAAGTATAGTCAAATATTTTACAGAAACATATTGTGACCCAACAAAGCACAACGTGGTAATCTGAGTGGAAGCCTCCAGTGAGTGTGCAGTATTGGATAGCTGGACAATAAAACTTGGTGGTGTGCTCTGACCCTTCAAGCATTACTGAAGGAGAAAAACAAAGCTTTGTACTAGGGGTCTAGTTGTGCCACCCAGTGAGTTTCAGGCCTTTTGGTTTCTTTTTCTGTTTTCTTTAAGAGCAAAGGTCAAATACCATTTGTCTGGTTGCTTCAAATTCTCCCACTCTCCACAGAAGTGGGTCCAGTTCAGTCTGAGACTTCACTGAGTACCTTGCTCCAAAACCAGTGTTATGTGTTGGCTCCTCACACTGAAGACGAAATCTTCTGTCCCACATGGGAGAAGGGGTTTGGAATGAGGAAGTCTGGTGTTACATTGTTTTTGTGATTGTTTCAGGCAGCAGACATGGAAATGTTTTGATAGAGAGGCTCTTTTGATCCATAACAGGTAGGTATTATGCCATGTGCCTGTTGCTGGGTGGCATCGGTAGTGGCATTGCTTTAAAGAAAGATCAGTGTGGTTTTTCAAAAATAACGTAAGTCTTGTGCTAAAGCGTCACTTAGTTAAAGTATTGTGTGAAAAAATGTTTCAATCAAGCATATGCTACTAGCTTTTTTATTTTACTAGTCGAATGAAGAATTTTTGGCAGAAATGTATTTAATACGTAGCCAATGACTGTGACTTTCAAAGGAGATGCAGAAGTACTGCTTGGAGCATAATGTTAGCTTACTCAGCCTTTCCTGAAGGTTGTACAATCAAAATCAAATGCAGTTTCATGTTTGGACCAGTTTAGTTTGCAGAGTTGACTGCTTGAAAAGCTTAAACCTATGTGTATGACAAGAGAGTGGATAATTACTCAGCATGGTCCCTTTTTCCATAAACTTCAATCAAATATTAAATGAGAAGAGTTCTGCAAATAGTAGCACTTGAATATTACTTCAAGTAATATCTTCCACATCCTGAAAGAAAAATAAGAAGACCTGCAGTGTGATCCTACAAAGCACAAAGAGTCCAGTTTTTTGTTTGGGGGATGGCTTATGTTTCTTCTTTAACATGAATTGAAGAGGTGGGGAAAACTACTGCATTTTTTGGTGGGTTTAGCTCTGTCTTTAAAACAGCAGTTAAAACTTAGCCCAGAATGCTACTGGCCAAAAATGATGAGTGAGTGGAGTGTGTTCTCCCTGAAGCACTAGCTCAAAAGAATCCCGTTTAGCATGGGTTCATCCTCGGTGAGCAGTGTTAGTTGGATGAAGTTTCTCTTTCAGGATGGAACCAAAGATACTGAAGTTCCTGATGTGTTCTGCTGTGGTCAAAGACTTGTAGGGAGACCCATAGTGACTATTATGATATTAAGATGGGGGAAGAGACATGACAGAAGACATGAGCACAAACTGCCAAATGCTAATCTGAAAGTTAATTTTTAACTTTTTATTAATCCTATGGTACTGGTTGATGCTACTAGAAAAATATCTTCTGATTTTTTTATCTTATTTGTGCTATTCCACTGTTTTCCATGCTCTGACTCATGAGGTAGAATCAGTTGCTTTCTGTTTTCCTCTGATTTCTTTTGGATTAGTTTGTTTTGGAAGGTAAGCAAACTGCAATAATTAAGCAATTACGCTGTCAGCTTGAATTGTGCTTCCTATTCAGAATAGATGCAGTAGGGAGAAAACTTGCATACCAGAAGAAGTGAAAATTTTGTGTAGCTCTGACATGGAACAATAAGCTATCCTGCTTGTGTGTCTTTCCTAGATGATATTCAGAGATTTGACAGAACAGTAGGTTCTTGGGAGTCAAGTGCTTTGTAGTCTGGAAGTTCTCTCTCAAATCTCTCTCCAGATAACATGCTTAATGAAAATAATGTGATTCTCTTACAGTAGATAAACCTCCAGTTTGCCTCTAGAGCTTTAGCTCAATTTGGAGTCTGAAATTTTTAAAAATTCTTTTAAGAACATATTAATTAGTGGGAGTTTCTAATGAAACTTTACTTATGCAAAGGTTTTTTTAATTTTTTTTTTTAATTAAGGAGTCTTATTTTAAGATATCTTTGAAATACTGAAGTGTTGTTATTTGGGTGCGATTTTCAATTATAATTATAGTTGACCACTACAGTTCTTGAACCACTGGAAACTGGCATGTTGCACTAGAAACTCTGACAGTGTAATGGAAATGATCATATTTATCAGATTGAATGCAACATCAATTGACTGAATTGGTAAAAACCTAAAGAATTCCTATGAAACAAAATCACATTGCAAAAATGTCTTATGTGACAATTTTTATTCATGAGCACCTTTCTCATGTCATGTTTTAAAACATGTTTTTTTACATGGGAGCTGTGAAGTTATGTCTTGGTTGTACAATTAGTAAATCATTTTGGTTTAAGTGAACAATGTTGTTGTAGTAGGTGAAATGCTGTATGCAAAACGTTTGGTGTTTGGCTTAGCTTGGAACCTGTCTTTATCTTTTATGGTGTGAAGTTAGCATGTGCTTTCTAAAAGCATAGCAGCAACTTTGATGTGTAGAAGAAATGCTCTTTGGATTAGCATCACTGATGCATTTCTCCTATGATGCACAACACAGTAGGTGGGTTTTTTGAACATGACAACAGAGATGGGAGCAGTATCAGGTTGATAAGAAATAAGATCTGTATGTGTTTTAAGCAGAAGAAATAGCTGGAAATAATGTGTAATAATGTGTAAGCTAAAGTCTTATTTTGGGTAAACCAGAAAACACTCTGAATCGATTGGAATTTCTTTGGCAGGATTAACTGTTCTGGAAACATGAAAGAAAATTTCGTTGGCTCTGGCTGTTGTTTTTTTTTTTCTCTGAAATCACCTAGAAGTTGTGAACTCCTTTCTCATTCTCTGCTTGCGGAGCAATGTCCATTGTTATATAGAAATTGTGTAAGGCACTAACCTCACAAAGACCTGTCATGTAGGGTTCGGTCATACTTGGAAAGAAGTGTGCTTGTAAATTCATTAGTTTTGGTCACTGATGCTTCTGACAAAACCTCTTTTTGTCTTAATGTGGAGACCTATGTTACTAAATGTGCATCAGCCAGATAATGTTCTCTGACCATATATAGTCTGCCTGAGAAAATGTACTTTAGTGAGTAGTATAGAAGCTATCTGAACATAATCCTCTGGCTTCAAGAGCCTTGCTTCTTCATGTTGGGAGAACATACCTGCTCAAAAATTGGCAGATAACTTACTTTGTTTCAGTAGCACAGCTGGCAGATTGTTGGCCAATTGCCAATATATGAAATGATTTGGTTCAGTTTTGTTCATATTATCTCAGTTTAATTCAGGGCTTCCAAGACATCATTTTGATGTGAGAACCAAATTTGACCTTTACCCTTGGGGTGATGGTGCTCACTCTGCAAGAATTAAGACGTATCTAAACATTGGCTATGAATTTAAGAACTATATGCAATAAATATTAGAGGGGAACTGTGATTGATAAATATGATAATGCAAAAGAAAAGTACTGTTAGGCAGAGAGATTTATTCTTACTAATAGATGATGTGGATGTGACTAACATTTTCTAATTTAGTCTCTCTCAGGTTGAGTGTGTATTGTGTTTCCATGTTTCTTCCTGACTAGGAGGAGTGGGTTTTCCAAAGCTGCCTTAAGGCAAGAGATATTTTGCATAAGTTGGGAGGAAATGCAAGGGAAGATAGAGGTATTACCTGCACCCCTGATATTGTCCAATTGATGTGAGGTTTTAAGGACAGCAGGACCGAGCGTGGCTAAATGTTGGAATCTCCAAAAAAGTCTTAAAATGGCCTTAAAAAGGGACTGAAAACCAGATGCCCGGTTGGTGCTGATGTGTATGCTGGCAAGTTGCCTTACACAGATAATGCAGTTTTGGGGTGAAGTAGATACTGGTCAAAACACACTTGCTGATGTGAAAAGGAGTCAGTGATAGGAATGCTGAGCAGGCACTGTAAGATCACAGCATTAATGAGGCAACTAACGGATGATCTAGAAATGGCTGAGTTGGAACAGTGTAAGAATTCTAGGAACTGAGCCTTGAAAGAGAAAATAAAACTGTAAATCATCTGAGGGGAAAGGCATTCAAAATGAGCATAAACAAAGCAGATCATAATTCTCAGTGAGTATGTTTGCTGCATAAACAGTATTAAACCCCAACACTTAGTTTTGATTTAGAACAGGCTTGTTGCAGTATAATCAGATTTTTATGACCTAGCAAATATTGTTGTGATCAATGGTTTCCTTACACTGGAATATTTCTTTTCAGTGTTAGCTGCTCAGCCATAAGGGCAGGTGAATGAAGTCTAAAGTTCAGATCCTTCCTTCTATTCTGGCCTAGGAAGCAGCAAAAAAGTGAATGACCTCTTGCATTGCCAGTATGTTTCTATTTGAATACGTTTAAACTGGTCAGCTGTTGGGCTTGACATTGAGTTTCAAAGTAGTTAGTTCATCTGTGCCAAAAGTTAAGTCCTTGACATATGTTTGTAAACTCAAGCATTCAAGCATCACTTAAAATTTTTGCTCCTGTTTGTTAAATGTTATAAAAAACATCTTTACAAGCATTAAGCATTCAATTAGTCTGCTTAAAGGTCAGATGATGTCAGTTATTCACCTGAGACCTTGTTCTGAATTGTGCAGAATTTGACTCTTTAATGACTTTAGATTGCTTTGAAAGTTCTAAACTAATTGTGGTGGGTTTGTGTGGAATTAATTTTAAAAAGCACTTACTGTTCTCAAATATTAAAATATAGTTTGTTCCAACCTCCATTACCCCCATTTCTATTTATCCTAGAAAAAATTCTCTCTGTTTTGACCCATCAAAGGCTAACCCTAGGCAGGGTATCATAGAAATATGGGAAGCAGACTGGAAGGAAGGATTTCCACTCATATTTTTGATCCCCATCACCCTTAAGGGAGTGTGTTTGATTTCTTTGTGAGGTGTTCTGATCCTGTTCAGTTCCCTCTTATTTTAAATCTAGTTCATGTGAAGTTGGTGTACGTCTGCTCCTGGCAAACACTGCTCTTTTAGGGCACTGTAGTTGTAATGAAATCTTCTCACGTTCCATATTAATGTTGCAGTACCTGATAAGGCATGGAACTGTGAAGCAGGATGGGTGAAATTGAAATAAATTCCATGTGTCTGTCTCACCCCAAAGGTGTCATGGGCGAGCTGACTGATAGACCTCAGCTTTTTGCTTGCCCTGTACTTCAGGATGTTTCAGGAAGGTTCTTTCTGAGTATGCTGCTTCTAGTTAAAGTACAGTGCTGTGTTCTGTGCTGCAGAGCTGTTGAATGTAGTGAGGCAACGGGGGAGAAGGAAGGGCTGAATTTGTTTAACTAGCAATGACTTTTTCTGGCACACTAGCATGCTCTTGATGATGCTATTTATGGATGCCTATTGCCAGAAATAATTCATGTCAAATTACACTCCATGGCTGACAAAAAATGATCCCTCCAGCATGTTACCATACTTAATCCATTTGTTCACTCTCTGCTATTATTTGTTATTTTAAATCTCTTTGGTGAATCTTTTAAAATCTTTTGCTAGTTTTGTATTTTCTTTCAATCTTCAGGAAAAAAAAAGTAGATGTACAATTCAGTATTGGAAAGTTGGTTCTGGCAAATGTAAAGTGTTACAGTAATTTTGCAGCTGTTTATTTTTTATATCTAAACTGCTTTCTCTTTCTCAGACATCAATAACAAACTCTCCCACTAGTAAGCTACTGTTCCTTTTGTTAGATATGAACATTTTCTCTGATTAGTGGCATGCATTTTTCCTAGAGAAGTGGAGTTTTTTCTCCAAAACAAATGCAGAATTCAAGTCTTAAAGACAGATTTTTATCTGAATTTGAATTCCCAAGTTTTTTGTCAGGTGGCAGTATTCAGCTGGCATCTGTGTTGAGCAGCATGTTCTTCTGTGCTGTTTGAGTGGCCAATATCTGGTCCCAAGATGCTGTGAATTACACATGATTATAATTTTTTCATTCAAATCTTTAGTTGAATTTTGATGGGGAATCCCATGGTGTTGTTTTGGTTTGGTTTGGGTTTATTTTTTTTTCCCTAAAAATGAGCATCTGTTACAGATAGGCTAAATTATGATGGAATTTTGGTTTTAGGGGAAATTAATATCCCCATGTGCCTTTCCAGATGTCTTCCTGGGGGTATCTATTGCAAATATGTGAAGTTTGTGAGGATAACTAGCTTTCTAACAGTCAGTGCTACCAACTGCAAGCAGCTGTCTCACTTTTTCTGTGTCTGCAGCTGCCTGTCTTGGGTAACCAGATGATTTTTGTATTCTCACCTGTTGTTTGTGCATTTAAAAGTTCTGGCTGTCATGCTAACTCCAATATCCTTTTTCCCTCAGGGTTTGGCCATATGTGGTCGTCAAATCATAGTGGTCAGCTGCAGAGACTGATTAAGTCATTTAGCTGTTCAGGTCTGTAATGAATTAAGCAGCATGAAATAAGTTGTCAGACTTGTATCTCTTTCCAGAAGAAAGACATGTTATTTGCTTACATAGTACATCAAATGGCAAATATGCTTGGTTTTTTTGCTTGCCTTGGAATGGCTGCAGTCCTGGAAGGGTTGGAAGAGCAGTGGGAGCCAAGTGAATTACCCAGAACTCCATGGGACTAATTTTTGAAATTCATCTAGAAACTGGAAATCAAATCTGCGAGGCAAGAGAAACTTTCACTGCAAGCCAAGGCTGTTTAGGAACAATGCTATGTCATGGCACTAAAGTTACCTGTAGCATTCTTTTTACTTGACATAGGAATTTGTTTCCCAAAAATTTAGGGTTTGGTGGTTTGTGGTTTTTTTGTTTCTTTGTATGGGGGTTCTTTTGTTGCTAGGGTTGGTTTCAATTGTTGGTGGTTTTTTTGGTGGTTGTAGGTTTTTTCTTGTGTGTTGTTGTTGTTGTTTTGGATTGATTGTTTGGGGTTTTTAATGTAATAGGAGACATAGTCCTGGTTACTAGGATATACAGATAGAGGTACTCCATGCCAGATTACCCCTATCTAGCCAAAATGATATTGATAGCTTTTGTATCCTGAGGCAGTCCTTGCCAGTTTGTTTGAAACAGAACAGCTGTCTGGAAATGTGTAACTCACTGAAATCTGAAGTGAGGGAAAGATGCTTTTTGCGTCACTGTATCTCAGACCCTTTGGATTTATTTCTCTCACTTTTACTTGTTTATTCAGTGTTTATGGGGCTTTTTACTAATGAAATTTTTTGTATCGTGTTTTCCAGAAACATGCCATTGTCTACACTGTAGTAATGTCTTCTTATCCTTTGCTTCTTTATACAGGGGATAAATTATCATATTGGTCGTGTTTCAATGTATTAATAATTACATCCACTAATATATCACCGTGAATTGAAGGGTAGGTCAAATGATTATATGAACATAGAAATATATACCAGAAAGATACTTAGTGTGTCCCAGCAAATTTGGTAAAGAACATACCAAAATGTGCATTTTGTGTTATGAAAAAACCTGAAGATAAACAAAGAATTTAAATATCATAAATCATTTGGCTATTTAACTAATACATATTTGTCCATTGTGACAATGTAACTTGCAGGGATAAAATAATAAAATAGTGTAATTGGTGGATATGGTGGAGCTGAAATATCTGGCTGTATTTAACTTCCTTTCAAACTTGCTGTTAGTATTTCCTATTGCCCTCTGATTTATGGCAGCAATATTTATATAAGCAGCATACTGTAACTGGTACCTGCACCTTTTTGGTGGCAATTGCTTAAAGACTAGCATCGTTCTATCCAACTTAAGTGCAAAATGAAAGAATGGCAGTTCCACAAATCTGACGATAAAATATTGTAAGAAAGCAGACTGGATTTTAAGTGGATCATTGAAGGACTTAAATTTGCTAAACAATTTGCAGATGCAAGAAGCACGGGGGATTAAAATGAGAACAGCGAATTTAAGGCTAACAAGTATGCACGCTCTGGGCCAAGTTTGCAGAGGCCTCTACTTGGCATCTTACATGCTATTTGGTTACTTCCACCCACAATTGACTTGTTGAAGCAAAATTGGAGCCACAAAAAACAAAATGTGAAGTCCTCCTACCATAATGTGCAGAGGCAAATAGTGCCTGTACGCATAAATCAGGTGTTTAACTATCTGTAGTAACTTCAATCTGCAAATGATTGAAAGCTTCCTTCTCCCTCCCATGTGATGGAAGTAATGCTTTTTGAATGTATTTTTGCATAGAGTAGGCAGCTCTGAAATAAAGACACATTGTCACCTCACAAAATAGCTAAGTGTTACTTCAGAACTTCAGCTATAGCATACTAAGCACGAATGCAGTCATCGCAAAAAAAGCTTTTACCGCTCACACCTGCACTTGGAAGTGCAGTGTAAGTCCTTTTGCAGAACAAAAATCTGGAAACTGGCTACAGGACCCTGATTCCAAAAGTACTGTTGGGGTTCTGGAAACCAGCAGTGGATGTGTTCAACTGTAATGTTGAGCAGTGTCAGCTGTTTGAATTTCTATTAATTCATATTGTTAGGTACAGCAAGTTGAAGTCTTCTCAGAAATTGAGATATACTGATCCTTTGAGCCAAGGGACAAAGTGCATTTTATTTGTAGTATCTTGGGACTTAAAATAAAAACTGAGTTACTAGTGTGAGAGTTTCTGGCTGCAGATAAACTGGCTAAAGTGTTCTCATTTGTTCAGACATCTCTCTGGGAGATCAGTGACAACTGGAATACTCCAAAAGTGAGTAATTTATCTAGATAGCTCCCAAACTGTCATGACTGTTCAAAGAGTGCAAATGATAGAAATGGAAAATTGGTGGATTTAGGAATCTTTTGGAAGTCCTTCGTCTGAATCTTCTTTCCTCCCCCCATTTCCAGTAAAACACTGTTCTGTCCCCAAAAAACAACACTTTGATGGCAACAGTAAGAAATGGTTTCCTACATTTACGATTGCACAATATATCAGCAAATGCTATAGAACAGGTCTGTTGCTGAAGGTTGTAGGACTCAGAGAAGCATATAATAGTACAGTCAGATGATACCTGGGCAAAATGCTACAGCCTGTTTTAATCTCTTCCAGACTTATTTGGTCAACACCTTACATGCCCGTAGTTAAATTCCAGGGTATAGACTTGTTCTTAATGACTTTGTACTTAATAAGAACATTTAACTCATGGATGCTTTACCCCTTGTAGTATGAAGTTTGTTACAGGGAATTTCTTGTGGGTTCTCAGTATGTAATAGGAGCAGAATACTGAGAGTCCAGTCTGCATGCATGAGGTAGTAGTTGCCCAGCCTTGACCTTGTTAATAAAAGCAGGTAAGAGAGAGATGTCTTTGTACAAGTTAATTGCAATGTATCATAAAGGGTGGAATCCAGGGGATTGTAGGGGACAGACCTCAGTCACAGTTTTTGATTTACAGCATGATCAAAATGGTTTGTTCACATGAAATAATTAACTTTTTATATGTGAAAAGTGAAAGTATGAATGATTTATTGTCCTGAGGCACTCTTGAGCTTTGATTCTAGTCCATTCTGAGAAATTTAGGTGGTATTTTTTTTCATTTGATTGAATATAAGTTGTCCATACTGGGAAGAGCTGCTTTGTAAAAGTTTATGTACATATAACTAATGAAGGTCTACTAGCAAATCCATCATATCTCTGAATATAACATCAAATAATATTTTCCAAAATTATAGAATAATTCAGTTTGGAAGACAACTTTGATGAAGTCCAACTGTCTGCTATGTTATACTAGGTTTCCAGGTTTTTATCCTATTGGGTTTTTTAAACCTTGGAGGACAGAGGCTGAGAATCCTCTTCGGACTTTCCTTAGAGTAAAAAAGACCTGAAGTCCTTATTTCAGCTTAGGCTCACTGCCTCTTTTCCTCACACCCTGCACCGCTGTGAAGAGGATGCCTCTCTCTTCTTGACAACCTTCTTGTAGGAATGGGAAACTGCAGTTAGCCCTTTCCTCCTGCCACTTCCTCAGTTGTTCCTTCTCCTGTCTGAAGTCCAGATCCCTCAGCCAGTCCTCACAGGGTAAGTGTTCCAGTAGCCTGACGACTGTGGGGGCCTCCTGCTAGACTTGCTCCAATTTTTCAACGTCGCTCTGATATCACAGGGTCCAAAAGTTGGAAGTGTGGGAGATGTGGTCTCATCAACACTGAGTGGAGGGTTTGTACCTGGGCAGTCTCTAGCCCAGGTATAAGCAGTCTCTAGTGTGGTGTCACTCCTACTCAGTGCAGGACTTTACTCTTGTCCCTGATGAATGTCATGAGGTTCCTGTTGGCCCATTCTTTCTTCAGTCCCTAAGGATGGCAGCCCTGCCCTTGTGTGTTGATAGTTCTCCCTAGTTTGGTGGGATCTGCAAACTTGCTGAGCCTGCAGTCTCTCACTTTCTCCAGATCACTGATAAAAATGTTAAACAGGAGAGATTCCAGGCTTGACCCCTGTGGTGCTTATTACTAGCCTGGGTAGAGTACAAGTAATTGCTACCCTCTGGGACCAATCATCCAACCGTTTTTTTGCCCATCTGTGTGTCCAGCCATCCAGACCTTGATATACCAACTTGGTTACAAAAATATTGAAGGAGATAGCAAGGTCAAGGTCACTGCATCACTGAGGATGTCAGGTGGGTCAAACATGATTTCCTCTTGGTAAATATTTGCTGACTGTTCCAAATTTCATTCTTAGGTGTGCCCAGAAATGAGTTCCTAGTTGGGACCCACCTGAACTCTGAAAGAAGTCATGTCTCAGATGAGACAGGTTGCTTGAATAGAATTTGGATGGGCCCAGTTCAAGAAGTTTTTAGTTCCAGGACGATTATTTTTCTGCAGCTTCTAATGTCAAGGACTTCGCCATGTGAAGATTTTCATATGAATTGACAGAACTGAAAAGTCCATGCATTTTCTTGCTTCCCATAGCTAATACAGATTAATGGCACAATAGGACTGAGTACTAAACAGGCAAATTGTTTTGACACAAAGCATGACTCCAGTACCAGATCCTAGGCTTATGGTATCGTTCAGTGGAGTGTCACATTAGAAGATGCTTTGTGCAGTTCGAGAGACAATCTTTTGATGAACTTTCAAAACCACTGTTGAATGGCCAGGTAGTTTCCTTACGGCTGAGTAGGTGTTAAATATCTGGCAGAAATGTTTCTACTGCAGTTCAGGAGGCATGAAGAATTTCCTCAGCCATCACCGTTGCTATTACTTAAAGTCAGCACTTGGCTGTGTCGGCTCTATTCACCTCTTCTAGATCTAAACCCATCGCTTGCTTACATGGAGACTGTTTTTCTGCAAAGGCATCCAGGCTCACTGCAGCTTCTGCCAAGACCTCCCTCAATGGTCCCCTATGGCTTTGTTCCAGCAGTGCTAAGAAAGGGGTAGTATTCAGTCTCCTGTTGGTATCCTTGCATTTTAAATGCAGCACAAGGTCCTGGAAACAATAGATTTTGGCTGCTCAGAAGTTCCTTCCTCACCACCCTTTTCCCAGTTGCCTGTGCATTAGCTGCATGCCATCATGGCGTGTCATCCCCATTCAGCTGTGGCACCTGGCAGCCTCTCAAGCCCTTAGGCCTCCCTACAAAGCTGATGCCCCTGAAGCTCACAACAGCATTCCTGCCGCTTTTCATCTGCTCTCTCAATCGGGACTGAAGGCTAATGCCAGTTTACACCATAGTGCTCATGTGCCCAAAGTGGGACTTAATATTTCCAACAGAGATGAGTGATTTACTTAATTTGACTCCCCTACAGGCCCTGTAAAGTCTGTTGTTCTTTTCAAACATACAAGCAGGAGAAGGATTAAATTTTTTTTTATGCTTTTGACTGCTGTTGGCTGGGTATATGCAGCTGCCTAGACACCACAGTTTTAACAATTTTGCTGTGGTTTATACAGATTGACGTATCCCTGCAAGGAATGTAAGCCACAGAAAGCTGAAGATGAAATCAAGGAGGGACTATTAAACTGGTAGCAGAGAACAACTTAGTTGCAGTTTAGAATAGTATTTAATTTATCAGGGCTTCAGTTACGATGTTCTTTTTTTTACCCCAGTAGCTGAAAAGAAGCCGTGTACAGGCTGAAAATCCCTAAACCCAGCTCTTCCTGCCCCTAAACTTGCATCATAACTTCATATGCCTTCAAGCACAGAAAAAGTGGTATGTTCCTGAAGACTTACTCCATTTCTGCTTTTCTTCTAAATTCTGTATTGAGGTTACTAATTTAAGTCTGTGTTTAATTGGCTGAGAGACTCAAGGGTTTTTTACTATGAGGAAAGATGTTTTCCCTCTGTTCAATTTATATAATTTATATTTCCATTCTAACACATTTAGTAAACTTTTATAAAAGTAAACTTTCATCTTAACTTTTGCAAAGAGATGAGGGTTAATACCAGGTTAGAAAACTGGGGGGTTTTATAAAGTCTGAGAATATAGAGTGAGACAGAGGTCAAGATTTACCATAAAGATAGTTTATGGTGTAAGACTACTCCAAACAGGAAAATATTTTCGCTTGAATGTCAGAATTTTCAGTTCTTTCCTTTTACTTGGAACCTTTTCTGTTTTCACTTTTAATACTGTTTTCCTATTGATGCAAGAAAAAGCATTCATTCCACAGTGAAAAAAGTAACATTTATTTCTGAAAATCTTCAGCTATTGTACTGACTTCTTCCTAAAACTGAGAAAATGATTGGCCTTTATGCCAGTCTTCTGAAAGACACTTATTTCAAGTGAAGCACATCTTACTAAAGTACTTACACTGAAGCTTTTCCAGTTGTTTTTCTGTAAAACTGAGTTCATATTGACATGTTAACAAACTGCATCCAGAACATGTCTCAGAACTGGGACCAGTGTCATTAGGGATGGAGGAAATGCTTTTCAGTGTCTCTTCACATGTAATTTTGGGATTTTAGCAACCTTGATTTATTCCCATACAGATCAGTCAGTTTCTGGAGATGGGTTAACTGTATGTGGAAGAGAAAGGGCTTTGCAGAAACTGCTTGAAGGCTTTAGTCCTTTACCAGTAACACTGGTTATTTCTTCAGTTGGATTTTTTTTTTCACTTAGCAATGAAATAACACTTAAAAGGTTAAAAAAGTTTTGCAAATCATTAGAGTGTATAAGTGTCATACTGACTATTGTAATAAAGGTGGGCAAGGATTTTACTGACTTTTTTTGACAACAAAGAAATTGAAAGGATGTCTTGGACACCAGGACCAGCTGCTCTTCTCTGGGAGCAACTGCCTTGTGCAATCCTTTTAATTAACTTGCTGAGCCCTTCTTGAAAGCATTTTGTCCCCTCCCCTCCATTTCTGTGGGAGATCATTTCAAAGCTTCATTTCTCTAAGGATCCAGAATATTTCTTTCATTCAAAGCCTAAAATTGTTCTAGGGCAAAGCGCCTATTTATTCTTAAGCAACCCTCTTTAGTTAGAACAGCTCTTCTCTTACTGTTGTATCTTAATTATCAGACTGCTCTTAAATGATCTTCATCTACATTTATTTCTGGATAACAACTCTACTACTTACCTTTGATATTATTTTTTTCCTTTTTTTAGTATAACTGAAGAACTTCTTACTAGGTGTTTTAATCTTTCAAGGTCTAGTTAAACTTGACTTTTTGGCAATGCCTGCCTTGTTCCTGTGATTTTTTAACTGTGACCAGTGTTTCCTTTGTTTTCTTATTTCCTAACAGCACCCTCCTGTTTTCCAAGCAGATGCCTAGATGTCATCTTTCAAGGAAATCAGTGATCCCTTCGTAGAGACTTCCTTTCTTCCAGGGCATTCCTCATGTGGGATAACTTCCTGAATTCAAGCACTTCTGAAACTGAGCCAGCCCTTCTGCTCCATTAACTGTCTTTAAGTAGTTCTCTTATTGTGTTATTGTTTGTGCCTTTTCAGACTGAGCACTCTCCTTCCAGGTGGACTCATGACATGTCACTTTGCCTTGGTTGGCTGAAGTGCAGATGGAGTTGGCTCTAGTGCAGATGAACTATCGCATTCCCAGGGACCTGTACTGTCAGAGAGCTTTGTGAGAAGATGCAGATTCATTGGAATTTTTAGCAGAGTCTGCCATAGACTGGACATCAGTTTCAAGCGCAGCGGGTCCGAAGTTGTCCAGTATTTATGGAGTAAGTGGACTGAATTACAGTCATATTTACATACCTACTACAGATACTAGTTTCTTCCAAGCTTGGCTTGAACTGGATCTTGACCAGAAGTATGGTTAGGCAGGTGGGTTGCTCAGATTAGCCTCTGGCTATTGTGTTGCTACATCATGTTGCTTGAATCCACAAGAGTTGGATGCAGCCATCACTAGGCATGCATTACAGGCACCACTGGTGGTTAGCACTTGAGCAGGGTTATAACAAACAAAGGTCAGGTTGGGATTGGGGGGAGCACGTGAGGTCTGGCCACCTTCATGGTGGAAGAAACAATATTTCTTTTCTGTTTGAAATTTCATCTTTTGTTAGTTGTGTCTGTTGCATTTCTTCCTGTCACCGTGCATCTTTGAAAAGAGTCCCTCTGCATCTGCCGTCTGTGTCAGCCACCTCTCGTAGGTCCTGTGCTCCAATCTGCCTGCTCACCTGGAGGTCTTCCTGGGTGCTTATTGGAGTTTGGTTATATCTTTGTTAAAGGGAGCTGCAAAGTGGACCCAGCCCTTTTAGTGGGCTCTGACAAGAGTTATGCAGAGGAAAACGCTTCTCCCACTGTGCCATCGCTCTTGTGGCTCATAAAGAATGAAGTGTGAGTAACCACCTTGGCTACAAGGGTGCGCCTCTGATATTGAACTGGTAGTGTGTTGGGCTGACCAGGTTTTCTGGCCGTGTACCTGAGGTAGGACCCTGTGTTTCCCCTTGATGGGTTTTACTTTGCCCCAATTTTTTTTTCCCAACCTGTCAAGATCTTTCTTTATACCAGTCTTACTCTCTGCATGTTGAACACTTAACACTGGCCAGGTACTCTCCAGAGACTTGCTGAAAGATGAACTCACTCCTATCATACAAGTCTTTAGTGAAGATGTTAAACATTACTAATCTTAGTATTGACCTTTGAGAGTTATCATCTTAAATTATTTAGTTGGTTTAAGATAAGAAATAGATACGCTCCATGTCAGTAGAGGTGAAGCATAAGATTAATTTGAATTGAACAATTAAACTGCATGATGCCATTAGTCAGAGCCAACTGGTTGCCAAAATATTATCACATTTTTAGTGACACCACAGCAAAAAGTTTATAAGGAGTGAACAAAAGATACTTTTGTTTATGCAAGGCTTAGAGGAATCGCTTAAATGTGGCAGGTGCTCATTTATACTTGCTGTTCCATCAGATAAACTGTGACCTTCCTTACTAGGAAGGCATGCAGTTGGATTTGATAGGATGCCATGTGCTTTAAGTTGTTCTTTACTGCCTTCTGGGGAAATGAAGGAAAATGTTCATCCCCACCCTGTCCAGTCATTTTTCTTTGTCTTGGAAAGCATACAGAACTTCAAGATGTTGGGCAACAACTTGTTGCCCAAGCTACTAGGCTGAATCATTCAGTTGCTTAGAGGGTTGAAATGGCACTGTTCTGCGCACACACACACACACACACACAATCAAACAACATAGTTTCAGGCTTTAAAAATGCAATTGTTTTAAGCAAGTAAGCTACTTTTGTTCTCTGTAAAATTCTCTAATAGAAAATCCCTCCGCCCATTTCCATGAATTATTTATATGAGCTTCAAGCTTGATATTTAGCTTTGGATGCAAATGGAGCTGCAACTGTTTTCACAACCTTTTCTCTAGAAATGCTGCTGGTTAAACCCTGTCCAATCTCAGTGCCCATTTTACCTAGAGGAGCAATCCCTCTTGTAAAAATCCTAGTGAAACCTACACAATTTTGTTGTGTTTTAAGGTAAACTAGATGATTTGTCACCTACCTAAGGCTATGGTGTGTTGTCCCCAGGTGATATGCTTTGTTTTTCTTTTGTGAAGGAAATTGGTATTTGATGCCACCAAACAGTCCCATGCTGAGTAAAGTTTGTAGCATCACCAGCACCAGGAGCCCAGGATAGACTAACTCCCCATTCTTGTGGGCAATTTTTGCCACCAATGAGGAAAATGTATATGAAACTGAGAGCTAACTTTCAAGTGACTAATTCTCCTTGGCCTGTTTATGTACAGGTGTGTTTTTTTGTTCTTTGTTCTCCCCACTGTGGTGAACAAATACTAATTTGACTTTTTTAGCTTAACAGAAGACTGGGAGAAGGGTATAGGGTGCTTAGACTGTCGTAGGCTGGCCAGAAAAGATGTAGTCGAAAGGGCTGTAATGCAAGGAAATAATGAACAGCTAAGAAATTGATAGAAATCCTGCAGGTGTAGACATGTAATAATGGATCTTTTTTAATTCTTCACCAATACCTTGGATTTTTTAACCTTCTGCTCATGAAATTTTCAAAATGTGAAAGCCAGTTCCTATACGGTTTTGGAGAACAAAGATTTCTTTTATCCAGAGGGAAATACTAAATGCTGAGCAGAACTGGGGGTAGATTTTTCTTGCATATATTCAGGATTGCTCAGGTGTGTGGTAGGTGGATAACCATATCTCCGTGGGGATATGCCTTGTACTGACAGAAACAGTTCCATGGAAGGTGCTCTCAGTCTGGTTTGATATGCTCACAGTATTTCCAGGCAGTTTAAACCCATGGGAAAATTGCAGTGAGATTTAATTTTTTTTTAATACCTCCTCAACCACAATTTCTTGTGATTAAAAAAGCTTTCTTAAAAGTTTATATGGTTGTTTAATGACATCAGTTGGTGTAAGAGAAATGCAGTGGTACACATCTGGAATGAAATTTGAGTTGGTAGTCCATGATACTCAGTTCTCTTCACATGCGTTGCATCAGCAATAGCTGCAGCTTACTAGAAAGCCTGGATTCTCCTGATTTTAGTCAGACTAGAATAAGACAGTGCTCTGAATAACAATTCTATAGGGCTTGGAATGCATGCAGTATGTCAGGGGTGCATTTTAGAAAAAAATAAACATACTATGCAGCACGCCCAGTACTCTTCAGTTCTGTTGTGTAAGTATAATAAATCTCAGTGCATGAGAGTTGTAAGGAAATGACTTCTAGACTTAGCAAGGCATGGGTTGTCAAACTTCATGGTCATTTAAAAACAGCCCCCGTGTTTTGGTAGACCTGGTGAATCAAGCAACCTTCAATAAACTGTAAAGTTCAGTGTTTAAAATTTGCATGTGTTCATTTAATTTCTCTGTTAAATTGTTTATTAAATATTTGCTAAAAACATCTCATTTACCTGTTGCAAGATGTTTAAGAATATTAAACATTGTCTTAAACAATAGACCAGAATTAATGACTTGTCTGGGAAGATTGTGAAGATGCATCAAGTAGTCTCATATCCTACTCCAGAGCTAGCATTGTCCAAGAGGCTGCCTAATTTTGGCTTAATGAACATTTATGCGGACAAACTTGTTCCCCATTCATTTTTTTTTCCTAAGGAAGTGGGTAGATAGGGAGAGATGTCATGAGAAAATGTAAAGTACATAACTGCAAATCATGCAAGCAGGAAAATAGGGTCAGTTTGTATGTAACTGTATATCTCCTTCAAAATGTTGGCATTGAAAACTGTCCCACTTTGCACAGTGTTTCAGGGCAGGTATAGCAGAAGGTGCACACAGAGAGAATAAGGTATTGTGAGAGGTGCATTGATGGTGAAAACATGATTCTTCAATTTCTTCTCCTTTGTTCCAGTGTGCTGCTGAGTAATATGTGGCATTAATTTATTAAGTAGGTTATTTCTTTTTCCTTCTTTTTGAAATAATTGTAGTAAAGCATGCACCAAAAGTATTTCTGCTTTCTGTCTAGGGTTGACATGGGAAATGGCAGTGACATACTGCAGCTGTCCAGCATGGAGGGAGCAAAAATTACTGTTGTATGTAAATGAGACTTGGGTAATATAGGAACTACCTTCTCCATTGAAAATAGCTCATATTTTCTGGAACATGCATTCAAACATTCATTTTTCTAGACAGTGAACCCAGTTGACTTTGTAGTAAATCAGTAGCCTACACCCTGTTGTATCTAGGTATGACTCTGGCCCACTGCCTGAGTGGGAGTCCTGGAACACTTCAATTTATGTGTGTCATGAGCACTGTGGGCTCCTGTTGTTTCTCTCATATTTGTGAGACTGCACAAAGCTTCATGAAATTATGTTGCACTGCTCAGATGCAAGCTGACAGGCTGTTAAAAGTAATTTCAAGTAAGGAATCAGTCTACATCGAGCTCCTCTTTGGCAAGTAACATGGAAATGGATATCTTTTAATTCTATTGAAATTCCAGGTGGTTTTCCTCATGTTAATGAAAACCAGAAAATTTTTCCTTGATATATACTTTCTTTTTTTGCTACTGCTTTTCTTGAGGATGGAGGGACAGTAGTCTCAGAGTTAAAGGAAATAATACAGTGACTTTAAAAGTTAGTAACTAGGGGTCTTATTTGGGGTTTTGTTTTCAGCTTTTTTCTTACAAAATAGGTTGTAGTATGAAGACAAGAACTCCAGCTGTTAAGAACTGGAGTTCTCAGTACACTGGGGAAATTAGGATGAGTGATCAAGAAACTGATAAAATAAGGGGTTCTTTGTAGTATTGTCATAAAAGATGAAATCGTCTGGTCACACATAATGTATTTAGTTGGCAAATAGAAGAAGCCTTTCTTAATTTTGAAAGCTCTCTCTGTCTTGAAATTTGGTGAATCCTTTTCCTAGCATGAGAGGTGAGCACGCAGGCCTCTCTAAATGCTCATTTGTAGTATTTTTGTTCCCCAAACTGCTCTGCATTTCTTCATCAAAAGGCCATATATAAATATGGCCAATTCAATTCTCCCAATTCAAGAGTGGCTGAAGGGCTGAGGGCAAGTTATGCTGTTCTTATGAATACCTTTGTTTATGCATTGGTTTGTGCTCATATGTGCTCTAAAAGGAGGTTAAATAATT
Organism: Dendrocincla fuliginosa; assembly: GCA_035047845.1. Lineage (NCBI taxonomy): Eukaryota > Metazoa > Chordata > Aves > Passeriformes > Dendrocolaptidae > Dendrocincla > Dendrocincla fuliginosa. The sequence goes on along the minus strand of JAWWMO010000083.1, from coordinate 75,888,170 downwards.
TTTTTTATTTTTTTCTCTGCTCCTAGGGCAGCACAAAAAAGCAAAAACTGGGAGTAAAGGATTTCGTGTAAGCATTTACTTACATACTTTTGTATGTGGATTTTCTGCTAGCTGCGTGCATCTAGAGGATACCTCTTGCTGCTACTGGTGCAGATGTTACAGTATTTTGCACTTCAGGCAGCCAGGGGTGATTGTCGCTTCAGGGAGACAAACCAGTGTTCATCTAAGTAGGGTGTTCACAGAAAAGCTACCAAATACCTCTGTTGCTGTATTTCTGATGTAGTGGAGAAACTTTGTGGGGGAGGGAGGAGATATCAGGAGATATTAGACAGCACTGTGATTATGGGGTGGCTTATTGATTCTGATCATGTGTCAGATTTTCCTGTCCTCTTCAAGGGAATTATTTGGGGAAGCTGGCGTAACATGGGGCTGAAGAATAAGCTCCTGATGCCAAGGCAACAGTTGGCAGCTGACCACCTTATTTAACGTTTTATTTCCTTCATGACCAATTGTTGTCTGCCCTGATCACTTTTGGAGCTTTCAGGGCCTGGCAACAGTGAGATCAGATTAGGTTAACTACTATATTGTTTAAAAAACAGTAGACCAATAAGTACAGCAGTCTTCAGTGTAGCTCTCTAACAAGATTTTCAACCAAAAACTAACATGAAAGATGATCTTCAATAAAAATACTTTGTTTCGCTCCTCATTGCTACAATAGCATAAAACTATCAGTGGATTTCAGATTTATTCTTCAAGGTTAAAAATCTCTGTTTAGTCCTAAGCACCACTTACTAATGTCAAGGAATTAATAAATTCTAACTTTATTTCATGGGTTCTTGGAAACGAATTCATGTTCCTTTTTAAGAAGGTACCATAAGTTGCTAACTTTCATGGAATACAAGTGTAATTCTTCATTAACCCTCACGAAATATATTGACAAGTTCTGCTTTGTTACACCAGTGCAGTTACAGGGTTCTGTTGCCTCGTTACAGCTGAGAGCAGAATCGGGGTAGCAACAGCTGGTGGCGATTCCCTGGATTTCCAGCAGAACTTTTGGAAAAGTTAGTCAGCAATCCTGAAGGAAGAAGTTAGTAAACAGACTTGTGTATAAATGAGAACTGCATTTTACAGTTTGGGAGACATTTTTAGCAAGTGTTAGTGTCTTCAGTATCACTAAAAACAGAGAAGAATGTAGGAAGACTCATTTAAAAAATTAACAAATCAAAACCATTACCAAATTCTGTGACCAGGACTTAAAAATACTAAAGGCCTGTTGATAGAGGCCTGATGTTGCCATTGAGACTCCAGTCTTGCAGTAAGCTCGGGTTGACAAAGCTGAGTCCTCCTAGCCTCACCCTAAAAAATTCAGCAAAATGGGTATCTTGAATAAAAAAGCATTGACTTCTTCCCTTCTCCCCCATCTCTTGTCCTTTTTAATTTTGCATTATGCTTCTGAACTGATTCTTTCCTCATGTGGTCCTTCCTGCTATGGGTTATGTGGTAAGGAATGCTGTAATTTAATTAAATCTTGAATGCACTTGCTTTTTCAGCTGAGGCTGCTGTGGCATTCCTTCGCTAATAGGCAGCACCTTTTAATTGATTCACAATAGACTCAGGATCTGAAGTGGTGAAAATTCTGTTACTGATTCCCCAATTCATCGTGGACTAAAGTAGTAGGCTCTGTGATCAGACCCCATGAGCTGATATTGCTGGGATGTAGGGTTTTTTGTAATTGATACTTCATTTTTTTCCAGTATCAGTGACTGAACTTGCCTAAACTAGGTCTAACTTCTATGAACTCCTTGTGTTGGGTTTGTGTGGCAAGGTTTTGATAGCCAGGTGGTTACCAGGATGGTGTCTTTCAGAAGCTGCTAGAAACTTTCCCCATGTCTGACAGAGCTCCAAGACAGACCTGCAACTGGCCAAGGCCAAGCTCATCAGTGATGGTGGAAGCACGTCTGGGATAACGTGTTTAAGAAGGGGAAAAAGTTACTGCACAACAGCAGACAGGAGAAAGGAGTGAGAAGGTGTGACAGAAACAGCCCTGCAGACACCAAGATCAGTAAAGGAAGGGTAGAAGGTACTCCAGAAGTTTGTGTGGAGGATGTTTCCCATGGGAGGGACCCCACACTGGAGCAGAGGAGGAGTGTGAAGAGTCCTTCCTCTGAGGAGGAAGCAGTGACAGAGACAATGGGTGATGAAATGACTGAACCTTCCATTCTCCATTTTATCTTGTGTTGTAGAGAAATATGGTTGGACACAGACTGTATCAGGCCACTGGCACAGGTACTTGAGGCATGGAGAGATTTCATTTGAAAAACAGTGCAATGCTTGTTGTTTCAGTCAAAAGCCATTCCTGCAGAATCATGACTGGTTATGTGGTGATTTGGCAGCATCAGTGTGGTCCTGGTTTGCTTTGTGCTGTTAAACTATTTAAAGGCTGTACAGTTTCGCGTTTTGGTAAGAACTTTTCCCATTGTATTACTGTTCTCCTTTTTGTTTTCTCATGGTGCACCTCTTGTTTTTATAGTTTTTTAATGGAGAGGTACTGTGTCTGCTAGTCTGTTTCCATAGAAACACCCAATTAGAAGAGTAATTTGAAGAGATTGAGACACAGCTGCCAAAACAACTAAAGCAAGAAAGGAGGGGAGAGGGGAAAGGGGAGAAGATTTGGGCTGGCAAAATGCAAACGACATTGCCTGTCTTCTGCCAGCTATTTTCTAACGCGGATCTGCAAACTCATATCTGACTGTACATCTTGCACCCATTTGGTTTAAGCTACATCTGTAGTGAATTTTAGAACTATAATTGAGTCAGCATATGTGATATTACTGCTTGGAATGTGAAAATTTTTTGTTGTTGCATTGCTTCTTTCGTATGTTTTTTATCAGGCAGTGGCCAAGAGACTGAGACCAAAAGGGGAGGGAGAGGAATTAACGCATCTCCCTCTTGCCAATGTCTCATGTAAACACACGTGTTGCAAAGACATTTTTCTGTCCTTCCTTTGACATAGAAAAGGGTAACCCAGGTATCTGTGATTCAATAGTTCTCAAACAATTTATAAAGGAAAAAAACCCTAGACATCATCTCCTCAGTTAGTTTTCTGGTAGTCAAATGATTAGCTGATTGAACTGTCTTCTTTTGACCCAGTGGAGGCAGTAAGGAAATGGTTCCTACTAGAGCAGGAGAAAAGAAAACAAAACTAATGAAGCAAAAATTGAGTATTACATGTATCTTTTTCTATAGGTGCAAAATCTGTTGTTTGCGTACATAAAAAACATACCCATACCCCAAGAATCATCTCTGTATTTAAAATTGCAACTTTGCTAGTGCCCTTCACATAGGAGAGAGGATGAAAATTTGAATCTGTCCTAGGATGTTAAGCTCTGCTCATACACAAAAAAATCTATACTGTGATGAGAGCTGACTAACACCACTTTGTTTTCTCAAACAGTGATGGGTCTTTTTCAGTATTTTCTTTATGAAATATCATCTAGGCTGACCCTAAGACTCCTTGCTTTTCTTCCTGATTACTGGTCTGCCTTCCAAGACTCACAACAAGAAAAAAGAAAAAACCCACACCAAACCTACTAAACAAACCCCAACCAAACAAAAAAATCTCCCTGCAAAAATCCCAACCCAGACAGGCAAAAAGCCCACACATAAAACCCACCCTCAAGACCCCACTTTTATCTGAGATGCTTTGGCACAGGAGCATGTTAAAAGTCTGGTGTTCTTTAGAGAAGGCAATTGCAGAAGTCAGCCAATGTTCATGGTTGACTCCTAGTCAGATCTTAAGCAGGATAAGCAGGACAGACACTCCAAGCCTCTTGGCTGGCAGATTTCCAGCCTCCTTTGGAGGCAGCAGTGGCTTGAGGTGTATTTCCATTTTCACTGCCTCTGCTGCCCCTCGTGCAGCTAAAGAACTACATCTGTGCTGTCGTTCTTTCCTCTTCTGTGACTTTGTCCTGTGTTTCTGTCCTTACAACAAAGTGGCACTACATTGCCTAAGAGCATCACCTTCCCATGGCATCGTGAGGAATACTTTTAGGAACTTATGACTTGGTAGAGAAACTGCTGCATACCTTCTTAGGCGTGTAACCACTCATTGTGCCACACTGTCAAACTGCAGCATTAATGAATATTTTAGATCTGACAGGTATGCCACAACTGATAAAGCTGCAGTATTTTGGGCCTTCAGGAAATGCTTTGTGGATTACTGAAACTTTCCAACCACTTTTGTTATGAAAAGAAAAGGCAATATACTTTAATGTTTGAAATTCAGTTAATTGAAATAGAAGATTTATAGGAATTTCCTCTATCTTTTGCCAACCAGATACACATTGCATTTAACCTCAGGGGAATCAAGGATACTCTATGAGTTTATGGAATGTCATATTGTAAGAAAGCAAATACTTTATGTTGATATTTGAAGATTAGAATGGAAAACCATCATTCAGGTTGAGTAACAGGTGGGTTTTGATTAAGTTGTTGCTGCCTTTTTGCTGTAGAAAAGATGGGCGGTCAGTCTTTTTCTGTTCAGGTTGTCATGCACATTTTCTACAGAACAGAGTTTCTCAACATTATCTTGATGAAATGAACAGTCTTAAAAAACAGAGCAAACAACCACCTCTAAGAAACAAAGATAATCCTCCTCCAAAATACGATAAAAACCACTTACTAAAAAACATCTGCAAGAAACATGGAATGAACTGACATACTTAAAAATCTTCTCTTAAAGGAGACTGACAGTATCATGTTTAACACCATATGTTTATATAAATGTGGATATATATGCATGTAGGACCTTATTAGCCATCACATCAGATTAATATTGAGCACTTGAGCAGAGTGCTGACTAGTGAGTGTAGTTAATTAGATGTAAGAGTCTAATGAACCCCTGTCAGCAGTTGCTTCCTATTAAATTGTTATCTCTGTTACAAAAACATGTTGATACAGTTTTCTTTGAACGCGAGAGCTAGAATATATGTATTAAAACTATGTGTTGAGTAAATTTCAGGTCTGTATTACTAAATGCTACCTCTTTTGAGAGAAGTGAATGGTATTAAGTTTGTTTTAGTTGTTTCTAAAAATAACTATAGTGAATGCCACTGGTGTTTTTGGCAAATGGTCATGGTTTTCCTAATACATCCAAGTCTAGACTGGACATGGAGAGTCTGAAGTGCTACCAGCCTGAGCAAGTAACATCTTTCCCAAAGATTCTTTTTAATATCCTTCCCTACATTTAGTGTGGACAATCAGTATAGCTTGGCATTGGAAAAGCTTTTTAAAGGAATTACCTTCTAATACACAGCCTCTTTGTGGTGCTCTTTTAAATGCTTCCAAGTTTACAAGAAAAATATAGTTTCCCATCTTGATTGTGCACCTGCAGTGAAGCAGGAACTGTGAAACAGTTTCTTGTAGTTCAAGGCCAAGTAGCAAAACCACGTCTTCCACAGGAACAACCAGTAAAATAATAAAAAAGAGCAAAGTACTTGTAATGACCAAAGATTTCTATGAATATTGCTGTTTTGCTTGTGTGATGTATCTTCTTCATACTCATTTTTATGCTTGTAGATCTTTTAAGTCTTTGCATATCTGTGGCTTAAGCCATATCACATGAGTGTCTGCTTCCTGCTTCTTTCTTTTAATCAGCAAAGGTTGTGCCAGTGTCAGTCTTCCAAGTTTGCTTTTTCCCTTCCTGGTATTCTGATTAACTGCAGCTCTCCTAGTTTTTTGGGGGCGGGATTTATTTTACAGCATCTATTACTGATGTTTTCATAATGGGAAGTTTATGGTCTAAAATTAATTGTTAAATGATTTTGTTTGGTAGCAGTGATTTTCTGCAACTTTGCACACAATTTTGGGAAGCCCCAAAAAAGCTTCATTGTGCTGTATTCATTAACTCTTTCTCAACTTGTATGGCTGCAGCATTCTTTTATGGTTTATTATGAAATAATAAAGTGTGTTCTTTGTAATGAAATTTGTTTGGGGTTAGTTTCTGGGTTTGGTTTCTTTTGTAATAGCATTGTATTTAAATAAAAAGATTGCTTTATGTAATGCCCTATAGTAATGATTTTTTTAGTCCTCACCTCTAAGAACAAGTGAGGAAAGAAGCAGGAGCCAGAGTCTAAGTTTTAACTTTGAACTCATTTTCGGCATCTGGTTTTGGGATTTGATCCCAGTGAAATTTCATGATGTCCTGCTTCCAAGGCTGCCTTTCAAATACACCTTGTGCTGGTTTTCCTCTCTTCCTATTGACATGACTGAGAATACCCTTGAGCCTTCTCCGATTCCTGATTGGTATGAGGAAATAAATTATGTGTAGGACAGAACTCTTAAGCTTGTTGCAGCCTTTTTTACACCATTTACACACCTAGTTTCTCGAGGATGATCTTAGCTAGCACACGCACACTGTTTGCATAATAGTGAGAGAAGGAAGAAATAGCAAAATATGTTGTATCTAATTGGCAGATACAGCCCTACACATCAACAATAGGCCAGAATTATAACAGTGAAAAGCATGAAGTTTAAAATAGCCTAGAATGGCTTTTTGAAGAGCAGTTTGTAGATTGTCAGTTCTTGAAATCCATACTTTGTCGTCAAAGCATTATTGCAGGTGCTGGAAAAGACATTGAGTTTATCCGTTGAGTGACGGTTGTTATTTAAAAAAGTCACGTGTTAGAAAAGCAGGCGCCACTAAACAAGAAGATTTGACGGTTCCATCTGTAATGTTTTTGCTGGCAAAGTAAATCAGATACTGTTCCAAAGTCTGTACAAAGCATGCTGCAAACCTCTAACACTGGAAAGAACTTGAGAGTTTAATGTGTTCTGGCTTCACGTTACATAAACAGGGGTCCCTATGGTCCTATATTGATTGGGCTTGTGTTCCACCACTGTTTTTGTGGGTATATGCTAGCCCATAAAATCCCATTTTTGTTTTTGCCTGCCAACTCTCTTCTATTGCTTTGTCTATTAGGCTGCAATAGTAAGTGCTACAGCTGGTGTGCTTAGTGATCCAATGCTGAGCAGTCAAACCACTAAATTTTAGGCAGATGAACCTGAGAGAAACCCTTGCAATTTGATAGTACAATTAAAAGAATGTCATGAATTGTCAGAATTATTCTATGCTGTTTTGAGGACCGTGTATCCCCTGGTCTCAGCACAGGCTAACTTCACAAGCACCAGAAATATTTTGCAGAACATCTCTAGCAGCCATAGCCTAATAAAATCACTGCTGTTTATAACCCAGGGATAGTCAGATGGGGAGAAGACCCCGAAGTGAAAGATCATGTAGAGTATACTCCAGTTTTTTAATCTTTTCCTCCTCTGAGCCTACAGCTTTTGGTGATTAGTAAACCTTTCTGTCATTCTTGCATGTGAGTGTGGAACCTGAAGTTTTGGTGAAATGGAGAAGCTTTTCTAGCTTTTTTTGACTGGTTGACATTTGACTACACAGTAGGAAGTCATGAAACTTCTGGGAATTTAATTTCTTTCTTTAGCAGGCAGCAGTTAAACTGATTTAATAGTCCTTGTACAAAGGAGACTGCAGCTTCCAGTGTCAACTTACACAGTTACGTGGTGTGTTTAGGCTTCATTCAATACTAACATAAAGATGTCTGGTACCTGTGTGGTGAAGGACTCTGCGAACTGGCATCTTAGACTCAGGATTCAGGTTATGTGGCCTTCTCTTGCTTTGTGTCACATACATTGCTGCATCTACTTCTGCATGACACTTCTCTCCGACGGGGACAGACTTTTTCAAAGGGCCTGTTGTGTTAGGACAAGGGATAATGATTTTAAACTAGAGGAGAGTAGACATAGAGGAGATAGAAGGAAGAAATTCTTTACTGTGAGAGTGATGAAACACTGTAACAGGTTGCCCGGAAAGGTGGTGGGTGCCCCATCAGTGGAAACATTCCAGGTCAGGTTGGCCAGGCCTTTGAGCAACCTGATTTAGTTGAAGATGTCCCTGCTCATTGCAGGGGAGTTGGACTAGGTGGTCCCTGGAGGTCCCTTCCAACTCAAACTGTTCTGATTCTGTCATCTCTAGAAGAGCACTGTAAAACCTTTGCTTAGTTTTGCCCTGGCTTGCAGTACCTCTTTGATGCACATACTGTATTTGCTTCCCCATTTTCCTTTTGAACTCTTCAGCTGCAGATCTTTCTGTGCTGTGTCGTGGCCTTAGCTGTGTCTGCAATAATTTCTACTTGCTTGTGTCCACCTGCATAGGTAGTTTGATGGTGAGTTTTACTGTCAAGGAGAGAATGACAATGAACTTATTCTGCCTAGGTAATGAAGTTGTTATCTATATATGAGTTGCTATGGTTAGTATGCTTATTTCTCAGTAGATTTCCCTGTGCCAGTCTCATTAGGACTTCGCCCCAAAATAATGCATTCTCTGACTTTTCTTTGTGAATGTGAAAAATACAATGGTCAGCAAATATGTTTGTTTTTCCCATTGGCAACTTCTGTCCTTATAATCACTTCCCTTTTGTCTTTTTTCACAATGGTCCCATGTGCTGTGCCAGGTGGTGGGAATGATTACTTGACAGAATTCATCACACTGTTCTGCCACAAGTTAATCAAAGATTTACCAGGGTAGTTTGTGTAGAGGTTATGAACAGCCCCTCTTAACGCTGTGTAGTGTACCATTCCATGAGGCTGTATCTTTCTTAAGCATCCACTGCCTTTTAAGGGAAAGGGATTTTATTGACTTCATGGTGGAGTTAGTGCAACCATATTAGAGTAAGAGGATACCCATGCACAACGGAACCAAGAAAATGTTATCTGAGTCCAAGAGGCATCTGCTGAGTCTTGGGGCCTGTTGGCAAAACAGTTGGTTATGCGAATTACAGAAACATGCATATTTGAATAATTATAAATTAGACTATCAGGGAGCACTTCCAGCACATTTGTGCACTTTGAACTTCTAGCAGGATGATCCTGAAATAAAAAGCCATTCATTCAGTGATTGTCGTGAGTTTTATGACAGAAAATAATTGAGAGGCCAAGAGGCAGCATGCATTTCATCATAAATTCTTTGAATTTGTGACAATTACTCTTAGTTTGCATATGGCTTTCAGGTGTGCTTATTTATAACTGAACTTCATAAAATTAAAGTGTGTGAATTTGCATTGCAATATTAATTTACTTGGAGCGGGCTGATAGAGCTATATAGATGTTTTCTAGATCCTCTATCACTCTAGTATTTCTAAAGATGCTGTTTGCTCTATGGTTACATTTTGAGCCAAGGATTGCATAATAAAACTCATCACTCTAAGGAATAGGGAACTTTAATAGTATTTAAAAATACAGAACTCAGAACACTGAAACATCATTTTCTGGTGACATAAATGGGATCCCTGTAACAATTGCTCTAGTTAATAAATGTCTTGCGTCACTGGAGGGAACGCACTGTGTAAGGAAAAACTAGCTATTGCCAGGTTAGCTTTCAGTTGCCTGAGGCAATGCTTTCACTCACCCATTTCTTACGGTGCCACTTGCTGTCACAGGATCAGAATGTGGGTAATGGGCTGGGGTCCCTGCTGTAGCAAAGGCTATGTAATGCAAGTGAGTGTGGTCCCCCAAATAGTTTTTAATTCATATGGGAAAGGCAAAGCTGAGTTAGGGAAGTTAAAATGTCCACAATTAAACCTCCATTGCATATGGTTTTCTTACTGGTTAGCACAGCTTCTGTAAAGATCCTGTCTTAGTTGTTGCTTTCCTTGTAGAAACTGCCCTTGTTTCCCAGATGGTGAGATTTTGCATGAGATAGCATGGGGATGCTGAACAAGGCAGGCCTCCATGTGGCAGTGAGCAGTCTTAAAATCTGGGGGGTGTTAAGCATCTTACTTCTACTTTTAGCTTCCATAACTTTGGCAGATCAAGGATTTCTTTAATCTCTGTAAAAATACTGTAAAATAATTTTATATTCATAATTTTAATATAAATTTAAACTATTTTTGAAACAGTGTCATTTTTGGGCACTTAAGTCCTGTGAAGTTCGCTTTGAACTGATCATTTTCATGTAGTTCTAATAGGCTTGCTTTTGTTTTTTACATGCATACTGTATATGATGTCCAAGGTGTGATAGCTAATATCTTCCGTGATGCTGTCAATGCCTAGAAAAAAACTGGATGCTAAATTTTATAATCAAAGTATTTTAAAATTTCCTTTATCATCCTGATATATCATTAGGGTTTCAAAATATCTATTGTTCTAACACATTAAAATATATTGTTAGGTAATGTTATATAATAAATTGGAATACATTATTAAATAAAAATATTTTTCTTTAACAATATTTGGATGGGGATTTTGGCTGCTGTTTGTTAGTTTTGACATGTGGTTCCGGTCTATTTTCTGTTGAGTAAATACATGGCAGAACACCTTCTATCACTTTATCATGATCTGAAGCAAAATGAGGAGCTCTTTATATGAGATATAACTCAATAGTTGAACGTCAACAATACAAGAGGTAAAAACTCCACCAGTGTCTTGCTCAGCAGGAGTCCTGCAATGGAAAGAAGTGAGATGTGAAGAAAATACTAAAATACTAGGTGGTTCCTCTTTTTTATTTTTTCTAACAGTGTGAGACAAGGCACAACACCCTCAGCCCCCTAATACAATGAATATCGTTTGGAGTTCAAGGAAAGACAGTGAGACTAAGGTTGTGTGACATGTGTCTTAGAGCTGCACTCAATTTAGGATGAATCTTCCCAGCATGTGAGTCAGACTGCTTTGGATCACAAGGACCTGAGCTGTCAAGTTAGAGCAGTGTGAGTTGAAATGGTCTGCTTCTTTTCATAGTATATTTGAGGTTGGTTCTCAATGGCCCCTTAATCTGTATGGCGTTTCTGAACAGAATACACAGTGTTTAGCATGATTGGTCACCATGTGCAAAACAGACCATGACTAAAACTATCATGGAATTATCTAGAAATAAGAGATCCACTTTTCAGCAAGGGCTTGTAATTGCAGTGAAGAGTTTCACCACTAAGCTTGGTGTGTAGTTTACTTAAGCAAAGGGAAGGAGTAGGGCTTCTAGCAGCACTTTGCAGCCCTGTTGCTACATTTGATCAATTAGTTGCAGAATTGCAAAGGTAGTAAGAAGTTGTCCAAGGGTGGGCATCATCTACTTCTCACTTAATTTTTTTTCCAAGTGGGACAATTTTGTCTTATGAATGAACACCACAAAAAATTCCAGTCTTTGACCCACTGAAAACACGAAACACAAGCACAGTCTATCACCATCATATCTGCTAGCGTGACGGGGTGAAGCAGCAAACTGAAATGCTTTGATGCTGCCGAGAAGAGGCACAGCTGTAAACCAGCTGAAAATCTGAATGGCCACTATTGCTGTGCACCCAGAAGGCTCTAGTTATAGCATAACCAGGCTAAAACACTTTGAGAAAAGCCTCTCCATTTCTGAAATGATACTTCTGCCCTGGTTTGTAGAGTAGTTTTTGTTACACAGACGTCCTCCATGGAGACTACATGATCTGGAGCTAGGCCCTTGTAGGTTGAAGCTACCTCAGAGATGCCAGGCAGGGCAGCATCTGGGATTTGGAGCACAGAGAGTAATCTGTTCAGTGTCTCAGACTTGCCTTCATGTTCAGGGACATAAAGTTACGATTATTGTGGCAAATAAATGTTCCAGGTCTAGGTCATTCTTCTCATTTCTCTTATTTGTGGTCAGAATAATTAATCATTTAAACAGTCAAAACTGACAGCAGTTATTTGATAGAGGAAATTGCACAGGGAAAGAAAAATTGGCAAGAGATTGTGGGAATACTGAAGTGGCCTTCTGCATTGTTGGAAGTGACAATTTTGTTCATTGTTTCCCTTGGACCGTCCTTTATCTTCTCATTAGTCAGCTGGATAGCTTTGTGCCTGCCATGTTTCGGAAAGGTTGGGACACAAGGCTGTGCGATGATCACACAATTGTGCACGAAGCTTCGGCTCCTGTATTCTTGCCATAGAACAAAAAGGCTATTGTTTCCAGCATAATAATAAAGCTGGAAAAAAATCACAAAGGTCTTTCCTCTTGTTGGAAGGCTGACTTAGCAATAGGCAGGAGAAAGCTAGCAAGGAGTTTATCTGCTGGAAATGGCTTCTACACTTTGCATTTTTGTTTCATTTTGTTCTACGGATGTCTGGAGAAGATACTTAAGAACACAGCTGCACCAGTTTGGGTAGATTTCTGACCGGAAGGTGGTGATATCTAGCACTGGAAGCTGGAAATATTTTTCAGGTTGTGTTACAGTTCAGTTTTTAGAATCATTAAATCCTAGTGGAGGAACAACCATGCCTTTGTGTATGTGCATTCCCCTGTAAGACTGAGAGGGCTTTAGACACTAGTTAGGAAGAGCATATGTGAGTAAGAAAATACTTAATGACTTGCCAGAGTAGAACAAATAGTATACATTAGTCCTTTTTGCTAGGCAGGTTCTGCTTAAGTAAATTAGGTTATGAAGCCTTTTCTTGGAAAATCCACTCCTGAAAGACACTGATGGAGCAAAATACCTCAAATCTAATTTTTATGGGTCATCACAACTCAGAAGAAGAGTGGCTGGCCTCCATTTTTATTTTTTTCCACGTAATGTCAGATTTAGCCTCATCTCTTTTCAAAGGCTGTGTAGCAAGCTTGAGTAGTGCTATGTGTGGAGAGACATACTTTGTGGTATACTAACTTCTTGGTCAACTCCAAGTAGTGGGGTTACCTCTTCACTATTGATCCACATGTTGGAGGAAGAAGATACATAAAATTCCTGCATCTGACCTCCTGTCATTGCTAGTTTGGACTTTGTCTGGTTTTGCTGTCAGTGGCATTGCCTGGTGTTGCCCCAGAGCTTGTATTTGCAAAACGTAGATCTGTGTTACTGTCAATATACATATTCATAGATAGATGCATGCATACATAAGAAAAATGGTATAAACAATGAAATAATTATTCTGTAATTTCTTGTGCAAATACTTGTATTGTTTGCATGTAGAAACTCTCCTTTCTAGATGGGATCTCTTGTGTCTTTAATCAACTGACCAACAGGTAATATGATCTTCAACAGAGTCTGTATTTAACAGCTGTTAACATCCTGCCTTCTGGCACAAATTTTATTGAATGGTTTGCACTAACTTGGTAAGAGGTGTCTCGTTCCTAGAGATGTAGTATATTAAAAGCATAAGAAAAATACTACTTCATTGGGATTAATAACAACTTTATGGGGAGTCTGTAGTCATCAGTTATTGCTTAGTGAAACTGGACTTTACCACTTCTAGAGTGAGAAAAATTAGGAATATTTAATTACTACATATAGAATACTGCTTTAATGGGTTTAGGAAATAATGGTGACTTTGTTTTTCTTTTTAATGCTATCAAGCATACTAAATATTGCAAATGAGCTTGCATTTTCAAGTGAGCTAGAAAGATACTAGTTGTTTTCTCTTGTTGGTTTCTCTAACAGAAAAAATTCATTTTGATGCTAGGTAAATGAGCATAATATCCACAAGGCTCAGAAACGCTTCATATTAGAATCAATGTTATAAGATCATAATAATGGAGAAATTTGAATTTCTAGAAGAAAACCTGGAAAATTGATTTGCCTTTTTATGCATAATGATGGTGATGATAATACTTCATTAGAAGTACTTTATTAAGACTGTCAATAACGTGTTGTATGCTACAAAGTTTTACCAACACACCTTGTTCAAGTAGCACAAACAGTTCTGCCATTGCAAAGGAAGAAAGTCTTTGGCTATTGAAACAGTACCTACAGAATGGCTTTTGGCAGTGCTGTGTTTTGTAGGAGCTGCAGCTGATCAGTGCTATGCCTTGAAGTAGAGTTAGATTGTTTGAAATACCTGCTGCACTAAAAATTTTTAGCTTTTTAAAATGTGAAATCTTTCAGAACAATTGTTTCAGTGTTCCAAGTTTCTTCAATTTCTACTTTTTCTCTTCCCCTCCCCCTGCCCCGGTATCAACTTAGCTCTTCTTCCTAGGTTTTGGAGGAATGGACTTGGACTCCCTAATCTCTACAGGCTGCCTTACCTGAATATTCCTGCCAAATACAATAAAACTGGAGGGGTTTAGATAATCAGTAGCATGCTTCAGAAGAAGGAAACAAAGTAGCTAAGACAGGGATAAAATTTATACTGAAATTTACATTCAAACACGGTAGATTTGTAAGCAGAAAAGTTGGATCCATTCTAGGAAGTAGTCTGAAAACTCAAAAGGAATTTGAGGTAGAGATTCACGTATCTACCCTTGAGATAGTGAAGTGAGAAAAGGAAAGGTCCTCTGAAATAGAAAGTGAATCAGAAGGAAGAGTAGTGTTTTCCTTCTGGAAGAAGCCATGAATGCTTCTCAGCTTGCTGAGATGTAAAGTCCAGCCCAGCTGAAGAGCAAAAAGCACTGTACAGACAAACGGAGGGTGCTGTGGCTGGCTTACTGCAATAAGCTGCCTGGGCTGCCAGTGTCCTGGTCTGTCCCTCTTGGGTTGTGATATGCCAAGTGATGATGGATACATGTTGGTACTGTTTTCTGGAAGTAGGAGTCCATACTTTGATATAATTGCAAGGCACAGACATTCAGGTTTGAACTGCAAAAATAAACCCACCTCTTCGTGAGTGCAAAGAAATTCAGAAGAGGGCAGGGAATGTTTGTCCCCTTTGCAGGACCCTAGGCAACCCCTGGTGCCCTGGCCTTGGCAGGCTGGGGACAGCCAACACTGGGCATCACTGCCCATCCGTCAGCTACACCCCTAACACTGCTGAAATTGTCTCTCAGACCTGGGGTCCCTCTCACCTTTCCTCTTGCCAGTCTCACAGGCGGTGCCACTGCGGCCAAGGGGACATAAGCACTCACACTCTTTTCCTGAAAAGTAAGCAGAGATGGTGGGAATTAGAGATTTCAAGTCACACTTCCCTGCAGAGAAGGAAGTCATGAGGTATTGATTAACTTCCCTTCTTAAGTTAAGGAGGCCAAGCTGTCTGATATCTTCATACAGTAGCTGTTGCTTTGCTGGACTGCTGGAGAAGTTTATGCAGATCGGTGGTAAGTTATGGTGCCACTTCCATTCTTAGCTTTTAGAGTCACTGGTGCATGCCATTGGCCCTTCTGACTGTTCAAGGAAGGCAGAGTCAATTTATGGATAGAATTCCTGGAAGTTTCCCTGTGGACTGAAGGAGACAACAGGACAGCCTTCTCTTTGCCCAGCTTTGTTACTGTCAGGGGAGACAGCAAACTTTCAGCAGTGCTGAATTCCTGTTTGAAAGAGGAATGTCAGTGTAGGTGATGCACTTCATTTGACATTGTCTTTTCTCAGCTGGGATAGAGTTCATTTTTTCTTAGTAGCTCTTACAGCGCTTAGTTTTGGATTTAGGATGAGAATAGTATTGATTACACACGGATGTTTTAGTTGTTGCTGGGCAGTGCTTACCCTAAGTTAAGGACTTTTCATTTTCCTGTGGTTTGCCAGTGGGGAGGTACGCAAGAAGCTGGGAGGAAGCAAGGCCAGGACAGCTGACCTAAACTGGCCATAGGGATATTCCATAGAATATGGTTATGCTCAGTATATAAACCAGGGGATTGGCCAGGAGGGGTCAATCACTGCTCAGGGAAGGGGTGGGCATTGGTCAGTGGGGCTTGAGCAATGGTATTGTGCATCACTTGTCTTTCTTGGGTTTTATTTCTCCATCTCTCTCTCTGTGCCTTTTATTATCATTCTATTTATTACTACTAGTATATTATTATTATTATTATTTATTTTATTTTATTTTATCTATTAAACTGTTCTTATCTCAGCACATGAGGTTTACATTTTCTTTACAACCAATGGGGTGTGGGAGATGAACAAGCAGCTCCCTGGTATTTACTTACCAGCTGGGGTTAAACCACAAGAAGACACAGCATGCAACTCCCACTGGTATGATGTCTAGAAGCAAATGCTTTTGAATTGGCATTAGAGTTGTGTCTTTGCAGCAAGCACTGCATTAACACTGCCTATTGGATTTGGGAAACAACTGTGGTGGTTTTGCCTAACTGTATTTTTCATGAAGGAAAATATAAACAGGTTGGACCTTGTCTCACTGTTGCTTAAGCAGGTTTTCTATTTCTTTCTTTAAGTGTGCAGATTACTAACATTACTAGGAGACTGAGCTGGTTATCCTAACTTAGTGAATAATATTTTTTTCTGATTATTTTTTAAAGTTTTCAAATGTGAATTTTTAATCTAGTCTTCAAACATCTTTGGCGTGGACTGGACTATGCAATGGGAAAATGAGGCTGGTCACACAGCCTGTCTATGTCCTCCTGAGGCAGTGGGTAGGAAAAGGACTGCGCATGCAGTGGGTCCCTCACCAGTGCTACAGAATGGCTGCTGTTTTGGCAGAAGCACTGGGAAGCGACAGTGTGAGACTGGGCAGGGCAGTCATAGGCACACGTGAATACAACTCCAGTGCACACAACCATTGTCATTTTAGTGAGATATCCGCATGTCTGGAAGAGATACACAGAGAGAGGAAAATGGCCCACAGGACACAGTCCAATAAACCCTGCCTAGTCAGTCTAAGAGCAGTGAAGCAACTGTCAAGTATCAGTCATTTCCTGTCCTGCTATTTGTTTTGAAGTTCTCAAAGTTAGTTTTTCTCTTTTAATTTTCAATTTTTGATCCTTTGTTTCTTCAGCCAAAGCTAAGTTTTGTTTCAAGGACAGCAAAGTTTGGTGCATCCTCAGAGGTCATTTCACCTCCTGAAACACAGATGTGACAGGCAGTTGCAGTCTCATTTGGGGAAAAGAAAAAAGTTGTTATAACACAAGCAAACACTTTCTACAATTTCTAGTACCTCTGAAGGAATATCTCCTACAGCTGAGTTTCATGGGAGGAGCTTTGTTGTTGATTTTATTTGTTTTGATTTGGTTTTTGTGGCTTTTGACAACTGACTAGTCTGTGTAGCGTAGTTTGAAAGAACAGTTGCTTGGATCATTTTACACTGCTTTACAGCAAAGATCTTATTTCCAACTGTCTTAGAAATGACAAAGGCAAGATGCTAATACTTTGTCCTGCCAAATTCTTTTAGTTTGGAGATGGACTACTGAACCTTGTCTATAGGCTGAACTGACATTGAGTTTCCTTTGTTAGTGGTTTTCAGGAGACCATTTACATCTTGTGATTGAACAGACTCCACATTGATGCTGATCTTCTCTTCTGCCCCAAAGGGAAGTTTGACCATACTGTGCTCTTACATCAGTTGGGATTTAAAAAGTTTTATAGCATGGTTTATCTGACTAAAGAAGGCATCTTTTTTTTTCTGCTTTGTGTCTTTTAATGGAAAAGTTCATCTGCTTTCACTTGAACTTCAGTATCATCATGGACAGGTAAGGGATGGTATTTTGTTCTCCTTAAGCTAACAGTAGCCCCAGCCATTTTTACTTTTCTTTGCCCTTGAGTATTTATTTTTAACTGATCATTTACTACTTGACCACATGGAAACAAAAAGACCATACTTGTTACAAGTTCACTGCAAGCCAGTGAATCTGAAGAGCTGCTAGATTTGAAATTTCCTTTTTAACATGCTTTGGATATTACTGTGGAACTCTTTACTCTAATTTTGGGTTGGTTAGTAGTATGTTGCAAGAAATCATACCATTTTCTTTCTACTTTCCACACAGTAATTGTTATGACAGATGATTGTGTGATTAAAGGCCCTGGAGTGGCATACTAATGACTGAAACCTTGCGGGTTTTCTGTATGCATATAACAAACATATTTATCAGATTAATTTTCAATAGCTAGGCAGGCAGTTGTTCTGCAATGCGAAAGTGAAGCAAACAGTTGAACAAAAACCCTGCTGCCATTTGGCAAGGGTATTGTGAGCAAAACCTGTAGTTATGTTAGAGACCACTAATGTTTGGTATGTTGTTGGCACACTGCTCATTTTATTTGTGATGGCAGGTCCCCAAGTGTCTGCACGCTGCAGCACACGGCAGTAGATGCAGCCAGAATTCACATGGACACACTTCTGCCTTGATGTACTTTCTCTCTTTTCACAGAGGCATGGTTTAGGATAGGAGCTCCTTTAGTTTTATGCTTCTTTTCATTTTGTCATAATCCCTTCCAAGCTGTGTTTATAATTCCCTATTCTTTTCTTGTGCAGATAACAAACACTAAAAAAGTACTGTTGTTTTTATTTTGGGGCCAGGTTTGTTATTTTTTAATGTTTTCCCAGCATCTCTGCTTTCTTGAAAAGTTTTAAGAGCCTTTAGTGACCTGTGATAGCAGTGGTTCTGTAAAACACTGACCACAATTTTATATTCTTTTTTTAATTTCTTTGGCTGTTGTAATTTTGAAGGTCATGCAACAGCACTGAAAGTTTACAAGTGTTAAAACTGAAATCCTGTAGCTATCTTTGTCCAGAGTTTCTTCCAACTCGGAATACTCTGTGAAACCAGAAACAGTTCTGTGAAATAATAACACAAAATCTGGTGGGGGGGAAAAAAGAACAAAAATAAGAAAGCTTTATCAATTTGTAGCTGTATTTCATAAGCCATAAACACCAAAGACCCAAATTCTGCTAAGGTTACTTAAATATGGTAGTATTGGATGGGTTTTTTTCTCTCCTTGTGCTTGAAAGGATCTGCAGTTGGGAATGAATACAGGCATCAGTCTGATGTCCAATCCTAACCTGAAACTTGGTCAGTCTAGGAACAGAAAATCCTGCTTCTCCAAAATGATTTTATGGGATCTGAGTCTCAGTCCGGCTCTGAGAAATAAGGTGACTTGTTCAGTTTCCACCTTAAGCATACAAACTTGTGAATTTTCACAGCTTTGTGACCCTTAAGTCAAAACTAGGCATTTCTAGCTGTGTTTTTTGTGTTGTAATGCAGATCAGAAAGCAAGAAAATTCTGAGAATAGCAAGCCTGTGAAGATAAATGCTGCCAAGTTCCTCACAGCCTTGATTTGAGCTGCATATGTACACTGGTCGTCACGATAAATACAAGCTGCCCTGGGCTGCTTGCAGGAGAAGAGGGAGTTGCTGCTTTGAGCATGTAACACTCTAATTGCAAGATTCTTTTTTCATGACTTTTTGCATTGAAAGTTCTGCACTAGAAGAGAAAGGAAAACAAATGTAATCAGAAATCTGTGTTATAGGAAGGGAACAAAACAATCTGATTTTCAATAACCATATGTTGAAGACCATGAAAAGCAATTGCATGTAAAAATCCTTTATTAGGCACTACTCTGAAGTGGTACTTAATCCATTTTCTTGACAGTTCATGGAAACTTAGAGCACATCTTTGCATGGCGCTGATTTAACTGCATAACTTCACTCAAGATAGGATTTTCTCTTTGTTTTGATTCATAAAGTCATCATAATCCAGCTAAGTAATGTAAATTGCCCATTTCTCATCTGTGGCATAACCAAATTGTGTTCATGTTTTCAATCTAGAGTATCACAGTATGTTGTGTAAAGCAGCATTCTACAAATTCTTTGCCAGTCTTCTTTCATTCACAACTTTACTCCTTTTCGTAACCATATAGCTTCGTTGTCACATTCCCAGTTATTCTTGCCCATCTCACTTCATTGTGTCTTGGCTAAAATAAGAGGATAAATTCTGGGGGCCAGAGTCTATGTTTGTTTACTGCACTAAGAGGTGCCGTAAAATAACATAAATACTGAATCAGGAGGGTAGGTATGGATGGATAGCTTGTAAGACAAAGGAGACTTTCAAGAAAGGAGTGTTTTCAATTGCTTGATTGGTTTCAGTGGGATCAAAACAAGTTGAGAGCTCTTCTGAAAAAAAAAATGTATGATCTTAATAAGGTATATCTTGATTTCTGTAGTTAGCTAGTAATTTCTGTTTGTTTGGGAGACTGAAACTGCTGCAGATAATTATTTGTGACTTTAGAAAGAGTTGGTCCTCTGAAAAGGTTTGAAAATTGCTTGCATGAACTTAGAGCACATCAAGGACTATTACTGGCTCATTGGTACTGGAGAGGGAGACCCTGACTTAATGAGCAGGCTTCCAACAGCCAAGATCTATAGCTTTAACTTGAGTAGCAGAAACTGGTGCTCAAATAGATTAACAATGCTTTACATAGCTTTATCTTTCATCAGTCCGGGAGAGACTTGTTGCCATATTAATAAATTCTTTTAGGACACTGTTTTGTTATTTAACACAAGCTTGGCAGGGCATCAGACAAAATACTTCTTCTGTTCTCCCTGAGCTATTGTTCTTTCCCTCTAATCTTCCCTAAAGTCTGTCACAGGATCCTGCTTCTGTCAGTCGTTTCTGAGAAAAATGCCCAACGGCCCAAACCAAAATAAAACCAAACCACCCTGACCCCTAGCCTGCCACATTTCCTAATTGTATGGGCATGGTGTTCTCTTCCTGTACTGCATTCCCTAAGATGGAATCACCTCTGAATATGCCTGTGGTCTAGTCATCTACTTTATTGGTCTTAGACAGCAAATATGGAGTGTATATTTTATGTGACTATAATTTGCACCAGTGTGTAGACTTATGTAGAAAAGCTGTGTGTAGTTTGGCATTGCAACATCTTTCTGACAATGGTGCTGATGTGCCCTTTCCATTCCTAAACCCTCACAGGGTTTTTTCCCCACCTCTCAGTTCTAGAGACAACATCTTGTCTTCCTTGGCATTCAGAACTGCTGCAGCTGCTTCTCTTGTGTGAATGAATAGAAATGAATGTTAGACGACGCTTAGAGGCAAGAAAACATTAACAACACTAAGCTGTTTTCAGACGAAGAATAACTTTGCTCCATGGAAACTAATGCATCCACTAACCTCATTATATATGCAAACTTGTTAAGCTCTTCAAAAGGCTCGAGCCTGTGAGATACCTGAAGCTGTGCATTGCTGTGGAAATCATGGGGAGTCACAGCAGGTGCTGCTTGCTTGCAGGAGGCATTAAGGATCCTAGTAGATGAGAGAAGGAGACCCTGATGCGCTTATTAAATCAGTTAACACTACTCATGTGACTGTTGCCTGTTAAATGCATATTTTAAGCAAAGCAGGAAATTGAATTATCTCTCTTTAACTAGAATTCTGGTGTAGGAGGGAGGAAGGATTCCTCTGCTGAGTAGCAGGTATGCAATTAGCATAACTTATTCTAGAAGTCTGGGAGTTAAATCTCCCAGATAATAAAAGGGACAGTTGAGGCCACAGAAGCAGTTGGAGACTTACTACAGATCCTGTATTTTCCTGTGTGCAGAAATATGGTTATATCTTCTCCTGAGCTGTACAAAGAGCTTGCAAACTTCTGTTTGCTAAGCTTATGGTAAATGGGTTTATCAACTTAGTGTATTTTAACTGTCACCTCCTAGCATGTAAGATGGAAATAAATGAAGAAAGGAAAAGTGTTTGCAATGAAGGATATGAACGTAGTGTAGTGTTATGTGAGTGTGAGAATGTTTGCATTTCTTCTGGTGAGGTGTGCATGTTCTCTCAGGCTTCACCAAGCATATAACGTATCTGCTCCTAAGTCTGAAGGTCTCCAGTTTGCTTGAATTCTCTGGGATGTTTGGACTGGTGCTTATGCTTGGCCTGGCTCTTCCTACAATGCTGCAAAGCTGTGGGACTTTTATTTTTAACATACATTTTCCCTTTTTCCTAAGTTCTGAACAAGCGTCTTTCTCTGTCAATCACTATTTCATGGAAGTCAGGTGGTTGCCACAGTTCATCTGTTTATAGCAGGCAGTGAGCTTGAGCTGCTTGCAGATAGTTTTTCCACTGCCCTCTCTGTGTCTGCCATGACACAGATTGATAGAGGTAATTAATTCAGAGCCTCCTGTATAATCCAGTCTCACACTGCTTGAGTGTATATGCCCTTTAAAAACCTAGTGTATTCTGTTTTCCCTTCTTTCTGTTTCTTCAATGATTTTTTTTAAACTGTATGCATACCTGTGTGTATATTTACAATAAATAATACATTCCCACACACTGAATATGTTAATTGCCTATGCTATGAAAATTCATCAGTAAGACTTGTCAGTAATATACAGTGCAACTGGAGATAAGACAGAGCAGATGGTTCACACTGAAATGCTGCTTGCATTCTGGATGGGCTTAACATTACAAGATTTGGATGCAAAGTTAAGGGACTTGATCCTAGAGCTTAACTCAAAGGCATGGATGCAGATAAGGCTAGCATCTTGATTCAGAGAACATATCTGAATAGAAATGTCAGAGAAATGGACCAGGCTCTCGTTTTTCCATTTCTTTTAATCATTTGAAATCTCATGGAGGAAGACAAAGCACTAAAGTAGCCTATTATTTTCACAGATGGATGTCAAAGGCACTATTGACACTGAGAACCTTTCTGATAAGAGAATTATTTTCTTTGAAAAAATTTTGACTTCTTGAAATCAAAACTTTTGAATAGGTATGCATGTGTCTGGGGAAGCAAAGGTACCATCTGTTTTTGGAATGACCAGAAGTTCAGTTACTAAGGTTTGTCTGAGACATGTCCAAATCCAGTCTCTCCTTGAGTAAGGCCAGTCTCAGTTTTCAAGGAAACATCTTTGAAGAGGTATGTTTTTATCCCAGCATGAAGTAGAAGAGCATTCTGTTTATTATGCAGTTTGCTGTGACTCTTCAGTATCCAGGACAAGAAAGAGCACTTTGCAGGAAAACAGACACCGCTAAATGCTGCAGAGGTGTGTTGTGTGTGTTTGACATTTGGTGGGTTTGCAGCAATACCGCAGACATGGATCCACACTGTAGCCAAGCCATGACACTCCTTGGTGCCCAGGAGTGCAACACTGCACAGTAAAGCTGAGCCTTGATCTGTTTAAGTGCTGCAATGAGCTGTGATGATGCTCACATCCATTTCACAGGTGAAAACAGTGGCTGCTGCCTGCCCAAAGGTGACAGACTCTCCAGGGTAAGCTGTTGTTCTTGCAGCTTCCTTCAACTGTTTCATAGCCCTCAGAACCACACAGGCAAACATATTTCACGTGCTCCTGCTGCTGGAGGCACAGGCCTCTAAAGAAGACCTGCAAAAAAGTTGTTCTTTGCAGTTTGAAGCAGTGTTTACTAAAAGTACAAATTCTGAAACTAATGTTGTTTGTACATGGTAGAAGTGCATTTCTGCAGAAATATCCACTGCAGCTAATAATCAAAGTTAATAGCTTTTCATCCCATCAAGAAGTTCTCAAGCAGGATAAGTATATGAGGGGCTAGATTAGCAAATTTAATGCTGATGTGGAATGGCTTTGCATTCTAACCATTCTAACTCATAAGGTCTCTCTACTCCCTGTAGGCATGATCTGTCAATTTTTGAAAATTAAAAACTAAAGCATTTTGTTAAATTAATTTATTCTCATGAAGAACCTCTCACATTTTACATCAATTACGGTTTAACCCCAGGCAGCAAGTAAGCACCACACATCCACTCACACCTCTCCCCATTCCCCCTGGTGGACTGGGGGAAGAGAATCAGAAAAAAGTAAAACCTGTGGGTTAAGTACAGTTTCATAATTAAAATAATAATAATAATGTGGGGAGGTAACAGAGAGAGTAATAAAACCCAAGGAAGACAAGTGATGCACAATACCACTGCTCACCTCCTGCTGACCAATGTCCATCCCACCCTCAAGCAGTGATCATCCCCTCCTGGCCAACTCACTTCAGTTTATATACTAGGCACCATGTTCTGTGGAGTGGAATATCCCTTTGGCCAGTTTAGGTCAGCTGACCTGGCCATGCTCCCTCCCAGCTTCTTGTGTACCTGCACCTTGGCAGAGCATGAGACACTGACAGATTCTTGACTCAGGGTAAGTGCTGCTCAGCAATAACTAAAATATCTGTGTGTTATCAATGTTATTTTCATCCTAAATCCAAAACACAGCATTGTACCAACTACTAGGAAGAAAATTATCTGAGCTGAAGCTAGGACATGCTGTCCATCCTTCTATGGTAAACTTAACAGACTGTTCTAAAACTTGCACTTTTGACAAACCAACGTGAAGCAGCTCTCAGTTTTAAATAATTCCCTGAGCTGTGGCATCACTGAGACTATGTGGTGCTTCCTAGTTAACTTACAGCAATGCAAATTGTGCCACATGGACTTGTAGTTCAAGGAAGCAAGCCTCTGTTAAGATAGATGCTGGGAGGTGTTTTCATAAAGAAGGTTTTTAATTAACTTTTTTTTAATTATATTTCACACTATAAAATGTGCTTCAGAGGTGAGATTACTGGTTATAATATGAATCAGCAGGTGAACAGCTGCACAAATTTCAACTAGCAGCCAATTACCAGTGGTATCCCTTGGGCTCTGATACTGGGGCCAACACTGTTTAAAATCCAAATTAATAACCTAGATGGATGGCATAGTGTGTTCTCAGCAAGTTTATGGATAATACCAAACTGTGTGGAGTGACTGATCTACTTGAGGGCAGGCAGAATATGAAGTGTCTGGAAAAATGGCCTGAGGTTGGGATGTATTAACAGAAGTGTGGCTAACTTTTGCTAATAGTAGTTCTTTCTCCTCGTTTGGCACCTGCTGTACTGTTTGGTTTGAGCTCCCCAGTCCAGGAAAGACATTGGCCTGATGAAGTCAGTCAAATGAAGCATTATGAAATATGGTCAAGGGCTCAAGCACTTACCTGTAAACAAAGGCTGAGGGTACAGGGCTTGTTTTGCTTGCAGAACAATCTTGTGGAGATCCTATTGTTGTGCCTGCAGCTATTTCAGTGAAAGAGTAAAGATGAGATGGAGCTAGACTCTTCTGGCCATATTGGGCAAGGTGGGTTAACCTCAGTTTGTGCTGTCCAACATGCTGTCTGATGAGCGTGCTGGGGTCTACTGCTGTTTCCTCAGTAGCCAAAGTTAAATCCTTCTGCCCAACTTTCCATCACTATTTCCAATACTTGCATAGTACTGACTACCCCAGAAGTACTTTGAGCTGTACCAAAAGGTATATTCAGTGACAAAGTAATAAATGCTATATAATATCTTCTGATGTTTTCACACTATTCAAATCGGATTTTGCAGATCCAGTTTTTAGTCTAGATAATTGCTTTTAACTTTTTGAAGTTGAGTGAAAAAAGTATTTTACACTTGTATATTTGTGGTATGAAAGGAAAGTTCTAATATAAAGTCTTGTTTAGAAACAGAAGTCCTTATTCAGGTTAGGTTAGATTTAATGGATAGAGGAAAATAATTGGGCTGTTTGCATACAGCTTGCATTCTTGTAAGCTTGCTGAATCTAGCAATAGAAGGTCTTATCCAGCAATACACTGAATGTACAGTGACTATTCAAGAAAAGTCTGATATCCTTCATTGCTTCCGAGAAGGCATTTGGTACCTTATGGCTTGTGCTGTTCAGTGAGCTCAGCGGCCGTGAAATGTGCAGGGTTTGAATCCTTGATAGCAATGGTATGACCCACGTACTTGTATATCAGGTTGTACAAAGTTAGAAGATTGAGAAAGAAAGTTTCTGGCTAAACTAACTTGTCTCTGCTGTCATTCAGATCAATACATTTCCTTGTGAAATTCTTACCATAATTATGGACTTTTTTTTTTTTTTGGCTAATTGGGATTCATTCTGAAGTTTTGGCAAAGCGTTCCTATCACCAAGAGCTTACGTGCTTTGTCTCTGATTCAGTATTAATTGCAGTAACTATCTGGGTGGGTTGTGGGGAAGAGGGATAGGTTTCTGAGGGTTTTGGTTGTGTGTGTGTGTGTTTTTGTCTGGTTTTGGGAGGCTGGGGTGAGACTTTTCTAGATTTTATTCCAAGAACTTTCATTCTAGCTCCTGTTCTAACACTGTGCTACTGTCGTATAGTTATGCAAAAAAATAAAAAAGAGAACGGGCAAGACTGCAAGGGGCAGAGGGAGAAAGAACATCTAAACATAAGTATTTGGAGGATCTTCAAGCAATGCAGCTCTTTACCCAGCCCTTGGTAAAACTGCAGAAACTTGTAGAGAAGAATCAAATGTTACAGTATTAATAGCAGACTGATCATTCAGTTCCCAAGAAAGAGAATCTTGTTGGCTAAGGCTCTCCAAACAACACACAGCTACAAACTTCTATTTCAGTCACAGTGATACCACTGAGTGTTATTAAACCTTTAAGGAAATTGCTTGCACGTACTCAGTTAAACAGTGATTGCTTTGGGTAGGAACAAAATTCAGGGCAGGAGACTTGATGGCAGGTCTGGGCTTCCAGATGAGGAAGATGAGTGTGAACAGTCATGTGGGTAGTGTCATTTCTGATATATCGGAAGTGGTTTAATTTTAAACCTGTTTACATTTGACCTATTAGGTTGAAGACATTCTTTCTTCATTAGTCTTGCCTTGAAAAGATAAGCTTCTTGGTTTAGAGATTAAATGAACTGGAACAAATGAGATCAAATTGCATTTTCCAAATGTTTATAGACTTCAACAGTGCATGCTGTCATCTAGAGAACATCAGCTGCATGTTTCTTTAGTTGGAGTTTGCTTTCTCTTAAGGGTTTGCTAACTTGGAAGTGATGGTTTTGTTCTTGTTTTATTTTATTTTAAGTGCCTGGACTTTGAGCAATGTGTTTCACAGTATTTTGCTTCCAATAGTCCTTAAGACCCCTTCTAATGTTAATATTTTTTTATTCCCATCTCTAAAAAGCAATGTGAAAGTTCAGGGAATTTTGATCGATTCTTTATCTTAACACTTTGCCCCTTTCATGTCTGTTCTGATATACATCCACTTCATAGCATACCTATTGCTTCCCAACTGGAAGGCCTGTTTTATTGTCAGTCCTCCCAAAGGCTCTGGAGTTCCCACCATACTAGTCCTGGGGAAAATAGGAAAGGACTATTTTGGACTTCTGGTTTATGTTATGCTCCCAAAATTTTTCTTTTAGCTAGGGGAGGGAGGCATCATTTTGAAGCATGTGTGTGGTTGAAATTTTGTGGTAATTCTGCCTGTGGAAGGTCTTTCCTAGATTGCTTTGTTTCTTTTTAAAGCTAATCAATCAGGCAGGAAGCAGGTGCTGTAGAAGTGTTGTTGAAACACGGACCCTTTTGCCTTTTAGGCTGACAGTCACAACTTTTGTTACAACCAAAAGAGTCACGTGTATTGCCTACCGTGTTAGCTGGCTGTGCTCTCTCCTGTCTGATTTCTGGTGGAAAGATGGCCAGACTGTGGAGAAAAGTATTTTGCTTGCTTTGAAAATTGGCATGAAAACTATGTGAAAAGAGATTCAATATTTGTCAGATGACTCAACAATGAATTTATGGCTCAAATACCAGTGAGGAATTTCAAGTTAAACTGTTGTAAGTTGTCCTCTGATTCCTTCCTAAGTCAGATTACCTGAGGTCATGGTTACTTTTATAGGGGCTTCTTGACTGATTTGCTCTTAAGTAATTGTTAATATATTGTCCTGGTTCTGCCTAGGACCCTGAGGTATTTCTATACCACCTCACACCATACGAAGGGGTCAGAGTGGGGATGGTTCCCTTCCTGCCAGGCTGATGGCAGAGTATGCAGTCTGGGTAGTGCCAGATTCCACGTGGTGAGCACTTGTGTGTGAATTATTCACCTCTCTTATACAGTCTTGTTAATATTCTTGCTGTTACTGTTTGTTTCTTATTTCGTTGCTGTCTCTAGTAAACTGTTCCTATCTCAACTCATGATCTTTACCTTTTGTGCCTCCAGTTCTCCTCTCCATCGCACCACAGAGGGAGGGGGAAGGGGGAGCGAGCAAGCAGTGGATACTTTAGCGTGTTTCTGTGGGAACACTAAATTGGTGAATACAATTCCCAAACCACGACATATACACAGTACAGAAAACTGACTCAGAATGCTCTCTCCTATGTTTTCCACTGCAGTAAGAAATCCTGTCACTCCTTTTGCTAATTGGAAGTTTTAAATGCCCTTTCATGCACCTTATTCCTTAGCATCTTCCGCTGGATAGAGTAAAACTGGAATGATCATGCAACCATAGAAGCTAACAAAGAATTGAAACATAGCATTTGAACATGCATGTTCTATCATGAATTGACTGAGGTGTGTTAATTAGCTGCTTCATGTAATGCTTTTTCTTTCTAAGCTACTTATTTGAAGGCCTGAACATCACCCTTAAATGACTGGACATCTTGAATCCTCATGTAGAGACTAACACTTGCAAAGTTAATGCCTCTGCCTGTGTGTATGTTTTCTAGGTAACTTCCACACCCTCACAGACGTGTTATATTGCGATGCATCAGTCATGTATTGGCTGGGAGTTGTTTTCATCTGAAATACCTACAATTGTCATGTTTTGCTGAATTTAAGTATTTTCTCTTGCTGATTGTCATTAAGGTTGTATATGTTGGTTGCCTGTAGTGGGCCATAACGCAAATTAATGGAAATGGCTCAGCTGCCAAACTGCACAAGCAGCATGAGGAATAGAAAGGGCTTTCAGTTGAGTAACCTCTACTGAGTCGGGGGAAACAGCTTGCTCCTGTGTCTTTGACTTTCAGGGTGTTGCAAAAGCCTTCCCAAGGTTGTTTTGGCTGTTCTGTTCCAGACCAGCATTGTGTGACTGGTCTTCTCTCACCTCTCTTATGCAAGTTCAGTTGTCATAGTGGAGAGACATTAGCCATAGAATTGTAAAGTCAGATGCTAATTCCTGAATATTCAGGTTTCTGGACTGGGCTTTTGGTTCACATCTGCTAATTTGTTAAGGTCTACTTTTTTCCTAGGAAAAAGATTCCCAGGATATATGAAAACACATTATGCAGGAATAAGACTTTTCCACTAGCAAATGAGCATGTTGGCTACTCTTGTCATACACATGGATTTAAATGCAAACCAGTTTTAAGTTGCACTAATTCTCTATATATGAACTATAATGAAACGTAAGTGAAAACAAAACCCTGCTGCTGTTTGTTTTGTTTGGATATTGGCAAAGCTTCAGGCATGCTTTTTCTTCCTCCTTTCATAACTATTTCAATAAAGTGCAGACAAAATTAACGAAGAATTACTCTGTCCCTATTTGTAAGTGAAAACAGGCATCTCTGAATGCTCTATTGTTAAGGTATGCACAGTATTTACATAGTAGAGAGTATTTTATTCGTGCTGTAGAAGTACTTTTTGCAACCTTGTTTTTGGGGAGTTTAACATGGAAAAGTGGATTTAGGTTTTTCTTAAGAAGAAAGAATATTGCTCTAAAAGGAACATTGAAGGTAAATGCAAAAACGCTTTGAAGGTAGCATGTGCATGGTCTGATGTCTGAAGAACTCCAAAGTAAGTGTGTTTTATCAGCATTGTTCACCCTTTTCTTTTCCCCTCCCTCTGTCCTATGGCATCCTTAACTGAAGTTCACTGCTCTGACTGAAGGGCAAGAATCAGTCTATGCTGCATGCTGACAGAACCTGAGAGCCTAGCAAGGGAAGTATGAAAAAACTTCAGGTGTTGAAAATACTTGCTTCATTACCTAGCCTGTGGCACAGTGTCCTCATGGTAATTTTTGTTTGCCTTCATACTCTCCATATCAAGTTACTCTGAGCCCTCCGAGAAAGGCCTGTAGTCCTTTAACAACATGTTAGAAGTGATGCTTTTCATTGCCCGTATCTCAGATAATTTTGTTTCTGCTTCTTCCAGAGCTGTATTTTGTTGCTTAAACTTTTTGAGAATGAAGCTCTGAGTTAAATGAGAAGCCATTACCTTGAGTTTTACCTGGATGGGGTATGTTCCTATGTGTCTCAAGACGGTAGATCGTCTCACAAGCTCAAAGATGATGTCTTTTAAACTGTAGCCTCTTGTTTCACTACTTTTCATACTTTACTCATCTCCTTTATGTCTGTCACCTTATATTTTTGACTTTTTTGAACTTGCAAGTAAATTTTTTCACAAAGGTTTTATTTTCATTATTGTAGTAAGAAGATATAAAAACAAAGTACACCCACTGCAAATTCAGGAGCCTGGTCTTAAACCAGATGCTGTGCTAGAGCGGGGAAGTGGAGAATCAGGACCAAAATAATGATTAATTTAATTTATTGTAAACATGGGATTTTTTTTCCAAGAAGCAATTTTTTTGGATGAAAAGTGACCAGAATGTCTGAATTGATTCTAACATTACAGCCATCCAAAACATTCATAATAAAATCCAAACCAGCTCAAATGTACTTGGTTTTTAGTGTTTCATTATAAACTCCTAAGTCCAGCCAAGGTTAGCAACCCTCTGAAAACCTGGCCAGGACTGTGAGGGAATCTAAGAATGAGAGAATCTAGGTCAGGTTTTGGGGTTTTTTTTGTGGATGGAAACATGTAAAACTTGATGGTTTCATATGGTTTCAGCTTTTTAGCCATACGAGAATACAAAATACAGAGCATTAAGGTCCAAGTGACAGGACAGCTAAAATGACTAGCCTGCTTCCTGTGTTGTGCCTACCTGGTCCTGTCAACTTGCCTGAGCTGATTTAGTTCCCAGTGCCTTGCATTGGGTCCATGAAGAAGGGGACAATGCTCATCATTAATCTACATGGCACAAAAGACATCTGTAATTTAGTCTTTATTTGGCCTTTTGGGGCATTATTTCAGATCACCGGTCAAACGGGAGAGAGAACTCAGGGCAGATTTCCCGGGAGAGGACAATGGATTGACCCTCCGACTGGCAGTGCTGTCTGTTGCAGTATCCTCGAGCATCACAGGACATAGGAGTGGAATTTTCTTGGAGCTGTAGCTATGCCTATATAAGCAGAGTGCACTATCCAGGCACATGAGTAAAAGGATTTTCTGTCCCCAGCACAGAGTGCTTGTTTATCCCCAGCATTGGCATGTTCTGGAGGGTCTCAGGAAGAATGTGCCCAGTATGTATGCTTAGCTGTGATTTGGGGAAAAAACTGTTCCTAACTGAGGTAGTGGAACATTTGATGTCATCAAGCATAAGATTTAGTAGTATTTCTTGTAGTCTTCATCTTTAAGTGTTAGGAATGTATTAATGGGTAGGTAAATTCATTCCCAGAAGGATTAAAATCTGGTGATAGAGAACGCTTTCATGCTGGCAGCATGTTGCTAGTTCGAAGGCTAATCAAAGCCTAGTGTGAAAAATGTAGGTGGAAAGGGTGCTGCTCACATCTTACCTCATCCCTGTTTGGTCCTCTCCTGTGTTAATAGGTTGTCATGGAATTTCTAAATGCAATGGATATTCAGATCTGCACCCTCAGCTGTTCTTTTCAGTGGCCTACTATGACTTGCGGGCCATGTCGTGTGGCCTTCTGTGCAGTGAAAAGATCTTTTGTGGCAACTTCTTAACAATGACTGATAAATCTTTACTTGTTAAAGGCTTCTATCCTAGTTGCACTGTAGCTGGGAGGATTTAGGAAGTTTCAAAACAAAAATCATGATTATGAAAGCAGTCTTTCAATGGGATCTGGACTTAAAACCATTCCGTATCATAAATCACCAGGCTAGTAGACAATTCAAAGTACCACTTATGTCCAGAATTATTTTGGGTACTGTGACATTATTAGTGCTAAAATTCCTCTATTGCCTCAGCCAGCAGAAACTCTCTATGGAGTTTTGTTTTGTATGTGTGAGAGATTGTTTGGTTTTTTTGTTTAGAATTTTTTGGTACCTTTAAATCAAACTCTTCTTCAGTGCTTGTGTCAGTACTAGTCATTACCATGCTCATAGGATGAAATTAATATCTGGATAAAAAGGGAGAACATGAAAAATGAAGTGTGATTACAAGACATCCTGAGAAAGCAGATTGTTTTATCAGAGGAATATAAATACACTTCATAATAAGAATGGTGGTTTTACCCTTCTTACAGATGTAGTGAGGGAGAGGGAATATGAGAAAAGCAAAGTGTAAGAAATGAAGAGTCACTGGAACAGAGGTTGATACTTCTAATTTGGTTCTCTGTTTCAGGAGCTCCTGACTAACTGTAGGAATGGACAGAACAAAAATTTGTTTCTGTAGGCAAATTATGAAGAGAAGAATATACTAAATCTTCTTTTCTTAAATACTGTTTCCAACTTAAAGCAGTTACCTACAGAATTCAATTCTTATTAGTAAGGATTAAAATGGATTTAATAAGGCCAATTATATCTCTTTAGGATTGATGTGTAAGGCAAAAATACAGGAAAAAGAGGTGGTAAAGACGCTAAATAGCCAGTGCTTCTGTCACGACCTTACTTTCACAAAAAGGAAAGATTTTCATTCAGACTGTTCAGTTTATTTTATTTCAACATACTACTATTTTATAGAGGTGGATGCTGGATCTACAGCTTGTAGTCAGCCTCCAGATTGCTCAGGCTGTGGAGGTGTGGACAGAGGGTGGACTGTAAAATTTTT
This sequence comes from Dendrocincla fuliginosa, assembly GCA_035047845.1. Lineage (NCBI taxonomy): Eukaryota > Metazoa > Chordata > Aves > Passeriformes > Dendrocolaptidae > Dendrocincla > Dendrocincla fuliginosa. The sequence continues at coordinate 75,855,880 of JAWWMO010000083.1, read as the reverse complement.
TTGAGGTGTCCCAGCCTGCCTCTTAGAGAGGCCCCCTGTTTCTTGTGCAACTCAAAAAGCAGAATTTCCTCTGGTGCCAGAGAAGCCTGGTAAGTGTGCCTGGTGGTCCCCTGCTCGGGGCCTGCCTGCTTGCCTGGTCATGCCTGGACAGGCACGCACAGCTTTTACAGCACAGGGGACTGAGCAAAGGCGCCTTGCTCTGTGCCAGGTACTCGGTGTTGGGCAAGGCAGGGGGTGGCTTTTGCGTGCACAAGCCTTGAGAGCCGGTGGCAGAAGGCTGCATGGGCTGAAAGCTGGGTCATTCACACTGCTGAAGACTGTGAGCGGGATGGTGCTGCGAAGTGACTGAAACTTCGCAGCAAGGTCTTTCTGTGCTGTCTGGGTCATCGTGTTATGCATTATAAACATGGTTTTCGCCTTCACATTCATGTATGAAGAAGTGAATATGAAATCACATACAAAGAAACTGAAGCTTTCCATTAACACTTTAGCTACTGCTCCTAATTTTCCTGAAATGCATATAAAATATCTCACTGGAATCTTTAGAATGTGTTTTATTTAAACTGCTGGTTTTCACTCCATGTCTTGGTTTTGTTGGGGGGAGGGAGTGGTGTTGGCATTCAAGTACTATTGACTCCCTCTTGTGGCTAACTTAAAAAAATTAACCAGTGTTGATTCTAGTATTGTGGTAAATTCTTTGTGCATATTTTAATGCCTATTAAAGACTGATTTTTCTGTGTCTAAAAGCTTTCTAAATGCTTTCCTTGGATGTCCTGTAAATGTTTAACCCAGAGAGGGGAGGCAGAATATCATAAAAGGCTAATTTAATTAGTTAATGGTAGCAGTTTATTTCAGGTGCTGGTGGTCATTTGTGTTTATGCAGGTTTCTATGCAGGGGAGTACTGTCTCTTTGCAAGCAAGTAGTCCTTACCTTTGCTCTTTCATCTAAATATTTCTGTATTTCAGTGTTTCCACATTTACCAAACACAGATATGTGTGTGTGTGTGCATACAGTTATATATAAGGTTGCTGCTTACATTTCTGATCATATTTTTAGTACATCACCAAAATTATTACTTCCACAATCATTCAACTGATGAAGCTGCAGCTGCAATAGAAAGTATAGCTGTGTGGTCTGTGATTAGAAGACTTCCTTCAGATTTTTCTGATGAAATAGAACCTTCACCTGTGGTTCAGTGGCCAGTATCTGCTTTCCTTGTTTTCTTGCTCACTTTTTTTACTATCCAAATATTAACATTTGAAGTGTTACATAATACAACGTTGCAGAATAGAGCCTGTAGATACCACTTGGTGTACTATGCTAGCAATAAGTTTTATTTTCATTTTCAGTTACTTCAGCTAACACTAAATTGGAGGGAAAGGTCTCTAAGATGGCTGTGCATTTATGGTGTCTCTTTTGCCTTGCTTGGCTGGGTTTTTTTCCTTACAACTTATCTCAAATATTTTTATTGCCAATGTAGGTTCTGTAATTTAGGCTATTCTGCCATCTGATCTCTGTTGCTAAAGGCTTAATTTTTACAAGTGTCTCTTAGTGGACTGGCATGGCTTTTATTTCATCACAACAAGATGGAAATCTCTACTCTTGCTAGCATATGTTCCCCAGACACTTCTAAGGCACTGTTTCACATGTCATTAAACTACATCATCAGATATTTAATGACTAGATTACACTGCCTTTGTTCTTAAAAGAAAGGATTAAACCCATTTTGTTCATCTGGTTTTAGAAAGAGTTGTCTCCACGACTAAAGAAAGTTGTTAAATGAAAAATTGCATTGGTTTGTTACAAGGCTTTTAACTTTTTTTTCTGGATGCCAGTCAAGATATATTTAATATTAAGTATGAAAAGAATTTTTTTTCCTGTTGTCTTCAGGACTTGCTTAAAATATAGTAGACAAAAAATACTTAGTAGAACTCTTAACTGGAGTCACTGCATTTAGCATAGTTTAACTGCAGGCTTGATCGTGGAAATATTGAATTGAAAACACAAACATCTTGGTCCTCATTCATCAAAGATCTTGGGATCAACAGACACGCAGATCTTTCTTTAGGACCATCCATTATTTCAGTTTTAGTCTGGAGCCTGCCCGCTGACGTTCCCTTGGTTTGTTCCATTAGAGCACCCTTTATAGCACTGCCCATATGCAGGTTACATTGGATCCAGCTGGTGAGTGCTCCTCATCAGCCAGGTACTGAAATTTGTATGAAGAACCTGGTCTCCTGAAACACATCCAAAGCTGGTGCGAGGTACAGAGGAGAGGGAAGCTAGGAGTTGACATTTGCTCTGCTCACATGCATGTTTATATCAAATGTACGATACCACTCCATGTCTTGGACAGCCCCTGGGTCATGTCTGTAGACACCAACATCAGAAAGTGTATATGTAGGCTGCAGGGCACAAAAATAATGTAAAAGCTTTTACTCAGCTTTTACTTTGATTTCTTTTGCAACTCAGCAGTAGCAACCAAGAAAAGACTGTCACCTCAGTTGGTGTAACGCTTTGGGTTGTGCTTCCCTGTCAGCTGAGTTAGGAAGATGAAAATCTTCAATCTGGTTCCAGCTGGCCAAAGCCTGAACCAGGACCACAGGTCTGTCAATTGACTGACTTCAGAAACTTACTGTTTCTCCAAGGGCTGTAGGCGACAACTGCTTAATGATTTTAAAAGATTGTGGATGTGCATTATGTACAAAAGGCCCAGTTGTTTAACTTCTGGAACGCTTAGTCAGGCATATTTCAGCTGCTGATAGTACAGGCATACAGTGTAAGTGTAAGTGCACCGAGATGAGTAGCAGTGTCACTGCTGCATAATGAGCCCTGAGACCTCCTTATCCTGGCCTGTTCCTCCAAAGTGCTGCTCCTGCTGACAGACCCTTTCTCTGTCAGAGAATGCTGCTCCTTTTACATCAAGGTGCAGCACAAAGTGCTGATGCTCCCCCACATGTCATTTTGATTTGGGGAGCAAATGTAAATGAGTTTCTAACAACACTGGAAAATGTATTTTTAACAATATTTGCCACACACAAAATTGATTATATTTTGAAAAATCTATCTGGCGTTCTATGTTCTTATCCATTATCAGAATCAGAATTAAGCCCATAAGAAAATCATCTTCAGACCACTGTTTTTAGAGAATATTTTTGCATTTTGTTAAGATGAAGTTCAAACTCTTAAAACTTGTCATTGTTTCACCATATATTTTTCAGAGACATGGATTTTTTGTATTTTATGGTTATATTGAAAAGTCCTGGGATAAAAATATGAGCAGCATTATATATTCAAAGGTTACTGACTTCTAAGGCAAATCTAGATAAACATATATATGAGTTAAATTCTGACACATCACCCAGGCTTTAGACAGTGTAATACTAAACAGGCCACATAAATGCCAAGCCAAGTTACAAAGTGGGCTTTGTCGGGTCTGGTAGTAGAATAAATGTTTCTGGGTTTCTGATGATTATACCGACAAAGTAAATTCTGAAACATCTATTGTGCTTTCCATATTTTTTGTTTCGATGGCACAATGTTTTTTCTCACATGGCTCAACAGTATCACATACTGTCTCACACTTTGGCATGTGTAAGTGCTGTGGTAAAGGAAAAGTCTAGATATTAACAGCATGTATATTTTTATATTATGAGCTGCAATCCATATGTCTTAATTAATTGGGCTGTGTTGTTTTTTTCTTTATTCTGGCTGCTTTGTAAAACTCTACATCCTTCTGAAAGCGGTCAGTTAAAGACCTGCCCTCGCTTTTGCAAACAGGCTTGTGTTGTACAGATTTGTTTGATACAGAATGTAGTTTTTGTAGTTACTAGGCACATAATCAACAGGGATATTTTTCCCCCAGCTCTTTCCTGGGCAGAAAGTTGTCAGATTATTTCCTAGTCTTTTATTTGTATTCTTCAAACTGTCTCCTGGATTTTGAATAGGTGAAGTAATTTCCACATGCAGATGGTTCATGCCTTCATACATGAACCTACTTTTCCCTTCCGGATTCCTACAAATAAACTAACAAGTGAAGCTATAAGCCAGTGACTAGCCAGCAGCATGCTCAGCCTCTCTGGTCTCTTCCAGACTCTTGCTTGGCTCTGTTGGTGGTGTTGGGTTGTGCTCCACGTTGTGCTGGCAGGGAGCTGGCTTCACATGGCTTCCTGTGGCTTTGCATGACATTAGTGGAGTCTCCTTTTAGTTTTTATAACTATGCATGTCTTCAAAGGCAGCCTCGCCTCACCAAGTGATGCTATCCTTTCTTCTACTTGAATCAAGAAGCTGCCCAGATTGAAAAGGGGTGCCAAGCTGGGTGCTTTGTCTAGGTGTTGGGAAGAATGCAGGTAGCAGTTGCAGCCTGTCTGAGAAGGTGCATGCCGCAAAGCAAAGCCTTCATCGTCTAAACTTTTCTTTCTTGTGCTCCTTTTTCTTGTAAATGGATTTGAGCATTTTCATTGGGTTAGTTTGATATCTTGGGTACTGTTATTAATAAATTTGTTGCTTTAAAGGAAGTCCACTGGCTATTATTTTTACATTCTATAAGGAATATATTTAATTTTATAATATAAATTTACTACTTAATATGTTTATTATCTATAATTTTACAATGTATGATTTCATATATCATAAATAGAATTTATGTTCAAGCTTCGCTTTTAATTAAAAATCAAGGAAAACTGCATGCAATCTAGATGTAAACACCTACTAGTTCAGGAACTAGGAGGTACTTAGGTATTTGTATATTTCATTTTATTTCAGTAACTTTTGTGATAAGCATTAATGGATAATCTGTTTCACAGTTCTGTAATTATATATTTAATAACTTAACAATATGAATATAGATATATGGATATAATAAAAGTCAGCTCTCCAGCCTGTTGATGACCCCTCTGGTTTTTGCCAGTATGTTTTGTTAAGGTCTGACATGAGACTGATGAGGTACCATATGACAACAGTTTCCTTTGAGCAGTTGCTAGCTGTAGGGGCTGGAGTTTCTGCATTTGCTCAGAGACTTATTTTCCCCTTGAGCTGGAAACAGGTTTCAGCTGCTGACAGTTAGTGCCTCTGAGCCATGTGTTATACCTGTGAGTAAAATGCTCAGCAATTTCCCTTTCAGTAAGGAAATGTTTGAAGCAGGGACCCCTTTTGGTGTGCCAGGGGGCTGAGTGAGGCCAGCGCTGTGGCTGTGGCAGTGGGCTGCCTCTCAGGATCTGCTGGATCAGAGCCCCACAGTACCCAGACACCTTTTTTAGCAGCAGTAATGGTTTCCTTCCCTGGCAGAGGCTGTGGTAAGGTGTCTCGTGCTGCACACACGTTGTGGCATCTCAGGCTGTGGAAGAGAGAGATCCATTGGCAGGCTGTGGTGTGGTTGAAGGAAAACAACCCAGACTCCTTTTCTGTGTGTGTCACCAAGCTGGTGATGTTGCAGGGCAATGGGTAAGTGCATGATTTGTGACCAGCCACAGCTCTTCAGATAATCGAGAGTAGCAACTTTGCGCTTACAGAGGGTGAAGGATGAGATGAAAGGATGCATACAGTCTGTAGAGCTTCTGGTGTATTCTTGGCTGGGTAAAAACTGGCTGAATGGGCAAGACCAGAATGCTGGGCTCAGTGGAGTTAAATCTAGTTGGTGGCCTGTCACAAGTGGTGTTCCTTAGGGCTCAGTTTTGGAGCCAATCCTGTTCAATTCCTTTATCAATGATCTGGATGAGGGGTTGAGTTGCACACTCAGTAAGTTCACAGACAGCACCCAGTTGGGTAGCAGTGTTGATCTGCCAGAGTTCAGGTCTGCCCTGCAGAGGGATCTCAGTGGGCTGGATCAATGGACTAATTGTATGAGGTTCAACAAGGCCCAAGTTCTGTCACAACAACCCCATGCAGCACTACAGGCTTGGGAAAGAGTAGCTGGAAAGTGGCCCAGCAGAAAAGGACCGGGGGGTGCATTGACAGCCATCTGAATATGAGCCAGCAGTGTGCCCAGGTGGCCAAGAAGGTCAATGGCATCAGAAATACTGTGGCCAGCAGGATCAGAGCAGTGATCATCCCTCTGTATTTTGCACTGGTGAGACCTCACCCCAAATCCTGTGTCCAGGACCCTTCACTACAGGAAAGACACTGAGGTGCTGGGAGCATGTCCAGAGAAGGGCAACAGAGCTGGTGAAGGATCTGGAACATAAGTCCTACAAATGTCTGAGGGTAGTAGTGTTGTTTACCCTGGAGAAGAGGAGCTTGAGGAAACCTTATTGCCCTCTGCAACAACCTGAAGGGAGGTTGTGTTGAGGTGGGGTTTAGTCTCTTCTTCCAAGCAGCTAAGTGATAGGATAAGGGTAAATGGCCTCAAGCTGTGCCAGGGGAGGTTTAGATTGGATATTATGAAAAATTTCTTGACTGAAAGTGTGGTTAAATATTGGAACAGGCCACACAGGGATGTGGTGAAGTCATCATCCCTGGAAGTGCTAAAAAAAACAAGTAGGTGTGGTACTTCATGATATGGGTTAGTGAGCATGGTGGTAATAAGTCAAAGGCTGGACTTTTTTATGATCTTGGAGGTGTTTTCCAACCTAAATGATTCTATAGTTCCATAATCTGCCTTGGGGATAGTTTGGTTCCTGCAACCAAAGGCTCCAGATATTACTGAACTATAATGAAAAATAAATAGTCTTGTTACTTTTTATGAAAAGTTAGCAAATTGTATGATTTAATGACATGAGAGCTGCCCTCCTTGTGTAGTAGCTCTTGCATTAGGCTGTCAAATAATAAGATATTACTTTTTTTTCCCCTCTCTGTCATTCCTTTTTCATTCTTTGTAGTTACTCAGGGATATTGCTTAAGTGGTTGCAAAGATGGCGGCAGAATAATTTTTCTTAAAAAGCTGAAACCAAATTTCAGTCTAATGGTAATTATTTCCAGACCTAACTGGTGGTGATTCTAAAAGAAGAATAAACTCTTTGAAGATGTTGCATAATATCTTTCAAGTTTCTATGAATTTAGTAATTTCTCACGGAAGGGATTGCCATGAGTGCATATTATGTCCTGCATGGACAGGAGACATAGACCTTTCCTTCTTTATGTAACAGCATGTCATTTTTAGAACTCTAAAAATAAGCTAAAAGAAATGGGTAAAGAGAATCCATCTCATAAGTTGTTCCAAAGCTTCACTGGACTTGATGTTTTTAAAAAAATAAAATCTTATTTCCAATAAGAACATCTACTGGAATTTCCAAATGTTATACATAATTACATGTTTTATATCCAAAGTTGAGTGGTCCTTTATCAAATGTGTCTTCTCTTACTGGTACTTACAAATGGCTGTCCTGAACCTTCTCTGTAAGATAAATATACTCAGCTGCTTGAGTTTCCCAGTCTGCTGAAATATGTTTTAGTCATTCTTGTGGCTCTTACTGATCTCTCTCCAATTTTTCCATATTCTTTGTGTTGTGGACAGCGGAATAGAGTGGTATGCTAGCAGAGGTTATGTTAGTGCCAATAAGAGACAGTGTTATCTTCCTGCTTGGTAGTTCTTTATTGGCATACCAAACCACAGCTCTGTTGTGGTGACTCGTGGAAGATGATAGTAGTGGATTATATACTTTTTCTCACCACACAAAACAGAGAGATAAAAATCTAGTACCTTTGAATTGCGTCTGGTTAAACAGCAGATCCCCTGAACTGGAGTATATAGAAGGTGTCTGGTTTGTATGTATCATGTAGGCATTATTGGTGTAGGATTTCCTTACTGGATTATACTCCATGGGCATTGTAAAATCCTGATAAATATGAAAAATGGTTCAAAAAATGCTCCGTCACTGTGTCTGTTTATCATTATCCCTTTGGACACCTGAAGACTACGTGCAAAATGAACCGTAGCAGAAAGGTCTTAAACGCTTACATAAAACGAAGCTAAACCAGGAGAGGAGGGGAAAAGGGGCACATGCTCTGCATGTCTCTCTGCCTACAGAGACTGGAGCTGACCACCCTTCCCCCTGGATCAGTGGCAGCACCTCAGCTGTACCTCACTCCAGAAGGACCTGAAGCGCCTGAGAAACGGGTTGTATTAGCTCTGCCAGGTGAACAAGGAAATAGATGAATGAGGGAGAGAGGATTGGCAGAATATGTCAATTTTTCTTTCCTTAAACCACCAAATTGGGGTTTTTTAAGGTCAAATAAAACCAAGCAACCACATAATACATTTTTTAAAAAGTAAACCCCCATATTTATTGCATTTTTTCAATAAGCCATATCTCCCAAAGGGATTTAAAATCTCTCTTACCACAGACTTACTTGACAGTTCAGTCATAGTTTGGCCATGGTCTGATCAATATGCTGAGCCAAGAGCATCACCAGCCTGGCGGGCATTGTTGATATTTCATGCTTTAATAAACAGTCTGGGATCTGTGAAAGGAAATATAAGAAATAAAGAATTTTTTGGTGTCAATACAAGCATGGAAAATAGCGCACATTCCTTAAAGACCTTGTACAGGATGAATCATAGCATTGCTTAAGTAAATCCCATGGAGCTGAAGAGGGCCTGCCTGGCAGCAGTAAGTAGCCAGGCATGGAAAACAATTAGAAGTGAGGAAAGGCTGTTGCTGGCTTGGAAGGCAACACTGAGCACTGTCTTCCTGATACAGCTTTGCAGCATCCCACTTTTCCGTGGGCGGTGCGCTTCAAGGTTCACAGGGAAGACTTTTGAGAAGTAGTTTATTTTTTGGAGAAAATAATATAATATTAATGAGCAGGTGGAATACAAGGTTTTGGACGCACAAGCTGTTCTGTAGGTCGAAAATAGCTGCAGCAGTCTTCACAGCTCGTTAACAGTTTAACAACTATTTGGAGTGGGGATAAAGTGTGCTGGTCCAGCCACCTGACAGCCGGAGTGATGGGTGACTATAAAGCAGGAGGAAAGGTGGACAAATGCTGAGCTCTTACGGAAAACAGCATGACCTGAAACTTATGCTGCCTGCGGATTGTGGAGAGGCTGTGTGGGAGGAGGTGAGAGTTGGAAATACCTTAAGACCAGTATTCCTGTTGAGTCTTGTAATTTATTTTTACTTTTTGTTTTGGTGTCCAGTGGAACCTATATGAACTTTTATTTTCAGCTTCTCTTCTAAACGGATCTTATACTGTATTTCCTTAAAGTATCCAGGCTGAGCAGTCACTGGGTTGTTTGTGAGTTTTGCCTCTGGTAACTGGTATTTCTGGTCTTTATCAACTGAGTTCTTTCTAGCATCTACTGATGGTGGTTTCCTACCCACAGTTTCCCTGAGGGCATTTTGCCCACCAGATGACATGTATTGCTTATTGGAAGGTGCGGGCCTCTGCTCCTGTCATGTTTCTGATCATGTTGTGAGTGGGATTTACCACCATGGCTGTGAAAGTGCATAGGAAAAACATGTTAGCCCAAGCACTGTTTAGTTCCTTTTGGCACACAGAGTTTAAAAGCATTAATATATTTCTGATATTGTATGAATTTAGCAAACCAAAATCTTGTTTAAAAGTGGAACTAGAGCTGGAGAAAAGTTTCTAGGGAAACCTTTTTTTCAGGCCTGCATGGTTTGTGGTTGCAGTTAAACTTAGCTGAACTGAACTGGTGGTACATCACCACTTTGCCAGTCAGGGGTGAAACGTTTAGTCTGCTTCTGCTTGGCCACCATCTCCTTCGGTTTATGCAGAGGACTCTGCAGGGATGGTGTCAGTACTGTGGTGAGCAAACTAGGCCATTTCTTAGCAATGCAAGTGCTACATAGTCCCTTTTCTTTCTTCTGTGGAACAGGCAGGTAAAATATCACTATTTGTGATAAATAGGCAAACTAGAACCTTTGGTTTATGAAGTATCATTTCTGACACCCCTTAATGGTAGTCAAGCATGTCACTTACCTCTTGTAAAGAACAGGAACTAATATAGCCCTGGTGGGTTGTGCCTTGCACTGTACTGTAGGCAGAAGACTGATTGAGCACTTGCATGACAGAGTTGTAGCCCCCATTTTGGCACAAGTGGTTCACTTGTTTGATGGACTTGATGGTGGCACGTCTGCTTTTTGCTTCCTTCTTTTCAACCTGATAATGCTGTACATCAAGTCGGTTGGTTCTATTGACCAAGAGAAATTTTGGAAGGAGAATGGATGCAGCAGATTCTTCTTCACAGCATCAAACGTGTAACTGTTTGGAACTGGTGCTGATTTAATCTATGGCTTCTTTAAGAAAGGCTGGTGAGATGTCCTTGTCAATAGCAGAACAAAATATGATTTGATGTCTTAAAGCCCCCCTCAGAGCTAGAAGAGTTGGTGATAAGATGTAGTCTGGTACATCCTGTTCCTTGTGGGATGGGAGCCTTCAGGTCTGGTTTCCCAGGACTCCCAGCGTTTTCCCTCATTTCCTCACTGTATTACCCTAGGCACTTGGCAATCCTTGATCCTTGGGGTACTTTTTGCACTGAATATATGCCTGGTTTCAGTTACGGCATTAAATAAATGTGTCTGTGTTACCTGCTTATGTGTCCAATCCAGAATGGACTGATTTATAGGGCAATGAAGATTATTTGGAAATAATGTGAAGCTTCATTCTGGAACCCATTCGACACTGTAGAACATGTGCTTGCTAAATCAGGCTGGATTTAAGCACTTTGTACTAAGCTTTTTATGCACATTTTCTCTTTTAATTCTCAGAAGCAATTGGAATTTTATATACCATGTTTCAAGAAACAGAATTTAAAAATTATGATTATAACTTGAATTCTGTTGTAAACCATGTAATTTTCTTTGCAGTCACATTCAACATGGGAGCATATTTTATATTGAAATGAGAAGGAGGAATGAGGGAAAAAGACTTCATTAAGAAAAAAAGATAGCAGAAATGATTGCTTCTAACAGTCATCCAAACTGACTAAACAATTGAATTTGTCTGTGAGTAGCAAGAATAGTGTCTGTAGTAGTTATATGGCCAACAGCATGAGTACTTAGGTATTTCTCCCAGTGGATAGTTTGCAGTGGTTCTGCACTATTCATTTAAAAAACATTTGCTTAGGAACAAAAATATATTATTTCATATATCTAACAAGCCTGCAGAGGCTGAGAGTGATTCAAAACCTATACCTTCATCTCTTTCCCAGTGTCTGGATATTCTGTTTTTGAAAGCAAAGGTTAAACACTGGAAATCTTTTGCCAGATGTCTCCAAGTACCTTCATGTTACAGTTTCATTGTCATAAGTTAGCCTGCCATATGTTTCTTCAGGTACTTGATTTGTGAGTCTGGTCTTGTATCCTTTTTCATTCTTGTTGCATATATCCCAACTGCAACATGCCTCACTAGTGATGAAGGCACAGTGGCTCTCACAGCTTGCTTGAGCTCTTGACAGCAGAGTTACAGATCACGTCTCTCTGCAGCAAACCTTGCGTTTCATTGTGACCTCTGGCAGAAAACTCCCCAGCATGTGAGATGATGCAGAGCATTACATCTATTGACACTTCAAAGGGCTTCTTTTGGCCTCTTAAAACTGGCCTCATTTTGGCTGCAACACAACAAATCCCACCTGGGGTTCACTGATCCATTTCTTCTGGCATGCAAGAGAAAAGACTGTGGTGCTGCCTTCCCCAAACATGATCTAGAGCCAAACTTCAGAGAGGCAGGGCTCAGCTGTGCGAGTCATGCAGTGCTGTGACACAATAGGATGCTCTTACAACTAGAGCATTTTGGCAAGCCAGTGAATGATGTGGCTCCATGTGGAGTCGAATCAACCCAGCTGACAGGGTGGAACCTCCTGCATCTGGCTTGGCACTGAAGGAAATAAGTCTTGTAAATCTGTCCAATGGCGTGACAGATTTGCAGTATCCAGAAGAGCAGAAACAAGCTATCCTTGAAGTAATTAAGTGTTCTGCAAATAGCAAGAAATTCCCTGGAACATTTCACCTTGTCTGTCCCTTGGAGCTTGCATTAAATACTACATAATCTCTTTCTTGAAGAGTAATTTCTTTCTGTTCCTTAATGCTCCTGATTTTGGAGAACGTTTCTGTCCCCACATGTGCCAAAGTAACGCTGTTGTAATTCCTTCAGCTTGCCATATAGTTTCTCCAGTATGAGTAATCTTAAGAGAATGCAGAAACCTGTGAGCCTGTCAAATTATTGGAAGCACTGGAAACATATGTCTGAGTCATCCAGAATCTCAGGTAATGGAATGGAGGAATTTCTCAAGAACTGGTCATGTTTTTCTTTCCAGAGAATGTGAAAATATTTGGTTTGTGCCTATGGATGATGTAGTATACTTCAAAGATAAGCCCATCATTACATTACTTTGGCACAAGTTTTGTCTGTTTTTAGATCTGTTTAGTTTTTAGAGAAGGAGGATGCTGTTGCATTGCATTTTTCCCCCTTAATAGGTACAAAAGTCATTACAGTAATTAACATTTTTCAGTAGCAGTTGTGGCTGGGTTAAATGTGCATGAAAGGATAATTTTATGACATTACAAAAATGTACATATTTTATAGCCGCCATACATCTTTGCAAATAAATTAAGTTTTCCATAGGATAGGTGCTGAATTTAGGGCAGTCTCTTGGGTGCGGCTACACCAATGTCAGTCTGTAAGACTCTTTTTCAACACTGGTAGAACAAGTAATGAGACAGAAGTGCAGAAGATCCGGTAATAACAAAATTATGTTCCCAGTGAATTCCTTACCTATCATTACTTAATGACCATACATAGGACTGCAAAGATTAACCTTGTATATGAGTGACAGCTTTTACTTCCCTTCCAATACTTAATGTATTTTGGCAAATTCTTAATCATGAAGAACAGAAGCGCCTCTTCTCTTGCACTGTGTATGTGATCAACCTGGACACTGAAGGGACAGGGCTGTTCTTTTTGCTGTTACAGTGAAGTTGACTTCAAACTGCACTTGCAGACCATAAATTGCTGTTTTTCATGGCACTCTTCAGCCACACAAAGTTGCAGTTGAAAGTATTTTTTTTTTCACAGTTTGATGTAAATGTTACAATGTTAGAGCATGTTATGCTTGCATTTTCATTCTCTTTCCTGTGGCCCATTGCAGAAGGAGAAGCAACTGTTTATGACAAGTCTGTGCGTAGTCACTCAAACTGAGCATGCAGAACTGGAGGCTCTCAGAAACCTGAGTTCTTGTACTAAGTATGGAAAGCTTGGCTCCACACAGAATTTCCAAATGGGCAAAAGCTCTTCCATGTGTTCTTGGGAAAGAGATGTAAATAGCATCTCTGAAAAAGTTAATGATGCTCTAGCTTAGCATATAAAGTTTACAGAGTTGCCCTTAAATATGCTAACGACATTATGGCTTGAGAAAGAAATTAGTGTCTGGCAAATTATATGTTTGCATGTAAAGAACAATAGTGTCTTAAAACAGAAAGTATACTTATGGGACAATCCAGGCTGTGCATATTTGTGTGCTGCAAATGCTGTGACGAGAGCAGAGCAAAAATGCCTTAGAGCATTTCTGGAAGTTGCAAATGGAAATACTGAGAATTAAGTGCTGAGGGTGATAATGCACAGGAGAACAGAATGGACCATTATGGAGACTTCAACCAAAGAAATATACAGACCTATGATCAGCTTGTATCCCAATTATTTTCTTGTTGTCATTGGACATAATTTGGGCCAAATCATCGTCTGGGAGTAGTGCGACTCTGAAATTGTCACTAACCCGTTTCAGAACAGCTTTGCGGATAAATTCTAGTATTTCATTTCTTGCGTGAATATATCTGCTTCTCAGATATGGAATCTTGCAGTAACCAAAGAGGAATGCTTTCCTTGGTCAAGAAAAATTTTCCTGGAACTGAGGAGAGTGGAGGCATCCATCCAGTTTCCAGCAGAATCTGACATTTTCATTGGCATTTTTTGTCTTATTTAGGGCATGAAATATTCCAAGAAGCAATTGGGCAAACATTAAAAATTGAAAATGAAACACCTGATTTTGGTGCTAGGATCTGATTAAGTTATTGGTCTTATAAACTGTTTGAGAGATGCTATTAAAGATAAAATTGAATTTTCACTGTAAAGTTTATATGATCATGTTTATTAATGCTGCTTTCCCTAGAGTCGCTTATATTTTTTTTAAGTAAAATACATAAAAAGTTAAACACTCGTCTGGCTGGATTAAGGTGGTTATATGTTAGGGTTCTTTGCTTTCGTCATTGCATTTTTATGGAGATCAAAAGTTTCTATGCTGGAGTAAAGGCCTATGTTCAGGAAAACTTTGTAGTCACATCAAATTAAAGTGAAAATGCAATAGCTTTGCCACTCTTTAATACAAGCAATGCTTTCAGAATGCTCTGCAGTATAAATGTAAATTTCAGAAATCAAAGTTGCAATTGTACATATTGAGATCCAGATTAGAACATGTTTTACATTGACATTGAGTGGGTCTTGTGCAAATATATAAAATTTAAAAAAAATACTAAATATTTCTATGTAATTTTAGCTTATCCCATGAAGGTTGAGTCTCAATCATTTGAAAATAACTCACATAAACCAGCACAATAACATCTAAATTTTGAGCTGTTGATAAGTTTGCGAGCTTCTCCTTCTAAGTACCTGACCTTTGTACTTAAAAAGAAAGGAACAAATTATATTTTAAATTCTTAGCTCTTCTCAGCCTTGAACCTTGATTCTTTTATATTTTCAGTCTATAATATAATACAACTTGTTAAAGAAAATCTTTTGTTGCTGACAGTGTTTTGGTTAGATAGAGCTTTTGACTTTGAATCCAGCACTTCAGACCATACCCCTTTTCCTTCTTTTTGTGTCTGACAAGGGAAAAAATGTTTACTGCCTAAGTTGGAATAGCATCTGCTTTTTTTCTTTTTGTTTCTCTGATCAGTTATGTACTGTTTCCTTCCTGAATGTGCAAAGATTATGGAGGCTGTAAAAAGCCAATTAGTGTGTAAAGAAGGGGCAATATAAAGCAGGGGTACAGATCTCCTTTGGAGTTTTTTTTTTACCTGAATGTTTCAAAGCATGGAGAGTAACAAGTTTCCTTTAAACTGTGAATTGTCTAGTCTCCATGAATTAGGCATGGGTTCAGAGAAGAATTAAAATTATAAATGCTAAAAAGAGGATTTTGCATGAGGTAGGAGAAACTACTTGGAGGAGTGCCCAAGAGAAGCTTGATGACCTGCCTGTTGCACAAGCAAGAAGACAGAGTCCCTGTGTGAGACAGGGTTGCTTTTTCATAGTAGAAGGCCAACTAGGGTATAGAGCAACTGCAAAAACGTTGTGGGCTGTAGGAAACAGCAGAAGATAACGCTGGGCTTTTTATGTCGTGTTCTGGGTGGCTTAAACTATTCAAAGACATGAATTCGTGGTGGGGTTTTGGGGTTTTTTTGAAGTCACTGGCTTCTGACTATAAGGTCTTTTGGATCTGACGAGGATTGTGGAGGCTGTCCTGTGGCATGTAAACTAAAATCTCAGGCTATAAAGTCAAATGGCAGGATCCTGTCCCAGGAAAAGGCACATTCCCAGAACCTTAGAATCATTTAGGTTGGAAAAGACCTCTTAGATTATCAAATCCGACCATTAACTCAACATTGCAATTTCACCACTAAAGCATGTCCCCTATTCCTGATGGAAGAAGTTTATTTGGAAAAGAATCAGAGATGCTTCAGTGTTAAGACTAGTGCAGTAGCAATGGTATTTAGTATCTGTAACTCTTAAAAGAGATTAAACAGTGCTGTGCACTAAGCCATTAGCAATAGGAAACTCAAGGTATGATAAGCATGTCACATACATATTCTGAGGAAGTGGTCTTAGGTGGTGCTATGAAAAATGAGGAATATTGCAGAAGACACAATTATAGAAGATTAAGACAGTAAGCAGGAATTGCTTAATGTGAGATCTTTCACAAGATGTACTGGTCGTGGAGAAGAAGGCATGGAAATCTAGCAATGGTATTGAGCAGAATTTTAATAGTAAGCATGCCATTAGGGTCCTCTTGCACACACATTTAAGCTGGACGGTCAAGTCGACACTGAATGGTGTAACAGCAGTCTTTCAAAAAGAACTGCCAGAAGAAGTAGCCTGAAGCTCAAAAGATGAAGCTAGTCAAATGAAGCAAGCCAAGATAAAAAGACTGAATGGCAAACTATTTTTAAATAGCCATGCAGAATAAAGATGACCATTGCCTTAAATAGAAGGGGTGAGGCTAAAGGCACACAGTGACTCAGAGGTGAGGGGGAATTCATCAGTTTTTTGGGGTTTTTTTTTCTGTGATTAAGTAATGACAGGTAAACCTGTGAAGTTCATCTCTGAGGTATGCTATATGCCTTTGTGCTCATACTTCTGGTGTGTCCTAAGCTATCACGTGTGGGACTGCATGGGTTGTAACTACCCTTGCAAGTGAGCAGGGTTAACCTGCAGGATGGAGCTGGCCAGGTTCTGCCTGCTCTACTAAGCAGCTGATTGCCTTTGGTGGCTGCCCACCACAGCTCCTAAAATCATGGTGGTGAACCTTTTCTTCTGAAGGTTTGCATGAGAAAAGACAAGGATTCAATAAAGCTGCCTTTATTTTTTTCTGCAGAAAAGTAATTGAATAATATTATCATGCTCAATATACTTCTCCTGACAGCAGCATTAGTTTTTCCTCCATGTACAGCTGTTCTTTTTCTGTTGGTAATCATGGTTCTTTGCCTCACTGATAATTATTAATATAAATCATTGGAGAGAGTGGGTTTTGGGTTTTTGTTTTTCATGTTAAGGTAGTGTACCTCCGTACTACAGGTACTGTATATCTAGTAATACGGACTGAGCATGCAAACATATTCATAATTCCTTTTCTGATACTAAGCCATGAATGTTTTTGTTTGTTCCGACTTAGTTCATTTCCCTTTTTTTCACGCTCTTTCTGTTCACTACAGGTGTTTCTTATTCTTCAAATCCTGTCATAAAGTTGTCAGGTGATACCTGTTTCTTTTCAAATAACTTAAAGGGAACCTGGCTCTTAGCTTATTTATTTATATGGCTCTTCATTGTTCCTGAAGTACAACAGACCGTTTCAGAAACAGCAGTAGTGTTGAAAAAAATGTATTAAATTTATGAAAACTGAACTCCAGTGACCTCTTGTGCATTATATCTTTTGCTTTGCTGCTTTTTTCATTACATTGCTTTCTTAGTTTCTTCCTCTAACCAAACTCCTTAAAAACACCTTGGTGGAGTTTCCTGGTTTTATCAATTACAAACCCACTGTGTTCTCAGCACTACTGTTAAAATAATGTTTTTGATAGACTTGCACATTATTGCAGAAGTGACCTTTCTGCACTGGCAAAATTAGGGAAGTCTCAAAGGTCAGCATGAGCAATTCACTGAAGCTTCACTTCAAGCTGACTTCTCCCTTCCTGGGATTAAAGCACCTGTACAGGCGTGTGCTACTCTGGCTCTCAGCACATCCTTGCTTATGCTGCTTCATCAGTAATCTATCTCTGCTCCAAAGCAGTACTCTCAGCTGTGAAGCAGGAAAAGCTGCTTGCTGCTGCAGTTGGGCACTGCTTAGGGCTGTTTGATGTTGTAACTACATTCAGCTAAAAGGACAGTGTAACATAAGTACACTCAAGGAAGACTAATCACACTTTGGCTAGGCACTGTTTGGTGTGTGCAGTACACATAACTACAAGACATGGAACTGTCTGGGAGTCTTTCTATGGTATTGTGGGCCCTGGAGGGATGTCTGATTACTGCAGCAGCTCAGGTGTGTACATGAGTGGAGATGCTGAAGGGGAAAAACATATCCTAGGAAAATGCCACTGCAGTTATTTTGTGAACTGTTCAGCAACACCACGACTGTGTCTTAGGCTACCTGATAACTCTGCCTGCAGTCCTGGAGCAAATGTGGTGGCTTAAGTAGAGGATCACTCTTCCTTCCCACTCTGGTCCCTGTTCACTTTCCCTTAGGTGAAAGCAGCAGCTTTTGCTGCTTCATTCACTGGAAATGAATTATTTTATACACATCAGTCATTCTCAGGTCAGGTTGGGATTTCTGTACATGAGCTGCTCATGAGAGCCTGTTCCTCAGCTTCTGTTGCCTCCCCAAAGAGGGGAGCTGTGTCCTTTTTATTACTTTGTTTTTTCTCTGACAATAACAAGCAATAACTTTTAGATCCTGATAGTATTAAACCTTGTCCTTCTTTACCATATGCTATTATAATTCTGTTTGCTCATCTTGACATTTGGACAGCTGGGAAAGTATTCTCCTTTCTTCCTTGACTAGATTTTAGTTAAAGTATTGTGAAATACCAACTGTTTTCTGGATGTTTTTGTCCTGCAGGACCTTCTGGGGAAATTAAATTTTACTTGTTATCACCAGACTTCCACATATAACGCTACTGGTGGTCAGACACAGATCACGATTCTCCTGTATTATATTTTACAGATGGTCCTTGACTAAAATTTAAAAAACATATGACAGTAAAACTCTGTCAACTTTGCAAAACTCAAAATTTACTTGGAGTAATGCTAGCTTGTACTATTGACCAATGTATAGGAACTGGGATAGTTGTTTCCAATAATTAGTCTGAGAATTATTCTCACGGTTCTCTGAGCTTCAGGAAGGCAGTTATCTCAGAGTCATTTAGGTTGGAAAAGACCTCTGAGATCATCAAGTCCAACCTATCACTGAACACCACCATGGCACTGAGTGCCACGTCCAGTCTTTCTTAGACACCTCCAGGGACTGTGAGTCCACCACCTCCTTGGGCAGCCCATTCCAGTGTCCAGTCACTCCTTCTGTGAAGAAATTCCTCCTAATATCCGACCTAAACCTCCCCTGGCATAGCTTGCTACTGGGTCCTTTTGTCCTGTCACTAGTTGTCTGGCAGAAGAGGCCAGCCTAGCCACAACCTTCTTTCAGGTAGTTGTTAGAGAGTTATGCTATTAACAAGCTGAAGAGCTTACTTACACACTACAGCCACCAGTCTTATAGTTTCCATGTGTATGAACTAGGTCTACCTCACCTTTGTACGGCTGTTGACAGAAAATGCCCATCTCCTGCTATTCTTATTCTTGCCCTTATGTTCAGACATGTTTATTAGGAAGCTTAATATTTACCCGCTTAAGCAATTGACTGCACATTATTTTTTTTTAGTCCTAAATGCCAGATTGCCTGTTTACAACTTAACCTTTTCTTGACCCAGTTCACAGCTTACTTTCTTGACTTATGGCCCTCACTGTTTTTTCACCACCATTTGGCTCCAGCTGTTCATATAAAAAGAGGTATTTAATTGCACCTTCCAGTCAGCCTTCAGGCTTGACAACACTCATCAGTTTTAATCATGTTTGCAATACCCTATATAGAAGAGACAGCAGCTCTTAACACTTTGCAGTAGAATGTGTTTTCAGTTCTGTATTTATTGGAAGTGCTTATATGGCATTCCTACAGGATTTAAAAAAACACATGGGAGAGGAAGGAATGAGATTTAAAACCGTGATGGAACTGAGCAAGAAGTATAAGCAGTACGAATATGATGGGAGAAGTAGTGATTTCTGCAAATGTTGCCGTCCTCCAGCTACAAATCATTATACCTCTCATGTGTGTCTGTTTTGAGCCTGACAGTGCTTAGTGTGATTTCTCCCTTCTGTTCTCTAGTAAAAGAAAATAAGTGAGGTATAGCTTTTTAGTGCCGCTTGTGACTGTGCAGATCTTCATCATACTCTTTTTCAATTGTCTCTTCTTCTGACTGAAGAATGTTTAGGGGTTTTTTGTGCAAAAGCTGTTCCTTAGTTTACCTTGTCCTCTAAAATCCTCCTCTGAACTGCTTCTGCTTATACCAAAGTGTTTTGAGAGGAAAGGACCAGGACAGCATGCAGTGCTTGAGTTGTATTTTTCCTCTGTTATGATGAATGCTCTTTCCTGTTCGTTATTCATTTGTGAGAGTTTTGATTTTGCCCTTTTTTTGTTTGAGGCTGTGTTTGTTTGGAACTACAGGGTGTGACTGTCTATTTCAATCTCAAGATTTTACTTGTCAATAAAAATGTCTGCTCAGTCTCCTTTGTGTGGAAAATTACATATTTATGCATGCATGCCTGCAAATCTATCCAAATGAGTTTCATTCATATCTATATTAAATTATTTGACAATGTAATGTCCAATAACAGTGTGATTAAGACTTTTCTGCATTCTTCAGAGCAAGCTCTCATCTTCACCTTCTTGAGCAGTTCAATCTATCAACAATGATGTTTATTGTTCTCCTATTAAACACATTGTCTAGATTACATATGAGCATATCAATCCTTCCTTTAATGGCAAGAAGCAACTGATAACTCTTACTTTCTTTCCTGTTATCATAAATAAGTAAGGAGTTTATCTTTGATATCTTCCCACTTGTTTTGCCTGCCCAGTTTCTTTCAAGAACTTCAAGGTAAGCTTTAACTGAGCATCTTCTGGACACATGAGTGGACTATGGCCACCATATCTTTCTCTGTCCTTTAGCACCTTTTTTTTTGAGACTGCTTCCTACAGTGGTTTTGTTTACCAGTTTACAAATAACCTTAGATTTTCCATATTTTGGCCTTTTGTTCAGAGCTCTCTAAGTGCTCAGTGTGTGATAGGGATCAGGGGCTTTCTGACTGAAAGGCCAGTTTGTACAGCTCAGTATGAGTGGTTTCTCTGCTTTGTCTATATCTGGTGGAACTTGGGTAAATTCCCCTCTCCAGCTGGATAGCTTAAAACCTGCAGGAGATGCTGGTATCCATACTCTGCCGTCCAGCAGGATTGTTTAAAGCAGTATCAGTGGGAACAGTTCCAGGTTAGTCTCTGCAGCACAAAAGACCTACTGTGAGCCAGATCTGTGTCCAAGATGTATTCACATTATGCAAGTATTTCCTGTTTGAGAAGACTATTAATCAAACCAGACAACCCTTTTACAGCAAAAGTTTTCTATAAAATTCATATTTAGGACATGGCATAAAGTTACTCCATTAAAAAAAAAAAAAGTTGTTGATGGTTTAAAACAAAACAATTAAAAAAAAATGAATTGGAGAGAAAAAAAGCCTGCTTTTGGAAAGTGGAATGGCATTTAGATCTTGCATGAGCTCATCTTTATGCTTTTCATCATTAATTAAGAAAACGAGTCTTAGGAGGAGTTGCTAAGGGTTGTTTAGCCTGGAGAAAAGGAGTCTCAGGGGGACCTTATCTCTCCCTGCAACTACCTAAAACGAGGTTGTAGCCAGGTCAGGGTCAGTCTCTTCTCCCAAGTAGCAAGCAATAGGAAAAGAGGAAATAGCCTCAATTTGCACTAGGGGAGGTTTAGAGTGCATATTAGGAAAAATTTTTTTGTCAAAAGGGTTATCAAGCATTGGAACAGGCTGCCCAGGGAAGTGGTAGAGTCACCATCCCTGGAGGCATTTAAAAGACTTGTAGTGGTGGGCTTGGCAGTGTTAGGTTTGTAGTTGAGCTTGATGACTTTAGAGGTCTTTTCCAACCTAAATGGTTCTGTGATTCTATAGTACTTCATATTTCTACCTAAAGATAACTGTGTTCATTTAACCATGAAAAAAGGTTGTACAAGAGGGGAACTTGTGATTTTATTTCAGAGGTGTATTGTTGACAATGCATTCTCTGCATCATGCAAGATAACCTCCTTTATTATAACTTGGCAAGTGTCATGAAGTCCCAGTACAAGATCCCTGCTAATCATTTTTGGACATGGAAACTGTATTAGCGAGTGTTGATGATTTTGGCTTGTAAAGAGAAAAACGTACTTTCAGCCTTCCACTTTCTGTATTGAAACACGGAGTATCAGTGAATAAAAGTCACCTAGGGGAAGGATGCCTGGTACATGAAGAGCAAAGCAACAACTGAATTCTTCTCAAAGCCATGACTTTTCCCTGTCGTAGAATTAAAAATCCCTAATTTAGAAAATACATTTCATTTCCGAAGTATCATCAGGATTTGTTGAACAGCCTCTTTCCTAGAAGGCTTTCCCCGTGCTGCATTTCTGTTCTTCAGTGACTGTTGCTTGTGCAGTGACTCTGCCCACCAAGCAGCCTACCTTCCACCTCTGTTCCTTTCTGTTGAAAATTCTGCAGCACTTGTTTTAAAAATACCTTCTTTTTTTTTTACTTTTTTTTTTATTATTTTCCAAGATGAAGCTAAGCTACTCTAGATCTGTCCCATCGCCATCTCTCAGAAGGACCTCTACATAGTTTCACACTTGAAATTGTACTGGAGGATTTCCCCTACCCAGAGCATCTGGAAAAAAACAGTTTTGCTTCTTACTGAGGTGAGGAGGATTACAGAGGAAAGAAGGAGCTACATCATGTGTCTGTTTCCTTTTCCTACTGCTGCTGTGGCTTCTCAAGCAACTGAACTTTCTTTTTCATTAGTAGATGATTTCAATGGCTCAGTCTGGGTGTTGCCTTGTGTAGCAGAGGACACAAGTTGCAAATTCTGGAGAGGAAGGAAGAACAGAGGTCCTCAGGGTAATAGCCATTTGGCTGCAGGCCACAGGACCCTTCAGGTCTTAAATTCATGTTGGAATTACAGGAATGACAGAGCTGATATGTAGGATCAGTTTTCTGAAACTGTTAAAGGAAATCCATCTATGCTTGGTACTTGACAACTTGCTGGGAAACACTGTCAGACAGCCAAGTGTGCTCACTTGTAGAACTCAAATGTGCGTTATGTTGGCAGTATTAATTCTGAATACAGCAGTGTTACGAAGACATACTTTATTCTTTTACAAGTTATAGTTTAATCCATTCTCCAGGAGTAACATGGTCTTCTTAAACCCCTTGTAGTACATTTTTACTTTCCATCTTATCAGCACAGACTACAGAAGGAAAAGTCCAATGTTCAGACCTTACCCTGCCCTAGTGCACAGTGACAAAGAGGTAGATATTATGGGTACTAGAATTTTAAAATTATTTTTAAAGCCAAATCACTCCAACTTTATAATTAATTTTATAGAGGTAAAAAAGCAAAAACTTTATCTATTCCTCCAAACAATTCCTCTGCCTGGCTCTCATTTGAACTGAAGCAAGGCTTGATCTCTTCCTCCTGCTCCTCCCCCTAGCCAATGGTTATAGCAGAGATTTCCTCTCATTAAGTGAACTTCAGATGGAGCCCACCCTCAAATAAAAATCCAAACATTTTGCTTTGTTTTGGGTAAAGGAGGCAGAGAGTCATGTAAAAGACAGGAGAAAGACAAATAGCCTTTCTAAACAAACAAAGGATAATTGCTCTCATAAATGTGGGTCCTCATAATTTAAGAGCAATAGTTTATATACTTGGTAAGCCTTATAAACAGAGAGAGGAGACAAGGGCCAGAGTTGTGTTCAATAAAAGGTCCGACTCAACAAGGCCCTTGATTGTTAAGTTGTGTATTTTGTGAGTCTCCGCCAAGTTTCCTCGCAAGCAGGGCTGTGCTGTGTGCTGATGGCTGCAGAGGAGCAAGCTCAGGGAGTTCCTCTGTAGAGCCTCCTACGAGTGGGAGGGTGCTGTGGCTGAGAGAAGTTAGAGGCAAAACTAAACTGTCCTCTGGAGGACAAATCTCTGTTGTGGTGTGTAGCATGACATTTTGGGGTTTGCAGGTGTAAGGCTCATATAAATAGCTTAAATCTAGTATGTGTTTATAGTACAGTATGTAGAAAACTAAAATGTGTCATATATTGGCCAGATGGTAGAAACCAGTGATAAAGGCTTTAACCTCACCACAGGCCTCTAACAGTACGTAATTCCTTGTTTTGAGGGAGGCTGTTGGTTATTTTACCTGGTTTGATTTCTCTTTTTTTTATTTGTTTGTTTGACCTTTGTTTTCATAAGATTTCAAAACAGTTAATGGGTGAACGTGAAACAATATTCCTCTTGAATAAACTTTGTTGTGACTACTGACTTACTAGCAGAATCCTCATAGCATCTCTCAGCTTGGATATGTTCTGTCATACAGGTAAATAAAACTTGAACTGAAAACTGAAACTATTTCAAATAATGCTTTGGGTTGCCAGATCTTTTCAGAGTTGCTTGCAAGAATCTGATAATTCTACAGTATTTATAGTGGTGTGTCCAGAGGGTTGTATTTCAGGTCTGCTACCACCTCTAAGTGGAGGTATTAATGAAATTTTTGTTATATTATGCATTAGCTTCTTTCCTGAGCCTCTGCAATCTGCTTGCTTTTACTTTTTTTCCCTTTAAACCAGAATACTTTGTATATTCAGATTTTCTCTGCTGCAAGTTATCTGGTGGATAAGTTGCACCTGACTCCGGCTGCGTGGTTTTTACTACTAATACGGGGAAACAAACAACAGATTGCATTTCAGCAACTCTGCCTGAATGTTCAGAGTATTAGAGGGACCTCAGGATAGAGAAAGATGCGTGGCAGGGTGGCACAAGTATTAGATGTGTTGCACTATGTAATATTCTCCATGATCTTCGTGGGATACCTAACGCAGGTTGATTCATGCCAACGTATAATATTCCTTGAAGAAAGAAGACTTTGTAGGTCTCTGTGACCCTCACTTGACTTTAATGCTCTGGTACCAGAATATGCAACTGCAAGGAAACAGACCTCTTCTGTGACCCGGTTGTGCTTGCTGAGAGCTGCCTCTCAGGCCGCTAAATGGCTCCTGGTGCCTAATTAGATGTGATAGAAGTAAGCAGCCAATGCCTCAGTGGGGAGCACAGAGAGCAGTTAATACTGTGACATGTTCACAGATGTCATTTAGGTGCCTGTTAGCTTCTTTGAGAGCATGGATGTCTCAAACTGCCCTAAAGCTCCTTTGGTGGTCCATCTGTGTCACCAGGAACATCTAAGTGCCAGGTGCAGAGGAGGATGCTCAGCCCTGCTGTGTGCCCTGGCTGGGTGTGTGCTGAAGCTGGAGAGCTTGGAGGGTACCGATGGGGAGCATGAAGCGAAGGCCACATTGTGCTGTTCAGCTGTCAAAAGAAGGCAGGCAACTTACTTTCTCCTAGTGGTGAATCTCTCAGATGCAGCAGCATCAGGTCTGTTGCTTAAGCTTCTCAACCACCCTGACTCATAAAATTAGCCTAGATGTCAAAACATGTGCTGAGGAAAGTCTTAACAATACATTTGATGCAGTGTTTCTTTTGGACACAGTCTTTTAAGAGAAGCAGAATATGAATTTACATCAAGGTTGCCAAGACAGCCAACAGCTTCTGAATTCCTTGTAGGTTAGTGCAATAGTTATAATGGCTTATTTTAAAATATGTAGTTAAATATAAACTGAATTTCCTAATCCAGTTTATATTGGTTAATACATAATAATAAACATCTGGCTTCATCCTCTGGCTCCACTTATCATTATCTATGACATTTTTGACATCATATTGTGCAGTGGAGTTATGGGCTTTAACGGAGGGCACAGAAAAGGGAAAAGAGTAAACCAGCAACCCTTTTTACACCATCATCCTAAAGCCAGCTCAGTGCATGTGGTATCCTCCGAAACCACTGTGCTTCCCATAATTTGGGTACATGTCCCATTTCTGCAGCATGTCTCCCACAGCTGCAGCTGCCCCTGGCACTGGGCCATGCTCTGCATTTTCTGCAACTGGGAGTTCTGGTTCTGCATTAGTGCATCCCCAGGCTGCATCATCTCACAAGCTGCGCTGGAGCTCCCCTGAAGACCTGATACAACTCAAAATCACTCTCATGGTTTATCGTGTCTGTGCTTGTGACACTGCTGAAAGGAGAAACATGTTTAATAAGGGAGAATTTGGTTAAGAGGTGGGTAGGAGCCTGAAAAGACCATGTATAATTGTGCCTCTCCTAGGTTACTATAGCTCCAAGTAGCATTACTCCCAGGGAAGTGAGAAGTGTTGTGGCCTGGCTGAGTTACCAGGATGCACTGAACACACACCAAAAGCTGTTTTTCTTGCAGTGTAAATTGAAAGTTACAATATTTTGGTAGCTTGTCTTAAAGTTTACAGATCATATCATGTTTTCTGAGCAGTGCTATCATGAGGTGTCTCCATTTTAAACAAAGCAAATGAAAATTCTGCAAGTGTCTCTTATTGTATAGGTATATCAAATATTTGTCAGAAAAATATTATACTTGCCTAATTAATTTTTCCTTAATTTTAGCATAGTAAGCTAAATTTGACTTGGCTTAAAAAATAGTCATTACCAGTGTACTTCTGGGTGTTTAGGTTTTTTTTCATATTCATTTATTGTAGCATGTCAATTCCTGATGTTGCATATTTTAAGAGGAAAAAAAAAAGACAGAAAGTTACTAGGGTAAAATCATTCTGGTTTAATTGTGGGATTAGAATATTCTCATAAGGAATTTTACACTTTTCTCTAGAAAAATATTTCAAATTATTTAATTGTCTTTAATTTGGTTTCCTAATTATATTGGGTGTATATCATTAAGTTTTCCCTGGCACACACATTTATAAATGAAAGGTAAGCTTTTTATTCAGTCAGCTCTTCTGTGGTTTGCAGTACTTTCCATACTTTGTAAGACAATTCAGAGCCACCATTTCATTTCTGATCTGTAATTATAGTAAACTGCCTACAGATATAGCCAAATTTAGCCATAAATGGAAATAATACACATATATGTATGGAGAGATAATTAGATTATACCAAGGTTGTGATTCCCTGCAGGAGAAACCAGAGTCTGAATCAGCGGCAATCCTTGCCAAGGCAGAACATGATCCCTCGGTGCAGGTGTTCACCATCTCCCTGTTGCTCCACTATGCAGTGCTACCAGTGCTCCACAAATCTACAGTGACATCTAGGTTGCTTTTGGAGTTTGTCCACACCTTTTCTAAGCAATGGCTTATTGCAGCTGGTTAAACAACACTCTAATCCCTAGCTTTATTTTGAAATTCTTGTCAACACCTGATATAAATCAGTTTTCTCATCCTTAAGAATACAACAGAAACAAACAGCAGTGAGTGATGAATCACAGCCATGCACTGCAGTAGAGAACTACTCAGTTCACATAGCTTAAACCAAAATAAAGGTCAAAGCATTTTAATAATGACATGAAATTAATCAGTGGTAGATGAACTGCTCATTTGGGATCATTATCAGTAATGCCACAGATAAATCACAACACTGAATTAATGTTGATAAGCACTTACAGAAAACAGCTTTAACTAATCCCCAAAAGTTATAGTCTCTCTTTCAAAAGTACACACACATACTGTACCAGAACATAGAGATTACAGTCCCCCTCTGCCCTATCTGAAGTGCACCCTTATCCTGCAGGAGATGTGGGTGCTCTCACCTCCTGGGACCCAGTGCTGCTCCCTGCAGCTGGTGAGGCTGCGCCCGTGAACTCAGGTGCATCCCATGAGGTGTGGGGCTCTGCCTGCAGCAGCCTGCCTGAAGGCAGACAGCTCATGGCCTTTGACTGGGACACTGCCCTGTCTGCATGATGATTTTCTTCTTTGCTAAGGTGAGTGGGTAAAGGGTGATGATTTTCTTGCATTTTAACATGATCGGTTTTGGGAAGGACACGCTGGTTTTATGTATTTTTTACACATGTACACTACAAATGATTCACTCACATTCCAGTCTTAAAAGGCAGTGTTACCCAGACCATTTGCCAAGGTTGGGCCATGCCGTCATCCTCTGTTTCAAGATAGATCTCAGTTTATTATCGTCAGTAGTCTTTTGTGTTGGCAGGATGTAGAACCATACCGTCCACCCACACCTTTGTGTACAGCAAGGCTGCTAAATGCAGTTCAAGTGTGATGAGATTGCTTCGTGCTCTTGACAGTTTAGGGGTTTTCTGTAAACAAAAATCCACATTCCCTTCAAGGAGCAAATACTTGTTCACAGAAAGTCTGATGAGCTTTCTGCAATGCACTGCAGACAGATGAGGCTTTGTTGTGTTACAAGGCAATTTGCCTAAGGAGCAGCCTCTGCCAGCTGTAGTCTCAGCTAAAATAACATATTCTGTCTGAATTGTTCCCCAGACATGGCTTCACTTGCATGAAACTCATTATACTCAGTAAAGAAGCCTTAGTAGCGTACCTGATGAGTGCTGTAGATCTAGAAAGCAATGACGAGAAGTGGCTGATTGATTTAGGTGTGCAGGAACCATGACTCAGTCCCAAGGCAGGCATCCCACCTGTGTTTTGGAGCAAGGAAGAGCTGATGTTCAGCTGATGTCTGCTGGTGAGTCCTCGTGGGTGGAGGCACTGCAGGCCTCTCTGAAGCCTTTTCTTACTGTGTGGTGTTCAAATGGCTTCTGGCTGTTTCATAACATAGCAGATCACTTGGGCATATATTCTCACCTTCCAGAGCTTACGACATAGAGTTTTCTAAATCAACAGAGGCCATTCTGCATAAAAGCCTTCTGAGTCAAATATCACTTCAGCAGTGTATCTGTGATGTCATTTCAGTAAGCTCAAAGCTTTATAAGGTCTTTTCTTAAATAGGTATGATGATCAAGACCAGGGTTTGTTCAATAAGATGTGAACTGGAGCATCTGTCCTTGTGCTCTGCTATTGCAGAACCTTGAACAGACACCTTTCTGTAAGGTATGAGCTACTTTTGAGCTAGGATTTTATGCAGTTAAATCACAGCCTGATGTTATAGTGGCAGAATTCAAATACTGCAAAAGTCACGTGAAAAGAACCTAAGTAGAGAGACAAGTCATTGACAGCTTGGTTTCCCTCTCCAGGCTCAGGTACAGACATCCCATTTCAGCAGATGGTGAACAAAAGTCCCATTTCATGTGGTACAGGGATGCTTTTTGGGAGAACTCTTTAACTCCTGGGATTCAAATGGAAGGATTTCAGTGCTCTAGTGCTAGAGACACCTCTGTAAGACATAAGCTGCCACATGCACCCCTGTCATTGAAAATGTCCTGTGTCATTGCTTTTGTCACCTGTTTCCTTCCATGTCTCATGTCAAAACAGTCACTCTAAACCAAACAAGAGGGATGTCTTGTGATAGACCCTATTCCCACAAACTATAGGGTGATCAGGAATTTGGAACAGATTTTGCTGTCTTCCAAACTGGGTAAGATATTAAATAGTGAAAGTTTCAACATTTTGTACTAGTTTTTGAAGCATCCTCAGGGCTACAAAAATATTTTCCTGAATCATCTGTAATACTGGTATTATCACTGCCTTGCACACTGCTCACGTGTTCTGTAAATGGAATTAAAGTGACAGAGCAAGTAAATGTATAACTGGATTATAGCAGATTAGTGGCCCAGTGTTTGTAATCTCATCTCACTTCTTGCTTTAGCATTTCTCATAGTGGCACTTTTGCAGTGTCGTGTTCCTATACGTGGTTCATGCTGTAAATAGTCATGAATACAGCATGAGTGGAGTGTAGCTCAGTATAACAAAATGAAAGCAGTAATTTCCAGGCAATTACTGATGTTACAAGGGTCTCTTTGCCACAAATAGAACAGAGAGAGTGAACTAACCTGGCAGCTTTTCAGATTCAATGTGTATTGAGAGGAGTTGTGACCCTGTGAGGTGCTGGCTGCTCTGAACTCTCAGTAGCCACTGGTACTCTGCACATCGCAGACAGTACTTGGCATCCAGGTACTGCAGCATCAGCTTCTGTGCTTGTAAATCCAGTGAGCTGGAAAATATGAAGTCACTTCATGTTTCTAAAATGTTTCCTAGTAAAAAGTCTTTTTACCTTCTCATTAGAAATTTTTAAGTGTGATTTTTTGATCTCTATTGGCTGTGTTCCACGTTTCCAAGTTATACTGAGGAATGCTAGAAATACATTTTTATAAATTTATTTTTTTGATTAGTCTTCTGCTTGAAGTCTTGTGTAATTAGGAAGGAGACGATGAAGTCATTACTATAATTTCTCCACCTAAAAGCTTCAGTACCTAGTGGAACTGCGTTAAATGTCTTTTCTAGAACCCAAGCCTCATTACATGTACCTTAATTTACATCACACATCCTGTAAACACAACCTTGTCATCACTTCACTGCTTAAATACACTAGTGGTACAGTAGTATGACGCTGCTTTGCTCTCTCTGCAGCTCACAGAGCATAACTTTCCCCTGTGCTGTGTGTCCATCACCTCATTTCTAAAGCTGGTCTAAGTCAATTCAGCTGATGGTGGTCTGAGTGTGGATTCACTAGGACTTCAGTACCAATTGAATAGTTCATGTAGTCCTTGTCTACAAGCTTAACATGGTACATCCCACCAAGAAATCTGTAGCCTCAACTCTTCCAAGAAGGAGAGCACATATTAATTTTTCTGTGCCAAGGAAGAAGATTGGCATTGGTGACTCCTCATGAGTCTCAGAACTGGGGCCAACAAATGCTGTCTCTGAAACTCAAGATGTAAGTTACAAGGATCTTTGGTATATTCATTGTATTATAACAAAAAGAGAGAGCATCTTGAGAAATTTTCACTGAAGCTTAGTAATCTTAGCAAAGTTCACGTGAGGAAGGTTTAATATGCTCCTGTAGATCATGTGCATTGCAGTAAATGTCATCCTCTTTTCTCCCAAAATGGAAAATGGCCTGCATGTTATGAATCGGGAGTACAAAATCTGTAAAAGTGTACTGAAACAACCTTGAAAAAGCTGTAGCAAGAGCATTCCTTCTCAGTCCAAAATGTGTATCTGTGCCAACTTGGTGGAACAGAGTGGCACTTTGTTGATGAAAATAAGCACCAATTACTCAATGCAATTCTGTCCTTAATTTTTCATGCCCCCTGACAAATTCTTTCGGTAGGGGTTTTACTTCTCTATTTAGAAAGACAAGGGTGGCTGACAAATCAGGGCTGATGATTAAGGGTGGGAAAGTTCTTGGGTCATCCTGTCTAAACAGCAGCTTAAAGCAGAATTTTCTTCGTAGATTAATTCCTCTATTGTTGTGGTTTGGATTTGTTTTTTTTATAGTCTCGTTTCTTCCTAGAAAGTTCTAGATGCCAATCCCGGCTCACTCAGCCTATGCCTTGACCTGTTTGTGTACTGTGTGATAATTTCTAGCCCTCAACTACAATGTTTTCTCTAGGTCAAACTTGGCTACTGCTCCCTCTTAGATAGCTTTGCAAGTACAGTAGCCTTTCCATTACCTCTGTCTTCTATCTATGTACACTGGAGGTAATGGTGCATATTAGCATATCCCTTTTGATCTTCAGCTCCACAGGTCGAGATTACTTAACCTTTCCACTCAGAGTTTCTGAACTAGTACATTTATTATAACATTTTCACAAGGGTTTGATTTGCTTTAATTAGGCATACTTTGTTCTTCTATGCGAGGCCTCAAAGAGAAGAGTCTTATTAAATTCCATTGAATTAGTAATTACAAAATAAGCAAGTTTAGAAGCGATGTTTGGAGTTTATCCAACCTTTGTCTCAAAGCAGAACCAAATACAGCATGTTGCCCAGGACACTTTCTTCAAGGATGGAGACCCCACAGCTCTCTGGGCAACCTGATCATGTGCTTAACCACTCTCAACATTAAAAATTTTGTTTATCTCTTCTGTACTTTACCAGCTTGATGATAAGGAAGGTATGGGAGACAATGTCTATCTGATAGCTTAAGACAAGTGTTTTCTATT
Organism: Dendrocincla fuliginosa; assembly: GCA_035047845.1. Classification (NCBI taxonomy): domain Eukaryota; kingdom Metazoa; phylum Chordata; class Aves; order Passeriformes; family Dendrocolaptidae; genus Dendrocincla; species Dendrocincla fuliginosa. The sequence continues at coordinate 75,824,403 of JAWWMO010000083.1, read as the reverse complement.
GCTAGATGACTACCTTTATGTGCAGGTAAACTTGATACTGTCTGTCACATGTGATGAAGGTACTACTGAAAGTTTTAAGGTAGAATAGTTTTCCAGTGAATTCTGGCAAAAGGTGCTCATCCTTCCTAGAGTTCAAGAAGCGTTTCTGCAGGTGCCAAGAGCCAGTGCTGAGCCTCAGGAATTCTCTGCACTGGGGACAAAGAACAACTATCCCTTAAGCCAGTTCTCAATAATGTTACCAGCTATGTTACCAGCTGACAATAATTGCCTGCTTGAGTCCTAATATTTAATGATGAGGATGATCATTTATCATCTCTGTCACATCTGAAATGGATCTTGAGTTGATGTACTGAAAAAAACAAACTATGCAAGACCCCCATGACAGGAGAACAGATTTGAAGATACCTGCTTTTTAAGTGGAAATTAAATTTCATGGGCTCTTTGTTTGAAGTGTATTAGAGTTATTTCATAGAATCACAGAATGGTTGAGGTAGGCAGGGATTATCTGGTCCTGTTCAAGCAGGTCCACCTAGAGCCGGTTGACTGGGACCATGTCCAACTGGCTTTCGTATATCTACAAGGATGGAGACTCAACAACTTTCCTGGGACACCTGTGCCAGTGCTGCTTCTCACAATGAGAAGTGTTTCCTGATGATGTTGAGGTGAAAACTCCTGTGTTTCAGCTTGTCCATTGGCTCTGGTCCTGTTCTTGGGCACCACTGTAAAGAGCCTTGCTCCACCTCCTGTACACCCTCCCATCAGGTGTATATATATATATATATATATGTATTCATGAGACCACCCTGACAAGTTCCCTTTTCTCTTAGGCTTTGTGAAGAAAAGGGCTTTTCTCCTCATCTTCCTCTTTCTTTGCTACAATGCCAAATGTATCTCGATTCCAAATGCTGCTTCTGCTTCTGTCCTGTCTTAAAGTCTACTCCCTAAGATATTGCCATAAATGGGTGATACTAAATCTGAGGATAAATATAAAATTTCATACAGAGCTAGTGATGGTGTTTTGTGTAATTAGCCTAGGTTGACATGAAAAATAAGAGGCTGAAAGATTTAGATGATGCCATTGTTCTTGCTTTGAATAAAAACTCAGTGATTGTGTAGACATAAGCATCATATTTTCTTTTTTTTGCATAATGATTTTAAGTCAAAATGACATTAAAACAGTCAGTGAATAATTTTGTTTATCTCATTTCTCTAAATTAGAATCACAATGGATTGAAAAGGAAGAATTGCACTCAGTTAATATTTTATGCACAATAATGCAATTATTTATTGTGGCATTCAGTAGACTGGGAAGTTATTGAAATTGCCATAAATACAGAGTGCTGAATTCTTGACTTACTTGCATGTATGTACATCTGATACTCCTCAAATGTCAGAGTACCATATGCTGTTGCATATAAATAGCAATCTGCAATTTATACATCACAAGTCACAGACACAGCAAGTGGGACCTCAGACGGCAGGGCTGGGTTTCAGAGGGTGGCTAATGTGCTGCTTTTGCAGTTTTAAGGACCATCTGTTTTGACACTGCTTCACACTGGTGGTCAGGAATCCATATAACTTAGTGCACTTGGGCTTCAGCCAGTCACATTTTTCTTCTAGGAAAAAGCTGCCAGTGGCCATGTCTCTTTCCTAGCTTAACTCCCAAATTTCCCATAAACAAAGTTTTAATCCTTGTGGTTCTGAATAAGCACTATGTGCTTGCTCAGTGTTATGTGTATATTGCGTGTGTGTGTGTGTGTGTGTAACAAGAGGGGACTGCTGACTGTCACTCCAGGGCTCTCATAACGCGAAGTGTTTATTATGAAAAATCCTTGGTTTATGTATCTTCACTGGAGACATGTTGGATAAGTTAGATTGTGCTGGTGTCCTGGGTTTCTGCTTTGGAGGCCTATGCTTCTTTTCTTTCATCCCCTCCAGAGTGTTCCTATCACCCAGGTCCCAAAGGTGATTTGTTGGGGAATTGGCTTTGGCCAGCTCTTTGCTGAATGCATTCTTTTGTCTGTCTGCATAGTGGTAACATTGTGGGCTTGTAAGAAATGTAAAACTGTGGATTAAGTGAAGTTTTCTACTATTCCTTCAAAAAACTCTGGAGACCAGCTTTGCTTTTCTCAGTTTGGCCATGTATCAGAAGGGAGAAGGGATGCAAGCCTAGAAATTTGCTCTCAAAACACAAGAATGCTTGCCAGGATGCTAGCAGGTGCTTTTGAAGGAATCTCATTCCTGGAAAGGAAAATAAACTTTGGAAATTGAAGCATAAATGGATCTGAACTGATAGGGAGCAGGTGTTGCAGGCTGGCCTTCACTTATGCTTTGCACAGTTTTACTGATTTTCTATACTCCATGGCCATCCTACAGATGCAGGCAGGGCTCTTGATGGAGTCCCTCCTAATCTGCAAAAACATTAGTCTGTGAGTAAACACTCCTTTGTAAAGTCAGGAAATTTGTTACTGCCTCAGTGTAAGTCTCCCACGGGATTTAAGAGAGCTCACTGAAATCACACTGGAGTGAGCTATGACATGGTAACTTATTAAGCAGTTTTTTAGAAGAAGGTTATATTCACTTGTCTATTTGCAGCATTTTTTGTTGTTGTTTCATTATCGCTCCCTTATTGATAACTTAGCTGGTAGAGGGATGTGTCTTCTGCCTTGACATATGACTCATCAACTGGGACACCGAGAGGGCACTTGCAGGTATCTCACAGGACAATCCAGAAGGAGCTGGAATGAACCAAGCTGAGCTGGAATTGGCTTTACCTTTTCATTTTGTTTTCTGTTGTTTGGTGGCACTTTTTTTAATCTAGAGGCCTCTTCTTGTGCTGCGTACAACTCCGTCTCATAATTTGGAGGTTTATCTCTTCCCAGATTATCAGCAAAGCTTTCAAAGCCTGCAATCATTTAAGGAAGGGTATTTGGACTCTTCTAAATTGTATTGATTTAATGGAGAGAGATCATTTACAAGAACATGTAGTGACAGGACAAAGGGGAATGGCTTCACAATGAAAGAGAGTAGGTTTAGATTAGATATACAGAAGAAATTCTTCCCTGTGAGGCTGGTGAGGAACTGGAACAGCCTGCCCAGAGAAGCTGGAAGTGTTCCAGACCAGGTTGGACTGGGCTCTGAGCAACCTGCTCTAGTGGAAGGTGTCTCTCCCCACAGCAGAGGTGTTGGAACTAGATGGTCTTTAATGTCCCTTCCAACCCAGGCCGTTCTGTGATTCTATGATCTAAACTTGAGTGTTAAGATAGAAGTGTAACTTCATGGCTTTAAATCTCTCATTACTGTTTCTTCTTCTGTTTGGCATTTGCTTACTGTTTGTTTCTCCAGTTTTGGAGGTCAAATTGTGGATCCCCTGTTGATTTGGAAGTGAATAGTTTCTGAGAGTTTCATGCTTTTAAAATGCCAACAGATGATTATGAAAAGCAATGTTCTTTTACTCACGTATGGTGAATATGCTGGAAACAGTCATTCTTGGGGGAATTATTTGTCTAACTGTAGCATTTGCTACCAACTGGATGCAAGTCATCTTGATTACACAACAAAGTGATTATATTGTTAGCTTTTCCCAGAGGCAAGCATTCCTCTGCTTTGTATATTATTTTCCATTTAGAGTCACGCACATCTAAAAGAGCTACATTTCAGAGCTCTGAGGGTCCTCTTGGTTTTGATCCACGTGAACTGGAGATTTTGAAAACGTTTCCCTCCCATAAATTTATTCCAGTAACTTGTCTTGAAGTTCTATAATAATGTAAACTGATACATCTTTTATTCCAAATTCTTCCATTTTTTGCAAGGTGAAATAGTGGAACAGCTACATTTGACTGGAACAGCTAACTGGATTTCTTCATTTTGAAGTTGGGGAGCCATTAGGTATTTGTTCCAGTTTTCTATATAAATTGCAAAGATGCATTTGCATCAACACAAACTTAATGTCAGCATATCATTCAAAGACAGAGTAGGATCTCTTTGCCCCAGATCAGTGTCACTCTAAGTGACTGGTTCTGGCCATGTGTGTATATCTTGAGAGCCAGTATCAAGCAACGTACACTCATCTTCTCTACATTTATGTTGTTAGTATTAAATGAAAAATGAAAACCAATGGATTAAAAAAAAGGGGAACAGAAATGTAAATGATGTCTGGTCAGGTGGAAAGGTGTTTTACCTGACAATATTTTGACCTTGCAGTATCTTAGAGTAACTCAAAGAAAAGGCAGAATGTAGTTGTAAGGCTGTTTCGCTGAAACAAGTCATTCTCTGGATGAATTGGGAATGTTTTTTGTAATCACCAGTATCAGGCTCCTTGGTTAATTAAGACTTCTAAAAGCTTATCAGGAGATGAGGGAAGGATGAAAGCAGGCTCTTTAATATATGGAAATTAAGCAAACTTGCTATCTTTTTGTTGTGTTACTTAAGCATGTTGTAAATGCTTATTTTCATTTTAGCCACATTTGGTTTGCACTTTTCAGAGCAATGCATTGAGCAGAACAGATCCCTGTAGGTGTGATAATCCTTAAAATGGGGGATGATGAAATGCCATGTGTCTGATCCATTGAGAATCCAGCCCTGAGAACCCAGCAGGACAAAGGATGCTTCTCCTCAAAGTGGTATGGATTAGATTGGGAGGTGGTAACTCCAGATTTGGAGGTAGATGGGGGGTTCTTCACTGACCAGTGGGTTCATCTACATTGGCATTTTTGTTCAAGTCCAAAGCTCGCTTTTGAAATGCCTCTCCTGCTTATCTTGGTTTAGTTACTACCACAACATATACGAACCTAGTTACCCTCAGGTGAAACTAAAGCCAAAAAGTATGTCCTGGAAGGACACCTAAAACACCAAAGGCAACCTCAACTGAGGTTTGGGGATTAAATTAAATATTGGCTAAAAAAGAACACTCACTTCCCAGGCCTGTGGATGTTGGGGTTTCAGCAGTATTAGTTTTGCTCCACAGAGCTCCTCTTTCTGGGCTGCACTCCTTGCTAATGTAAATATAAACTAACTCAGCTGGAGGAGCTCCCTGGCATACCATAAGGAGTTGGGAGAGGATCTGACCTGAAGGGTTTAAATAGAGCTTGTACTCAAGCATGTATGGAATTCATTTTGGGGTTACATATTTACTGAACTTGGAAAAAATGCGCCTTCCAATCTGTCTATCTCATTTCTCAGAAATGATGCACTCTGAAACTCTTTTCTCAGAGCTCATGGGCTAGTATCATCAGTGGTACTGAAGGCAAAATTAAGATGCTTTGACTTCCTAAACTAATAGTGAATTATGTTTTTACTCTCCCCCGCTTCAGTATTCATATTTTTAGCTCCGTTCAAAAATATGGGAATAAATTTAATTCTTGCCATGTGGCAGCGGACAAAGTCAGTAGGGGGGAAATTAGTTCCAGCGTTTGACAAATACATTATAAGGAAGAATTATTTGCTTAATAAAACTATAACGATTACTTCAGTTGAAGTGCTGTTTGACTTTAAGCATCTAGTGTGAATATGCCAGGAATGCAAGATTAGGTCTCCAAATATATGTGGAGGAGTTTATAGGCTAAAGAAAACTGGTGCTTGACAACACAGAGTAGTTACACCAGTATAATCCAAGGTGTAAAATGTTACACAGAAACTACTATGAAATGGTTTCAAATTTAGGTTAACTTATCCCTCTTCTACAATGCCTCTAGTCTTATACAATAGGTACAGTTTCTTATTACATTCTATAGGATGTTTTTAAAAACTATAAAAGGTTATTTTAAGTTCTTTGGAACTGTTCCTTCCAAGAGCATGTGGATGTGATTACTTCATAAGCTCCAAGACTGCTCATTCTTACAGTGACAGATGGAGCTTTGTCACAGGTCTTTGCTGTCAAAAAGAAAGTTGCATGACCTACAAGATATCACAGGATAAGAAATCAGTTTTCATCTTTGTCACGGTGTTCTTGTTCCTTTGACCTCAGTTTTCAGTCTAATTTTCTGTATTGGCAAGAATAAATTATCTGGTGAGAGGGAAGCAGTAGCTCTAACCTATCTTAGGTTTATTTCATCTGTTCCATGTGTGTGTTGGAAACAAGCTGGTGAAGTACAGACTAAATGAAATCATTATCTAGTTGCCACTGAAGGTGAATAGTATATTGTGTCATTATCACTGTGAATGTTTGTCAACTGCAATGATGTTTCATAAAGGACCCTTTAGGAATCACATAATATTCTGTGGTAGAAGGGGGATTGAACCTGCAACTTCAGTGTTATTAACATCATGCTCTCACCAGCTGAGCTAATCTCATCATACCTTACAGTATTTGTTAACAGGTTGCTAGACTTCCCCTTTGCCTCTAGAAGCCATCTGTTTGCATTGAGTCACAAAATTGCTGATATATGGAGGAATGGGGTAAAATTTATGATACTGGAGCTTCAGTATATTTGGAAAACTGAAAACGAACAATTTCAGAAGTTTGGTCAGTATTCAAAATAATCTTGAAAAAGCAGGAGATTAAGGAGAGAGAAGGCATAGCATTCTCTAAGGAGACAGGTGTAGGGAAGATGAATGAATTCTATAAACATGGATGAAGAAAATAAACGTCCAGGCAGCTAGCTGTATGGCACATGGGAATTTGGGCAATACATGGAATCACATAGTGAATACCTCAGCCTTCACAGACTGTTGAAATCTGAAAGGTTGACAATGTGGTTTCCATGAAATATAGGTGAGAAGGAATCCACTTCAGCTGCTGCTGGTGAGGTTAGGTGGTGTGTGGTGCTCAGTTTGGAGCATTGTGCTTTAAAAGAAAATCACACAGATTGGAGAAAATTTAAAGGAAAAACTAGGAGAACTGTGAATATTAGTAGCACAACCAGGAAAAAAGGCAAATGCATGTGGTAAAACCTTACAGGAGGAATGGAGATGTCTCATTCTTCACAAACTTAAGACGAGAGGGCAAGAAACGCCTTCGTATATGAGGCAAGTAAGAGGAAAAACTTAGAAACTTGATACAGTGGCAGCACTGGGACAGGCACCTCAGTGAGCTGAGTAATAGCTGTTAAGAACAAGGCAGACATGCACATCAGAGATGGTTTAAGTGTACTTGGTGTTCTTGGAGAGAGATGAGAGAGCTCATCCAACTTTATTTCTCATTCTGTGTGTTCTTCATTGTACCTACAATCATGTAGGTATGTCTACTGGGCAACCCTTTCCTTCTGGCATACTTGACTGCTGCAGCCTAGCACGAGTTTGCATAGTGAGTTTTGTTCCAGCTGCCTCTTTGTTATCTCAGCCTGTCCAGTTCCTCCCAGCCTCCTGGGACTGGGAGGAACCGCAGTCAGTAGGATAGCTTAGCCTGAGAGAAATGCCTGAGGATGTTTGCAATGTGGATGATGCTGCCTTTTTTTTTTTTTTTTCTGTAGGTATAACTTTTTCTGGAACTTTGTCCATGCCCATGGCCTTAGAAAGAAAATGGCTGTGTTGTAGCCTGCAGTGCTAGCTAAGTCCTTTTCCTGCTCTCATCTAATGGCACACAGCCATATTTGAAACCTGTCTGTCAAATTCACAACTCTCTTCTTGAATCAGCCAGCGTTGTTCCCCCTGTAGAAGCCTATCAGCTGCTTCTGTTCCCCTTTGCACTGTTGACTGTAGCTGCTACAGCCATTAACTTCCCCATGTCATTACTTTCCCAAGTCTCTGTAAGAGGAGTATTTCCTTGGTATGCAGAAAGTTGATGGTATTGTGGTAAAAATTGAAGTCTATAACCACATTGCACTTAGTAAAATATGTAATAGCTATGCAACACTTATTGAAGAGATGCTAAGTAAGTGATGTTTTGGTACTCTGGGTAAATGCTTCTTGCACACATTGCTTTGCATCTAATGTTTACAAAAATGGCAATTGCTTTCAATTTTTTTCAGCTATACTGACTTTTCAGAGCTTGAACGCAGTTTGGTTTTTTTCTTGCCTTAGCTTTGCTAAAAAACGCAGTGGTGACAGCAGATCAACACAAAGAATCCTTTTTAGTTGTCAGATAAGAATCTGAAGTTTGACTGCTATTTACAAAAATTCTCATTTTAATTTTGGTAACTTGAAGAGCTCAATATAGGATTCACTTTTAGAAAGATTCACTCACAATACCATGGTGGAAGGTGTGGATGAATGGAGTCATGCCTTAAGCATGGAAAATGGTTTCAATGTTAAAAAGTCCGTGCTGGGATGCAGACATCAAGTGGCCTGTGTTAGTGTGCATTGCTGGAGTAATGAAAATACTGTTTTCTCTCGCTGGTTCTGAAATCAGAGACTGCATATTGTTGTCAATGCCAGAAGGAACAAGACTAGGTCTTGGCTTCAATCATATATATTTAAAGGGTTTTTTTGTCCCCAGATGTATGTATTAATTGGGAAACAAACAGGGGAGAAAAAATTGTTTGAAATAAACCAGATTCCTAATGGAATAAGAAAACTCCCTCTAGTGCATTTTCTCCGTGTCAGCTTTTATAGTTCTGTTTCTGGCACACATCTTTTGAGATTTCTTTAAAGATTGCTAAGAAATTTTCTCTTACATCAAAAAACAACTTTCAGATCCCGATCAAAGCTTTAATAAAAGGCATCTTTCACAGAAAATTGTAGGCAAAGGAACAAGAGGTTGTAAGGAGGGAAGTGCAGGCTGCTTTCTAATTTGTTTTTACTTTCTAAGATCACCAAAATGTAAAGCTGCATTCAGGCTTGTAAAGAGTTGTTTTTTCAGGAAGTGTAATGCTGGTATAGGGAATGTATGTGTGAAAATTTGTATTGAGAACTGTAACCAGTGACTTCATTTGCACTCGCAGCGTTGTGTTTATTAATACTACATTGTCATTAAGTTGCTCTTTCTCAGACTGATACAGTGTGTTAACTAGCACTCAGTAAACGGTGAACAAAACTTGCAGGGAACTCTTAGAGGTTCAGGCTGTGCTGCAGGAAGCCCCTCCCAACACCACTTGAAAAGCGTGGAGTATGTAGCAGACCAAGTGTTTTGCTGAAGCTTTAAATGCTAGCAAAAAGCTTTCCAAGTTTTTCCTGGCAGAAAGGCTCCTGGACTCACCTGCTCTTTTTTCTTTTCCCCTTAGGGGTGTACAACAAACAGTAAGCAGGAATACCTCTGTACGGAGTTCAGCTGAGCTACCAGCAAAATTCCTGCCTGAGAGTGTATTGCATTACAGGCTCAACAGACCAGTAATGTGTTCTCGACTGTCTTATTTAAACACAGTGGCAACACTACAGTCTTTTTCCAAAATACTTCGTGGTGGGGAGACAGGGTGCACATTTATGTGTGTGTATGTGTCTGTCTGGACGTCCGTGCCCCAGAGGTTTCAGATGATGCACCTTCAGGACTGAAGGTAAAAGAAACACAGGATGCACATCTGGAACTGCTATACTAATGAGAGAATTAAGAGAGCACGAAGCAAGAGTGGTGCATACCCATAAAAAAGAAGGTCAGGCCTTTTTTAGCTCTAGGTCTAAATTAAAAACCACATTTTAGTAATTCATTACACACCCAGAAGGTCTAAGGTATTGAAGGTCTAAGGTATTCACAGTGCCCAGGAGTGATGAAGGAATGCCACTTCTGATCCAGAATGAGTGGAGATTAGCCGTATTAGCTTGGTGCGTTGCTCACTGGGGGAAGGGGGAAAAATCATGGAGCATTAAGTGCTTTTCTATGCTTAGGTAGAAATGAAGACTAGGGAAGACTGTAACCCTGCAGAAATTTTTAGGTGTTTTAAACAGTAACTGACTAAAAATGTATGTTTTCAAAATATGCTGGGCCTTACAGACCAGTACTCTCACAGTACTAAAAATTGTTTATAGCAGATGTTAAAAATTTAAAATTTTTGCATTTGATTTTTGTTCTGTCTTTTCTGTGGAGAAGAAAGAAGTGTTTGGTGTTTTTATTTTATAATTTTGTCTTCCTTTTGTGCTGTTTTTTTTGTGTAAAAAAAATCAACCAACCAAAGAGGCCAAAGCAAATGAAGAAGTAAAAAGAAATAGATGTAGTAGTGGAAGATGCATCTAGTACTTGAAAATACTGTTTATTATTTTTTATTAGAAACTTTCTTGTCTTAAAATCCCAAGAAAGAGCAAAAAGTAAAGGCTCCAAGTCCGCCACATCTTCTGCACTTTTAACTTCAGGCACTTTCTCTGGTTTTGGTGATAATGTGAGGGAGGTCAAGCATATGGTGAGTCCTTGCAAAAATTTATCTCGGGGACTGTTGCCTAAGTGTTCTGTGGAGTCAGTGCTTGTCTGCAGGAACCTGGCTGCTGCTGGTGTTTTGGCTTTTTTCTCTCCAGCTGTAAATCTCATTTTTAAAAGACTGGTGTATACCAGACGCTTTCCAAATAACACTCCTCAGTGCAATTATTTGCAATAGCTGCCAGGGGGGTATTAGGAGGTCTCAATGGGAGTAGAGTTTCTGCAAAACCCACTCTGCATGAAGATATGGTTCTTGCTCATAAGCACACAAATCCCTGTGTTAGGTCCGTGTAGCCACAGCACAGGCTCCGAAGCCTTGGAGAAAATGTTTTTTTCCTGTCACTTGCTGAAATAATAAGTTTCTAAGTAAAATAAGATGCAGAAGAGAAAGAGGGAAGGAGCTGGGCAGCACAGGTTTTTTCCTACATGGTGTGAGAGGATGATTTTGAGCTCTCTGCAATTCATCTGCGTGATTTTGAGTAACCTGCAGGACTTTGTGTCTTGGGTTCTTCAGCTACATAGTTGTGCCTCTTTCCCTTGCAGACACACTGCAAATGCAGAGCTGTGGTTGCTGCTGTTGTTGCTAGTGAGATCAGAGCAGGCCTGCACTGGGCTAAGTAAAAGCTTGGCAGGGAAGTTTATGTGCAATGATCAGTTTCATCTAAAATATACTCAATTATTTAAAAAACTCTGCCTAAACCCAGGGCAGGTTTGTTGAACACATTTCTGGCTATACCTTGCTTAGCCCTTATCTGTGCTGTCACAGTCACAGACCTGCAGAATCAATGTTAATTAAGGAGATGCCTTTGTATGCTTTCTTGAAATGCCTGAACACTGACATGATTGAAGGAGATGCAATGTGCTAAAAGGGTTGGTGCTCTAAAATGACTGTTCTTACTCTAGTAAGTGAAATGTTATTCTACTGGTCACTAAATTGTGGTTCCTGTATTCATCTCTGGGTAGTGCTTTCCTTTATAATGAATTTGTGTTGAGATCTGAGAGTTCAGAGATGGAAGGAGTGTGCTCAGCATCAGCATTTGTCTCATACACTGCTTGTATCTTGTGTAGTGTAGTACTAAAATAACTCAGTGTCTAAACCTATTGCCCATGGTATTTCCATGACTATCAAAACGATACCCTAGTTGTCTTCCAGTCTTTTACTGGGTTTGCTTGGAGAATTGGGAGCAGGAGTAGAAATTACTTGTGGCCAGCAATGTCAGCAAAAGGGAAAGCAGTTGAAATAACGTTACAGCAAAGGTAACCTTTCTTAGCAGCAGAGGATCTTGATTTTTGTGCCTGATTTTTGACACAAAAGCGAAATGAAGAAAGTAAAGAAGTAGTAAATTGTTCTGGGGAGGGAAACTACTTGGTTGACTACTTTCAGTGTGACAATTAGCCCTAGAAATAAGTGTGTGTAAATGTTGTGCAACAGCTCTCCAAGTTTCTAGTCATGCTGTTTCTTCATCACTTAGATTTCTAGGCTTGTTTTTTCAAACTCAACTGAAGTTCATTTTAGTCCATTGGAAAGGAATGCTTTCTGTGTGCACATGAAGAACTAATCACAGTGTTCTTGGTTAAACTGCTGAGTTTCAGTTTGCATGAGTGAAAAATGAACTTCTTTAATGACACACTGAAAATGAGTGTATGAAGTTGTGCTTCTCCCATCTGCCCAGGTCTGGTGAAGCAAGCGATATTTCCCTTGTGAGCTCTCCTTTGGCCTCCCACTTTATGGCTGAAGGAGCTGAAAGGCAAAGGACCACAGTATTCTGCTCCTAACAGCTCATAGCTGTGCCAAGGTTATGGGCAGTTACTCTCTGTCATAAAAAGCCTCTGATTCAAATGTACTAATTTCTTGCAGTATTTAGTTGAGAGTATAAAGAATTAAAATCCCTGAATTTCCATTGTTGTCTCCTCTTCATTACGGGGCTCAGAACCGCAGCCCCTCCTTTGTTCATGTGGCTTTTGAAACACGTTTTCTCACTCTCACTGATAAAAATGACTGCTCAATCCCCAACAAACCCTAAAGTCCATCATACTCTGTTAACAAATGGACTAGTGGGATGCTGTGCTGTGCAGAGAGCTCTGCATCTAACTGAAACTGTGTGTTCTATCTTACAGATTCCGACCTGAGCATGCGAACACTCAGCACGCCCAGTCCAGCATTAATATTTCCACCAAATTCCCCTGGTTTCCAAAATGGCAGAGGTTCGTCTACGTCTTCATCCTCAGTCACTGGGGAAACTGTTGCCATGGTCCACTCACCACCTCCAACCCGTCTTACCCATCCTCTCATCCGGCTGGCATCCAAGCACCAGAAGGAGCAAGCCAACATCGACCGGCTGCCCGACCACTCCATGATCCAGATATTCTCCTTCCTGCCCACCAACCAGCTGTGCCGCTGTGCCCGCGTGTGCCGCCGCTGGTACAACCTTGCCTGGGACCCCCGGCTTTGGAGGACTATTCGCCTGACTGGAGAGACAATCAACGTAGACAGGGCTCTTAAAGTGCTGACCCGGAGGCTTTGTCAGGATACTCCCAACGTATGTCTCATGTTGGAGACGGTAATTGTTAGTGGCTGCAGGCGGCTCACAGACAGAGGACTCTACACCATTGCCCAGTGCTGTCCAGAACTGAGGAGGCTGGAGGTGTCTGGATGTTACAACATCTCCAATGAGGCAGTCTTTGATGTTGTGTCACTGTGCCCAAACCTGGAACACCTGGATGTGTCAGGTAATAGGAAATGTTTCAATACAGATGCCTCTGATTCTGAAAGCATCATGCTTGTCAAACCCCACAAGTGCACACTTTCCCTTTCTGTGTTGTCTTTCCAAGTAGAAAGACAGCCTCTGAACACAGTGCCTGTGAGAGAGGCACCACTAGAATCACAGTGCCCCTAATGCCAGCAGCACCTCTGGAGTCGCCAGGCCTCCTCCAAAGGAAGAGAAGTAGCAGCGATGGCCTGTTCAATAGCATGAATACTTTTTACAGATTTTTTGCACAAAGAAGCCATACAAGGGCCCATGTTGCAGTCAGTGCTACATCATGTGGCAAAAACTAGTTACTTCAGCAAAATTTGGTTTATCTTTTTCACACACACACACGCACACACACATATATATAATTTATATGTAGATTATATGTATGCATCTGTAGTCTGATAAGTGAATTGAGGAGGAGCTCAGGCTGTTTTTCTGGGCATTAGTATCAGTCATCATCCCTAACTAATCTTTGAGGTTCCCTGGTTTCCACTGCTAACATGACTTAGCTAGCTTGGATTTTTTTTCCTTTCTTTTTCTTTTTTAAAAAAGCTGCAGTTGCAGCTGTTTAGGTCAGCAGAAATGTTTTAGGCAATTCTCCTCAGACCTGCACCAGGGAAACAAAATGTTTTTCTGAAGGTCAGCCATGCAGAATTTCCTCTCTGCAGACAGGCTGGCACTGAATGGAAAGGATGTAGCCAAGCAGAGCACTGAAGTAAATTTGCTGCTCAACATTTATTTTGTGGTTGCCTTTGTTATCAGTCTAATGCAGTTATTAATCATCTAAAGCAGAGTTGCCATTGCAGAGGTACCAGTGGCAATAGGCAGGATAAAGTGGGGTAGGAAATTATGCTATTGAGTCATTGGTATCCAGATAAACTGATTTTTCAAAGGCTACCTATCTGGTGTGCACTGTTTTGCTTTCTTTTCTCTGCCCCTATATTTTATTTTTTTAAGCTAATTTATCCAGCTCTCTCACCTCATTCCCAGGGTGGCAGAATGCCATGGAAGGCATAAAAACAAATAGCAGCAAATCAGAATTATTCAGTTCTTGTGTTTGCTTTCTGAAACCACCAGGTGATAAGCAGTCTCTGTGGGACTCCACCGGAGTCCTGTCCCATGGAGTCTTTTTGCAATGACCCTGCATATGAATTCCTTACTGTTGGTACCTACTGACATTAGTTCTCGATTGCTAACCACACATTCAAGTTGAAGCATCTCCAGCACCAGGAGAAAATGTATGTACCTGTGTGATTTAGACCTAGAGCCTTGAAGCTCACACTCTGAACATACCTGGGAGTTAGTAGGTGGCTGAAAATGCTTTGTTCCACAGCTCCTATTGATAGATATACTGTAGGTCAAAGGTGGATTTTTCAAAAGAGAAAAGGAAAATATAATAACAGGTATTGAAATAGGTTCTTTTGGGGTTTGTTTTCATTTGTGGTTTTCTCAAACCTGTCACTTTTGAGACCTAGAAGGTGGTGTCTGTCCCTAAGAGCTCATCTGTTTGGTAGAAGTGTGTAGAGGGCAAATAAAATACCCATCTTCCTTGAATTTTGTCTTATCAATGAGATAGGAAAGTAATTTTAATCTCACTTTTATCTAAGTTGTTCTTTCTATTTGGAGCATGTGAAGGAAAAATCTTGGTTTAGAACATACTCAGAAGTCAGGCTGTTTGGGTTCAGATGTGGATTTTGCTGCATGCACCTGCATATGAATTGAGAATAATCAATCTCTGGGCTCTTGTTTTGAGTCCACTTTTTTCATTCCAGTGTGTGTAATTTTGGAGGAAGATTTGGAAGCAGGATTCCATTTTCCCCTCCTTCTCTCTGTGGTTATGAGGACAAAGCTTGCACCTCCATGCTCAAGCAATTCTGACACCTGAAGTGGTTCACTGGTTTGGTTCCATACTGAGCAAGAGAAGTTGGGTATGTGTGCTGCGGGTGATGCTAGTTGCTAGTTAATTAAATCCCAGTTCACAGTTGCCCATCTAGCTGAATCCTTTTGCCCCTTGGATGGCTACTTGGAGGCAAAAACGTACCAAAATCTTTAATGTCAGAACCAGATGTTCGTATTAAGAGTTTTCCACAGTGTAAGTTCTGTCACTCTCAGCAGTCTGTGGGCAGGTCTGAGATATCTCTAGAAGTTGGTTGAGCTTAATTGTATGTTATTATCTAAC
This sequence comes from Dendrocincla fuliginosa, assembly GCA_035047845.1. Lineage (NCBI taxonomy): Eukaryota > Metazoa > Chordata > Aves > Passeriformes > Dendrocolaptidae > Dendrocincla > Dendrocincla fuliginosa. Next base: position 75,809,249 of record JAWWMO010000083.1, on the reverse strand, counting down.
GCACTAGCCAACATTTTTTTCAGTCTGTTTGGAAGTTTCTCCTCCCTTTTAAAAATCAGTTATACCTACTTTATGGGAAAAACTGTTGCAAGAGCTTTGTTTTTACATTTTTTATTATCTAGGATAGAAAAATTGTTGCGGACCCAGGAACCTGTCATTTTTCCTAAAAATCAGGCAATTCTGTATCAGCATGGCCTTTTACTGGTGAAACCACTTTGAATATGCTTCCCATTAAATATTTTACAGTGTAGCCAAAGTAACTAGACAAGGCAATTCTGAGCTTGTCAAAACAGTGATCACACAGTGATGTATATGACTCCAGCCCTGCTGTGAGACTTCTGACCCATTCACTTTCTAATTACAGTCATTAAAACTTCTTGGATTCTCAGCAGAAGGAATGTTCTCCTTGGCCTAGTGGACGCATCATTCTCACTTAGCCAAATTTTTAAATTGAGTTCTGGTCAGAATTTAAAATATCCAGACTGACTCCTTAGTCCAGCAACCTCCTCAGCCAAATGCAATAGGTTCAGCAGAGCTCTGCCTAGATGCCAGCTTCTTCTGTGGAAAAGGTTCAAGGATTGGGACTCCCGTAGTGTATTTTGTGTCACCTACTCCAAAGAATATACTAGAGGTGAAATTTCCATGCCATTAGTATTGTACTGCTTTCCCTTAGAAAAAAAATCACTTTGCATTACTGATCATGTATGTAGTACTTATCTGAAGGCAAAAGTATTTCCAAAGATTGCACCATGGCATAGATGGTTCTGAAACACAGTCAGAAGAGGAAACAGCATTCAGTTTTAAGGTGTTTGCTGCTTTTAGGTGTTTTGCTTTAAGGTTTGGCTTCTGCATGACCTGTGGACAATTTGCCGATTTCATTGTGTGAAGCGTAAGGTAAAATTTGTCTCTGTTGAACTAAATTTAAAACCTAAATTAAAGATCCAGTGCAAGTTCAAATGATGAATATAGAAGTCTAATTGCAGGTGGCAAACAGTTTCAAGTTCATATCCCATGCTTCTTATAGCATTTGTGTGAGTCTACAGAGATTCTCAAGGGATTTTTTTTCCTTTTTAAGAACTGAAGCATATTTATACCTTCCACCCAAACCTCTGAATGAGAACCTGTTGTATCAGTTGGTGTAGGTTTGGGTCATTAAATTTTTAAGGTGTCTCTCTACATTGCTCTTTACTTCCACACTACAGGATTTGTGCAGGTTTTCTGATACATGGAGCTGTAAGGTCATCACTTTTTGTGGGTCACTTCATACCGGTTGGCCAGTGTTTCAGCAATACAGAAAAGGTCTTTTTATCTCTCCCTGAGGGCACCCCTTTAGGCATAACTGACAGAATTGGTCTGAGTAGAAATTTATAGCTAAAACTGTTGGGCCTTGGTCATTAACAGGTAGACCCTCCCTTCTTTCTTGCAGCTGTTCCCAGCTATGCTAATGCAATGTGCCCAGTTGAACTTGGCACAACTAAGAATTCCCTCAGGAGCCCAAGTCTGCCAGTTTGCATTGCAGCAGAAACCGCACTTTCCAAAAAAAAGCTTTACTCACCACCATGCACGGAGTGGAGGTTAAAAATGGGGAAAATCTGTGAGCGTGTTTTTCCCTTTCATCTAGCTCTTTGTCTTTCCTGGCAAGGTCTGGTGTTTCTCTCTGGTTACCTCCATTCATGGCCAGACGTTCTCACTTGGCACAGTCCTTTTCTGCATCTGTTCATGTCCTCCCATGACCTTACTGATCTGTTGGCTCCTGCCAAATGTCCCCATTCTCCTTACATTATCCTAATCCCACCTTTATGCAAGCACATAGTCCTGCCATAGTTTTGCATTCTTCACACGTTGCAGGGCTGGATTCACATCTGTTCTCCAAATGCTTTTGGTAGGATGGGTGGGGTTGTCTTTTTTATAATGAGGTTGGATGGTGAAAGAGCCTGTGATGTTGGTTTGCAAACTCAGCCAGTCAGCAATGAGACTGACTGATCAAAAACTGGCATTGACTGTCACGTAGTGTCATTTTCTCTAATTGTCACTGGATCTATATTGCAGTAACACATCAAAGATTGTCTGCAGATAAACACAGGGCCATTATCTTACATTTGGGATACGGACAATATCAGTCCATTGTTTTCCCGGTGCTCAAAATCTCAAAGCAACCTCACTGACTCCAGTGGAGTTTATTATTTTCTCTGGCTTGGGGATGCATTACAGCAAATCCAGACTGGTCAGTCACGATGATTCAGCTCTTGCAACATGAAGATACCTTCATGGCACCCACCACACCATTTCACACCCACCTTTATGGCCTTTCTGTGTGATTTGCTTTTACTGCTTGCTTAAACTTGCTGTGTTTTTCCACTTAGGGTGCTCCAAAGTAACATGCATCAGTTTGACTCGCGAAGCCTCCATCAAGCTGTCTCCCTTACACGGGAAGCAAATCTCCATTCGCTACTTGGACATGACAGACTGCTTTGTCCTGGAGGACGAAGGACTGCACACCATTGCCGCCCACTGCACTCAGCTGACCCACCTGTACCTGCGCCGCTGCGTCCGCATCACCGACGAGGGTCTCCGCTACCTGATGATTTACTGCACATCCATTAAGGAACTGAGCGTGAGCGACTGTCGCTTTGTCAGTGACTTCGGCATGCGGGAGATTGCCAAGCTGGAGTCGCGTCTCCGATACCTTAGCATTGCCCACTGCGGCCGGATCACGGACGTGGGCATCCGTTACATAGCCAAATACTGCAGCAAGCTGCGCTACCTCAACGCGCGGGGCTGCGAGGGCATCACGGACCACGGCGTCGAGTACCTCGCCAAAAATTGCACAAAACTCAAGTCACTAGATATTGGCAAGTGCCCTCTGGTCTCAGACACCGGCCTGGAGTTTCTAGCCCTCAATTGCTTCAACCTGAAGCGCCTGAGCCTGAAATCTTGTGAGAGCATCACTGGGCAGGGCCTGCAGATTGTAGCTGCCAACTGTTTTGACCTGCAGATGTTGAATGTGCAGGACTGTGATGTCTCTGTGGATGCTCTGCGATTTGTTAAACGACATTGCAAGCGCTGTATTATAGAGCACACCAACCCTGCTTTCTTCTGAAAGGACACCCCATACCTGTCATCACAATGCAGTATTAAAAACACTGATGTATAAACACACGCTCCTATATTCAGTAATGCTGTCTTTTCTGTCGCTCACGGGAGTCAGCTTTTCTTGTATTTTGTGTGTGAGGGGGGGTTCTAGAAGACTATTTTGTTTGCTTTTTATATGATCACTTTTTAAAGTGCCGTGGGTCTCTGTGGAGAGGCTGCCTTAATGCAAAAGCAATGAGTGCTCAGCATCCCCACTGGGGTACCATTTCCATAAGAGCCATGATCTTGTCCCAGGCTGCAGTAGCTGCCTCCAAAGGAAATAGCACATAATCCCTCCTTTGGAAGTCCTACTAAGCTGTGTCAAACACATCTGAATTCCAGCTGTTCTCATGAAGCTGACTATGCAATATGTGTCTGTGTTCCCCAACTTTTTTCAATATGGCTGATAAAGCATCCTCTTGTCTCCAAGTAGTTTCCTTTTGGTAGTCATCCATCAAAATCCCTCAGGAAATACTGGGTAATCTTCTTAAACATACTCAATTGAGGCAGAATAAGACCTTCTGACCATTGCTGAGCACTTCTACTGGGTGAATCTGGAGATTGTGCCCATGCATGGATTCTCTTGGAAAGCCCACCTCCAGGTCACTTGTGTGTCATCGCTACTTGCTGTCATTTCCAAATTTGCCCTCTCCTGCATGTGTAGTACAGCCCTCTGGTAGTAGATAGGGATTTCTGGCTCTGATAAGCAGTTGACACATTCACCTGAGTGAAGAAGAACAAATGAGATATTGGCCGCCTGGCAAAACAAAAAGCCAGCAAACCAGCCTGAGAAGCTGCTGTAATTCTGCAGCAAACACAGTAGGACACTGGGGAGACTGAGGCATTGTGGAGCAGCTTGCACAGGGCAGTCCCAGTCACTGTGCTGTGCAGTTGTCAGCAGAAAGTCTGTCTTTGTTCCTTCGCTGTATCTTTTCAGCAGCTGTGGCACCACTGCAGTTGGTGCTCCCTGAGCAAACCAGGCATGTGCATTGAGGTAAAGTCAGTATGTGCCTTATTACACTTAGAAACCCAATCCTTTTCTGTAGCCTTCCAGTTCAAAGGATAGATGGCTGATCTCAAGACGTCTAAGACATTAGCCTGATGTTAAATAACACCCTTGGGGACAGAGGGGCTTCGAATGTTATTCAGAATAGATATAGATTTTTTACAACTTAGTCTGTGTGTGTTCCTTTAGGCTGAAGATACAGCTGCTGTTCAACAAAGAATTAAACACCAGCATTTCCCTGTGGCACCGGGAGCTCCTGGTGCTCTCATGGTCACTCTTGCTCTTGCTTGAGCAGGAGTGTTTTGAAGGTTCCCCATCTCATTGCCTCCCTCCCCAGAGTGTGTGGTCGATTTATGGTTACTTTCTTCACAGGTTTCTGGCAGCTGTTTCTCTGCATTTTCACATGTAATGCTCAGATCTGAAAGTCAGGCACGTGAGTGGTGATGGTATTTTCAGGCAGGCCCCCTGTGCCTGACTGACAGGTGAATTCCTATGTTCAGCTCAAACGCTGTAAGTGTCTCATAAGAAGGGAAGCACTGTGTCTGGTTTTCATAAGCATCATCTCTAGACAACACTAATAAAGTCATTGGTATGAAGTGAAAATCAATTCTCGAGAAAAATGCATAACCACCGAGGAAATACTTAGAACAATGTTCTCTCAAATTGCAACAAAATCAAAAAAAGCAATGGTTTGAACATGTCCCTGGAGAGGGAACTTGTCCTACTGCTGCAAAAATTCCTGTAACTTATGTATGTTTCTCCAATTTTGAGTTGCTTAATATAGAGGATGTCATCAGCTCTGAATTATAAATCAAATTGTACTAAAGGAAAGAGGGCCATGGAAAATGAATTTGTCATTGCTACTGTTACTGGTCAGTGACTAATAGGGAGTGATACCATCCCTTGGACAATTAATTTCACTTTGGTTTTCCTTTCCGTATTTTTAAAATAGGAGATTCTTCTCGAGCAAGTAATACAGTATATTTTTATTTGAGCCAGCTATAGTCTCTGTTTATCCTTTATCTAAAAATGGCCTCGAGGAATTTAAATGTTGAGCCCATTCCTGAGGATGGTGGGATTTTGAGCCATTTGCACTCATGAAATATAAGGCCTCACTAGTAACATTTAATTGTTTATTAAAAAAAATAGCTACTTTTCTGGCTATGTTAAATTGAGTGAATAGTGCTACATGGTTTTTAAAGTTTCTGATGTTTAAATTGGCGTGTACTGTACAAATCTCACTGAAGCCTTAATTTGCTACCAAGAAATAAAGCAATATATTGGTAACTGATGAGCATGCATCGTCATTTGCACTCATTGATTAACTGCTGCTGAAAAAGGAAAGTTTAAATAATTGTAAAACTTTCCTTGAAAAGCAGGTGGGCGAATGAGCACATCAGCCTAACAGGTAGGTGGGTGACTATATTAAAAAAGGAAAAAAAGTTTGTTATAGATCGTTATGTTACTTATCTCTCTCTTTAAATTTTGGTTTTCCTCATGTAGTTCTTCTTGACCCTGGAACATAATCAGAAACTGGAAGTGTAAGTAAAAGAAAAGCAGTATATAAAAAGCACATGTACAAAAATTTCAGGAGAGCCTCTGCATTGTTTTAAAGACAAGTTAACATATTTGATGTGAAAAGTTAAATGGAATTACTGGAAAGGTAGAGCACTTACTGGTACAGTGTTGCCCTTCGAATGTTCTAAAAAAACTATTCTGGGGGGGACTGGTGGAAAATTAATAAAGGGAGTTTTTCGAAGCCAAACATTTTTAAGTACATAGTCTTACGTGATCTGAATTGGCACTCTGAGATTGCTACCTATTTGAAGAAAATTTGAATGTAACTTATTGATACAGCTTGCCTTTTTTGACTTTTAACCTTTTTCCCACGTCTACTTGCAAAATGACAGGACCACAAAAGAAACTAAAGTAGTGCATATGGAGCTGAGTTAGCTTGAAAGGTTGCAACATGTGACTGATGTGTCTCCTAGTTTAGAGTTGGCAAAGGCATAAATTTCCTGAGCAAAAACATAGGTGATTCTTGAACCATAAAATTCAGGCTCAGACACGGAGGCTTCTTCTGCTCTGCAATAGCATATGGTGATCTCATCAAAGAAAGCAGCAATGAATCACATCAGTCAGGCTGGCATGTTGTTTATGTCTTTGGAATTTGTGTCCTGTAGAGAGAGGTCTCTTAGAAAAGGCACATCTAAACTGCCATGCACTGTGATTATAGCCAAAACTCCCTGTCTAGGTATTCATCCTTCCTTTGGCTTTTGTAAAAAGTGGAACTGTATTTTCCCCATTAGCAGCACGATGTTGATGTGAAGTGCAACGCTTTTGCCTCTTTGAGCTGTGCTCATATGGCTTCTTACAGAATGCAAAACAGCTTCTGTTGGATGCCTTGGACTCAAAACCGTGGTCCAGACGGAAACCTTCAGTAGTGGCTTATGTGGTTTCTCAAAACTTCTAGACTTTGAACTGAAAAATTAAAAAGCTAGTAAAATACCTAATTTTAGCACTAGGCTTGAAGCAGGTCCAAACTCTTATTAAAAAGAAACACGAGGATCATTTGGTCTGCAGGCTGGCTGCCCCTCAGCTGCCAGCATTAGTTTAGAAGGGAAAAGTTCTCTGACAGAGTTGGTGCATGGCACTTCTTCCCTCAGCATTCCCCAGGAAAGTAACCTGCCCTCTTGTTTTTTATAACTTTGTCAGTTTAGCTATTCATGCTGAAACTTCCCATGCTGGGCTTTGAAAATGTTAGTTGAAATGGTTCGTCTGATTCTGTAAATAAAGCTGGAGGAAATGTCATTTTGCTCATGTTAAACTCCAGGTGACCTTTCCTTTGAAAACGGTCCATTGCTCTTCATCTCCTCCGAGGCCTTCGGAGTGAAAGTGTGAGCCTTGCCAGGAGGTCAGCTTTGGGACAAGGGTGTGTCTTACTGATCTCCCAGTTGATTTCACCCAAATTTAGCTACATTATATGTCTTTGAATATCTCCAACTCTGTGACCAAGGAGAAAAGGGCATGCTCCAGTCTTCTGGAGCTTGTAGTCTGGAAAGGCTGAGATTTGGCAGAGGTAGGAGCTGTTTATCACTCCTGCAAGTGTGAAGGAGGAAATGATCTGAATTATATGGAAGCTGCCTGGAAAGTCAGGGCAGAGCTGAAAGATGGGGGTTTGAGTACTGGAACAAGAACAATGAAAGAGATTTCCTGGGCAAGGGGAACTGGGACTGAGATGATAAGAGATTGAATGATTTTCAGCAAAGAAACTGTGATTAAAAGAGATGGGTTTGTATGATATGTTGGGAGCAGGAAGAGTTGGGCCAGAGGAAATGTAAATAGTGAAGAATTAAGTTTGGGTATAAGAACAGAAACATGAAGAAAATTAACTGAACATCATGTAAATACAGTACATTTCCTTGGTGCAGGCTCTGAGAAAGGCTGACAAACTGTTTCAGTGAGGTTGCCTCAAGTTTGAAAGAGCCTCCCAAAAATGAAATAGTAATTTTGCACCTAATGCATCCAATATCTACCTTTTTTTTTAATATATTTTGAGAAGCCAGAAAATTTTCACAGACAAAACTTCTGCTTTTATGAGCAAATGCATATGGAGGTCTGAGAGATTGTCAGCTTGTGTCTTGTTCCAGCCTTTACACCTTTTATACACCTCTGTGTGAGACAGCCTACTGAGAAGAACAAGGTGAGGCAGGTTTGTAACACCTATTCTTCTTTGACATTGTATTTCAGCAACACCAAATGCTTGGCTTTGCTAAGGTGCAGGCATCAGTGTGGAGCCAAACTCATGCCATTTTGATGACTGTTAAAGGGCGTAAGAGTCGTAGGTTCAAGTTATTGCCAGGCAGAATTCAAACTTAGCTTAACAAAAAATACTTTTAACTGAACAGTATTACTGTATTCTATTAAACAGATTAAATCAGTTTGCTCCATAAAACAGCTGAGGGATGTTTATTTTCATGCACCCCTGCTGTACAGATTCAGAGCGGGTTTTTCCTCTGTTTTTGTCTTCTGTGAAAACTGGATAGAAACATCAGGTCATTTTTCCCTTGTCCTCTGGATGATCATAGAGGCGCGACTGAGATTTTCATGGAAATCTTTTCCAAGTAGGCTCTACTAATACAATCTTTAAAAATATTATGAGTGCAACAATCCAGTTGGCCATAGATATGTCAAATTAAGCCAATATAAAAGTTACTAAGCAGGCACCAGAGAAAGAACCAGAGGGAACAGAAGGAGGGATCTTTTAAAACAAATAAACCACCCCAAGCTTTTATAAATGACCCTGATACTTTTAATGCAGAACAGAGATCTTAGCCATTCTTTCTAGCACTAAAGCTACTGTGTTCTTTGGGTTAGAATAGATTACTTTTCCTTTGTTTTTTAAAGAAACATTGCATGCTGTAGCCTCGGGCTCACAAAACTGGTAGAAATGGAAAAAGTCATCTATAAAATGAAGAATGCAAAGAGGGATTTGTGCCAAATGGAATGAATATTTTTAACAGTTTCATGTTGCATTGTCTGTCTTTGATGGATTTTAAAATATTTTTTTTTAAATCAAGTAAATGGCCATTCTTGAGAAGTTTCTGTTACTTCTTGAATATAGTCCATTCACACGGTTGCCTCGGCAGACAGATGTCAGAGCTTTAGAAAAATTGAATTTCTAGCTATGAAAAATAAGTGTAGCTAATATATTGGTTATAATTTAATTTAAGCCTTATCAAGTTTTTCTCATCTTAACCACTTGTCATGTAAAGGATATATACTAAGCCATTATGAGGACAACTGAAAAAAAATTTCTCTGTGTTTATTAAGAACAAATTGTACAGTTTTGCTGTAGTTTGTTTCTGGTCTACTGTATGCTGTGAAAATACTTTCAAGAATAAGGCTTATTTCTGGGCTTGAATTACAGTCTATTTGATTACTTTATGGTCATGTATCTCATGTGGTATTACAGTTTGTGATGCATCTTTCCTGACATGACACTGCAGGGTGACTACCTGTGTTTCAGCATGGCAGTGGAATTGCCTAGCCCATGATGTGTGTGACACGGCACAGTTGTCAGAGCCCAGATCTCATGGGTGAGTGGCTGCTGCCAGTCTGAAAATACCCATGCAGAGTAGTTTGGTAATTTTGTAATGATTTATTCCTCAACTGCATGAATCATCTTCTGTTTTACTGGGCATCAATTACAGGAGCAAACTCTTAGCTACAGCACCTGCTTTGGGGAAGGGAGTCCTCCGAAGCAGAAAAGGGAGCTGTGACAAGGCAGAGGTGACCGTGTCCTGATAAGCTGAGGGGAGGTTGGCTGAAGGTGCAACACAGGCACATGTTGAGAAAGGCTCCAGGCTCTTCAGCCAGTTTTTGTAAAATGAGGAGGGAAGGGTGTTTTTTCTGTTGTTTTGGGCTTTTTTTAAGTAATGGTCTTTTAGAGTTGCTTGGTATTTACCGTGTGTAAGGGAACCTCATTCAAAAACACTGAGAGTGGCTTATCTTCAGATCAGAGGCGTGTCTGATTTCTGAACACTTGTTTGCATTTTTGTAAGATAAATTGTTGAAGACACAAGACAGCCTTGCAGCCTGAACTTTGGAGTTTATAAACCTCTGGCAGGTTACATTTGAAAGCATGATAAAGCAGCCTTACTTTTCTCCTGCCAAAAAAAAAAAAAAAAGGCAAGGGAAAGTTGCATCAAAATTCCCAATAGAGTAAAGGAATTCAGGGCTGAAAGCTGAAGTGCAAGTGGTAACGTGTAATCTCTTATAAGATATTTTCTCCCATGGGAGTCAAATGTGGTTCTGTGAAGCTGGAGGGTAAATTGAAAGTTACTGAAAAGATTTCGTAAAGTGAGACCATGGATAAATATGGTTGTAGGGAAGAATCAACACAGCTTTTCTACAAGGAATCCAAAGGGTTAGTAAATACATGGGGGGACCTGTCAGGCTGGGGCGCTGAGGGCATCAGATAAAGGTTTGAGAATGGCTTCTGTGGCATCACAGTGTGGGCTGGGATGCTTCATCTGGAAAAGAGTTAACTAAGGTGAGCTAAGGCACATATGATAAAGGTCATGTAATCATGGATGGCTTACTGGATGAAGGGACTGAATGTTTCCATGACTAATAGTTTAAAAAAAAAATAGTTTTAGGGCATCAAATCCATAGCAAATTAAAGTAGATCTTTGTTTGCCATGTGTTAAAGCCTTGGACCCTTGCCACAGGGTGTTTTGGATGCTAAATGTTCACATCATTTAAGAAAAGACTGGACTATGTTGTGGAGGAAAAGTCTGTGTGCAGCTATTAAATACAACAGACAACCTCTGGCTCCGGAAACGCCTGAGGCACCAAGTGTTGGAGCCTGGCAGGCTACGCTGGGAAAATACGCTTGCTCTATTCTTGTGCTTCTCTCTAGGCATCTGGTTTTGTCTACAGTCATACAGACTGTTCAGCTACATGGACCTTTTGTCAGCAGCTGTTTTCTTATTTTGGTATTTGTCTCAGCAGAGCACATGCTCATTTCTTGCTTGCAATGCCATTATTCAGAGTTGCTTAAGGCTCTCCAAATCAAAGGGTTTCAGCACACTCTTCTGAAATCCTTATGCTTCAGAATGGAAAATCCAGTCTAGTCAGAAGCTAACATTCTCCTCTAGCAAGCCTCATGGGAGTAGGCACTTGAAACTTTGCTGGGGGCTTGGTACCCTGCAGATTTAGGCCCTGTTGCTGCAGGCTGCAACAAAAGCATGTCTGTATGTGGAAGAGAGAGCAGGATAAGGAGAGGGTTTTGTGCTCCTTCAAACTCCTGCAAGCTGGGAAACTGGTCACTTGACACACTGCTTTTCCAGGTCTCTCTCACTCGTTTACAAGGAGAATTCTGGGAATCAAGAAATCTCTTGATTTCTGTAAGACAACTGTGCTGCATCAAGACCAGAATCTGCCTGGAGGCTCTGGTCAGTCAAAGAAGTTTAAGCATCTCTGTTTCCCTTTATTAATTTTTATCAAGGCCTACCAGGTGTCAGATGCAAGCAATCGTGTAAAGACAGTTGATGGCTCAGTCAAGTTAAACAATGGGCTGTGATGCTTGGCATCAAAATTAAATCTCCTTTAGATGCCTGAAAGGCAGGTCACTGCCAGTAAATATAGGCTTGATATAAACTATGCCATCACCAAGTACCAGTTCGTATGTGATTCCCAGAATAATCTGGACAAGGCAGAAATGCTGTCCAAATCAACAGTGCAAAGTTCCTTCTCTTCTTCTTCTTCAGACCCTTTGCCTGCTTCTGGCCCTGGGCCCACACAAATACCCAAACACAGCAAGGAATATAAATTTTCAAGAGTCTCAGCTTTCATAATATGACTAAGTTGTTTTGATTTACGAGTGCTCGTCTTGCCAAGATTGGAAAAAATTAGTCCATTCTCTTCATGGCTGGATGTCAAGATACACCCAGGTTTTCAGACAAATGCTCCAAGTGCACAACTGAACCAAGACCTGAGTGTTGGAAGACTTAACTCTTTCTTCAATATTGTTTTTAGGGAAACCTGGAGGAAAAAAGGAAAAGCAAGATGGTTGGTTATCAATCTTGGTCTAAAATAGAGCTAAGAAAACATCATGTCTTTTTCTTACTGTTTTCTTCTGAGGCCAACAGATCTGTTTGGTTGCATGGGGTATTATTCTGTAAGGGCTTAGAGCTTTGGTGATTCCTGGAAGCAAAGGAGGAGAAAACTATGGCAGTATGAGAGGATCAAGCCATTGCTTTGTGTAAGGACTGAAGTCACCCATGGTGAATCAAGAAAACAGAAAAAAATGGTGCATAGAGAATTACTGTGCTCACCTTGGAGTACTGCAATATTATTTGAAATGTTCCTGGACTTCACTTAATTTTCCTCATGGAATTTGCCTACAGTGATGCAATACTTCATGTGTTAAAGAGCTTTGATTAATTAGTCCCTTCGGAGCACAGTGCATGAAGGTAAGGTAGAAACAATACCTCCGACGTGTTCTGGGTCATCAGTGGCTACTCCTTGCTGCGTGATCTCAGCCTGCCTTTCATTTTTTAAAAAGGTGTTCTGTCAGTAATACCCTTACGGATTAATGCAAACATAGACTCATATTGGGGAGAATCATATCAGTGTAGAGCAGCAGTTTGCAGGGATGCTTGTCACTGTGAAGCAATCTACACATACGTGGATTCCTGACACTTTTGCAGGCTTACATTTATTCGCTATTAGAGTTTCAGGAAATCTGTTACAACAAAGACTCAATTTAGTTGTCAGTACAGAGGTATTGGATGCCATTAGAGATGCACAAGGGTACCCAAGACATCCCTGGAAGGCTGGCAGGGATGTAAGTCCCTGAGGAAGACTTTGATCTTTTGCACTGACAGAGGGAGGCCAGGCAGATGCCATCAGGCATCTCAAATGCCTTTGGTTATCCTTACTTGGGCAAACATGCTTCTGAAACTTATAGGGAAAATGGTTAAGGTCAGCCAGGCTGTCCACTGGGCCACAAACACACAAAAAATAAACCACGAACGATTGACTCTGCAGACAAATATAGAAATTACTGTCATGTGAGGATGTGATCATTTTGTAATACTGGCTGTGGCAATTTTTGTGCAAATATTTATTCTTGAATAAAGGACAGTTTGGGCTTCCTTTTCAAAACCAAAATGCCTCTGAAGTTTAAAAGAAAAGAAAAAAAAAAAAAAAAGAAAAAATCTGAGACATCTTAGCTCTTACTGCCTGGACTCTGCTGAGGGTCTCTGGGATCTGAAGGAAGAAGTCATGTCAAACTGCAGCACTGGCTCGATCCCTGGCTGAAGGAGCAGGGGTGTAGAGTCACAGTCTAGGAATCGCTGAGAACATCAACACCTAAAGTAGTTGTGGGGTTACAACTCTGCTCAGCTTTTGGTTCTGCCTTTTAGCTACTAAAGAAACAGCACCTTATGTCGGGCCCCAGGGTCACAGGAACCTGTTGCACTTTGCAGTTACATTCGGGCTCCTCTCCAGCCCTGTGCAGGAGATGGTGCATAGCTTGATATGCCTTGCCAAGGGTGCTGCGAGCGATGGAGTGTCAAGCAAGACCTGCAGGGCTTGTCCCAGAGCCTAGTGTGGGAGAGTTCTAACTTATCCCCTGACTGGAGACATCCACGTGGCAAACTTCAGGAGGTTTTTGTGTCCCTTTCCTCCTCTGCGCATCCCAGGTGGGACTGGAGATCAGAGGGAGGGAGGGATGAAGACCTGCAGCCCAGCTCAGTTCTTGAAGTAGGGACCACAGTGCAGGCTCCAGTGCTGAGGGACCTTTTTTGGCCATTGGCTGCGTAACATCTGTTTAAAGCATACCCAGGCACTTTAAGGTCTTGCAAGTATTATCCTGGGTTTCTTTTCCTGCATTATGTTCTACAAAGTAACAGGAATTTACACTGTTGCCTGTTTTTCAGCACTAAATAATTTGCCATTAAATAGTCTCTTGTTCTTTGTTCCCTAGGTATTTTTGCTTTGTTGGGGTTTTCCCCATATCATCTTCCCTACTTCTTTTGTGGCTTTTACACCCTACCTGCTTCACATTGTTTTAAAATCAGAATATTTTCTCTCTACCTAGCAGGTGAACTGAAGATCTCTTAGAAATCCTTCCTTTTTTCTTTTCCCCCCAACTTTTCCCTCAAAAGGCTGGAGTAGGAAAATTTTACTACAGAGCACGAACTGCATGTATGAAAGAGGAGCTAATGCCTTACTTTCCATGATTTCAGACTATTAAATGCTGAAAGTTATCCTCCAAATGTTTTGCTTTTTTTTTTTTCTAGTAGCTAAAACAGTTAATAGATTCTTTGCAAGTAAAGGCAAATTTGTGTGGAAAAATCTGGCAGCTGATGACAACATGAAATTAATTTACTTTTGTGAATGAATGTTTTACTGCAGAAGAATCATAGCAGATCATTACCCAAGCTGAATGATTTATGTGAAAATGATAAATGTTTGTGCTGAATTGGGCTGTTTAGGATACTCATCAGTTCTCATTGCTAAGCAACACTGCCTATTAAAAGGTAGAGATGCCTTTTCTATCTTCATAATATGAAGAAAGATTATTCTGGCTTACTTTGTGAGAGGAAAGTGTTAATGCATTTATTCTGAAGAGAAAATTTCCCATCTCTCCTTTGTCATCCTTTCTAATAAGATTACATTCTCTTAATGAACAAAATATCAATTTTATATTTCACTTAAATACAAGATACTAGCCTAATAAAGCCACTTATTACAGTGTTAGATTAGAAGCTATGGTTCCTATAAGGGTCCATGCTCGTACTGAGAAGTTTAAATCAGTAGGAAAAATCATATCAATCATTAAAAGATACTGTATATTTAAAATACCAAATTATACAAATGTCAAATAACAAATATTATAGCTATAAAAAGTCTTCTGGTTGCATGACTCCTAAATGTTCATGACAGTTTTGAAAATTAGATTCTACTGTTTATATTTCTTTTATCTAGTTGGTCTGAGGACCTTCTGCTGCCTGAGAAGGACAGCATCTCTGAGGGCAAGGGGAGACTTCTTCCAAAGACCTGCTGTCCGGAGACAGTGATCCTTGAGCAGATCCTTGCAGTCTGAACAACCTTTCCTCTGCTGCTGATGGCATAGAATGGTTAATTCGAAGTCTTTGGGTTTTGAAGGAAAGGAGTACACGGGTTTTGTCAGAAAGACTCAAGACAAGGTTTGGGTGAGAACTTGAGAGGTTCAGTTCCAAATTGTTTTCACAGATTTCACAAAATATTCTGAGTTGGAAGGGACCCACAAGGATCATTGAGTCCAACTCTTATGGGGATGGCCCATACAGGGATCAAACCCACAATCTTGGTGTTATTAGCACCATGCTCTAACCAACTGAGATTGTGGTTCTGTATTGTAAATGACTAAATATTTTTGCAGTAGCACTTAAAGTTTTACAGTTGTGGAGGCTCGGCCTTCATTGCTCACTCCGTGTGAAAGCAGTACATTCAGTACATGCATTTACCTTCATCACGTTCTCTGAGTACTGACATTAGCTAATGTCACAGCTCTTGATTTTCCTGGAATGCTCTTATGTTTTTCCTCATAGCCTGACCAGATTTAGGATACTGAGGACTCTCTTATACTGAGACATGTAGTTACTTCTTGGCCTACTATTATTGATAACATCTGTCTCAGTGCTATAATCTAGTTCTCTGCTGCACTGGCAGCCAAAAAATGTGGTGCTTCGGGATCAAAAATATTGCTGGGTTTCTTCTTGAAAAAAGTTTTTTTCAGACGAAACTATTTAATTCCCCATGAATTGTGAAACGAGATCAGTTTCACTGACACAGAACCAAAATATTTTCAAAATTATTTTAAATCTTTTTTCTTTTTTTAAGGTTGGACTTTTCATTTTGGCTTGGATAAAACCTGTGTTATGTTCCTTTCCTTCCAAGTCTGACCTGCTCTGACCAACATGACCAGCTTCCCTCCAAAAATTTCTTCATTCACTGTTCGAACAAAACCACTTAAAAACAATTCAATGAAATGATAGAAGCTTCCAAATAAAACATTTGGAGTTCATCAACATGTATCACTTTACTGGGTTTAGTATGATTCATTTGGATGATGCAAAGACTTTTAAAAATTGTTTTCTCCTAATTCAGGATAAAACAAAATTTGAAACCTGCAGTGTTTTGGGGAAAATGCCATTAGCTGATTTGTGTCGGCTCTTTCTAGGCTGTGCTCAACCACTCAGTGCTCCTCTTGCATGAATGGTATCCTACAGCACACACACACATACCCCTCACCTGGGCAAGCACAGAGCGATCCATACATGAGTCCTGCAGAAAGGTCAGGGGCAAATCACAAGCAACGATAGGAAAAGGGATCAGATCACTGTCAGATTTTACAGGTTCTTGCAGAAAGGGATCTTTTCCATGCGGGGGGGGAGGGGGGGAGGAATAAAATTCCCAAAACAAAACCAAACAAAACCAACAGACAGCCAAGGTTACTTGACAACTCCACCTTCGTACTTCTAATGTCTTTTCAATTTCCCCTGTTAGGCTGGCACTGAGCTGCGGGTCCCTCTCTGCAATTCGCCACCATCCTGGCTTCTCCTGGAGCTAGTTAATAAAACCAGCTCATTTTATACCAATGTCCCGGAGTGAAAATAAAACCCCAGTCTGATAAGGCGGAGAGCAGGAGCCCCTGACACCCGCCTGTGCCGCAGCCCGGGCTCGCCCCGGCCGGGGCTCAGCCGAGGCTCCGCTGCTGGCTGGGGCGAGGGCTCCACCTGCGGGAGAGCGCCCGCACGCCTTCCTGCCCGGGGCATCTCACCTCCTGAAAACAACGGGAAAGCCCTCGGGGTTGTCCTTTCTCCAAGCCACTGTGAGTTAGTGGTGGGATAAAACGCATCGCCTACAAAACCCACACCGAACAATTAACCCTGAATCCGTGTTCCAGGGATGAGCTAAGCGAGCCAGGCGCTGCTGATGCTGGTGAGCAAGGATTTTATTTCCTCTCGTGTTGAGTTACTACATCTTTAGGGCTTGCCTGGAACCAGTACAGGTTATCTGAGGATTTCATGTGTGAGAGCAAAGCAGGAATGCTCCTGTTTCGCTTTCCATCTGCATTCCAACTCTTTTTTTTTTTTTTTTAACTTTGCTATTGCCATACGTGCAAAACACAGGCTTTTGATATTGTACCTGTCAGAAGGAATGTGTCTTCTGTACATGCCCCCTACCATGGCTGTATCTGTCCAATGTCACTTGGTGGCCGTGGCAGCTGCTATTCCTAGATAGTTTTACAGTGGGAGAGCAGCTGAATGTCGATGCTCCTGGAAATGCCTAGCAGGGTGAACATTTTATCACAGCTATTCTTCATAACAATCCAGCAGGCAGTTCCCTGTTACTTTTTTTTTTCACTACTTTACTCAATTTCTCTGCGAGTTGTCTGGAGTTAACACATGGCTAAGTGCAATCCTGCTGTTGAGCAAAGGAGAAAGCTCACTGATAGCTGGAGTATCTTCTGCCATTATGAAAACAATGCTGTTTTGTTTCTGGGGACAGACACCACCACTCCACAACTCTTTTCTGCAGTTTCTGTTATCAGCTAGTGAAGAGTCCCATCTTTTACCATGTTGGATGGTCATAAAGGCATTTATATTTTTGCTGTAGAAGATGCATGCTCAGTTCTTTTTTGATAAAAGAGAGAACATTTTGTTCAAGGTCCCCACATAGGGACCTGCATTTTGCAGTCTAGGTTTCACAGGATACCCACCTGGCTTGTGCAAATTATTCCTTTGGGCTTTAAAGGCTGTGAATCCAGTAATATCTTCACATGGGAATCCTCCTAAAGCTTGATAAATGGTTTAGCATGAGCCCAGGGTCCAGTGAATCTGGGTGAAACATGAAACAGTGCTATAAGAAAAACAACAAACCTATCAAGTCAGTGTCCTTATTGCCACAGGCAGTAAAATCCAGAGCTAGCACAACTGATTACATGCAGGATGTTCAGTTTTCATACCACATCCTCTCCTAGCCAGTGCAGTGTCAGCCCTTAAAAGCCCAGGCAGACTCTCTGCTCCTTTTCTAGGAGGTTATGCTGCTCTTCTTCATCATTCAGCTTGTTGCTGGCTGGTCTGCTGATGCCACGAGTGGCCTCCTGCCAGCTGGGTTCCATGTGTACATGCCAGTGCTGGCTTTGGGGTGTGTGTGAAGGGCTGCAGCTTGTCTTGTATTTCTATCCAGGTATTTCTCTGAGCACACTCGTGACTTGCTCAAGAGATTGATATTGAAATGAGGTTTCCCAGGCCTTTCTTCCAAGAGGATTTTTATTCCTTTAAGTTGATAATGCATTTCTACCAAAAATAAAAACCTGGTAAGTAGCCATGGGTGATGCATGGAAGTCGTGCATGGTTGATGCATGAAACACTTTTTTACCTGAAGTGTTAGCAGGAATCTCTTGTGCCTTAACAGCAATCCTTTTAACTCCATGGATTATTGCAGCTGACCAAAAGGTGTCTTCTAATTATTAACTACAGTACAGTTCATTCTGACTTTAATAGGAAAAAGTCTTTCCTGCCTATAGCAGGTCAGTTTCGGAATTCTACTGTGTATTCTTTTCTGGTATAAGTTTTCTTATGAGACCCATCACAGAAAAAAGTAAGAAATACTTTTACTGGTGTCCCTCTGTGTAGGTAACTGCTTGCTTCCCTTGTAAATGCCAAGGCTATAACCATTAGCAGCGTCACTGCACCATTTCCCCCCTAGTGTTACCGAAGTAAACATTTCCATAATAGGTATCCCAAAAGCTCTCTGGGGAAGAAAAGTATGTATTGTAATGCGGGAAGGTTTCCTTTGGTTGCTTTCAGCCCTGCTAACAGCATGTCCTTGACGTGCTCTGATTAATTGCCCTGCTTTTATCATGATTAGCACATTTGCCATTAGGCTGGCCAGCTGTCAAGCTAAGCTCCGTCACAGCAGACAAGCACTAGCTGCTGCCTTTGTGATTTTGCAGCTCTAACTGATCATCCCAACATACAAGACCCAAGTCTTCCAGTCTTGCTTATTCAGGGCACAAAATGTCTCATCCCCATTCTACTGATGCTGCTGGCTTAATTAACCTGACTTGAAGAGGGCATTGCACAACAGCCAAATAGAATACATTTTCTTATTTTTAAAGAACAAGTTGTATGGAATTTAGATAGTGGGCTTGCTCACACATTCAATATTCAATTGCAACTGGTTCTAGAGGAGAAAACACCTATTAGACGAATTGGGTGTCACTTTGCCTACTTCTGCAATGCAATAGGAATTGGGAATACAGGGGAGAGGGGGCATTTTCTAGCAGGTCTTTGCATCACTATTTATCACTGCACTCACAATGGAGAGAGCAGATTGCTGCCATCCAGAAGCATCATTTGAAAAAGACTAAAACTTTATTCTTCCCACTCATTGGTAATGGGGAATGAATTCGGTGTCTTAACTGAGACAATCCTGATGTAATTTAAGTCTAAATCTACATTAGGTTCCAGTCCTTGTATTATGCAGCAGCTTAGCACATACATACTTCCTTTGTCCTCAAGGAACACTTGACCTGGTGCTGCTTCTCTATGTTGCTTCTACAGTGTTTGTCACTGCTGATAATGATAAAATTCTTCTTTTCAGGCAAAATGACTGTGGAATGTGTGAGATACTGTGGTTTATCAAGCTTAGATTCTTTCTCAAATTTCAGGGATAAACAGATGTGGGCATGTACGCTGAGAGTCCACTCCAGATTTCATGAGTAACCCCTTAGTCATCAGGTAACACAATCTGCTTGCAGACTGCAAAGCCTGAGCTTGGCTTCAGAAATAACGTCACTGAAGGGAGCTCCTTTGTGGAAAATTACCCATTCTCCTGTCATCTGTAGCAAAACTCCTATCTATGCTACCTAGAGTTCAAATGTCTGTTTGAAACACTTTGTTTATGGGGGCAGGAAAGGGAGGCCACAGCACATCTCTTAGCACATTGTCATCTGTTGCTGTCTACTAGTTTGTCTCTTCCTCTGCTGAAATGTGAGCTCTAATGGGTTGAATCAGTCTCTGACCAATGTGTGTGGAAGAATAGATTTTCAGTACCCGAACAGCAATTGCAGTCTAGGTCTGATAATTCTGACTTCTAGAGATTTAATGTATGTAGGTTCAAACAGCCTAAGAGTAATATAGTTGATGTAGCACCAGTATTTCACTGTCCCAAAGTACCTGGTATACAGGTGGTTGGAGTTTAACAATTGTTGCTTGTTAAAACCCAAGCTCATTTCAATAGGGACAACTGATGCTTTTTCTGATTACAGAGAGGTGACTGGTAGTTTTTACTAAGTAAGCCACCTGGGAGCCTTTTCTGGGTTAAATTAGCCAGAGTTGTGTCATGTTTGTCACTATCAAAAGTCACTTATTTCTTTATTGGTATATGCCACCATTCAGGGTTTTTAATCTTCTAGCTTCCTTCAGAATTTATAGCCAGCTATTACTGGTGGATCTGCAGCGTATGAATAGGGAAACTTTCATGAGATGGTTCTGTTCTTCTCTTCTCACGGTCAGTGTCTTGCTCTGAGCTCAGGTTCCTACATTTGGATTTATGTATTTTTGGTCCTCTTTAAGTAAAACTTGCACTTAAATATACTGTGATTTAATGCTCTCTAGAAAAATCAAACATCTCCTTTGTAGTATTTTTCTCTTCTGCTCTAATTTATCCTTTAGGCAGCAGTATACAATTCACTGCCATTAATCTGCGGACTTCACAGAGCAAAATAGGACAAATAAGTGACTGCTCATAGTATAAGTACAAAAGTATAAGTATTAGTTATCCCCTTTCCAGATACCATCAAGGCAGATTTATCTAATTTGCAGATGGAAAGGTTAGACTGTAAGTGTGAATGGATTGCCCAGAAAAGGCGTGGATGCCCCATCCTTGGCTATGTTCAAGGCCAGGTCAGATGGCACTCGGAGTAAGCTAGTGAAAAGTGTCCCTATCCCTGGCAGGGTGGGGTGGAACTAGATGATCTTTAAGGTCCCTTCCAACCCAAACTATTCCATGATTCTTTTTTATACAAGTGGAAAATACATGCTCTGTGTTATAGTATTCTCGGTGTTCTGGGTTAGAATAGCATTATTGCTTGCTTTTGTATAGCAGCAGTATCTCCGGCTTTAATTTTGCAGAGGAAACTTCTCCATCACTGCTGATGCTGAGATAGTAGGGACAACGTAAGTCCAAGACTAATAGCCCAGAGCAAACATGACTTCAGAGAAACTAACGCAGAGGAGGAAAGGTTGCACAGAGGAACCAAAGTGCTAATGTTTCTATGATTAATAATCACCTACTGCCTGTTCCACTTTACCACATGCTGCTGAAAATTATCATGTACCTTCGGCATAATGTATTTCCCCCAGCTCATCTGAAAATCTCTTTATCTGGGTATTTTGGCTGTCTTCCACTTTGGCTGAGTAGAACAGTTTAGTCATTGTGAAACCATTTGAGAATTTGATTAGGATGGGATGAAAGGAAAAAACAAAAATCAGAAAGAGCAAATGGCAGCTCAGCTTGAAAGAGACTTCATGTAAGGAGAGAGGCCCAAGCTGGCAAAAGCTAAAATGACACAGGGTCTGAAGGTGCTTTGTAAAATCTGAATGATCATTTTTGCAAAAATATGCCTTTCTTTTATAAAGGAAGGTGCTATACAAATGTTTGGGGTTTTCTCCTTACCAAATCTATCCTCAAAATCATAATCACTGGCTTTATACTTTCTTTTTAAATTTCCTTCTCAATCAAAATGATGGCATTTGAATGTGTGCATTAGAACCAGTGTGTTACTGTAAAATCTATATTACTGAATCTGCATATGATTTCTACACTGTATCTTTATTTATCAAATTAATTGTATTCAAGCCAGCATAAAATTCTGGATTTGTATTCGGTACAAGTTTAGCATTGTCCCTGAGATTCTGAGTGAGGATGCTGCTATATTACATTACGTTATGTTACTCCTAGGTAGGCTTCAAAAGGCCCTGCTAGAGAGCAGAGGCTCCTTGTTATATCCTATGGATGCAGAGAGAGGAAGCTGTATATTAAAATAAAAAGATCTAAAAATCAAAACTCTAACTACAGAAAGGGTGAGGGTAATCTAGGCACAGAGGAGCAAAGTGCATGAAAAGTCCTCACTGGAGCCAGGGTGAAAGCCTAGATTCCTGTTTGCCACTGTCCCTTTTCATCAATAACTGTTTTTTCTGGGCTACCTTGGTCACTTACCCACTCAAATGAAGAGACTTTGGGCTTTATTTGTAATTTCTTCAACCAGTTGATTGACACTGTCAATTTGCTGGCCCGTGCATGGAGGGATTGAGGGAATATCTGGCTATCCTGAAGTTGCTAGTGAGGTATGAAAGCAGTCTGTCCATTGCCAGGGAGCTCAGTACACCCTTCTTTGAGGACTGGGCTTTGCATGCCGTCCCTCTCCTGAGAAGCATCATCCTTACAAGCTGTTTTTGAGTTCCCAGAGCGCAGCAGTGAAAAGATGCAGCACTGCAGTCATCACAGCTCCTCCCTGCTGCTGCTGAAGGGCAGCACATAACAATGGGCATGGGCAGGGAGGGGTACAGCTTCTGTCTCCAAGAAATCTGGTTACAAATAACTTTCCTTTTTCCTTCTGGTGGCGCCACTACATTTTTCCATACACGGGGCAAGATGAACAAGGTGTGCTGATGAGAAGGGAAAGACAGAACATAGAGATGTAGTAAAAGAATAAAGTCTGTTCAGCTGATCTGTGCAGTGGGTGGTTGTGTTTTCAGTGCCCGTGACAGGACAGCTGCTGGCCTCTGATGGTTTTTGTAGAGCACGTCTCAGCTCTTGAGGTTGCTGTGGCATGAGTAGAGTCCATGTGAGCTGGGGAAATGGGAAAATGCTGACATGCAGCTCCCTGACTACAGCCTTTAGCCCATCTAGGAGGTGCCTGGGAAGAGACTGTCTGTCCCTTACCACTTCCATCAACAGGGTGACAGCACAAGAACTGAGTGCTGGTTTGACCTAAATGGTGAGTTTAGGACTGTCCTACCATGCAAAGAATACACCTTTCAGTACGTGAGGCATGAGGTGTCTCAGGCTTTGCTTGAGTGATGGGTTAGAAACTGTCACAGAAAGCATCAGAATTTGGGGTGAGCACAGGAAAACTAATTTGTCTTCATGAATGATTGGAAATGGTGGACAAGTCATTATGGGTTGTTACTTAAAGAGAATGTATTTGTATTGATTAAAAAGTGATTTAATTGATAAACCAAATGAAGCCTACTTTTCTCCACTGGAGTAAATGGGGGTTTTATTAAATATGTAACACCAAAATTAATACCCTACAGGGGTGATCAACACTCAATGTGAGGATGAATGTTGAACAGGCCTCCCAGAAACTCTAGTTTCCTGGACAGATGCCAAGTTGTCATTAGCAGCAAAGTAGGATGTGGATAAATTACCTTAATGTCTGGGAGCGAATGATAGCTCAGACATGTTTAGTGGGAATGAATGTCCCACCCCAGTGTGCACTGAATGTAGCTTGAAATGTATTGCTAATATCAGCCAATGTACAGAAGGCTTCTCATTTTAAAGTGTAATGTTCAAACTGAAGTTCACGAATACAAGTTGCCTGAGATGAGAGACAGCAAAGTCTAACAAGTGACAATACCCATGTGGAGCCAGTCTGTGCCTGGATGATAGATTTCCTTGTCTTCTCAGATCAGTCAATCAGGGACCTATTGCACAAAACACATCATATTAAAATTAATTGTGCCTTTTCTAGATTTAATTGCTTTCTTTATAAGAGACATGAGAGAGTTTTATTCAGAGATGCTCCCATATAGGAGAAATGCAGTTGACACTGACACTGTCTCTGCACCAGACTCCTCCTACTGTTCGTTTTGACCAGTTGCATTAGAAAAAACAAATTCAAGTGTGTCTGTGCATCTACCCAGAGGAATTCACATGTGTGCCCAGTGGTGAAACTGTTTGGCTTATCCAGGTTACAGGCAGTGTATGGGTTGTGGTGGGCAGGAGGGAGGAGGGCTGCCTGTTTGTCAAGCCCTGACCACAGCCCTCTGGCTGAGCTGCCTCTGGGGGAAGGAAGGGACACTGTCCTCAGGGGCAGCTCTGCTGACAGGGGTGTCTGAAAAGAAGGGTAAAGAGGGGCTGAGGGCTGTGGCAGGCATCTCAGCAAGGACTTACCAGAGGCCCCTGCCTGAGCAGAGAGCAGAGCCAAAGCCAGCCCCAGCAATGGCAGTGCCTGCTGAGCCTGCTGAGGCTTCCACGGGCTGAGTCGGTTCCCAGGCAGCTGAGGGGCTGTGCTGCACCAGGTGAAGCCTCACTGCATGGCCATGCCAAGGGGAAACATCTTTTACATTCAGTTTGTCTCCTACAGTGGAGTCCAGTTTTCCTCTCTTCAAAGACTAAACTTCTCCAGTTGAACATTTTGAATTCTAGCATAATTTGGATGAGGTGCATGTGGTTGCTCTAATATGTTCCCTTAGAAAAACAGTTTCCTGGTTTTGGTTGCATTTTCCCCTCTCATTTTTTTCAAATAGGAGATATTAGTTAACTCAAATTAGTCCATTTGAATTTTTTTCAAAACTGGCAGAGTGGAAGTTGAAAATAAGGGAGGGCAGAAGTAAGAAAAGAAGAAAGAAGTTCTTTCCTCAAGAACTTGTGGTCCAGCCTGGAAAATGAGACCCTTGGATTATTTATTCGACATAGGTTTTGCTTTCAGAAGTTTGATTGATCTCTTTCCAGCCTCATGTGTAAGACAAAGTGAGGTTTTGGGCTAGGAAGGAGCAGTGGGTGCTGAAGGAAGTTCTCTGGGTCACTGTGCCATCATAGTCCGATCCCCTTTCATTCACCTTAACTCTTGCTCCTGCGGTGACCTCTGTGCCATTCCTGGTCTCTGCCCATGCCTGATCCTGAATTATGCCATTCAGGCAGACTTGACACATTTGGACTTGCTTCAGTATGGTCTCCTTGATCTGGTGTTAAAACAAGTTTCTGTGGACGGCTCCAGCTGAAAATGTCATTTTATGAGGCTTTTACAAATCTCAGCCAAATTTTCACCCTTCAGAGGAAGCCCACTGCTTCTGAACTAAGGGAGTGAATAGTGACAAATCAGTGTCAAATTCAAAGACAGTTCATACATGAGGAGACTCCAGGGCAAGGAATAGCTTTGGTCTGGCAGGAGAGAACTCAAGTAGGAGGATGTTCATGAATTTCTACATGCCTGCAGGATAGTTGACTGGCCACGGCAGGAGGAAATTATGCTAATGAATGCTATTTTTCTATTATCCACAGGTGATCTTTGAAAGGTGTTTATGCTCCTAGTGTTTCCCTTTTATTTTTTTGCTATGTGGCTGGTTATAATATATGCATCACCTTTAATACAGACTGTGATTGCACTCTGCAGTGCATTATAAGTATCTCTTCTTGAAATCAGTATCCACCTAACAAATTTCTGAATGGGGAAAGAACCAAAACCTCTTTTCTGATTTTAATACATAAAATACAAATATTACTGGGTTTTAAAGGTATTTTTAGTGTCCTCTTTAGGTATTAAATTCAGTCCTGAACACTGCTTTATCTGTTCTTATGTAACAGGTATTTCTAGGCTAGGTATTTCAGGGCTTATGAAGCAGACTTATTTTGCTTCTATAGGTTTCCTTATTAATATTCAAAGGAATTATTGAGTGTGTGAAGTCCAGGGACCTCTGTTCAGTTTGACTCCCCAAACTATATATCTCTACTAATAATCTATTTGTTATAGTACTGTGCTGTTTGTTTGGGGTTTTTTTGCTGTAAACATTTTTAAACCTTATATATGCAGTAGTGACTGGAAATGGTTTTTCCTTGAGAGTCTTGAAAGACTGTGTTTCAGCACTTACAGTTTTGGGATGATGATTTTTAGTTTAAGCAGCCAACACTGCTTCCTTGAATGAGCAGAATCTGATTCCTCCTTGCTTTCAAGGTGATACAAAGGCTGTATCACCTTGTAAATGGGCTGTTCCATGTACAGTCCTTGCTATTTCTACTGTGTCCCAAAATGAA
Organism: Dendrocincla fuliginosa; assembly: GCA_035047845.1. NCBI lineage: Eukaryota > Metazoa > Chordata > Aves > Passeriformes > Dendrocolaptidae > Dendrocincla > Dendrocincla fuliginosa. The sequence continues at coordinate 75,783,505 of JAWWMO010000083.1, read as the reverse complement.
CCTCAAAAGTTGCCCTTACACTGTGTGTAGTCCATTTTTTTACTGTCAGCGGGGACTATTGCAGGGGAAATGGAAAAAATCTGACTTTCCAGAGGCGGTGTTGCAAACCTTCAGTCTGTGCTACACCTTGATTCTCTCTTGCTTCTGATTTTAATATTCAAACAGGATGGTGACTGAAATGCAGGCGTGACATGAGGTAAGGGCAGCAGCGTGGGGGAACCACATTACTGACCATGGGATTAGGATGAGGGAGGGACCTTATTTAAACACCTCGAGGGAGTCTTGGGGGGGCAGAGCCTTGTGCTGCTTGGGACCATGAACCTCCCTGGCACCTGCTGGAAGGGGAGCATGTCAGGACACATGCAGGAGTATGTTTCTGAAGGGTGTCAAGGGCAACTTCTTGATACAGGGCCTGGTTGGGCCATCCCATGAGGTCACACTGATGGATCTGCTGTCCCTGCCAAGGAGGCACTTCCAGGGGAGGTGGTGACCCATGGCAGCCATGGTCCAGGAAATGAATATCCTGAAGAGAGGGAGAGAGTGAGGGAATGAGGAAGGAAGGGAGAGAGGAGCATTGCCCAGACATTGCCCAGGTGAGCAGCTGGAAGCTTGTCCAGGGAATGGGCAGAAGAGATCACACAGGAGCAGCTCTGAAGGGTGAAGGAGATGAGGGGAACTGCCATGATGATACAGACCACATGAGAATGGTCCATCCTGATACCTGGGAAAACAAGCAGGTGTATCAGCAGCCCAGCTTGGCTAAGCCAAGAGCTCATGACACAGATCCTCAGGAAAATGGCCAGAGAGAAGAAGCAGGAGACCCTGAGATACCTCAGTTGTTAGAGCATGATGCTAATAACACCCAGGTCATGGGTTTGATTATATGGGCCTTTCACTTTAGAGCTTGACTTGATTATCTGTATGGGTCCCTTCTGACTCAGAATATTCTGTGATTTTTCTGAAAGGAGGACCTTAGAAATATCACCCAGACTTGCAGAGGTGTGGTTAGGAAAGCCAGAGCTCAGCTGGAACTGAAAGGGACATCAAGCACAAGTCAAACAGCTTCAGCCTTACAATGAACAGTAAAAGGTCAAACAAGGAGCTGTGTGCTCACTGTTAGTGGGATGAGTTCCAGCGGCATTTTGTGTCAGTGGTCACAGAGAAGGCCAATGTCCCTGATGCTTTCTTTGTCTCTGTCTTCACCACCAATTTCTTACATCCTTTGGTGCTTTTCAGTGCCCTGGGCAACCTGGGCAACCCAGTACAGGAAAGACATGAAGCAACTGGAAGAGATTCAGCAGAAGCACTTGCCCTGTGAGGGGAAACTGAGGGATGAGGTTTTATTTAGCCTTGGAGAAAAGATGGCTCAGGGGAGGCCCAAAAACAACCTGCCAAGACTCCCTATGAGGGGTTATCATGAAGACAGAGCCACCCACTTCCCAGTGGGGCTTTCTGGGAAAATGAGGAACAATGGGCATAAGCTGTAGAAGGAGAAGAGGTGGGTTACAAGGAAATACCTTTTTTCTTTGAGGACAGTCAAGAACTGGAGCTGGCTGCCTAGAGAGGCTGTGCCATTTCCATCCTGGGAGATTTTTAAAAGCTGACAGCTTAAAGTCCTGAGCAGCCTGGTCTGACCTCACAGCTGACTCTGCAGCTTGGACTAGATGTCCTCCCACGGGTCCTTCCAACTTGAATTGTTGTCTGTGATTCATTCCATGAATATTTTAAAACTACCTTGAACTTCTAGCTAAATTTATTCCTGATCTTTTTGTGTCCTTGAGTTCTTCTGCTTTCTTAGGCTTGTCCTTTGCCTAAAATAAATTTTATTCTGCAGTGTATCAATTGAGAACAATAACATTTGCTCTCAACTTCTATTAAGCAGAACAAGCCATGCTCTTCTAATTCTGTGCACCTCCCTCCCCCCCGCCATTCCCCAGTAGGGACTGGAATAGAGTCCTTTTTTCATCCTAATATCCCCTCTCTGCACCTGTTCTGATTTGAATTCATCTTCTTGCATGTAGGCGATTACAGCACTACACAAATCCAAATACAAGGTCAATGAAGAAATATTCATATCCCATACTAGGCACTCTTACTACTGAAAACATTTTGCTGGACAACATGATTTCATTATTTTTTTTAACAACTGCACCTTGCCCATACTAATCCCATCACTGTTTATAATTTCCTGATCTTGCTTTCTACATAGAGAAGTACATAAATGCAGACATATGCAAAATTATTACACCATAGAAATTAATAATGAGTAATCCTACTATTAAAAAGGTTTTTCTGATATTGGCCATAAACATTTCTCTTACTAGCAACTTTTATTACTCTTTCTTGGACCGTTTTTTCCCTCAGAAACTGTTAAGTGTTCTAGACACAGGTGTCTTTCAAATATTTGTCCTCTCTTAAATTACATCTGTTGAACTTTTCTGGTGAGTCTTTTTTTTTCCCCCAGCATCCTACTTAAGTAAATGAAAAAAATGTCTTTACAACAAAACATTTTCATATAGTACTTAGTTTTGTTTTTAGTATCCTGTAAAAAGACCACTGAAATATTCTTCAAATGCCAGAGATCACAAGTACCTAAAACGTGTGAAACGTAACCTTTATTAATCATAGGATACCTTATAATACTTGTATTAAAAGGGTTTTTTGAGATACTAACTCTGATTTCAGTTTGGTCAAGTGGAGCTGTGGTCCTTCTGGGAAAGCAGCCCTCATTTAAGTAGTAATTAAGAACAAGTGATTCCCAGTGATGCAGCAGGTTTCCCAAGTCCTAGTTTCATGTTATTTTTTTCCTCCTTTGGGAAACTGTTTAAAGATAATCTAGAACCGAATTCTCAGAGATTTTCAAGGAGGTTGCCTGTTGTGTGCTGGTAGTTTGCCATGCAGGAGGCAAACTGGCTTTTTTGAGATAGCGTTTTGTTGTTCATGGCTTATGTACTGCTTTTCACGTGAATTGTGAGAGCAGTAAGGCATCTGTAGATTTAGTAAGTCTAAATTTGAGCTTTTGAGCCTGTAAGACAGAATGCTGGGCCCTGTGTAGAGTACATTAGATAAATGTTTATGAATATATAAGAAGCTCTTAGCACCAATGCTTAAATTATTTCTATCTCCCTTCCAAGTGTATTTACAGAGGCCCCCTGTGTCTGATCTTGGCACGTAAGCCTTTTATGAAGAGAAGGCATGCACTGATTGCAGCACTATCCTGTTGATCCGTCAGAGAGAATTTTCCAGCCTCAGCATTCCATCTCCTGCACAAAACAAAATCCTTCAGCCATTGGACAAACTTATTTTGAAACAGAAAAATGTTTACTTGTGCAGTAGGTACAGGCGTCTGAGGGGCAGGTGGGGATGGGAGCTAAAGGGGTGACCTATGTGAGGATAGGCTGGGACTGCCTCATGCCGGACACAGCCTGTTCCAAGCAGAGATTTCCCTGTGACCCTGGAGAGATCCTGGTGGAGTAGCCCCTGGAGAGGTCCTGGGCTGGAGCAGAGAAGTGTGAGGAGGAGGAAGGAGTGGCAGAGAGGAGCTGTTATAGACTCACTACAGACCCCTGCTCCTCACCCCCTGTGCTGCTCAGTGGGGAGGAGGCAGAGGAGTTGGGAGTGAAGGGGTGAAGCTGAACCTGGGAAGAAGAGGGGTGGGTGGAAGGAAGGTGGTTTAGGTTTTATCTTTGTTTCTCATGATTAAACTTTATTTTAATTGGCAACAAATTAAAATAATTTTCCCTTGCTGTCTCTTCTTTTTTTTTTTTTTTGCCTCGAGCCAGTGACTGGTAAGTGATGCCCCTGTCTTTGTGTTGACCCACAAGTTTTTTCATCTTATTTTCCCCCTCTCTTCTGTTGAGGAGGGAGAGAGAGAAGCTACAAGGTCAACCCACCATTCCATCCTTGACCCAGTTCTTTCAACATCTTCATTAACAACTTGGATTCAGGACTCAAAGGAATACTAAGTAAGTTTGACAATACCACTGAACTGGGAGGAGCTGTTGACTCCCTCAAGGCTTGAGAGGCCCTGCAGAGAGCCCAAAATGTTCAAAGGAGGGCAGCGGGGATGGTGAAGGGTCAGGAGGGGAAGCTGAAGTATGACGAATGGCTGAAGTCACTTGTTCTGTTCAGTCTGGAGAAGAGGAAGCTGGGAGAAGCCTTCATTGTGGTTTTCAGCATCCTCACAGCAGGAAGCTGAGGGGCAGGCACTGATCTCTTCACTCTCATGACCAGTGACAGGACTCAAGGAAATGGCATGAAGCTGAGTTGGGGGAGGTTTGGGGTGGATATCAGGAAAAGATTTTTCACCCAGCGGGTGGTTCCAGAGCACTGGAACAGGCTCCCAAGAGAAATAGTCACAGCACCAAGCCTGACAGAGTTCAAGAGTTTGGACAACTCTGTCAAGCACATGATGTGATTCTTGGGGTGCCCTGTGCAGGGCCAGGAGTTGGACTTGATGATCCTGATTTTCTATCTCGATCTTCAACAGGCTTAATTATTAAAGGGTTGTCAATGACCTGGAGTTAGAATGGTACTAAAATTTCACAGGTTGCTAATTTTAGCCCCACTGCTTGGAAAGTGACATCATTTCTGTGCACAGGCACAGCACCAGCACTCTGCAGACCTCAGAGACTTGAGAGGCAGTGCAATACTCTTCCTCTGTCTGTGTCATACTTGTGTCTGACATCTTGCATGGAGATCTGTGAGTGCTAAAACTAAAGAAGACTTTCCATCTTCCTTAGATTTTGTGGAATACCCACTGGACTTTCTTTTCAAAGGCAAAGGACAATATATCCCTTACTTACTTTGACACACCTGAACTGTGCTACAAACCACAACAAAATAAAGACAGAAAAGGAAGAATACTTGACTTGTGTCAACATTCTTCTTTTCAGAAGAACGTTGTCCAGTTTAATCTTCATGAAAGTGGAAAAATAACAGTAGTGGATTAAAGTCAGAGTTTAAGAAAATACATTTAAATATATCTTTTCACTTAAAAATGAGTTTCCTCATCATTCAAAGACCTGAGTTAAGCTATGTTATATACACCTCAGGTACAAACTGAGAAAAGATTCAATAAATCAGACTATATAAAAAGCAAGAGACTATTTTTTTTCCCAGAAAAATGTATTTGTGTTTTATCTGATCATATAAAAAGCATTAAATTTAAAAAAAAATGTGTATATACTTTTTCAAGTGTTAATGGTTTCACCATTCATCATAACTACATTCCATAGTCCTTTAACACCAGGGCACATTATCCTTATCTGTGTAGCACAGTGAGCATGATCTTTACACTGAGGTAACTCTCATCACTACTTCCCCAGAGCAGTTATCCTCTGATGAATCTTCCTGAGGTCTCATGCGGTTGAACAGGTGTAACAACACATAGCCACACTGAAATCTTGGTGAGGTTAACTGTGTTGGATGAACTAAACTTCTGTTTCTAAATGCAGTCAGTGGTAACCACAATGTCCTTCCTGCTGAGGATTCTCCTCTATTGCTCTCTTCTATGTCCGTGGCTTTATCATAATTTAACACATCCCAGTGTAGATTCACAGCCCTCCAGCGCTTAAACACTCGATAAACAGATGCACCTTCATGTACTATCAGTCCTGAAATTAAGGGGAGAAAAAAAAAAGGAGTTTGTACAAAATGTCAGTGGATACCATTTTGAGAGCAAATAAAGATCTAACACTTGTTAATGACTCTGGCAGCTTCCAGAGTAACGGTAATAATTCAAGCAAACTGTATATATGCAATGTAACTGGTTATTCATGTGTTTGGGAGGTGGGAACATGCAGAGGAAATAAAATTGTTCTGAAAGAACACTCAGCATAATCAATACTGATCATGCCTAACTAAATAAATTGTTTAGAATTAGGTAAATCAATGCAAAACTGACAGTTTTGGAAATCGGCTGTTTAAGCTAGTGCTGCCCTTGTTCATGGTAAATACTATTTATTTACTGAGCTTTATACTGGTTTAAGTGGATCTTTAATTAGATTAGAACTTCTGTAAGGAAAAGGATGTTAAATTTGCTTAATTTTGCTTGAGTGTGTTGTAGAATTCAGTATAGATGCAGAGAAATTTAAACTTTCAGATTTAAGAATTTAAGCTTTCAGATTCTTAGTTTAACTTAGGAGCACAGAAGATTTATGAAAACCTGAAATAGCTGTGAGTATAAAGACTTTCCTGTCTTGCTTCAGCAGAACAAGAAGAGATTAAATTTTATTATTAACTATGATGAGCATGGTAAAAGATGATAGGCTTTCTTCTTTCTCTTCAATATTCAGTAGGAAAAAGTTGAGAATCATCTTTTTGTTGAGACCCAGGAAATCTTTTAAAAGGTCGTTCAAGGGAAATACATCTGCTTATGAATTTCCATGTAGCTTAATATTTATGCCTATTGTATGCATTCAAGAAATTTATTTAAATAAGTGAAGCTCTTAATTTTTTATATGTATGTGTAAGTATTTCAAATATGGATTTACTGGGGAGACACATGGGGCTTTAACCTTCTTACTAGTTTTTTCCTCAACCAGCCTGGTAACTTGTACGGTTCTGCGCAACATCGTATGTTTTCTTTGGCTCCCTGCTTTGGGAGGAGAACAATCTGCCGAGCCAAAAAGATTTATAAATTTTTTGTCCACCGTGCTTCTTGCCTAAAATTTTCCTATACATGGCCATATCTATATGATCTGTGGTGTCACAGGTTATAGTCCTTTATCCCAAGATATTGTATATCACCTGTTTCTACACAACAAAATTGTGATTTAAGTGTCTAAGGTCCTTTAGTGTGGTTAACCAATACCAGAAAGAAGCTGTTCAAACAAAGATGACACAAGCAAATAGGATGATAAAAGTATTTGCATGAACTGCAAACCTCAGATTCAAGTGCAATTATTTTCAGATAGCAATGCCTACTCTAACACATTTTTAAAGATCATTGCACTAAAAGATGGAGAAACACAAAGATTTCTTCCAGAAGGACATGATAGCAAATGCAGCATCTCTGTAAGGCTGTCAACTTGCCTAGAATTCATTGAAGCATCCAATGCAGAAAAAGTAGCACAATATAAGCTTAAATAAATACCAAATATTTCAGAAGTATTTTGTAGCAGCATAGCCTTTCAGTGTAAATTTTTCTTGATTGCAAGATTTCTATCTTCATCTTGTCAGATATAGATAGAGCAACCTGTCTTAAACATTTGGCATGTTAATAATAATACAGTTAATACATAAATGCACCTTCAAGACTGGCTAGATTGTCTTAAAAAGAATAAATGTGTTTCATCACGTACAGAATCTACAGATAAGCCATGGTTTTACTGCTGTGAAAAAGATCCACCCTTTTGTTTTTTGTTGGATTTCGTATAAGATGGCAAAGGAGATAAGAATAATCTTCCTCTACCTGCCACTGTAACATAGCATTATTTGGCCCAATTTCTCTCAAGACTCTGATAAAGCAAAATTAAAAGGATCTGTTTACTCCAATGTAAAGACACATACCTGCACTCCATTGGAACCTGAACAACATATTTCAGAATAGAGAGGGAAGCGTTTGAAAAAGGATCTTTGAGGTACGTGAAGTACATTTAAACAGTCAGAAGCATTCTCCCAAAATTACGACAGGAAAAGTCATAGGACAGCTTCTTTCAGAGAGCTGATTTTTACTGTTTGGGGGCTTCAGAATTTATTGAAATTATGGTTTTAAAGCTTTTCAACTTTGGCAAGGAAGAGAAATTTTCCTTATGATGGAATCTATCACTCATGTATACTTTAAAAAGAGGTACTGAACAAAGGATAAACCATTGAGAGGCTTGAAATAAAAGTTGTCAGATTTGGCAGTGCTAAAGGAGAAAAGGAGCGCTTTCACAATTCCTCTCATAAAAAGTTTTATTTCCCTTCTGGTAGAACCACAGATTAAAAAAGACCTACATAGAAGCGGCAAAAGAACTGGGCAGGGTGGGGGTGGGGGAAGAAAGCTCTCAGCAACAACAGTTCTAAGACCACAAACAAGAAGAAATCTGGATAAAGTTTAAATGCTGGAGATTTTCCAGGTCCAGAGAAGTTCTGATGCTCAAAATTAAGTAGTTACTCACTGAAGCGGAGCTGTAAGAAAATGGCAAAGAATATCCTTTCTCTTAGAAGTTCCAGAGCAATGAATGTAGATATGAGAGAGAAAGCAAGGATAAATCCATGGAGAATATCAGTGTGTTCCAAATACCACGATTTCAACAGCACAGAGGACATTTTGGTCATTTGTAAGGGAAAAAAATTTCCTTGTTTGACTCAGATGATCCCAAGGAGTGTTAGAATTCACTACTGTTAGCTGTTCTGATGTTCTGTCCAATTAATGTCTACAAAGAATAGAATTTTAGGATGATGGCCCCATCAAAATGTCCTCAGATTCTAAGCAGATTTTACCTTTAGGTTTTATCTCTAAGATGTAAGGATTGTAGTGGGATCCAGACAATAGGATTCTGGAGAATCACAATTTCTTTT
>JAWWMO010000083.1:75750395-75774897 GCA_035047845.1 Dendrocincla fuliginosa | reverse complement strand
CTTTTCTTTTCTTTTCTTTTCTTTTCTTTTCTTTTCTTTTCTTTTCTTTTCTTTTCTTTTCTTTTCTTTTTCTTTTTGAGATTTACTCTATTCAAAGGATTTCTTACTCTGAGTTACAAGATTACTTGAAATCTTTTTATACTAAATGGCTCTACAAATAGGCAGTTTGTCTTACATCATTCAGATTTGGTGGTATTAGCTTAAAACTTTATCTTATTTATCACACTAATCTTACTTATAATCATTTAGGAATGGTCCTCCCAGAAACATCACAAGATCTTACCTGGGAATGTAAGACCCTTTTCAGAAACAGGCTTTACATCTGGACAACATACCATGTCTTAATACTATTCAAGGGCCCACAGGAATAAATTGCTCAAAGCATTGAAATGAAACATGTCCACTCTAAAAATAGTAATATAATTCTTTATAAACTATTTGAATTAGATCTAGTGTGGGGGGGAAAAAAAGACGTTCTGAGTAAAGACATATAAAACACAGCTAAATATGTCCATTGTAAGGAACTTCAGCCCGTACAGGTTTACAACTTAGGAGTTACACAAATGTTGCTGGGCATCAAGTTCCTTGGTGGGGAATAAAGAGGCTTTCAGAGGGTTATTCACACCTTGCACTGGCTCCCATCTCTTACTCCCTTGCCATAATACTACTGGCACCAGTCACGTTTCTAGTGCAATGTTAAAACCTCTTTTCATGCTGTAAAGGAGCTGCACGGTTGTCCTGTGATTGGATGTCAGCTGTTATTATTTGTGAGAGATTTTGCTCATGTTGGAACCATTTATGACTAGTAGTTACGACTACTTTCCAGTGAAAATATATAAAATTCTATGACTTTTCTGTTACGAGAAATAATTGCTATGTCTACAAAGTAGAATGGCAAAGGTTTGATGAGCTGTCCTTCAGTGGCTAGATAAGGGATTTGCATTATTAATTCCTTTCATATTAACCCATGAATTCACTGCCTTAGGTAATCCCTACATGGATGGTCAGATCCTAGCACTATCACTGCAATAGCTGTGGCTTTCACAGCCCATAGTTCTGCTTGATTAAGCTGTTCAAGGTTTGCCATAGAGAAACTTCTACTACCAGCAGATTTCAAAGAGAACAGCTCTACACCTAGCTTAGATGCAGAAAAGTAAAAGCTAATGACTTGTAGGGTTAAAACCAACACTGAAAAGTAAAAACAATCCTGTCTGTTAGGAAGAATTCTGGAAAAGTTTAGAGTAGAACAAGGAGAACAATGAATGCCATTAAAATAGGTACACATAAATAGAACATATTATACTGAAATCTTTGGGATTTTTCTTTTAGTGAAATGTAAAACAAAACTAAGAAGTAAAATAGAAGTCACATATAATTTACTTAATAAGAAAGTGACTGGTGTGCCATGTATGATGTGTACATCAATAACTGGGAAAACAAATCATTATGTGCAAGTTTTCAAAAATGTCATAAATATGTCAGTACCTTTAGGCACTTAAAATTTATCGCAAAACATTTCAAAAAGTGCTTCACGCTTTTTGTATGATATTTACACTTCACAAATGACTAAAAATATTCATATTGTTTCTGCAAAGCTATAGGGAGGCATAACTGAAGGCAGATGGAATAAATCTTGGTAATGCCACCAAGCATTATCTTGAAATATGTGCTGCACAGGAAAACCTGTATGTCTGCATAGATTTTTCATTGAAATAAAGAGATTACAGTGGAAGTACAGGTATTCCCTCACTGTAAATCCTGTTGAAAACTAAGAGAATGCCATGGATGACTAAACACAAATGAGAGCAGATGAGAGGAGATACTAAGTGAGAACTGTGGCTGGTTGTAGGCGTTACAAGCTTTATATCAAAGATTATATCTAACAATGGTAGAATCATAAGTTGATGCCTTTGCGAAGTCATCAGCATAATGGAAAGCATTGGGGGTTTTTAAAATCATTCATAAATAATAATTACATACTTTTATTGGAGAACTTTATTTGAATGTTTTAAATTAAAACTATCAATCTAAACCCTCTCTTACTTTATAATAAAAAAGGTAAAATTGAATAAAGTTGGCTGTATTAATAAATATTTTCAAGGGTTACAAGAACTCCTGACACTACAAGTTTACAGCATGCAGATTACTTCAAATTATATGCAGAGTAAGTGGGTCTGAATGAATCTGGATTGACAGAATTCCTCAATTACCAAACCTCCTTTATACAGCTTTCTGAATTTCCAGACACAGTCATATCTGCACTGAACTTCATACCCACAAAACAGTGTTGAAATGCATTTAATTACAGCCTGTTTAACATTAAAATTTCCGTGTATTATTTATGTTAGGATTATAAAATACACATTTCTTTAATTAGAGGCAAGCCAGTTTATCCTGTGGGGGCAGACAGCTGCACGTTTGCTTTGCTCCTGCCTGGTGCCATTTCAGTCAGCAGTTCCATGTTAATTCAGCAGCTTCCAGTTCAGTGGGGGCTTGGGCCTGGCTGGCTTGAAAGGCAGCTACAGAACTGCAGATACCAATCCATGGAAGGCTCACCTTCCAATAGTTTTCTTCTATAGGTAAATACAGCAATATTTCTGATCCCCCACAGACGTTTAGAGCGCTTGAAGCACATTTTATCTTCGTTTACTGTTTTTTTAAACAAAAGCAATCACTTCAGTGTTGAGCGTTAAGCTGGAATAGGTGATACTCATAGATCAGCATGTAAGAGGATGTGTAGCTGAGCCTTTTTATTCATTTAAAAGCTGGGCACTTGTCCAGAGTATAAGATTCTGCTTGCTTTTCTGCCTGAGAAGATTTGAGTTCACAGATGAAAGCCTGTGTTCCAAAATATCCCAGAGTGGGCTTCTCCAATAAAAATTACAAAATGAAGAGAACTGCTGATCTAGCTGAAATCAAAATACTTTTACAGTAATTGGGTGGCTTCAATAAAAGATTATAGGGCTTTAGAGTTGGAGCAAAAGCCTTAATACTAGGAATCATTCTGTTTCTTTGTCCCTTACTGAGCAGAATTCAGCACTGTCCTGAATTCTCATATATGAGATTGGGATAACTTCGATATTTATCTCTCAGAAATCTCAAAGCAACCATCAGATGGCATTTGACTTCTGAATTTTCTTGGCATTGCAATTCTAAGAATGTTGCTTAATGTGAACTAATGTTGTTAATTATATAGATTTAATTACGTAAATTATTTAATTATGTAATATTTAATGTAAATTTTCTCTGCAGATAATCATTGTTATTCCAAAACTCAGTTCAAGGTTGTTACCAAATACTAAAGGATTTTGATTTAAATATCTCTGAGTCCATTGCATTTTCAGAAAACTCAAAAGTGGTCAGGAAGGCTTTGTAGTAAATTGTATTTTCTTTTACAAGATTTCATCTAGAGTTAAATGACCTGATACTTTTTAATAGTAAAGCAAGTTACTATAGTTAGAGCTATGTGAGTGTTTCATAACTGTTTATGATGCACAAAGAACTCATGCCTGCCTTCTCTGTTCTCCTGTGTTACTAGCACAGTGGCCTACATAAGTCTGTGCAATTTGATTTTGGGTATGCAGTTTAATGACATCCCTAAGAGCTTCTTCCGCACTTAATGATGGTACAATCTAATGCAAAGTGGCATCAGTAGAAGACTTGACAGCACATAATTCTATTAATTATTTTATTTAAATTAATTTAATTGTTAATGTCATCTACATAACTTCTGAACTTTGCTAGTCATCTATTTTTTCAAGAAGAGTAAATTGATTCTGTTCTCACCACTAAGAGTTTGGGAAGACATTGAACCCAAGAGTAAAACTTCTTTGATTGTTTTCTCTTTTGCAGTATTTGTGACACTATAAAAAGCAGCATTTGCCAAAGGTATCAGCTGAGTGAATCTGCAAAGAACTGGAGTGATCCATTAGCGTGACCAATTAGAAAAATAGCTATAGTCATAGTCTTAAACCACAGTCTGTGCTGTTTAAAGATTTTGAGCTTACCTATGCATACTAGATCCATAAAACCATACATTCCATAGCAGATTTGAAAAAGGATGTCCTTTCTTTGCCATACTGCATAAGGGCTGAAGGCTGACCATAGAAGCCAAGTCACACTTGCTACTAAGAACAGAGATCCTAGGATTACAGCAACCATCTGTACTTTCTCAACCAGTGTTATAGTAATGCTTTGCCACTAAAAGAGAAACAAAGTAGTATGAGATAAAAATGTTATTTTCCATGATTGTACATTCAACTCCACTTTTTTTCCTGCAATCAGAAATTATTTTAAAATTTATACATATCTTCATAGATATTTACTAATATCATTGTTACTGACATTTTATATCTTTTTTTCCTATTTCACTTGCAGTTAAAGTGAAGCTAATAGTCACTTCCCCATCTCCTCCAGCATCACTATCAATATCATCTAGCTGTGAACTTTGGAAGAGTTTATAGTCTTATTTCTGTTTTGAATACATAGGAAGAAAAGAGATTAGGCCTTAGGAATGAAACTCAGTCTTTTGCCTTTGTAGGTTAATGAACAGAATAAAAAAAAAATGGTGGGAAGACTCTTTCAACTATGTTTTCTGTTAGGGTGACAAGTTTCCTTTTCATCCCACCCTCCTGAAGTGTGAAGCCATTTTCCACCTTCCTGCTTCTCATCGAAGAAATTCCAGACATACCAAGGTATTTGTCTTTCTCTGCATAAACCAGTGTTAACAGTACAAAAAGACATCTGAAACCTAGTGTGGAAGCAACCTGAAGATTCAGGAGGGGCCCTGAATGTAGATACCACAAACATTTCTTTTCAGTACACCCCATTTATGTCCACCTGTCCAGAGAAGGCTGCGTCTTCTGTATGTGAGGTGACTGATTTATCATCTCCTAAGATTTAAATATAACACAATATACCTACTGACTTCTGTCAGGATAAGAGTAGAAATAAAATTATGTTAAAACAGAGTCAGAAAAGCAAAACACAGCGTAAGGAAAGAATCATTCTAGATTACCATTAACATATATGGTCTTTCTTGGCCATAATTATCTGAATTACCTTGGCAAACTCCCCAGTTCATCAATCATTACAGAGCTAGCGTGCAGACTTTGTGGTCTGCCATCTTTCCTGGTCCTAATTTTGGACATACCTGCTCTCAGTGGAGAAGGCTACTGCAGTAAGGGCTTTCTTACCTCTTTTCCCATCTACAATAATTTTTCCTTTTTCTTATTACTTTAAGAAAGTCTTCTGTTTTGTACAACAGTTGGGTACCCAGTGCTGTATAGTCACAGGATAATAGAATTATTTGGGTTGTGAGGGGCTATGGGAGGTCTCTAGTTCAACTTCCTGTTTAAAACACTATCAGTGATGAGATTAGATCAGGTCACTCACGGGGTTACTCAGTAGCATCTTAAAACCCTACAAGTATGGAGACTGTTCAGCCTCTCTGTGCAACCTGTTCCACTTCTTCACTGTACTCAGGTTGAAAAACGTTTTTTAAAAAAACCGCTTAAACCCCATTTTTTAAAAAAACCTCCTTCTTTGATCCTCTTATGCTCTCTTCCTCCCATCAAGTACCACTCTGAAGAGAGTGAGTAAGAAATTGGGTCCTCAACACCCTTCTTCTCTTTCAGCTTTTTTCATTAGCTTTTCTACTGTAGCCTAATTTGCACATTTGGTGCTGTATGCCTTCTCTTGTTGCAACCTCCTGAATATAATAGTACAAAAAGATAGATGTGCAGTGATTTGTAAATTGTCTATCTTGAAATACTACCATTTTTATAACAAACTCATTAAACTCTTACTCTCTAATTCATGGAACTTCAGGGTTTGGAATGGGATTACTCATATTAAATACTACCTTTTTATGATAAAGCAACTACGGATATGCATTTTCTTTGTCAAAAGGTTTTTTTATGAGGTCAAGAAAGGTCATTAACCAGTAATGCATAACAATGGTGTGAGCTTCTCATGACTCAGATATTACTTGTATACAGGATTTAAAGTTCAGGACTGAAACGTACAGAACTCTCTTTAGAATCTATAGGGTTATGTTCAACAAAATGAGTTTTCATTTCTTAGCTGAAGCTACATAGTATGATTTGGCAGAAAACTGTCAAAAATGCTATTGGTTATGTATTTCTATCTTCTTGCTTTATTGTTGGGAGACAGACCTGTAATAGATGTGTTCAGAATGCCTGAAATCAAAGTACATTTACATGAAGTAAAGCTTTAACTGTGAAAAAATATTAAACTGTCAAATTCATAGAAGAAGCTGGCAATAAATTTAAAAGACTGTTACATCACTGAAATAAACAGCAGATTTTTGCAGTGCAATTTCAGCAATGCAGAAGTTCATAAACTCACTTCAACTTATTTTGATTTTCATTTCTTTTATTAAACTTAGATTGCCCATAGTTATTCTGCAAAGACAGCACTGAACAAAAGGAAAAGTAATCCAAACATTTGAGATAAGTAATGTAGCATATAGTCTAGATATATAAAGTTCATCCCTTTTTCTGGTGTTGTCTGACAACCAATATCTCTTCCTCAGAGACAACCATTCCTATCAGAGACAATCATTCCTATCATTTTCTGTCCCAGGAGGGTTTTTGCTGGGTTTTCCCAAATCTTTTCTTTATAAAAAAGCCTGACCTTGAAAAGTTCTAAGAAACATAGATATTAACATCACCTCTTCTAAAGGATGCATTCTCATTATTTTGCTTTTCTTCTGATCTGATAATTGTCTGTCAAGAATGCAAGCAATCTCTAAACCTCAGTAAAGTCAGTAATTCCAAAAATTCAGCATATTAGCACACTGCCAGCCAGGAAGGGGATGGCGCTCCAATTGCTGAGAAAATGCACAAGCATTCCACAAGTTGTAGTTCCTAACTCCTCTGCCTTTAAAAATCAAAGAACAATTAAAAAAATAAACAAACAAACAAAACCAAACCCCAACTCCCCAGCAAAATAAAAAAACACAAGAAACCCAAAATAAGGTTTGATATTTTCTTCTATTACACAATTACTTTAGCCTTTGTGGTGTTCACTGTCGTTCTTCTACAAAAGAAACTGTAGTCCTCCACCTTGCTTGGTATGAAGGCCAGCAGTAACCAGGAAACTTACATTTTTTAGAAAGTTTCATCTCTTTTAGTGTCATCTGCAAGTTAAACTAACTGATGACATTCCACCAGAGAGGGAGGAGGAAGGACTGTGTGTGTAAGATGGAAGACATTCAAGAGGCCTAGAAAGTTTTATGTGAAACTGCTAACTCACCTCCCAGTGCTAGGCAGTCTGCTGTAGGAATCCAACACCCTAAGAATGATGGGGTGGGATGGACTGCTATTAAGCTCTAACATCTGATCAGCTTGGGGACTTCATCTTCAGTCTGTGTTGGTCCTTAGTGCTGATGGCAAGAAGACTGTGGATGTTCCTGGGATAACTTACCCCAACTGAAATTTCCTCTTCCTTGCCCCTTTCCAATCAGTTTTCATTCATAACCGTCTGAGAGTGCCTCTTGAGAAATGAATCCCTTGATTTTTTTTTCCCATAAATTTGTCTGTGTTTGGGTACAAATTATAAAAAGCACACAGATGTTACTGAGACAGGTTTATTTTTCACATAATGAAGGTTCAGTCCTTTACTTAGACACGGACAGCATCAGCCATTAGGCAATGAGAGAAACTGCACAGGACTGTATTGTTTGGTTCTTTTGCATTTTCATACCAAGGCTTGTGAAGAGGAACTGGAGTTGTGGTCACACTGTTTCCTTCTACCTGAAGCCTTACTCACTGCACAGCTAATATGTGTGAGTATACACACTGACAGACACACAGCAGCACAAAACTCTTTTTCTAAGAGTACGATTCTTTTTATACTATCAAAAGTCAGTTCAACTTTCTTTGGTGTCTCACAATCATTTACCTTGTTCCATATACCAACTTCACCTTTTAATGTCAAATTAATGGTTTACAATAGAGGTTACAAAAATAATATAGTAAAAAGAATTCAGTGATAGTTAATGTTGAGAAACTGCATTTCGAATATAACAGACTGAATTATTTAACATTGTAAATTGAATGATCTCATTATGAAGGTGTCATGATTTAAACCCAATATTTCCATTAATGTTTTTCTCATTTTCTTCATACACCTTTTCTCAAAAATCTTAATTGCTCATGATTATAAATTATGTTACGACTTCCTAATTTGTTTTTGTTATTTCCTGACTAAACATCCCATAATCAGTAACAGAGATTTTAGCTGAGTATTTTGCCAAGTTAGAAAATATCTAGACAGGCTTTTAGTGTCAGCTTCTGCAAAATACATGACCCTAAAAAATAAATATTATGAGAAAGATCACCATTTTTGCTTAAGCACTCGAAATTGAAAGAAAATGTGAAATATTTTGTATCTAGACAACTCTAATAACACTGTAGGTTTTCAGACATATGAAATAAGATCCCATTTCATATTCCTTTCCACCATATCTGTAGTGTTATGATGTACCATGCCATCTCTGTTGCCCATGAAAATAATGCATTTTACTTTGGTATAGAGAGATAGCAAAAACTTCCTTTGAAAATGGTGCTTTAAACAAAATATAATTAATGCTTCTGATTTTAGTGTAATACCGTCTCTCCCTTGAAAACTTTCTAGACTTTTACTTCTACCGGCACTTCATTATGTTTGGTTCTTTTAATCTTTTATTTACCACTGGTCTTCCTTTCATAAATCATTTGGGAGTCTAGTACACTAATGGTACATTAGAGTTCAAATGCTGACCCTGAAAACATTGCTTCTCTTTTCTTCTAAGAACTCTGTCAAACAGAAATACCACGTAATTCCTTATTTTTTGAGGTTGAGACTTTCAGAAGTTGAAGGAAACATATTGCTTTGATGGATTAATTTTAAAGAATAAAGTTAATAAGGTTATATGCATGTCCCTACTAAGGTAAAGATGGATGGATAAAATACTCAAGGGTCTGTCACCTTTGAGATAAATAGATATTAACTTAGGTTATTTTTAATAATGCCTTGTAAAAGGGCATTGATTATTGTACAGAGTAGAAAAGTGATCTGAAAAGTGATCCGAAAAGTACTGAGACTGTGCTTACACTTAGAACACATTGCATGAAACATGTCTGCAAAGAAATGATAGGTTTTCCTATGTCCTTAATAAAGAACATGAAATTTCCTTATGGCTTCCCAAACACATACCAGCTTTAACTGTACGAATTTATAATCCATCAAAATTCCTTAAGCCAAATTGCTGTAATGGGGTTACCTTGCTCTGTTTCTGAGAGAACAGAGCTTACCATGGACACTGCTGACAGAAATCTCACGTTCCCTCCAGTCATTCTGGAATGCATATTTTGCATAAAAGTAACTAAAAATACCTGGCAAAGACGTATCATGACGTAACATGATTAACCCAAAGACATACCAATTATGTGACTTCAAAAACCTTTTGTGATTGCTCTGATTGCTAGAACAAACTCTGACAAGAAAAAGTTCTTTCCCACTGTCATGATTTAGGTCCTGGAAACCATTTTTTTAATATGTCTGTTCCTTAGTTTATCTTGCTAGCAGTCTATGTGATTAGATAATCAGGGGTTCTAACATGCTTTGCAGTATGCACGTGTAGACTACATGATACAATATGCAGTAATATTTGTTAACTTATTGACCAGCCTGGACAGCAACCCCATAGTTTTGAGTACACACACCCCAACATTTAAAATGTCAGTTTTTGCTATAGGCTTCTATTTTTATGTCTTTTTCTTATAAGAATCAATACCACAAAAATTGCAGCTCACCATTAATGCTGGCCTACTTTGATATATTATTAACACATATTGTGCCTGTAGTCATATTGTCCATTATCTTGTCTTGTATCCGAGAGCTCATCAATACAGATGGCTTGGGCTGTATCTAATTTTTCCACGTGCTTGGAAGGCTGCACCAGAATTTTACTCTGGACATTCTGAAAGCATAACATTTACTGTGGAGACCCTGTCCTTTGTTCACCAGATAAGCAATTAAGTTGACAGTTCCTGGAAATGTTGGCTTGTTGCATGTACACAACAGAGTTGAACATCTACACCTACAGTGGATGCATCTTGGATTTCTGGCTGCCCAGAAGCCTGGACACCCTAGTCAATGAAAAAGATCTTCACATTCTATTACATTCACCTTTCAAAATCTTAATACTTACTAGGCAGAACGGTTTAACATTTTATCTTAAGATTTTTTAAAGTGTGTTAGAATTGAGGTCTGAGACCACAAGCAGAGCTGTGATGACAACTGTGTTGGTCTTACATTATCCTTTCTCTGGAGAATTATCAGTAATTATGTTCTGTTTCTGGCCTAAAATAAAAGGAATAAGGCAAGGCTACAGTGACCAGCTGAGGCAGCTGCCAAGGCACAGCTCCGGTGGGAATACTCTGACACCATGGTAGGTAGGATCAATAGCTCAACTGAAGTGCATTGACACCAATTTACGTGGCATGGGCAACAAACAGGAGGAGATAGAAGCCATCGGGCAGCAGGAGAAATATAGCATAGTCGCCATCATGGAGACATGGTGGGATGGCTTGCACAACTGGAGTGCAATGGATGGCTATAAACGTTTCAGAAGGGATAGGCAAGGAAGAACAGTCAGCGGCATAGCCCTGTACATTAGGAGTGTTATGATTATCTAGAGCTTAGTGATGATGCTGATAAAATCAAGTGTTTATGGATAAGAATCACAAGGAAGGCCAAAAAGGCAGATATCCTAATGGAAGTTTGTTACAGGTCACCCAACTAGGATGAAGATACGGATGAAATATTCTATAAGAAGCCAGGAGAAGTCTCATGCTTGCTAGCCCTTGTTCTCATGGGAGACTTCAACAAGCAAGAACAGATGCCTGCTGACATACAACACAGCAGAGAGGAATCACCCTAGGAGTTTCCTGGAGTGCTTGGAAGATAACTTCCTGACACAGCTGGTGAGTGAGCCAGCTAGGGGAGGTGCTTCACTAAACCTCTTGTTTGGGAACAGAGATGAACCACCACAGATCATGAAAGGATAGTTTTTGATTCTGAAGAGTCAAGGGTTGGGGTCAGTAGAACTGCTACCTTAGAATTCTAGAGGTCAGACTTTGGCCTGTTTAACAGACTGGCTGGCAGGGTCCCTTGGGAGACAGTCCTGAAATGCAGAGGAATCGAGGAAGGTTGGACATTCCTCAAGAAGGAAATACATAGAATACTTAAACATTATGGTGTGCTGTAAAGGTGTATCTGTGAGAAACATGTAAGGTTAAAGTGAATTACTCTCAAGCTAGCTTTTAACTCCTATGAGATTCTAACTAATTGGGTTTAGTGGCTTAGTTTCTTGGTATTTCGTACATTCCATGGATGTGCATATTTGGTGAAAACAAAATTACCATTCTGTGTGAATAAATACTATTCCTACTGTAAAGCAGGAACTGTTCAATTTCTATTGCAGCTTTATTGGGAATACTGAGTTTCATTGCAACCTAGGTGCACTCTTGAAAGCATTATCTGAAAATTAAATATTAATGAATGGAGGAAATTAAAGCCTGCCATGGTTATAGCGTTCTCTGCAACTTAAAGATGATCTGCAAAATTAAAATGAAAACTTAGCACTGTCATGTTATATAGTCAGGTCCACACTGCTGGAAGAACACTGAGAAAAAAACCATCCATTCTAATTGCACAGAGAAGTAAGCCCCAGCAAGGTTATAAACAAGCTGTATGAAGGAAATATTTAAAATTTTCCTGCCATCTAGTGACTTAGGAGGGTTAGCCTGTGTTGCCCATACAACTCTGTACTTTTCTTTGAGCATGAACAGACTATCAAAAAGGGTTCTGGAGTTGCTCTTTTCTTCTCTCCTGGGAAACCAGCTGTTTGTAAACTCTAGCTAAAACTGTTGACAACTTTTAAATGAAAAAAAAATGCTGAGCATGAAGCTAAGATTGTGCATTCATTATGGTATTGATGCACACACCAAATGTATGTGAAAAACTGCTCAGCATGGAGGCACAAACCAAGCCCCTCTCACAAAAATGCCCTGGACATTAGTCACTATATAGAGGGATCATCTGTTCTTGATCATTTCTGTTGATGCCTTCTTGTCTATCATGTTGAAAATATTCAAGTATTAATTCCAGTTCCTGTACTAAAATTCACATTTCATCTGCTAGCTGAACTTTCCAAAAGTGCTGGCTACTCTTTCTCTGTCTTTTTGACTCTATGAATAATTAAATAATTTTTACAACCTGTGTGAGAGGAAGTACAGAGGTTTTATCTGAGACTATTCAACACCCTAATGGTTGGTGAGAGACCTTGACTCAAACCCGCTGTTTGCCTGAGTCAAAGCAAAGTTTTAAACTTTTACCTCCAAAGATACTATTTTAGCAACTGAGATTTATGTGTTACTCAGGATATTCAATAGCAGAACTCCTTCCAAGTAATTTATTGGAGCGCTTCCAGTTCCCATACAATACATTGATGTTCACTGAACCAAAGGGAAAGCAAATGAAATTGGTAACTCTATTCACATAATTTCCATAGGGGTGAGTAGGGAGATGATTTTCATATGGTACGAAGCATCAGGAACTACTTCTGACTGGCATATTTCAGTGGGTTCTGGATGCAGAAAAAGAGGCCATGGAAAGTCCTTTACTGCAAAAGAACCACAGAAATTATGTGAAGGTGAAAGAAATACCATGTAATTGGAATTTTGGGGTTCAAAGTTCCCAGTTCACTGAAAGATGATGGAAAGAAGACCCAAAGAATGTAGCTGTACAAACAAATTCAATCGGATAAACACAGTTTAGAAGTTGTAAAGCATCATCTTGTCTAAGGTACACAGTGATTACTGCTTTCCACTATCTGCTTCTAGGCAGTCTATGAATCCAAAGACGTGCAATCAAGTTTATCACCATCTATTGTCACTGGATTCCCCTGCATCCTGCATCAACATTATTCACAGGTGAACAACAGTTGTGGCGCAAAACAATTCCCCAACTTTGGGTAGGAAGGTGCACCTTCACTGTCCAGTCTTCTCCCTACTGTTATATGGCAATGATGTGCTGCTCACCAGAAAACAACTGAGTACAAATATTGGCCTCTGGGCTTTTTGTCCCTGAACAAACACCAATTCACAAACTGTGATCTGAATTTTCATGTAAAAATCTGAAAGAGACTCAACATGAGGGAAGAGACAATCCTGATTCGATATGCTTCTTTGTAAGATACAAACCAAAGGAAACTTCAGATTCTAAGGACAACAAAAAGCCTAAAGAAGCATATCCTGAGTTCAGAGGTAAAGTTTCTGCCTTGTCTAATCCCTAAGCAACATAATGTATATCCTGGTCAAAGGTTACAAGGCAGGATGATAAGAGTATCAGTGTATTACATACTAGCATGTAATCAGGAAGAAGGCTTGTATGAAATCTGGCAGGGCATGCTTTAGAAGTAATTTTGAATCTAATTTGTTAGATTAGTAAATCAATTAGATTGATTCTGCAGTCAATTAAATTAGTGATAAATATTCACTTGAAGACAATTTAGTCATAATTATAAAATTTTAGGCTGTGCAAATTAATATGGTAAATAATGTACTGCTTGAAATTTTGGCCTAATGGAAGAATTAACTTATTTATTTGCTTTATATATTACGCATTATGTATAATAATTAGAAGGCTTTAAAAATATGCAGAATACATTTATAAAAATTAGTATAATGTATTGATTTTAAAAATATTAACAATATTTTTAATCTTAAGTTATTAGTTGAACATATATTAAACAGCAAAATTTTAAAAGTCAATTGCATTGGTTTTCTCAGGTACTGCTAAATAATCACAACTACACACTAATAGGTACTGTTGTTTGAGTCAATACTAAACCTTTTCTAATAGTTTGGGTAGGTCTGGTTTTGATCACTTATAAGACTCCATCTTTCTGGAAACATATAAGATTTACTGCTTAATAACAGAGAGTGGCAATTTAGATACTATCTATCATCAAATATGATAGCTCTATCTGTAAAAAGAGGAAATAGTTTCCTCTACAGTATACACTACACCAGAAACTCTGTGTTTCTCTCTAACTATATCATAAATCTGTCTGAAATCCCTTGGAGTAATTACATTGAATTGCCCAATATGCTTTCGAAGACTGAAAATACCCAGCTTCTGACTTGTTGTGCATGAGCATACATAGTGCAGCAAGAAGCAATGGTTATATTATCAAAAACTGTAATATCCATTCATATTATTGTGTTTGAAAATTCCTAAACTATAAATTGTTCTTGGCTTAATGGTGCTTATATGACTTACACATAACCTATGTATCATCTCTGGCAGTACAGGTACAAATACAGACACAAAATAAAAATACCCTCAGTTTCTCTCAAATACCAGAAGCCCCAAAAGAATGAAAGGTAAGAAAGTACATGCTGTTCATATGGGAAACACGCTTATCAAAGAACCACTAATAGTTCTGCAAATTGTCATTTTTCAAGTTTATAAACACCGTCACATTTTATTGTTACTAGACAATAGTCCCCTTTTTACCTTCACTAATTACATATGATGGAGGTATTGGTCTTTTCAGAACAGCAGCTCATAACATTGCTCTATGCTTCAGGCAGTAGTTTCTGGATTCCTTAGCAAAATTAACAGTGACACTTGAGCTCCGATGAAATTAGTTTAGCACACTCTTGGAAAAACACCTTCATGGTCCTATAGGATATAAGCCCTGAAATAACTTGCTACCTACTTGAACATTTTTTTGCACATATACTGCTGATCTTCTTAGAAAGAAATTCCCTACTGGTGGTGGTGAAGCACTGGGACAGGTTCCCAGAGAGGTGTGGATGCCCCATCCCTGGAACTCTTCAAGGCCAGGTTAGACAGGGCCCTGAGTGACCTGATCTAGCAATCAGGTTGGTGGGGACGTTGGAACTAGAGGATGTTTAAGGTCACTTCCAACTGAAACCATTCTATGAACCTATGATTCTTTTTGACCGCTCTGGAATGGATAGAAACAGAGAAGTTTCAAATGGCCCTGGTTCTGCCACTGTAGTAAGACAAAAATTTCTTGATATCCAAAGGTCGTGAGCAACTCATCCTTACAAGGATGATAATAGACAAAAAAAGCAGGGAAGGTTCTCCATCTCAGATGGAATTATCAGTTACTCATTAGACTTTGGGAAACACCAAGGCTGCAACCTGAGGAAGCACAGAGGATCTAAGACTGGTGACAGCAGACAGAACTTGTGGAATATGTCTCAGGACTCTGAAATAAATCATGTAGGATCTCATGGCTCAAAGCACTCAAAGAGATAAGTGGCTGAGACATCTGGCAAAGGGAAGGCCTAATACACTTCTTCAGGTAGGTTTGCCCAGTCAGACCTGGCTGACGGTTAGTAACTTATTCAGCATCCAACTCTGAAGTACAGAGTACTGACCATGAGTCAATATCATTGAAAACTATATGAAAAAGAATCAGTAAAATGGCCAGGATACTGACACCAGCTTTTTGCTATGCAATACTGAACTGTTTCGGCTGTGTTGGCCTTAACTCATTGAGGATTCTAAGGGAAAAGAGAGATCAAAGGAAGGTGTGCATCATTTCCCCAGTCAGGGAACTCAGAATGAGTGGACAGCCTGTGCTGAAGGAGGAAAGTTTGTATTTTTTTGTGACTATGAAAACAAGCCTTGCCAACTTTTCAATAGAACAGTTTTTCAAATGGCATTTGTGAATACCTGCTCATGGTCCACCAAAGTGAAGCAGCCCAAGCTCTCAACCAACAGGATAATCGAGCTCAGTGGTGGAGTTCTCCAGCAGGAAGCTAAGTAGCTCCTCCTTTGGATTCACAACATTCTGCAGAGAGGCTGAGTGCCACATAGAGCTTGAGCAGTAGGATTGTTTTGTTCCAGCACATACAGAAATTTTCAGAAAGTGCTTTTGCTTTACTAGTGAAAATAAAGATGAGATGTACCAATTAATCACTCCTTTGGAGCAATGCAAATTCCCACATGAGTTTATAAATAAAATTTAACTTTCTAAAGTTTCTTTTTCTCTTCATAAGACTTTTTCTGCAAAACCCTCTTCCCCTTTAAGAGAGCCTATAGGAAAGATGAGGAGGGAACCTTTATCAGAGAGTGTAGTGATTAGTTGAGGTTTAGCAGCTTTAAATTGTAAGAGAGCAGATTTAGACTAGATTATTAGGAAGAAATTCTTTACAGTGAGGGTGGTGAGGCACTGGAACAGGCTACCCAGAGAAGTTGTGTAAGTCCTGTAAGTCCTCAAGGCCAGGCTGGATGGGGCTCTGAGCAACCTGGTCTAGTGGAAGGTGTCTCTGCCCACAGCAGGAGCTTTGGAACTAGATGATCTCTAAGGTCTCTTCCAACTCAAACAGTTCCACGATTAGTTGATTCCCCCAAAGTGAATGGAATTAGGCTTTAATTACAGAATTAAAAAAAGAGACAGTGTAACTCCTGCTGAAGCAGGTCTCTATCCCAGGAGTCTTTCTGACTTCTCTCACAACAATGGAAAAGGAGTCATCAGTATAGTTACTGAGGGGGGTAGAGACACAGTAACAAATTTAACGTCACAACCAAGGGTCACATCCTTAGGGATTCATACATTAGAGGCAACAGTGGTTCAGTACTTAGATAACCTGGCCAATTCATCAGCACAGTTAGGGAAAGATGAAAAAGTGATGCTTGGACAAAGACATGGCTTCTTATCCATCCACAATTCAGATGTGCTAATGCAGGGTCATAAGACATAACACTGTGGAAATTCTAGGTTATTTTTAAGTAAATAGGTTGGAAACTTGTACCTTTGAACCCAAACAAGGGAAAAAGAAACCTTTTGGATGTTGTCATGAGAACCTAAAGCATGAAAGTTGTCCAATGAAGAGAAAGATTCACTTGTGTCACATTATGAACACTAAGACATCTCACAGTAACTTTAAAATACTGAAACTGCTTTCTATTCTAAAATATTATATACTAGAAGACTGAAATCCTTAGATCTTGCAGGTGTTAATTACTAAGGATTAGGTTCACAGCAATTATATCAGTGAGATCTAAAAAGCATGAGGGAAAAGCCCAGGGGAAAGATAAGTTTTTAAATTCCGACAGTCATAAATTCTTCCCAGTGAATGCACAGCTGACTTCCCACAAATTTCCAAACACGTTCAAGTACATGGTATCGACCTTCAGTAGACAAACTCTGAAGTAAGCACATTTCCCTAGAATAACGAGCAATTTCACATATTTTCTAGATTTTTAGCCCAAGGCTATAGGAAGGAAAGGACAGGCTGAAGTAGAGGATTTTGGAATCCCGGAGATCATAGAATCATAGAATCCATCATTAAGGTTGGTAAACAGGTCTACAATCTTTGAGTCCAACCATTGACTCAGCACTATTGTGTTCACCACTAAACCACATCCCCAAGTGCCACACCCACACACCTCTTGAACACTTCCTGAGATGGTCATTCCATCACTTCCCTGGGCAGCCTGTTTCAATGCCTGACCATCCTTTCAATGAAGCAATCCTTGCTAATATCCAATCTAAACCTCTACAAGCACAACCTGAGGCCATTTCCTCTTGTCCTAACACTTGTTACTTACTCAGGAGAAGGGGCCCGATCCACCTCACTACAACCTCTTTTCAGGTAGCTGTAGAAAGCAATGAGGTCCCCCCTGAGAATGCATTTCTACAAGATGTATTTGAAGGTCCCTCTGCTTATGCGGAGAGTGGAAGATATGAAGATCTTTTCCATAAGTGTGACAGATATCAGAAAGGCATCAGTAATTAATAAAATTTCTATTTGGTACAAATGTCTAGAAAGTAATGAGATATGCAATAGTCTGTAAGTGGAAGTGACCCTCTTTATAAAGTCTCAGGAGGATATTTTAAGTCAGTATTGTACAAATACTGGCAAAGTGTCTTTTTGGGAAGGTGACATTTAATGACTGGTGACATCATGATGATTCTCATGGTCACTGAAGAAAGTGGTTACATGGAGGACAGTGTTGCCAGTGCAGGAAAAGGCTGCAAGTGTAGGTCACCTATATTCTATTTGTGTTATTCTGATGTGAACCAGTGAGATCACATCAGCTGTTATGCCCGTTCCTTCAAGTAAAATACGTCATATTGCTCTCTTCCTATGAAAGTGCAGCTCTGAAACTGAGATGCAGAATTTAGTAATTCAAGAAGGAACATAATGTGCTGGGAGTAACCACAAGGCATAATAGACTGGAAATTGCAGATTGCTCAGATAAAGCAATAAGAAATGCATAAAGAATTCCATTAAGAAGTAGACTCTCTGTCTGCCTGTTCTTGCCCAGTGAGCAGAGGGAACTTCCTTAGCATGAAAGAAGAGAAGGTGTACTGAAGTTTAGTCTCATTTCCTCCAGATACAGTTTCCTGGACATCAGTGTTATGGAATTAGCCTTTTTCAAGACCCTTGAAGTGCTTGGAATAATATTCTTCCAGTGTTAGCAGAGTAGCTAAATACACATAAAGCTGGCAAGTATTTCATCTTGATGATAATGTTCAGGACTTTGAAAAAGTACTAAGGAATTTTTTTATTATATCTGTTCCCTGGCCATAAAAGATGAGAAAAATGAGCTATAGCTGAGGAAATAGTCCCCATCCACTAATATGGTTTGTGTGGATAACAGTACAGTGTACTCCTCTGCTGGGAATATGCTCATCATAGAAATGAAAAAGTTTAATACTGCCCTGGAGGGAAGACACTGACAGAAAAATAGGCAAAAACAGGACACATACATGCACACAGAGGAGGGGGAAAGGAAACAGCATATAAGTAAAGTTGGAAAATCTCAATGACTTTCACTGAAATGCAAAAAAAAAGTAGCAGGAAAAAAAGAAATTATGAAATAAAGGTAAATAAAAAGATGGAATCAATTAAAAGAAAAAGCAAAGAACCCCATGGATAAAATGTCATGCAGGCAAAACTCACAATGAGGGTGCCCTGACTCAGACAAGTACTTCAAAAGAACTGAGGTCAAATTGTTCTTTCACTGGTGCACTGTTGTCATGAAAGGAGGTAAGGGCTATCCTCTGCACATTGCTGAAGCAATAAGAAAGAGTCTTCAGAAAGAATACCAAGCATCTAAGTTGAATCAATGTATGGGACAAAAAATTGAAAAAATCCAACTGCAATAGGTGCAAAATCTGTCCCCCCAGTGGAGAAAATTAAGGAAGAATTAAGTTGGCATGACTGTCAGTCATTTGAATGAAGCACTGAAGACTTCAATGAAAACAGACCAACATTCAAAACCAGTGAGTACTAAAGAAAATTTTCAAAATAAATTTAATAAAACTCTGAAAAATTTCAGTTGTGAGAAAAACTACAGGGACACTTCAGAGTTAACATGGCATAACTGGTAGAGAAGTTAGGAGGTTATGACAGTATTTGGTGCTCAAAGCAGGCTACTTGCATTGTAAATTAGGCATGAGCTAAGGAATCATAGACAAGAGGTATAAAAGAGTAGGAATTAAAGACCTGAATAATTGGGATTTTTTACTTAAGACAAAAATTTGTATTGAAAAAACTCACAAATCTTTGATCAGTAAATAAATGTCATCAATTTTAGGCTAGCAGATCAAGCTATTGGGAAACATCCAATCAAACACTTAGAAAATTACAAAAACCAGTAACACAAAGGTTCCAAAATGCAGATCCTATTTCTCCTCATCACTTACAAGTATGTCTCAGTACTTGTAGTCAGTATCTAGTCTTTTGTTGTTAGTTCTTCTCTATTCCTCCTACCCTCTCATTGTGATAGAATCAGTTCATTTGTTCACCAATTATTCTTCATTATTTCATGACTTTCAGATCATTGGTACTTATGATATTCTTCCATCCCCTGTTCCCTCTCACCTGTCATTAGTTATCAATTATATCCATCCTTCTAAAGCTTCTACAGCTTTGTTTCTCCTTTCTACTGTAATGTCCTTCTTGCACTCCTTCAGCTCTGAAGGAACAGCCAAATATTTAGCTACTAGTATGGCAGCACTGCACCAGTGGCCTACTCACTTACTCCATGAAAAATCTGCTCTTTTATCTGAATGGCTAACCAAATGAATTTTACAAACGTAATTGACTTTTGTCTCCACATCATTTTGCTGCCTTTATTTTCCAGTTCCCTTCTCCTTTTATCTCCAAGTCTTTGCATTTATCTCCAAGTCTCTGCATGAATTACAAGAAAAAAAAGAAATCACAACATGAAATTGATTATCTCATTAGAATTTTCTCTCTGTTGCCTTCTATTTTTTGCATTTCTGTCTTTTATGCCGCTGATGAAATTTTTTCTGTTGTCTCTTCTTCTATAATCTCTGTACTTTGCACCACTGACACTTGCTTTCCACAATTCTCTTTTTCAGTCTCTCATTTACCTTCAGATCTCTCCCAGAAAGTACACAGGAAATGTATTTTACCTTTTCCACCACAGAAAAAAACCCAGTAACTGCCCTCACCAACAGCTCTGCTATCCTTTTTTTCTAAACTCATTAAACGTGCTACTTAGAACTGATCATAATCATCGTTTACCCAGTGCAGTCACTGAGACGACTCTGAGTGTATCAGAATAAAAGGTTTATCTAGCCCAGTAAGTTCTCCCTAGAAGTGGCCAAAAGCTTATGCTTAGGAAAAGAATGAGTGTGAGAAGTACTACTATATCTATGCTGATGAGTGACATTTATTTTTCTGTTTCAGACCTCTCTCTCCTGTCAAAACTAACATCTGTTTCTACCACTTTTTGTACAGATTCTACCATCCATCTAAGTTCACTCAAATCTCTGGGATTCTCATGTCCCAACCTTCCTCAAGCAGTATAGATTCATCTTCCAATCCATGCATCTGCTCTGTAATCCAGCAATTATCTTAAATTTAAATATTTATTTGGATCCTCCTGCTCTCAATATTTCTAAAACTTGCATGTGCTTTCTATGCAGCATATCTAAGACTATTCATACATAAAAAAATCATTTCTCATCATCACTTCTATCTTATGTCTCAATTACTGTAAGCTCATGACAAAAGTAATTTTCTCAGCAAGTACAAGACTGCTTCAAATACAATTGTTTTTAGTCCACTGCTTTTACCACATTACTAGCCTTCTTTCTCCATTATGATGGTTTCTCTCTTCTGAATCACATCAAACCAAAAAGACTTGATTTGATTTTTCAGATCCTTCCAGGAGTTTATTGACTTATTAATTACCTTCTAATGACTACTCAGGCATTGAATCTCATCTCCATTCAGTTCAGGATACCTATCTCAGCCAAGTATTTTATGTTCCAAGAGCCCTTCTATAGTGTCTTCACAATAAAAGGGTGCCTGTGAAACTTCATTATTTTCTTATCAAGAGGCCTCTTAAAACTCATTTTTGGCATTTGAGATGCCAAAAACTCAATGATAGTTAGCAATAGCTATTATGCCAAGACCACTGGTTTTATATATAGCCATAGATTTGTCCCTTATCTCTTGTTCAATATTCTGTGTAAATTGCCCATGATTGAGACAATCCCTTTTGTTCTTAGTGTGTGCCTTTCTCTTTCCCCTTAGTTATGCCTACAAAAATGAAATGTTTTCATCCAGCTGAGCATAGTCACTAGCAAAAACTTTTACTAAACGTTTACTCCACTTCTATATTGAAGTATCTGAAGAGCTTGACTTTGTATTTTTTTAACATAACATGCATATACATACAGGAAGTCTGCAGGAGAGTCTTGCTCATGCTTATCTAGTTGATGCCAGTGAGGCTACTCAAATGAGTGAGGATTACTCACATTAACAAATTGAAACTGTAATGCAAGAAAACTGTTGAGCATACTAATTTTTCAGCTCACATATTAATAAACAGCATTCAGGCCACTGAAAACCATTGAACTCATGAGCCACATTTCACCTCCAGTAACTACATACTTGCTTAAAAAATACTAAGTACAACCTCAACTTTTTTTCTGTTTTAAGAAATTAGGCCTAACAAGTAAACACTTACTTTTTAAAATAACTGTTTTGTTGATTTTCCTGATGTCAGAAAAGGTGTTGAATTGCCATGCATTTAGGTCTTAAATTAGCACATCAACCTACTGTATCACTTTCAGGATGGGTCCATTTCACCCAAGTACCAGAATATAATGTTTTAATTAACAGGACATATTAAACAGCTGATGTAATACTATTTTGTGACAGACTACATTGACAGTCTAGAAAAGGCTATTCTCTAAATATCTTTATCAAAAAGTTTCCTTTGTGGATTTATAAAGAAAAAAATTGAAGTCAACTGGTTCTGAAAATACTTGAACCTAATCTGAACAGCTCTAAGCAAATACTCCAGTTAACCTATATTCAAGGAACGCTTATCATGTTCACACAACTGCCATTACCATCCAAGCATGTCTTTTCTATAAAACTCCAATCAATTGCAGACACAGAAAAGTGACCCGAGTCCTCTGGCCTTTGAGAGCTCCATCATCTCCGAGCTCTTAGGATCAAAACTAAAAAAAGACACAATTATCTTACTAAATGTGTTCCTCAGATGTTATGAAATACAATTTCCAGGATGGAATTTTAAGCCTCTAAAGAATTCTGATATGCAAAGTAGTATTAAGGCTTCCCTAACAGATCTGCTGAACCTTTGAGTTTCTCCCCCACCTCTCCCTGAACATGTTACCACTATAATTCTCTAACTTCAGCTGCATGCTATGATGCTGGTAAAACAGAGCTGTGAAAAATGTTACTGCACATTTCAACTTTTGAAACAGCTACTGGTGGACAGAACTTTAAGTGTTCCACTACTCTGGACTGTGCCAAGGATGAAAAGTAACCTCCTTTTACATGTTTACAGTAGATAAATACACATGCAACAGAAGTTTTCTTTGCCTCTCCCCTCTGGATCCCAGGCTTGAAGAATGAACAAAATCAACCTTTGACTGAGTCTTTAACAAAATATAAAGACATGTTTAAAGTTTAGAAAGTGAATCAGGGAGATCCAAATTGTTCTGTCACACCTCAGCATGATTTAACTACTCCCAGAATTTATCACCCTCTGAAGACCACTTCTACAGCAAGCCCAAAACTAGAAGAACATAATAGAATAAATGACTACACATTTTAATATGTAACTGGCCTTAAAAACTAACTTCAAGTGGGTCCAAGTGCTAGCTGGTGAAGCATATGGGATCTTCTGCTATATTTTCTGAAAACCTTGGAAGTAAAAGCAAGAATAATTGTGTTTTTAAAAATTACTGGAAAGACATAGTTTTAAAAAACCAAACAAATTACCTGGCAAGGCTTTTTCATTTTAATGGCTATAACATGGTATCTGTAACAGCAGAGTTCACAGGTCCATGACCCTCTTTCACTTATCCACTTTAACAGGCAAAGCTGATGTGTGTATCGTACTGACCCATCACAGCGGCAAGGATTTAACAATTCACCCTGAAAAGGCAACACAGAAACATTAATTTTAAAGGAATCTTTCATGTGCATGTACACTAAATACCAAAATGACCCAGTGTCAAATTCAATATGTGAAAAAAGCATGTATTTTTGGCTATAAAATACTCAAAAATGTGACTGTCTTAAAAAAATCTTGTTGCTTCTAATGAGTCAAAAGCCAGAAAGCTGTCTACACATGTGTGTGTACCTATGTGAAACAACTCAAATATTACTGCACATCAAACAACAGCAGCGCTAGCCCTTTCAAATACCTCAAAAGGTACCAAGAATGGTTGGATACATTTCTCCAACAGCTCCTTGCAGTCATCGCTGGGGTGACATCACGGTTCCAAGGGAGCCTTGCTGCTGGAAGAGGGCTCTGTGCTGTCCAGCTAGCCAGCTCTCAGGCAGGGCCACAGATAATGTAACTAAGCACTTCCCTCGGTAGTCCTCATACTCCTGTATTATATGAATCAGCTATTCTCTTCTTTGTAAGATAAGCTACAAGATGCTAGTTACGGACCCATTGCTGGCATTGTACCCAGTAGTGTCGTGGCAGCAGAGAAGATATTTGGAGGTGTTCTCAGCATTACCTGTAAGCCAACCCTCTCGTTTTACAGTCTGACAGACACCTGAGCAGTGAGTACGGTCTCCGGTGGCTGCGGGGTTCAGTGGCGGGAGGCGCCCGTGGTGCCCGCCCGGCACGGCTCGGTGCGCGGCGCTCCGCGGCGCTCGGCCGGGCCCGCCCCTGCCCCGCGGGAGGGCCACGGGCGCCGTGCTGGCGATCAGCACCAGGGACAGGGCTCGGGCGGCTCACCTGCTCGGCGCCCTGGAAGCAGATCTTGCAGATGGGGCCGGTCCCCGCGGAGTGCCCGCCGCTGCCGCTCTCGCTGCTGCTGCACACCGACCGCCGCTCGGGCTTCTCGCCCTGCCCGCCCTCCGCGCCGCCGCTCCGGCCCTCGCCCTGCGCCCGCTCCGGGCCCTGCCCG
>JAWWMO010000083.1:75692965-75749303 GCA_035047845.1 Dendrocincla fuliginosa | reverse complement strand
CCTTGCCTTGCCTTGCCTTGCCTTGCCTTGCCTTCCCTTCCCTTCCCTTCCCTTCCCTTCCCTTCCCTTCCCTTCCCCTGCCTTGCCTTCCCTCCGCCCCGGGACCCCCTTCAGGGAACTTCATTCTGCTTTATCCGGGGCTTGGCTGCCCTTGAGAAAGCTCAGCAGAACGAGCATTCAACAGTTGTGCCTTGGGTGTGAAACAGTGGCTCTCCAGTCTTTTGTGGATGGCTTTTCTTTTTTAATTCATTACATCACCTCATTTTTAAAATTAAATCTGCTGAAAGCATCATGATCCAATACCTTCTAAAAAAAAAAATCCTCAGCAGTTAGAAATTCTTTAAAGTTTGGCTGGAGCTCCTGAAGGAAAGTAGGTGTGAATTTCAGCATCAAGTATGACACCAGCGCACATTTGATCTCGTGAAAATGACAGCAACTGTCTGCACAGGGAAAGAGAGAGAAATAAAACCTCAAAGTAAATAAAAAAAAACAAAACCAACCGCAATTGCGAAGCCATATGCTCTTCCATGTCCACATTTAGATCCAAAGTGTGATTTCATCACACTGCTTCCTCATTGGCTCTTCATACATAGTCTCAAGATGAGGGAGTACCTGGATAAGCTCAGCCACTGCCTTCGACAGCTGTGTTGTGATAGTAGTGGTTTTCTTGGTGTGGACATTTTATTAGAAGACCAAAGCAGCACAGAGAACCAAACCAGAGCTCCTCAGCCCATTGATCACATGGCATGATGCTCCGACACTAAAATTACATTTGTTCAGAAGGTGGTTGTTAAATAGGTAGATAACATCAATTCATCCAGACCTGGTGATGTAAAGCAAAAACTGGCACATTGACAGTGACATTTTGATGAGCTACAGATGCTGTGGAGTTAGGAAATTCTCTATGTATATTTTTTTCACACAAAGTAATACCTGAAGGGGTTGCCAGTGAGGCTAAACAGAATTGAAGACAGAAATAGTCAAACAGAGTAATTCTAAGGAAAGAAGAGGCAATCACAAACAATGAGAAAACAAAAAAAAAAAAGGAAATGTCAAATGAGTTCAAAATACTGGTGAGAAGACGAGACCAAAAGCAAAACCAGAAGGAAAAGACAGTGGAACTAAGGGAGTGAAGTGAGAAATGAATGCTAAAATGTTACTCAGATATATCTGAGTAATACAGAATGACTTTGCCTTTTGCTGTATGTGAAGGTTTATGCCATTTTTCTTTCTCTTCCTTTTGTTTGTCAGCAAAAGTTCAGTAAGTGACTTGGCTTTTGGAAAGGCTATAAAAAGAGTATAAAAATGTCAACACAGAAATGGAATGACTTCTTAATGGCAGAAAAAGAAAGAAAGATGTGACTGTAGGAATAATAGAGCATGTTAAGAAAGTCAATCTCTTCTACTTTAATCTGGACCAAAATAAATGTATAACATGACTCTTAAAAGGAAACACATCTGATACAAATCAGAAGAATTTTTTTTTCACACATATGTAAGTAACTTGGAGCGCTGATTGTGAGTGGGTATTTCAGAGACATGAGTTTTTTAATACATCACCTGTTTGCATGTCTAACAACAGCTACTGGCAAGCTAGCTAAAAGGGAATAGCAAAGGCTATCCATCCCTGCATTTCAGAGTACATTAGAATTGTTCAGCATGCTGTGGGTGGGAGGAGATGCCAACAAAAGAGCAGAAGGGGTGGAGAACATTCTGTAACACAACCTCCAACCGAAGTAGCATTCAACCTTCTGCTGAGTGAGAGAGGAGGACTGGAGCCAAAATCAAAGATCGAAACAGAAAGAAGAAAAATTTAAAGCAGGAAAGGATAATCTGCTTCACAACAGCAGTAGTGTAGGTGGTTGGGAGAAAGAGAAAAAGAGAAGCTGAAAGCAGGAAGAATTAATTTGTGATTAAGACAGTGAACTGGAGCTTATAGGATTTATATTCAAGGATAGCCTTGCTGTGAACTTCTTGAACAACCTTGAGAAAGTGACCTCAAGTGTGCTGAACAGAAGCATCTGGTTGCCTAAACAAAGGCAGCTCTTCGTGTGCCCAACAGCCTCCAGAGAACTGTGGCTATCACATCTGCCATCTCTTTTGAGAACAGTGGGACATTCAAACTGGCACTAGACTCCCAGATGCGAGTACATCTCCCTTAGCTCGTCTTATTCTGTACATAAAACTAAAACAATAATGTTTTGTCTTTTTATTTCTACCCCTTGCATTAGAATATGCAATATTTTACTGGCAGATTCAGGCCGTATTTGTACAGTCTTGATTTTGGCAGAGGTACCTAGGCATTGTAACAAGACAAATAATAAGGAACAGTGATACGGATAAAAATAACACCATGGTAATAAGACTGTGGGACAGTGAGATGAATTGCATTTTCAGCAGGCAATAGAAAAGGTAGGAGAAGTACAACCCCTGAGGGAATGGAAGTTGTTGCTCCTCTATTTTCCTCTCAGTTCTACTCCAGGTACATTCTTTTCTCCACTATGCCAGCTCAACACTGTGCAATATTTTCCTCCAAATAAAATAATGGAAACTCATACCAATATTTTACCTGAGGAGAATCAGCTGTAGGTAGAATATCCAGGAAATAAAAAAAAAGAGGAAGGTATTTGAATGAATACAGAGAAGGTTGCACAGGAATAAAGTATGCAGATAACAATCTGCTTGGGGGATGTAGGAATGGAAACAGTGTTACTGCACATTACAAAACTGATTGCTGCTCTTCTTTTTTTTCCCTCAAAAAGTTTCCATATTACATTGGCATGTACCGTAAACAGAGGAACAGAACAGATCAGTGATGGGTTTCTTCCTTTTTGCTGTTTCCTGCATCTCTGAGGAAAACAAAATTATATAGTTCTAAAATAGTAATAAGAGAGTAAAGGGAGTAAATGCCAGTATATTACATTAAAAGCAAAATACTAATTAGATACTAGAAAGCTAAATCTATTTCAGTGATGATACAGGCACATCATTCTATTTACTTAATACCATGTATATGTTTTTTTCACAATAAAACGCAGGTTGGTGAAACTCACATGTAAACAAAAATTAAGCAAAAGTTTCAGTTTAATTTGAATAGCATTTTACATGTTTAATGCAAAATAAACCACTCTTCTGAGTAACAGAGCCATTTGTCAGATTTCCATGT
Organism: Dendrocincla fuliginosa; assembly: GCA_035047845.1. Classification (NCBI taxonomy): domain Eukaryota; kingdom Metazoa; phylum Chordata; class Aves; order Passeriformes; family Dendrocolaptidae; genus Dendrocincla; species Dendrocincla fuliginosa. The sequence goes on along the minus strand of JAWWMO010000083.1, from coordinate 75,746,137 downwards.
TCAACTTTATTATACTAAAAGATCCGTGCAGATGGTTAATAGCTGTGCTAGTGACAGTGTATTATTTGCTGGTTCAGTGGTTGTGCCCGAGTTCTGTTATGAGCACACACACTCACCCTGCAGTGGAAGCTTTTACTGTTGTGTCAACCAATCAAAATCTCATGCAGACCAAAACCTCTTGTCTAATGAAAATCTTTATTTTCACACTGCTCTCTTGTGGTTTTGGAAACGCATACCTAGTTTCCTATCTAACCCAGCATTGCTCAACACTGATACATCCCTACATAGGCAGAAGTGCCCAGTCTCAGCAGCTACTGATGTTTCTTTCTCAAGCTTTCACAGGGATTTCCCATACTTGTTGGGGCCCTGAGTGCATTCCCCCCTCATGAAGGAAATACAGACATTTTTGGAAACATGAAAACATCCCCCCCTTCCTTCTGTGACTGGAGGTGCTGAGGAAGCCACAGCTGGGGACACCTACTGGCTGTGGGAGCTGCTTTTAAGCTGAACCTCTGCTGTTTGGCCCCCAGCCAGAGCCACAGCTCCTGCCATGCCTGGCCATGGCCACACCAGTCTGGGCCACATCCAGTACTGGCCTCACCATGGGGCTGTGGCTGCCCAAGTGCTCTGTGATGGCCTGTCTGCCAGGTCCTGTCATCACCCCCTTGGGGATTCCCAACACTCCTGGCACAGGAGCCTGTGGTGCCCTGCAGATCTCTGTAGGGCCTTTTTTGCATTGTCCAAGAAATGGTGATTGGCATTCTCTTCCTTTTACAGGAGATGCATAAAAACATGCATCCATTAATTATTTCAGTGTGCTTTCAGATGCTTACAGGGATGATAATATAAAAGTTCCAAATTTTTATTTTAATATATTTTTTCTTCTTGAAATGCTATCATACCTTTCATAATTACTGTGTTTTCCTGATGGAATTCCTGTTGTACTTGCCAGCATGTTGTTTTTTTTCAGAGCTGCTGATTTATTTTTAAAACATTTGAAACCACCCATGATTAATTTTTCTCTACCATGATCTTCCTATGAAATATAGTCTCCCTTTTGATCTTTAAGTGTTTAAAAGCATTTTTTTAACATTTTTACTTGCAAAAGTTGGTGAGGGGGGAAAAAGTCGTATGGATTCCAAAATGAGGTAATCTTTGTTTGCAAATAAATTTAGTTCCTTGGTTTATTTTGGAAATAGATCAGCTGTCACAGATTCTAGAGGGTGGCATCAGTGAGTTCAGTTTATTGTAACAGAAATGACAGAATGTCAATTAGTTTTTCCATTAAATGTTATATGAAAAAAAGCTACTGTACAAGGCCAAAGTGAATTTAGTTTGGCATCAGCTGTGCAAACCCTTTTTTATATGTTAACAAAGAAAAGAAAAATAACCACTTCTTTTTTTTTAATAAAAGGGACATTTTCCTTGGATTTCCTTGTTTATAAGCGTCAGGATGACTGTAATATGCAGTGCAGGCAACATCAAACCTTGAAAAGTAGTGGTGAGAGGTCAAAAATAATGTAACAGCTTCCCAAATTCTCACACGTTGGCCTTTAGTCCAGTCCATACACCCCCATATGTCCAACAAACTAAAAGCTGCAAATGTTTGTATCAAGGCAGTGAAAAGCAGCTTCTTCTGTGGAAACACCTTCTGGGGGATACCACCACGATCTGAACCCTGGTGTGGTCAGCTCTTCAGTACTCACAGGACAGGGGAGAGAACTTCTCAACAGAGAGCTTGTGGTGGTGGGAACTGGAGCTTGTCACACTTGTATCATGGTATCAAAACTCAAGTCAGATACCCATTAAATAAGAATGTATGCTTTTCTTGATACACCAGACCACAAAGGGCAACAAAATAGGTATTTTGCTGACATACTCTACTGCTACTTATGGGTTGAAAGGAATGATTTGAGATGTTCATTCCTGGATGAAGAAGTACTGCTTGTTTCTCACACCATAGGCAGACCTTGACTGTTTTGTCTTCAAGGAATCAGTCTCAATCTGGAACTAAGAATACAAGTAAGTCCCTGTCATTTGAACTAAATGCTTCATCATCCACCCTTGATGCAGCAGCACTTGTAAACCTGTCTGTGTGGTCACAGCTAAAATGAATCCGTGCAACTTACAGAATTACCTAATCTAGTAAGTGTTTTCTGACAAACTGTGGCAGAAGAAAAACAAGCTGCCAGGCTTGCTTTTCATTGAATAGAGAGTTTTGCAGCTCTGCCAGAAGTGACCTGGGGAAGTTGTCAGTTATCTGTTGTATAGCTGCTAAAAAAGAGACCAGCTCCTGCAGATATGAAACTGTCCCTCCTAAGGGGTTCCAAAGAGCCTTAGGATGGAAGAGCTGGAGATAGAATTTATATTTTCAAGGTTGCAGCTTGAGTGCTTTTCTGTGAAATAATCTCCTGTCCTCTCTATCTTGCTACTCCTGGAGGTGAGTGTTGAGGAGGGGTTTATGCAAAGAAGTGAAGGAAAGTTTTTAGGAAAGATTCTGTAGTTATGGCTCTGTGAGACTTTGAAAGCAAGGTAGGACAGGGCGAGGACAGAAGAGGGAACCATGGACATGCCTACAGTGCAGTAAGGTTACTGAACTTTCTGCAAACCTGAACCTGAACCAAACTGAATAAAATCTCCTGCAGACATGAAAGCATGTGCTAATTACACGTGACCCTTTTGAAGAATGTCTGCAGGAAAAGGATAGACTGTGGGTTTGTCTTGCAACCAGTTTGAACATTCCCCGACTGCTAAAACTGCAAAATGAAACTTGGCTGAGTTATATTGAACATCGTGGAGACACTGGGACAGGAGCGGCTTCAGATTCAGTGGCAGACACTTCAGCAAAAATTTTAAGTGTGCTCGTCTGAAATCTGTGTCGTCTGGATGCAAGCTATCATTGCATTCCTACGAGACATTCACACCAAGCCTGCAGATATGCCATAGGACCTGTAAGAAATCCATGCCCTTCTGGGACAGCATCTGGAGGTCTGGAGACCAAGCAGGATAGCTAAAGGCATTCAAAATGGCACCAAATACCTATGTGCATACTGCTAAATAAAAGCGGAATCAATCACCTCTAAAGAAATAGGAGTAGGGCAAAGTCAGACTGCACATCTCAGTCTTTCATTATATCTCTAGACTTTTTAAGAACCAAAGCACTACCACTCCCACTTGTTTTGTCACAGTTCCTCTTCTCTCTGTCGTTTGGGGTTGCAATGGTGAAGAAAGAGATATGTGAGGAATGGTAAACTGGATGAACAGATCCTGAATACAACATCAAAATGTTCCTCGATTAAGCCTATTGATGATCATGAATATACAATTAGTGAACGTGACCCTTGTTCTTCTGGTAACAAACACTTCTTTGTAGAACAATTGCTTAGAACAGCAAGCAATTACCTTCTTCTGTACATTTGATTGCTAATTTCTTATGAGAAAATAAAAAAGCAGTCACTTCTCTTCCAGTCCTTGCATTATAATTTTATTTCTGCTGCCAAAGCGTGCCTGGCTGGTGCTTTGTATATTTGATGTGCAGCTGTGGTAGGAAGCCACAAATAGCAGCCCAGCATCTTTAAGAGCTGTGCTGCCAAGGGTAAAAGGACCCTGCAGGGCAGCTGTTCTCAGGGAACCATCCTAACTGTTTGGAAAGTAGCAAATCATGTTGTGATAAGAAAGGTGCAGAATTAACTAGAAAAATGTTCTTTTTCCAACTTTTCCCACTGCAGGAAAGAAAGTGGCTTTTGGCCAACATACACTAAAGAAATCGGTACCCTTTCTCACTAGTTTGAAAGGCAGCCACAGGCTGCTCTAGCTGAGTTATGTATTAATGGAAGCATGACACAGTATGGAAGTTTGGGGGTTTTTTCACCTGCTGTAATAGATGAGGGATGCTTACAAAGCAATCAATCAGTAGGATGTCTTAGGATTAACTAAAAGGGTTTTTCCATCATTTGCAGTAAGGATGTACCTTATACACTCAAGACAGGAAGGGAAGCATCCTTAAATAGCGCATACTATAAACTAATTGCTATCTCTCATTGAATTAAAATGCATGAGTGTGCATGAATGACTGTATCTGTCTCCAGGTGAAATAGGGCAGCCTTTATAAAGCTTCCATGACTGGCTGTGAGCTTTTCAAATTCTGCACGTACCAGAGCCTCCTATACCTTTTTAACCAAGTGCTGGAAGCATAGCGCTACTTGAAAGATAATCTGGATGTTTAATTAAAGTCTGAAGAAAGGTATTTGAATATGTTACTATAAAATTCATCCCTGTATCTATTTTCTTCTCATAGATGCTTCCCTGATAGCATCACCTCTTTTGAAATTGGTCTGTCCTTGCTTATTTAAAATAAGTGTTCCCAGCTCTCTCTTGATAATATTGCAATGAATCATTCAGAGAATAGAGTGAGTTGGATTCGCTTTTGTCCAGAGCAAATTGTAATACCCAGCAATTTTTATCTTTTTATGTCTGGGTCATGTTCACCTGAATCACAGGGAAAGTGACTTTTAGCATCTTTAATAAGAAATGTTCCATTGCAATGTACACCAAATTTGCAATGATTGTCAGTTACACGGCTGATGAAGCTTTGAGAAGTTACCAGCTAACCTTAATTAGCACATTAAAGATGTAGATCCTAGGAACAAAGTTAAGTAGCCCAGCTAACTGATCTTTCTGCCTGTTTATGTACTTTATCTTCTCATGCCCATATACATTCACTACTAACTTTGATATCAAACAAAAAACCATCATGCATACATTCTTCACCAATTGCATGCCATTATTGAGTTTTTATCAAAGTTGATATTGCATTCTGAATAAACATGAAACTGCACCATAAAAATCTCTAGGGGAATCCAAGGCATGTACATGAACAGAAGCCTGTGGTAACTTCAGATATTCATAGGAACATAGGTTTCAACAAGCCAGAAAAGATCAAGAGCCTAATCTATGAAATGCCCTGCATCTGGCAATGGCCTTTAATTATATTTCAAAGAAAGTTGGCAAGGCGTTTTTCCATACTGGGTCAAGCCTATCTGAAATACATGTTCAAATGCTAGTCACAGGGGTGACCAGCTTCCACCCTAAAGCATTAGATTTGTTTTCCTAAGTCTAATTCTGAGTTTGCTCTTCTTATTGCTCTCGACCACCGCTTCTCTAATCTTATCTTTGACACTTAGCCGAAAAGTCAGTCCAAAAAATGAGATTCTTTTAGCTAAGTGTTTCCACATGATTTTCCTGTATTTATTTATTTATTTTTATTTAATACACTGGCTTCATTATAGTAACTTCTAATTCTAGTGACATAGAGTTTAATTACTGCACTTTTCCTCAAGGGATCTTTATTGTAATCTGTATCACTACTATTACTGTCTTAAGTAATAACAAAAAGAGGTCATATTCTAGGTTAATAGCCTGCAGCTGCAATGTAGAGAAATCTGCTGTACTAAACACAGCTATATAAATAAACTAGATATAGCTAATAGTGCTAGCCAAGGATGGGAAGTATTTTCACACAGATGTTGACATTAATTTCAAGTGCCAGTTCACTTCAGTCTACTTGAATTTATTGTATTTGCAGCTACATTGAAAAAAGAGATCTGGAAACAAGTTGATCAAATAATTCTTTCAAGCTGAGGAATTTCTGAAGGTGTTCAGCTGGAGAGGAAGGTGCCCAAACTAATGATTTATGGGGGGTCTCAGTCATCTTGACAGCCTTCACTTCACACTCGCTGTCAAAATGGACTTTGTGAAGACTTCATCTTTGTGAAGACTTCTTTATCTGTCTGTTTGATAGAAAGTAAATCACAAATCCTACTTTGACTTCAACAATAGTTTCAAATTTTTAACAGGGACACTGACAGTGTCCAAAATTATGTTATACTCAGTACCTGTATAGTCCAGCAGTCAGCCTGCATTCCTTTTCCTGTCAAACCTAATATATGCATATATATGCTCAGCTTTTGGGGGGCCTTATGGTGAGAACTTCATGGAGTCAAAGGATTGTCCTCCTGTATCCAACATGCTCAGTCAAAACAGCTCTCACAGTACGTTGCTTGTGCCTTCACAACTCATCATTATAAGAAACAAATGGAGTCTTTGTTGTATAAATGGCATAGCATGGCCACACTAATACCTCTTGTATTTGCATTTCATACATGACAAATAGATGTGTAAAAGGGCCTGGACTGGAAACTGACTGGAAATTTCAATATAGAACTTCTAATCCCATTAGAGTTATCTTTTAAGGTGGGGAAGGGTTGTGTTTGGGTGTGCTTGATTAATTGATTGATTGGGGTGGGGTTTTTTGTTTTTTTCATGTGTTTTGTTTTTATTTAGCTAAAAGAGTTAAACTATTCTTTGTTGGTATAATTTTATGTTTTCTTATCTTCTCAGGAAGAACTGTGACTGTTTCTTTGTCTATACAGGTATTTTGCAATCCACAATTCCTGACATTTTACCTAGTGGTGCATCACCCAGCAACCGAGATGGAAACATAAGACTGGTGGAAAGGTGCCAGAGAACGACACTGAATTAAGGAAGAATGAGACAAGAATGTCAAGAATGGAAGCTATGTTGGCTGTGGAGAGGGAGTGGGATTTTCTTCACGCCTATTAACAATGATTCTAAATGAGTCCTGACATTCAGTTGTACCACAGTTCTGGATGACAGCTTTGATGTTGATCCCTATGCAAGCATGAGGGCCTTTTCTGTACAAGCCTCTCTGCAAGTGTCTAGCTGATGCTAACAAACTTTGCAGCTCACTGCTCAGCTACCACTTGTGTAGCCTGGTCAGAATCTGGAACATCTCCAGCTCTGTAGGAGAGACAAATTCCCCAGCAACTGGTAGGCAGACATAGACCTTGGCTACTGAACTGTTCACACTCCCCAGTAGAAGAAACAAGTCTGAAATGAATATAAGAAGGGCACTGCACCACTTATTTTCCTTGTCTTTTGGTTTTGATAAGTTTTACAGATGGCATTTTTTTAATGTGAAAAGCACATCTCATTACTATTTGCAGCCAGCTGATTTGTCTGCCATGTTCTTTTCCTTTCCTTCTAAAAATTATTCAAGAGACACAGAACTATGATTGTCTTCCACTAACAATTATACTGAAAATCTCCTCTTATTATTAAATGGACATTATCCTCCTTGGCAAATGTTGATAAAGAGCAAACACTATAAGAGTTGGTTTTGTGGCATGCTAAGTAATCAGTCAAGCAAGAATGGAGACTAACATAATAGATGACATTTTTTTCAAGTACAGATTAGCATTCTCATTGTCTGAGAAGTTCAGAAATGCAGCAGAAAGAATAAGATATCAAGAGTATCATTTTCCCGGGCAAAGCACATACAATTGCAGTGGATTATTCATTAAAATCATTGTACCTGGCACAGAAATTAACACATTGCATTGCAAATTTCCCTTGCCCCCAAGATCCTAGCATAATATCATTTATATGAGTACTTTCTGGTTGTACAAATTAGCCTGTCAATTTCCAGAACTTCCACCATATGGAAAGACTCACTTATAGCCACAGATGTTGCACAGATGATGATAATAGAAGAGTGCTCATTTTGAAAGTTAAAGGTGCAATTGTGGTGTTCCCAAAGTACCCTCTGTTTGGTACACCCCAGTCTGTGAGTAAATGAACCTCAGTGTAACTCCATAGATCTTCTCCATCATCAGAAAGCTAATTGACTTACTACTATTAATTAACTTGGTTAGTGGAGTGGTCAGCTTCATGACAAGGGTAGCACCTTTGTGTCCTGGGACACATACTGAGCTGGCTGATAAAATTTCAGACCTGTTAAAAATTCCTTTTGACAATTTATAGAGAATGGGTGGCTTTTCAGCTAATGGGAAGAGTAAACATGTTGCGAGCTTCAAAAAGACAGGAAGAATATGTGATCAGTCAGCAAAACTTCTGTGTCTGGAAACAGAAGTAATGGAACAAGTAACTATCAGGCTTCCTGGAGGATAACAAGGAGAGAGTAAAAAACAATGTAATATATTTTTTTTTGTGAGAATAGATTTTATCAGAATAATCTACTTTTATTCAGTGATGGGTAACAGATGCTGCAGACAAAGGAAAAGCAATTGCTATTGCATTTTTTGACTTTAGAAAGACTTTTGATGCTGTTGTTTGTGACACTCTTCTTAGCAAATTAGAAAACATGATGTAGATGAGTCTAGAAGAGAGCAGTCACATTGGAAAACCAGTTCTCAGAGACAGAGGCTACTGAGGGGCACAGTTAACATGGATGTTTGAATGGTTCCACGAGGGTATTCAAGTGATATTCTGGAGCAAGATACTGCAGATCAGTTCTTTGGGAAATCTTTCCTGCTAAGGGTAAGAATAAAGATACTAAATGCCTATTAGGCCAGTGCTGTTCTCATTAACTGAGTTTTTAAATAGCAAACTAGGAAAAAAACACATTGAAAAAAACACAGGTAAGTAGCTGAGTATTGTAACCTCTCTTAACACTTATTTTAACTGACTGTTTTGGTACTCAGGGGTGTGGGCAAATACATCTCAGACAATCTTAAAGGTTCATTTAGGTCAATGCTCTGACTCTAACCTTAATAAACAAGGCAAATATAAACTAATGCATAGTCCTTGTATATGCCTCTGTTGCAGTTTCCCAAATTTGGGGAGCTGTTTAAGGCCTGTTTTAGGGGTTTCTCAGGCTGGAGGTTACACCTAGAGCTGACAGCTTCTAATTCACTCATGGATTTTCCAAGGATCTCATCAACCTGCTTGTAGTTTGGAGCCAACACCAAGCACCATATTGAAATCTGCAGTGTAGTCTTGTGTAAAAAAGTTTTTCTTTTTGTTTAATTTTAAACCTTCTGCCCAACACTTTCATTGAAGTAATTTCAACCTCATACACAGAGAGTAATAGGGGCATGACTTTCCTCAGACAAAGGAGCTGGAGTTACTCTTACTTTGCCCCAGACTGGCAAGGAGAGAACATCTTTTGCATTTGTTCAACCTTTTAAGAAAACTAGGTGCACACCTGATGGAAAATGTCATAGTATCAGCTAAAATTTTCCCTAATTTTACAATTCTCATTGTTTGCATTTCTCACTCTTGTGACTCACAGTTCTTGATCCGGTGTTTGTTCAGAGTGAGGTGTTGCAGCATCTGCCTTTCTGCCTGCACTCCTGGGCCTTCGAAAGGGACACCAGACATACAGGATGGGAAAGATATGCCCCATGGCTCATCCTGGTAGGGAATCAGGCTACTCCTGAGAAATTCACCTTGTATACTCGCTCCACATTGCCATCACCAGGCTTTATGAGGTGATGTAACCACTGTTTGCCACATATGATAGCATGGACTACCTGGTTAGAAGTCTTCTATCAGCTACAGAGTGCGGGTATCTCGCACTATGGACACAGCCATAGTTTTTTGCTTATAACACATAGGTTGGCCACATATATGAGGGTATCTTTGCTTTTTTTGCAAGTAATGTATTGTGCAATTGCACAAATACCTCTGTACATCCCCTGGAAATACACTGTCTTGAAAAGCTAAGTTGAAGTACAAAAAAAAAAGTTACTGTGCTGGCGCTTGTTATCATTTCTAGCAAGTAACTTCAGCAGAGTTGTATGATGGACTTTGGGCCAGGCCTTAACCCTGCTGTGCCAGGCTCTGTGAGACAACCATTGACATCAGTAATGTTCTGCTACAGGCTGATATCAATCAATGTACTTTCATAAACTTTGAATTATGACTATGTGTGGCAGATGTAGAACTGGTCCTGTTTATATTTGCTGTAGCTTTTAGCTAAAGTACTAACTAACCACCACCACAATATCAAAATTTTGCATTGCAGACTTTCCTTCCTGCTTGTAAGAATAGTTATAATAATTGTAACAACATTCAATAATGCATAAATAGTCTTTATTTCTTTTTGAAAAGACAAATTTTGCCACTATTTCAATGAGTAGGTGCTTCTCTAAGAATGATCTCCTTTGGTTTCATTTTCATGATTTTTTTGGTAATATTGACAGAGAAAACATGACTCAACAGGCTTCAGAATATCAGAACTTGGATCACTGTAGTTGGTAAAAACCCTAAATTCACTAGGAAAAGTATAAACTAAGATTTGGTATCAATATAGAATTTCTCTACAGCTAATATCCACTGAAAATCTAAATGTGACTGTGTGGTGGGTGGACCTTGGCTGGATGTCAGGTGCCCACCAAGCCGCTCTATCATTTTCCTTCCCAGCCAGACAGGAGAAGGAAAATAAGATGAAAAATGACTCATAGGTTGAGATAAGGCAGGTTACTAAAAAAAAAAAAAAGAAAGCTTGCATCTGCTAAAGCAAAAGGGAAAATAACAATGTCCATTCTCTACTCCCCACCAGCAGTGATGTCCAGCCTCTTCCCAGGAAGCAGGGCTTCAGCACGTGTGACACCTTCCCAGCTGGCAGCCACTGGAAACAACAAATGCCCGCTCTCCTCCTCCTTCCTTAGATTTTATATCTGAGCTGACATCATATGGTCTGGAATATCCCTTTTGTTTGGTTCAGGTGGCCTGGTTGTGTGCCCTCAGTTGGGGGCGGGGAGGGAGTGGGATGGAGGAGGATGCTGTACTAGCACTGCTCAGCAATAGCCAAGGCACTCGTGTGTTATCAACACCCTTCTAGATACCAATGCAGAGCACAGCACTGTGAGGGCTGCTACGGGGAAACAAACTCCATCACAGCCAGACCCAATACAGACTGACTTTAATAAAAATTACAGCTTTCATTGTTCCTGCATTCTTAGACACTATAGGTTTTTGGAAGGGTCGCTTATAGGTAGAAGAGTTTTTCCTGTCCACCTGTCACATGGCTGCTTGGAGTGCTGTGTTGTTGGATGAACACTTAACTCTTTATATTACACCATGGAGTTTCACAACATCATTTGTTTCAACCTAGCAGCCTGAAATCATTAAAAGACATGATTTTGGACCAGCTCTCCTTGTTAATCATCATCTGACTAAAAGAGGGCCATCCATGTAAGAGTTTGCAGAATCTGCTTTACACAGCTCCTACAGTACTAAGCCTTTGAAGAGTGCTGTTGTCAAATGCTGTTCCCAGACAACATGGTATAATTCAGTGAGAAATAATGGCTGAATGCCAGATGACATAAACATGAAGTATCAATGATTTTTTATTCCAGTCTTTGAACCATGTGTTAATTGCAAAAAGATGTGTAAGATTGGTGAAAATGTGGAAAATGCAGTCTGATGGGCTATTCTGTACCCTGATAAAATCTGTACAGAACTAAGACATGTGTCTCCATTTAATCTTTTAATTGCCAAAGGCACTTCATAGGCCCTCTCCAATTCCCTTCACTCCTCTCCCTAAAGTCACAGTCTGCAAAACTTGGCATGTTTTCTCTTCTGCCCATTAGAGAAACACTTGCAGAACCTTTGTGTTGTGACTAGCAGTATCATCTCATATAACACCAAAGGTACAACAATTATTAATGCTGGAAGAATGTTATACTGTCAAATTACATCCTAATTGAAATATGGATCTTGGTATGTCAAAGTTCAAGGATGAATTCTTCCCATTTGGCATATTTACAACAAAAGAATTGGATATAAAATCTATCATTCTGACATGGCAGCATTTTACATGAGCAGTAAGGACTGAGATAAGCTTGCACTCATAACTCTTTCTCCAGGTAAGTTCTCTCTCAGTTTTAGGATAACTGGAAATGTAAGATAACATGAAAATGAAAATCAGATGCTTTTACCAGCCATCTAAGACCCACCTGAGCAGAAAAAGGTGTGAAGCAGTGAAAGCCTGCAGCAAAATTTCTTTTCATACTCTTGATAAAATTAAAAACTTTGTTTTTCTTCTCTTGTTTTGCTCCTCTTAATCATCCACTGAAACAGATCTTCTCATATGTTTGCAAAACCTTTTTTATGAAAACCCTGTATCACCAACCCTTTGAAATCTGTAGTTAAATATGGTTCCAGATCAGCACAAAGGGTTTGCCTGGGCAAAACAGTGGGTGTTTTTTAATTAAAAAAAAAAATCTTGTATCTCCCTCATCACGTGTTCAAGGGCTTTGAGTTGCTGCCACCTTCTGCTTTAGGTACTGCTTCTACAACATGACACACAAGTCTTTAGTTTCATTGGCCCTTGCTGCTCTCTTTATTTTGGTTCCATAGTCGATATAGTAAAGAAATAGCCAGTCTCAAGGCAGCGAGCCCCAGAAAATCACTCATGCATTCAGACATGAGTCTGAATGGGAAGGTGTAGAGAAGTGGTGTGTGATCTCATGGAATCACCAACATGAGAAAGTGTGGGTTTGCAATAGACCTTGGGAAAAGGCTCTACCCAGTTCTATTTGTCTGCTTTTTTGAGTTGCTGGCAGTAATTGGGATTCTTCCAGGTTCCTATGATTTTCATTCTCACTCCAAGAGCAGGTCACTTAGTGTCTTGAACACAGAGATGTTCATGCAGTCTTAGATCTCCTCCCTCCCATTTCTGTCTCCACACACAGGCCCTGAAGCAGAAGTCACCTGCTCAAATAAGATGGTAACCAAGAGGCTATTTTGGCATCCTAACTAGGTCTGGCTGGTGATCCTCACAGAATCACTGAATGGCTGAGGTTGGAATGGTCTTCTGGAGGTCATTTACTGCAACCCCTGCTGGTCCAGCAGAGACACCTATGTGCTTAGGTCTATGTCCAGATGGCTTTTGAGTATCTCCAAGGATGGAGACTCCACATCCTCCTGGGCAATCTCTGCCAGTGCTCGGTCACCCTCACAGTGAAAAGGTGTTTTCTACTGTTCAGAGGGAACCTCCTGTGTTTTATTATGTGCCCATTGCCTCTGGTTCTGTCAGTGGCCATCACTGACAAGATCATCTGACTCTGTTCTCTTTGCACTCCCTATTCAGGTACTTACCCACTTTTTCAGGCTGAATAATCCTAGCACTCTCAGCTCTTCCTTATAGGAGACATAGCCCAGTCCCTTCATCATATTTGTGGCCCTTCTCTCCAGTATGTCTAAGGAACTCTTCTACTGAGGATCCCCAGACCTGGACACAGCACTCAAGGTGTGGCCTCACCAGTGCTAAGCAGAAGGGAAGGATCCTCTCCCTTGACTTGCTGACAACCCTTTGGCTAATGCAGGCCAAGACACCATTAGCTGCCTTAGTGGCCAGGGCATACTGCTGGTTTGTGTTCAGCCCAGGTCCTGTTCTTCAAAACTGCTTTCCAGGTGGTCATCCTCCAGCATATATTGGCGCCCAGAGTTGCTCTTGCCCAGCTGCAGAATTTTGCACTTCCCCTTGTTGGAGTTGCTGTCTGCCCATTTCTCCAGCCTGTCCAGATCCCTCTGGACCCTCTTGTGGGTCAGCCACTCTTCCCAGTTTGTGTCATCAGCAGACTGGCTGGGGGCATAGTATGGACAGTATGCTCTTCCTCAGCTTATCCAGAGAGCATAAAAGAAGATGAAAAACATCAGAGACCTTGAAACTGTGTTCCGTGGCTTACATGCAGTTATGCAGCTGCTTTGATTAGTAGTTACCCTAGCCCATATTACAGCTCAGTAAAACCTGACAATGTTCCCTCAAATGGAGAAAGAAATTGTGTCTGCTTTTACTTTTTTCTATCCAGTTTCTTAAAGATGCATAAAAATATTTTTATCTACAAAAATATGTACAGGAACCTATATTAAACCATACATAAAAACACCATGTAAGCAAAGACTCTGCGACTCACAAGAGTAGCTTCTAAAAGCTTAAGAGACAATACGAGGGTCTCTGTTAAACCTCTGTAATTTCAGGATATGTAAAATTAGAAGAATAATCACTGTAGTTGTGGTGAAATTCAGTAAACCATCTGATTATTCATATGTATTTTCTATATGTCATCCTGCTTAATTTTGTCTAAGAGTAACATAAATACTTCTGCTTAGCAAAGCTACAGGGACAGGTGCCTAATATTTTTCACAGAACAATGCTTTGCAGAGGGGCTGTGTGTTCCATAAAGTAAAATTAGTACTATTAGTTTGAGATCTGTAACTCTCCCTGCTACCTGGCTTTAAATCGCCATAATTTACTGAGGAAATAAAAGCATATGTGGCTTCCTCAGCTTTTCTTCCAAGTTTTCCTCATCCAAAGGGAGAAACTGTCATCATGATCAGTTTACCCACATCCCCCAGACGTGGCATCATCCTGCCAGGAAACAAACAATTTCACATCAATTATAACTGATCCCACAGTTCAGATAATAAAATCTCAAGTACTTTATGGCAGCTACTCCAACAGCAACAGGAGGGAGGAGGAAACAGTGTGATGAACAACTCCATCTGAATGTGACTCTGATGAAGTTGGTCACTCACAGCCATCCCCAAAGTGACCTTTTTCTTGGTTAGCAATGAGAGTGCTTATAAGCTAAGGTGAACACGCCCCCTCCCCCCATAAGGAAGCCTGTTGCTTTAAGAGGAATGAGACTAAATTAATCTAGTTTGTAAGTATTCATTATAAATAAATTTCTCGGCTCAAACCATGATTTTTACTAGTGCCACTTGTTAAATCTATTAGGATACTGAGCTGATCAGTGTAGCACAGAGAGGAAACAGTATGTCTCATTTTGTTTGTAAAATAAACGCTTTCCAAAACTCTGTATGTTAACCCTGAAAAAGAATGGGTTTGATTTTCCCTTGAGAAATGGGCTGATGCATTTTTGTCAATAGGCATCCTTTTCAGATCGAAACCTAATTCATTTTGGCCCTGCTGAATGGTTCCAGAGCCATATACCCTGGCAACAATAATACTGTCAGCTTTCTCTCATATTAAATTCACACTTGAGGAGCTGTAGATGATGAATTTCATATTTCTTTAGCCCTTGATGCTGCTTTGGGGTTTTGAGCAAACTAATGCAAAATCTGCTTGCTGAAAAAGGTCAATAAAGAGTCTCTAAATAAGGGCCTGAGCCTTGAGGTCAAATAGTAAAACATTTAAAAAATTACTTATATTTTTTTTTCTCAGGCTATGCATGTTTATACAATGACTTGAACATTTAAAGAAGATGTGCCCATTCAAGATGCAAGCCTGATTGCTTTACACAGTGGCCTTGAGGTCTGTATTTAATTTTATGGAGAGAGTATCAGAATGAAAGCTCAGCAGTCAAGGACTTATGATCCAAGTAGGAAAGGGCATGGGAAGTGCAGCATTCAGCGCTGATGAGGAGTCAGAAAAGCAAGGAAGGGGCAATTCTGGGAAAAAATAGCTCAAGCAAAATTCAGAAACAGAGATTTTCCAATGATGAATTTGTATCCTTTGTGATGCTTTTTCCTAGTGAGCATTGGGATGGCACTACTATACAGCCCTTATACAGCCTTCCTAACTCAGCTGGCATAAATACACTCTCCTGAGCATAACTAAGTTATGAAAACAGATAATCCCATTCACCAAGGAAAGCAAAAAGACACATTGAGGTGTATGGTCACCTTAAGGTCCTGATCAGCAGCATGTTTCTTGTCCATTTTCAATATACACCACAAACTCTCACAAACATTTACAATGCCTGTTCAGCTCATCTGTCCACCAGAGGTTTTTTTAGAAATGAGCATTACAATTTATTACTGGAGAACAGACTTTCCAGCCTTACTTCACCATAAGAACATGGCTGGACCTCAGGCAGGTTCTACCTAGGTGGTTTACTTTCCTCCTTAGGCCTCCTTCTTCTCCTAGAGCTATAATCTGTTCCTTATATACTAGACCCAGAAGATAGAGCACACCTGAAAGTCATTTTGACAAATAGTAAAGAAAATGGTAGGTTTCAGATTGCCAATTAAGTCTAAATTAAATAACCTTACAATAGTCACTATTTAATATGGCTTGTACAAGAGAAGATAAAAATAAATGTGACAACATCGTTGCAGTATGATCATGGAGAGAGTTATATGATTTGTTTCAGTATTGAGGAAATTAGACTTGGTGGGAGAAGAAAAAAAATCCTCAGCCATAAGAACCATCTGTAGCACTAAAATGTGGACAATAAAATTAAATCCTGATTTAAAAAAAAAAAGTCTGAACTATGTGGGGTGATGTTTCTTTGTAGTTCAGGAAAGGAGAGTTGTAGATATGTAGGTATATATTTGTACATCAGGAAGTCCTCTGCAACTATCCCCTTTGAACCTGAAATAAGCAGAGTGGATGCTTCACATCACCTTCTGGGCATCAATCTTCATCCCTTTCTTTTTACAATACTCAGTCCAAGCTATGATGCTACCTCCAGGCCCCAGAGTCACAAATCCAATATGTTTCTACTCACTTTAGCCCTAACATCATTGAACCTGGCTCCCCACCAGGATGTCAGAAATATCTCCAAGTACTTTTGGAAGATGCAACGATTATTTATATTACACATTAAAATAGAAAACGTTCACTCAATAGAATGTAGAAAGAACACAGAGAAGACTTCCCTCAAAGCAACAGATTCAGGTAACCCCAAGCTAAACCCAAGCACTGAAGAAAGCTAAATACACTCAATTGCCTAAGCCTGTGTATTAAACCTGGTAGCAGCCAGGTTCTCTATACAGCATAGATGTAAAGATGCAAAGAGAGAAAAATTTTCCTATTGCGCTCCAGAAAACAGATGAGGGGAGCTCAGACCCAGCCATTCATGTACATGCTGCACTTGCAAATCCAATAGAAGTCTTTCCTGTGCCCAACAAGGCAAAGGTTGCAAGGGAAAAGAAATCACAAAAGAAAAAGTATAGAACAGGTTTCTGTAGGTGCACTGTGATGGCCCCAAGAAGCACCAAATGTAGGGAATCTTCAAATTAAAGTTCACACTTGAGTGCTGAGGCTTTTCACTGGTATTTGTAGTACTTGGGCATCAAAAAAATGAAAGAACTTCCTGTCACTGGGATCCTTCTAATTCATGTATGTTTGAGGTACTCCCAAAAAGCAGTGACATTTAAGTATCCCGGACTAAACTGGTGAAATGCAGCATTTCAGGATCAACCATCACCACTGCACAGTAATAACAAGCACAAACCCACTGCATCGTAGCTCCTGCTGGGCATTTTACAACATGAGTGCTCATTCACTGAGCCTGACTAGAGACAGACATGGAGCAGTATCAGGACAATACTAAATCAACAGCTGGCTCTTGTTTTGTGGTTTTCTCCCTCTCCACATTTTAACAGTATGTGGTCATTTCTATTATTTCCTGATCTGAGTCCTCTGTGTGTGTGAAGATGTTGCTAATGGCTAATTGTATTCATGTAATTCTAGCAGGGAATGCATTTCAGCATGAAATACACAGTATATTCTGCATTTATTCTTAATCTGGAAGCTCAGCTTCTAAGGAAGTATGCTGATACGTCTTCTTTATTTTTATGTCTGGCACCTTATTCAAAAAAAAAAAAAAAGATTGGCAAGAACTCAATCTTTGCTAGACTGAGATTTTAACTCCTTCAGAGCCTTGTGTTAAGAAAGGATGAATCAGTCTGAATAGGAAGGGCATCCTCATCCTTTACACTGTACATATGGAGCAATCTGGTAGCTCTCTGATGGAGAACTTCACAGTGATGTTATCCCTAATTTCAAGTACAAGCAGGAATTTAAAAATACAGATAACACCAGCCTACTCAAAACTGACAGCCTGTTTCTTAATGTGCCAGCTAGATTCTTGATCACGAGAACTTCAGTTGCTACACTGAAGTTGATCTCTACATCTCTTGGGGTTTATGCATCCCTGGAGAGATGTGCATGAACTGAAGAAACCTATTTAACTCCCTTCTCAAGTCATTGAATCCTAGGAGTTTCACTGGAGCTATGCCACCATATACCAATTTGGAAGCATCTGCTGAGAGGACTGTTTCAATACTAGCAAGTGTTGTTACAGAGGATGACCTTGTGTGCCATTTTTATCTAGTAAAGTAATTAAAAACAAGTGAAAAAGTAGCCAGGCATATACAAAAATGTACCACTGCTAAAACAAACAATTCATCCTGATCATGAACAATGTTTCATGACAGTGAATTTCTTAAGGCTACTCTGTGACTCAACAAGGCAACCAGTTTCTAAAGAGGGGCCAAGAGGTAAAAATGTGCATTAGAATACAGGGTCACAAATATTATGTTGAAAAACATGAAGAGTCATGTTTATGTTTCTCAGAGAGGAAAACTTATTCCATGAAAGCATGCATAGTAGCAGCCAGAAGGGTTTCCAGGAAAAGGTACTAATAATATACACTATTTTTTAAGACTCTTAAAAAAATTATAGAAAATGCTCTTTTCAAAGGTTGTATGTACTACATTTAAATTCCAACAAAATGGTTTGGGGAGCAGTAACTTTCTGTAGAATGATACAGGTAAACTCAGGAAACGGCCTAGTTAGGTCTATAGTTCAAACTGTAACTCAGGTCTGCAGTGTATGTGTGAATACATAGGCAAGCCTATATGTACTCACAGCTGCATATATTAAGTCCTTCAGTGCTGATCCAGAAATGCAAGTTGACTGAAAAACGTCTAGAGACAGAAAAGGGGGAAGCTGGAACATGCAGTGTTGCAGTGGAGGCCACTCACTCAGCTGAGAAAATGCTGGAAAGGTATCAAGACTCAGGCTGGCCCGGAAAGACCCCACACAACTTACCCTGAGGTCTTCCAGCATTTAGAAAAGAATAATGAGAGAAGCAGGAAGCAACAGCTACCTCCCCTCCTCTCACTTATGGCAAAAGAATATCTGAGCCACTGGCTCCTGATTTCCTACTAGTGCCATTTCCAATGGATAATTTGCCATGCTTCGATAACATGGTCACCCTGAAAATACACAATGATCCATTGTCATGAGCCTTCCTCAAGGCACAGATTTTGGGGGGCGGGGAATGGAGAACATATAGACTGTACAAATGCTTGCACACAGAACAAACTGTTCTCATTGCTGCTCCTAAAACACAACCACAACTTGAGATAATCTATGCTTTGGCCGATAATCTTATTAGTATTTATGGGAACTGCTGTGTAAAGTTACACACGGTGTTCCTTGCCAAAGGATCAATTTAATGTTCTGCCCTTAAGGTGCATCAGTTGTCTGAATAGTTTCCTCTTTATGGATTTAGGCAAAATGAGACTGCATTTTCAGATATTCCTGGCTGGGATTGAGTCCAAGATTCACAAATATATTGGTTCACAGAAGAAAATGAAGAAGATGGGGAGGGAGAGGGGGAAGTACAGACCTTGATAGTCTGTGTCAGATAGACTGAATCAGTCTTCTATTACCTGCTTTGGAGGGACAGTATCAGTCAAAGATATATTTAAGAAATGGCTCTGAATCACTGAGTTCTGTTTCTTAGTAACCAAGAACCTTACATTTCTGTGATGTTTATAGGCCTTTTAAAATTCTTCTTTAGAAACACACTTATTATTTTGTCTACTACTTACCAGATTGCCACCTAGCTTGTGTGATGGAGCAGGCTCCCTTCTCCACATCCCATCACTTTCAAGCGTTTGTTTCATTCCTTCATATTTTGGATCAGTTAATTTACTTGTTGACTTCTTCCTCAGGATCTGTAATGCTGTTTTTTACAGTTTCTCTGCCTGAAGTACTGCTTAGTTTGGGTGTCTCCACTGAAACTAATTTACTATCTTCATTTCGCCCCATAAGTCTTTATCTCAGCTAAGGCTGGGAAAGGCCTGATATCCAGTCTGATTTCTGTGATTTGCACAGTGCCCACAGAGCTAAAACAAGAAAAACAAAATTATTGATGAAATAATAAAAGGAGAAGATATGCCGAGACATGCAAGACAGACAGTTAAGAGCTGCTAGACCATAAACTAGCCTGGGTAGGTCTGCTCATAGACAGACATGTTTTCACCAGATTTGTCTATTCTTTCAGATAGAAATATTTCTGTACAGGGCATGATTTCACTGGAATTTTTCAGGAATTCTGCTAGAAACCTCTCTGCTTTCCCACTGTTCATTCTGCCCAGCTCCAGGATCACCCTTCTTGTTGATGGGCATTGGGAGAATGGAAATGCCTGATTCGCAGTGTCTTGATATCCAAGAGTGACTTTGGTATCCATGAATCCATGAGTTTTCTTTCCTTTCACAAAAGGAGAAGCACTATTTAATGAAGAGATATTGCTGATGTTCATCTCTGCACAGGACCACTGCAGATTCACTGGAACTCAGGTCCCAATCAGATACAGAAATTAATTCTCTCAACTCAGTTCCCATTGTGTCTCAAATCTAGTGATTCAAAATGTGGGAAAAAATGAGAATTTAGTGCTTAACTGCATAGAAAGATGGGAGTTCACAGCCAACCCACTCAAGAATTTTGTATTAGTAGGGAGAGAAAAAGAAAAAAGAAAACATGCCAGCTGTTGTGAAATGGTATGTAGAAAAATGAAACCTTAAGATATGCTTGTGAGATTCAACTGATCTCTCTGTAATATACACGACACACTGCTTGACATGGTGCCAAGATTTTAGAGAATCTTCTGAAAATTTAAGATGATGCTTTTCTGTTTTTCTAATAATTTTCTCACCAATAGCAGATCAGGTAAAAATAGTTTTCTACCATCTTAATTCATGTTAGTGGGGAGGGAGTAATATAACCTACTTCCAAACATCTGATTATTTGGTATTCTCACTTGTAAGGGTAATTTTCATGGTATTTTCTTTTTCCACTGGTATTTATTCCTTTACATCAGCTTACATCTGTGTTTGATGTTGACTAACTACAAAAAAAGATACCTTGCAGATAAACATGCATATTTCTCCTCTGACTAGTTGTTGTTTCCACCTTCGGGGTATTCCATCTGCATATCTACCTTATGCTGGAAATTGAACTGTTTCTATTTTCTGGAAACTGAGCTGTCATTAGATTTAATTTTGTGGCATTTTATCCACATTGTGGCTTCTGGAAGGAAAAAAATTGCTGTAGGATGGAAAAGGAAGGACACTGATAAATGAATACTTAAAAGCTCAAGGTCCATCTTCAGCCAGATGAGCTCAAAACAGAAAGTAAAAGTTCTTCTTTCAGAAAATACATTACAGCATCCTCTCTTTTGTCACAAAATGGCATGAATGCTGTTCTTATGTGTACATGCAGTCAACTGGAATTAGAAGAATGGGAAGAGTTACATAAATTCTGTGCACTGTTTTCACAGCACCCCAGAAACCAGTGGAAAAGTTGGCAGGGGCTGAGGGGGGAAGGTGGGCAGGTGGGGTAAAGAAGAAGAACTAGAAAACTTAATTTTGATTAGAAAGTGTTCCTATCTGTTGTTGGGGGTTACATTTCTGCTACTGACTTTCATAAATATAAATGTGTACTTTCACATGTTGCTGAAAGAGCGTCCAAAGGAACTTGTTCCCTTGAGGGTGATGGGCAGAGAGTAGCTTCTCATGAAGACTGCAGCATATCTGTGTTAATTTCTTCAATAAGTAACAAGTTCAGCCCAAGGCATTTGAAACCTCTCTCCGAAATTGCCTGAAATCCAGTACTTCACTAAATTGGCCACATGGCTGTTTCATCCTCTAAAGTATCTGAAAATGTTTTCAGGGTGAACAAACACTTTCAGGTTGCCTTCAACTAGCAGCATCACTGCATGCAGAAATGCTTTCTGGACTATTTTCCTATTCCCAGCCATCTGATACAATGGTATCCAGGCAGCTCAGAAATCCTTGGGATTGTTTCATTGATGTATGTGTGCCAATGCAATACTAATAATACTAATAGGTTGACATGGGCAGGCTGTCACAATCTTTCAAGAGCCACTTGTATTGGAAGTCTCAAGGAAAACACTGCCAACCTTGTGCTTTATTTCTCTGTAAGGCACTTTTGTACCATGGTGGTGAAAGCACAGAGAGGATCAAGCACTGCTTTGTTATCAAATGAGAAATCAGAATCCTTTCAAGCAAAAAAAAAAAAAAAAAAAAAAAAAAAAAAAAGAGGTCCATACCATTTAAACACTGAAAAAGTGCAAGAACATCTTTTCATTGCACAGTCTGAGTGTGAAGCCTTTTTACTATTATTCCTTGTTTTATTTGCCAGATTAACTTCTATAAAATCTATAGCTGTGTTTAAAAAAAATAAAACCCTGCAAAGACTACTCTGCAATACCAGTATTCCGAGGACAGTGATATCATTTAATAAAATACCAGTCAAGTGGCACTTTGCCTGTACTGTGCTAGTGAAATGCAGCCTCCTCTGGGGCAGACCAGGTGCTGCAGGGCAGGGTTGTCACATCCCAGGTCAGTGACTGCTGGGTCAGAGCCCCCTTGTCTGTTGGTGTGTGCAGGGGAAGGGCTGAGCCTGCCCGGAGCACACGGGCTGCAGCCACAGAGACCAGAGCAGATGAGGAGGCAGCATGAGCCATCAAGTGCCCTGGCCTGCTTTCTTCAAAGCCATCAACATGTGACCTTCTGAGTGGTAACTACGTTTTTCCCTCCTCTCTTACACTCTTTAGTATTTCTTCTCTTAAGCTCTCTTCCCTTATTCTTTTATTCCTCTTGTGGGTAACTTAAACACTTATTTTCTGTAAGTTATGGGTACCTCACTTAAGTTCCATGGAGTTTGTGTTTGTTGGGCATAACAAAACTTCCTTACTTCAGCACTGCTTGTTAGTCCTGGTAATCTGTTGCAAGGCTTTTGTAAAGTTGCATTTCTGTAAAACCCTTTTTGCCAAAAGGCCTATTTTCTCACTAAATTTAAAAAAAATCTCTTAGAGAAAAATGTGGTTATTCTCTGGATGTGAACTCAAGGTACCAAAGAAGCAATAGGTTTGCAAGCATTTGTGTGTGGACAAAATCTCTTGGAGCCTAAAATTAAAATGTACACCTGGTAAAGCATCTGGGAGTGGGATGCAACAAGTGCTCATCAGGAACATGGAACACCAGAGAGAATTACTATCATGTATCCATCAGAACCAAGAAGCCTACAAAGAAACAACTATTTTAAGAGAATCAACTCTGTTGACCATGGGTGGTCTACACTGGTTGTTTATTAATTGTAGGATGGATAAAGATGCTCTCTCTCTCTGGTCCCCTGTTCATCTTTGGTCTGGCCAGGCATTTTAGCAATTATTCCAGGAAGACAGGCATCCTGGTGGAAAGAGAGCTCTACTGGCTCTCATCAGATTTGCCTTCCAGCTCATATTACTGTCTTCTTGCATCAAATACCAATACCAATTACAGAATTGGTAAAGGGGACCTTCAAGAAAAAGAAAGAAGGTGGTCACAGTAGTGTATTTATTACTGGAAAAAACCAGCTGGGTTTGTGGTGGCAGAGGACATGGACAGTTGTTTGCTGGGCACCAAGGTAGTGAAGCTTGATGCCTATGCAGGGTACAAGAATGAGCCGTCAGGTGTGCAGGCATGCTGACACCAAACGGCAGGGAAGGGTAGGATGGTGAGCTGTAGGGTGAGGTCTGCTGTTAAGAGAGAGAAAACCTCTATCCTGATTTTTTCTGAATGCTTCTAGTTTCCTGTGAGAGACCGTGGGGGCTGGTAGAGGTCCTGAGTGCCGGTGGGTGGATGAGTCTTGGGTGGAAAAGAAGGATTTATGCCTGCTAAGACATATGCCTGGGGACAGGAATAACCTGTAAAGAATGGATGGGCTGTACCTTAGCAGAAGCAAAAGCAGTATGCTGGTGCAGGAAACCAGGGCTGAGGGAGTTGACAGGCATGGAAAATTCTGTTTTTACAGCTGGCACGCTCCTCAGAAGGGATGTGGGTAATACTCAATTGGCCTCTGAAAACCCAAGAAGGGAAATAAATAGAACAATTACAATGAACAGAAAAAAAAATCAAACCGCCTACAATGCCAATACTGAGTGACAGAGCAAGGGCAGTGCTTGCAAGTGCATCCAAATAGCAATCTTGATCCACCTAACTCCTGGGGGATGCAAGGGGAAGAAAATAATCCATGGTGGCTCTGCCATGATACCCACTTTACAGGAGTAAAAGGGTGGGACATACAGATGGGGGAGTGACACTGTACATGAAGGACTATATAAACTGTAATAGAAGTAATATATTGTAGTAAAGCAACTCATTGTAGAATGCTTCTGGGTCCAAATACTGTGATGGTACTAACAACACGATTAGGCTGATGACAACGTTTAGGAAATGCTATCTCAGAACATAGAACCTGAGAATTTATGACTGGTGACTGTACAAGTCTTAAACTACCTTTACACAGAGTGAACAAATCCATCATCAGGCTGAGACACATAATAAAAAGTTTCAGGAAGTACTTTATAAACTTTTTCCTAGACTGGCCAAAGGTGTGTGTGGCCTAGTTAATGACATAGTGGCTAAAGGGCTGCTCAGTAATAGTGTCCATAATGCTACTAGGTTAACACTACAGTGGGAAGGAACAAGCCAAATATAGTCAAGCTGAAGTTATTTAATTATAAATAAGAGAGCTATATAGAAATAAGGGAACTGATCATATTATAAAGACCAATTCCAGTGCTTTCCCAGAGGCTGAGAAAGGTTCAAAGATACTATATCAGAAACCCAAGTAGTATAGCATAAGCGAAAAAGAGAACAATAAAAACCC
Source organism: Dendrocincla fuliginosa (assembly GCA_035047845.1). Taxonomy (NCBI): domain Eukaryota; kingdom Metazoa; phylum Chordata; class Aves; order Passeriformes; family Dendrocolaptidae; genus Dendrocincla; species Dendrocincla fuliginosa. Next base: position 75,721,589 of record JAWWMO010000083.1, on the reverse strand, counting down.
TGGACAGAAGTAAAAAATAGAAGAAAATAGTAAATAGAAAAGACTCAGTAGAAAATCTGGTAGGTTACAATTGGAGGGGGACAAGTCAATACTTACAAATGAGAATGCTCAAATGAGAACAAGAGTGGCCATAAAACAAGTCAGGTCAGCTGCAAACAGGAAATTAAGAAAGGACTTGAGGGGCACTTTGGAATGGATGCTTATGCTGACAGCAAGAATGTTATGTAAGTACTCAGAGGCAGAAAGGAGTAGGAATGGTGAGAGGATTGGATGACCAAGGTGTAAAAAGGACATTCAGGAATGAGAAGGTCATGGCAGAGAAACTCAATTAAATCTTTGTTTTTCTTTTTGCTGATGAAAGCAGTGAGGAGACGCTTGCCCCCAGCCCAGTGGATATGTGGCTGTCCAGCATGTCCTGTACCTTGGCTAGCAATGCTGCAGTGGCACAAAGACTTTACTGTCTGCCAGGGTTAGTCTCATCTACAAGTACAAGCCCGGAAGAGGTTCTCGGAACCACAGACTTTTCGAGCCCCCCTCACAGCTCTGATGAGAGGGACTCTGATTAGAAAAGAAGTTCTCAGAGCATGGGATGAACACAACCATCTGGGAAAGAGCCAGCGAAGCTTCTGTAATGGAAAAACCTCTGGTTCATCCAGCTGGGCCTCAGTGGGAGTGAATAAAGGAGATCCAGTCAGCATCATTCACTTGGATTTTCAAAAATTGTTTTACAAGGTCCCACATTGAAGCTATTTAAAGGTGTCTTGAAGGAAAACTCCTGTGGGTTTTAAGGATAGAAAGGAAGGAGTTAGCATATTGGTGACTCCTTAGGATATGGACTACTGAAAGGCTCCCCAGATACCAGTGTGAGATCAGTTTTTCCAATGTCTTCATCAATTCCTTGGAAAAGGAACACTGAAATCTCCAAAACAGTGGGCGTAACGGGAATCTTTCCAGGAGCAAAATGCCAGCCTGATGTCAAGGGCCTAAAAACTGTGTGTCTGTGTGGTGAGAGTGCAGAAAGATGAGCTTCAGGGTAGAAAACTATATGCACTATGCATTTAGGAGGGAAAAATAATCTACTTGTACATGATGCTGAACTTGGAACCTGCAGTTGTAACTCAAGAGAGGTTTTAGACTCTTCATTAACAGTTCACTGAGATTGTCTTCCACTGGATGCTGCATATCTAGACAACAAAATTGTGGGAAATCATCCTGAAGGAAAAGGACTTTGAGCCCTAATAAAGACTTTGCACAACCACAGCCATCTTATGTACTGTCTAGAGTCCTATTCCCTGTAACTCAAGAAGGGCATAGTAGAGCTGGAGGTTTAGCAAAACTCAAGTGAATAAGCACCCGTCTTTGTACGAAAACACTAACAGAGACTGAACCTTCAGTTTGAAGATGGGGAGGTTATTCATAGGTAACCTCTGAAACTTACCACAGGCAGATGTTGGAGGTGCATTGGATCAGTAGGTTCAAAGACAACATCATGGACCATGAAGAGATGCTAAAGAAAACAAGCAGGAATTGACCTTCAAAACTGCTATTAAGAGAAGTATGACTGCTGAGGAAATACGAGGAGAAGGGTAATTGAAAATGGCCAGACTCACAAACTTGCTAGTGTCTCCTGCCTTTGCTGGAGACAGCATAGGGCAGCATGGGCCATTGGTCCAAGCAGACATTCCACAGCTTTGTGGCTGCTACTGGAAACAGGACACCAGACTAAGTGCCTTTTGTTCTGACACAGTACAGACATTCTCATGTTCCTAGAGAGATGGAAAAATCAAGAAAACACATGTAAAAGCTGTTTTCCAGGTTAGACAAACCTGAACAAATCCAACTGTTTTTTTTCTGGATACTGCCAGAATGAAATGCTGTGACTTGCTGCTCTGACAAGATGGGCAGCTGAAGAAAAGCTCAGCAGAGGGCAATGTGCACCATCTTTGTTTTTGAGAGTCTAATCCTGCAGCCAACTGCATCAAGTAAGGCCAAGGTGGAGGGCTGAGTCAAAAAACAAAGCAGTGGATGAAAACAATTACTCCAGCTTTATGAAGGAGCATGCAAAGAGTCAAACTTGACCAGTCATACAAGGGAGGATGTAACGCCTGAGTCCCCTGACTATAAAGCAATCATCATTATTTAGTGGCTTCTAATACAGACATTGGACACTGAGGTAAGGTACTGAAAAAAGGAAGAAGGAACCAGACTTACAGCTCTCTGACCTGCAATACAGGGTGTGAACTAAATGACTGTCTTGTGTTTTAGTGAGCAGGACACAACATGGTACCTGTAGTGCCTGTAGCCTAGCACAGGCACTTGTCCTTAGAAAACTAGCCTTGGAAACCTCTTGCTCCTTTCTCTGCAGAGAAGCTCAAAAATACAATCCATATGCATTCTAGAAGCCCTCCTGAGGGAAGGAAATGAGTGTTGGTTTTGCCTCCTTTTTCTGTATGATAAGGTTTGTTATTCCAGATAGCAGGGACTGAGATAAGACTCATGATTCCTGTGAAAAACTGCTTCTGTGACACTGTGGCCTTCTCTATTATTCATGGCTTTCTTTTTCTTTTTCAGTGTCCTGTAAAAAAAAGGAAATTAATCCAACTATGCACAAAAATACTTCAAAGGGTTCTTGCAATATTTTTGGCTATATTCCTTTTGTCTCCCAATTTAAAAAATGTGATTTGGGGAGTGGAGATGGTGGTACAGAGCTGCTATTGCCAGCACACACCTAGAACCCAGCACCACCAAGAGAACTGCAGCAGATACACCACTGAACTGTGCAATATCAACTTTGATTAGTCTCTACAGCAATGTGAGAAAGATGAAAGCAATCTTTTGTAGTCTCTCTTTTGAAAGGATTGAATCTCTTCCAGTGCTGCAGTGATGTTTTTCAAAACATACAAAGTTCAATGGGATGGATTAGTCCATTAAGACAAGAGCATGGAGTTCTTCCCATTAAAAAGGAAAGCAGTCAAAACCTGCAGTTTGGACTCATCATTCACTTTAAAGCAGACTCTAACAAGAAAACTAATATTCTTCTCCCTGGCCTTGGCACGCCTCCAGTTGCATGTTAAGATGGTGGGTGTGTAGAAAACAAACTTTCCACCTAAATACATATCACATTCAGTAGGTGAGGCTGATTCTTCTGATTAACATATTAATTTTAGCCTCATTGATCAATGATCATGCCTCTTGCTGTTCCATATTATCTGTTACTCTCCCAGGGATGTTTACTTGCCAAAGCAACCATCAGTAAGCAAAATACTGCTAAAGTGCTGCAAAATGTCTCGGGCTTTTGCTCTTGGCTTCAGCCCAGATCTCAGAAGAGGAAACTTTTTTTGAGTGGATTTTCTGTAGATTCCAAGGATGTTCTAAGCTGGATGGCGTAATTTCTCCAGTACTTCTTGGCTTCCCCTTCCAAATAAAAGGCCCCATACTGTCTTACATCTCTAGAAACAATGTAGAGGAAAAGTTTATGTGGTAGATAAAGCTCTACAGCTGAGTATGGAGCCTGCTTATCTGCCCAGGTGATGGAAGATGCTGTCAAGGATTGCAAGTGCAGGACAAATGAAATGGCACTGGCAAAAGGGAACACATAGGCTTTCAATTCCCAACATTCTGCCTACTATAATAAGGCATTTAGCACAATTCCCATTCACATATAATTCATGCTGATCAGCTGGACCAGCATCACTACTTATGTTCTTGCTCTATTCAGTCATTCACATCTCTAAGCCTGTTTAACCATGTTAATAATAAGCAAAACAGGTTTTGATTTACGGGCCTATCTTCTCAATATATACATTTTAAAGTTCATGATAATTTAGAGAATGTTGCTTCAAGTGAGATAAAGACTTCACCTCGTGAATACTGTAAATAAAACTCTGTATGCTGATGGGTTGGATTTCTGCCTTTAGAAGCCAAATAAAACACAGGCCTAGGTGAATCAGCATATGCTATACTACTGAGCTATCTACGTCTCACACCATGACGCTATTGACTCCAATTTAATCATAGAAGATGATGGTACTGAAAGGAGACAAAGAAATAAAAAGGGCAGATGTAAGCTGGCATCAAATCTAGAAGCTGCTGTATTTCAGCTGGAAGGCTGGGAAGGCATACTAGACAGAGGCTGCCATTTCCTTTCAGATTACAGAGAGTTTATGGCTACTGAATTTGAACCATGAGGTCCACTTTGTTGTTTCTCTGACCTTGCACACAGCTCTGCTTGGAATGCAAGGGCTAGCCCTCATTTTCTCTCAGCTAAAAATCCTAGGGCTTGCTACTCAGCTACAGCCTAAGTGTGGTTGTGGAAGGGCTGTAGGAGCTGAAGTGGATGGGGCAGATGGAGACGCTGTGCAGGAAGCCGGGAGGAGAGAGTCGAGGCAGCAGTGGGGAGTGCAGGTTCGTGGCTGTGAAGGGTCCTACAGAGCAGGTGCCAGAGGGAACGCATGAGCCACCTAAGGCACGTTCCTCTGTGTCCCTGCAGGAAGCCTCAATGCTCCCCACCCATATGGTGCCTGAGCTAACATTAGAAGTATTCAGCTTGCGTGAAGTACCAGCTCAGAGAGCGGCAACAAGGCTGCTCCTAACAGACATGGAACTCTTCATCCACATGCCCCCATGTGCCATCTGCTCAGTTCAACATCCATGCAAGGGGAAGCTGGAAGTAGTTCCAGGGTGAATATATTGCCTAGTGAAAGCAGAGAGAGCAGAGGGGAGACTGTGTCTTCAGGAGCCCTGCTGGTGTTGTTTGCCAGGCTGTCATCAGAAAGCCTGTCACCAGTCAGACTGGTGTTCATGTTCTGAAATACCCACTGTGAAACTATTTATCAAAGACTGGTTTTCTGCTATGGTGGAAAACAGCTTGGTCTGTAAGTTGAGCGCTTCTGTGCCCAGAGTTAACGTGCCAGCTAAAACGGGCAGTGTGCCTGGCTGGAAGTCCTGGCTGTGTTTCTCTGTTGGACGGAAATGCAATTACCTTGCATGAGTAAAGGTGAGGTGGCCTTTACTACAGGACACAGACTTGTTTTTTTCCAGCCATGGATCTTTCCTTGCATTTTTTGCTCCATTCCATTTTTTTTACCATCTTACCTCAGGGCTCTTGGGGAAAAATTGCCCTTATCAAAACATTTTCTCATGACTCTGTGCTGTTTCCATGCAAAAATTCAGGGAAGTCAGATCTTCTTTTATTTTTCTCCTTTCAGCACAAAGAACTGAGACCAAACAGATCTAGCATTAGGCAGTAATCTTCACTGGACTGTCACTGCACATTCCAGGTCGGAAGCAGAGGTGAGATCTCCTATGGAAGCCCCTTAACTCTGCAGGATGCATCAGGTTTTCCCCAGGGCTAAGAGAAAGTATTTCCCCTCTCAGGCAGACACTGCAGTGCAACAGGCTGTGATGAAGGCTGGATTGTGGTGAAAGCTGTCAGGCTACAGCACTGAAGCTCTTACACTCCTAATAGCTGGAGTGAGCTGCTTCCAGTCAGCTGGCTGAGGTTCATATTATGGTGGTTGCCTTCCAGAGACAACCTATCCCTGCAACAGAAATGGTTTTGCTTTTTAATTAGCTGTACTACAACAACTGTATCACAAAAAGTAGTCACCTGCCCTGTCCTCTTCTTGCTACAGTGGGCCATATTTGACTCCGAGGCAATTTGTGGTTTTGCTATTGGATGTGGACAGTAGTTTGCATTTCTTGTCAGGCTGGTGCACCGTCTATGAAGTTTTACAGCTCTGGTCAAAACCGTAAAAAGCTTTTGGATGTAAGAAAGCAAGTACTTTCTCCAAATGAGATGTTGAACTCAGCTACAGAAAAACCTACAAGCAATGGTTTGTTCCATTTGACCATTCTGCATGTACTGGGTCCTTGTAAAGACGAGTACCTTCTGCAAACCAATGGATAGCAGAAATTGTTGAAAGTAAGCTTAGAGATTATTGCCCAAGGGACTGATCCAATGACTGAATCAGCACAGGGTTGCTCTCTTTTATTCTCCAAATAATGCAGACATCAGAGATCAGGAAGAGGAAAGCAAGCAGGTGATAACACATCCCATGCTAATGAAAGGAATCTAACAACTAAAATCTTGTTTGCAAATAATGCAAATTACGTTATGCCAACCTCAAACAGAAGATGGAATCAGAGCCCTTGTGAAAAAACAAGCTTTGGAGAGAACAGCCCCAATGTTGTGTTGCTCTCCAAGCTGTAGAAGAGACCTTGGTCCCTACTGGAATATTTCTTTTTCCTTTTGTCTGGATAAATTTGCCTCCTTCTTGCTGGAACCTTGATCTGTATCTGTACTTCAGACAGGGCATGACAGAGAGGAAGATGAACAGATGTGTAAGAATGATGGGGCTTTTTGCAACATCATCACCTTGGCCAAGGAGACTTTCAACACCTGCTGGGTACTCGTTCATAAATTGATGCTGTTGTATTAATGAAGGAAATCCAGTTTAGTCATCAATGGGTCCATAAAATCATTAATTGTAGCGCAGTACAGAGGAAAAAAGCAAAATCCCTGTGTACATGACTAAAAAAATAAAAGAACTGAAATAGTTAAAAAGTAACTAAATAAAATAAATTGCATCTACTTGAGAGCCACTCACCAATTTCATAGCTGGAAAATGCTGAAGTAGCTACATTTCATATATTTCTGAAGCATTTGGTTAGTTTATAAGAACAGTTCACCTGCTTCTTTAATGGACTTTTAAAACATTAAGCAACTAGTAAATATTATTCTCTATAAATCTGTTTAGATTCTTTTATTGCAGGCTGCAAACTTTTACACATTTAGCATGCAGGGGTCATGGACTGCACAAAATCTCTTCCCCTTATCATACTACTTTTATTTTTTTTCTCCAAACCCATTAAGCTGTGCTGCAAATTTCATTTTTTGCTCTGATGACCTTGAGAAGTGCTGTTAGGTGACTAATGAATTAAAACAGGGAAGATAAAGATGTGTGTTGAATATTCTCATGGGATTCCAAGATAGTATCTAAGAGGAATGAATGTCTTGGTCACACAGCTTGCAAACATCTCAGATGTAACGGGTACACAATAAAACCCTGAGCAGCAAAGATTTACTAAAGGTGCAAGGTCTTAGCAGGAATGGAATGTTAAGGGAGGAAAGCCCATAAACTGCTCTCAGAATGATGTTTTTACATAAAAACACTGAACGGGATCTGATCAAGTATATCAAGGCAACCACTGCCTTTTATATTTTATATTTTTTGTATGTGTGAAGGCTTGAAAGATCTACAGGAAAACTGTTCATAAGAGCTACTGACCATGTGGGCAGGTGGGGCATAGTTAATCTGTATGGTCCTGACATGTGATTTAATACCTTTTTATGACCTTCACTCTTAGGCATGGTGATTTCTTGCACTTGCCACTGGACATCAAACAACCTCAGCAGCTAAAATGGGATTATTTGCCCACAATCAATAAGCCAGTAAAATATTATACAGAATAACAGAGGATTTATTTATTCTCTCTGCTTGAGTGATTTGCTGTTAGTAGCTGCAGCTGTCACAGATAGGCATATAAATGGGCTTGGAAGTTCAGTAGCCTTCATGCTGGAATGCCTCGCTTAAACAAGCATGCAAGCTGTGATCTGCTCCTGCTGACACAAACTACAGAAAGCAAAACATGTAAAAAGTTATTGTGCTATTCAAGTTTCTGTGGTTGTTATCAGGAGGATTTTTTCTTTACTCAAACCTCAGTGTCCTTACAGGGCTGGTGTCAAGGAGCAGCGCATAGATTTGGGGCTACTCTATTGAGCTCTGAGAGTTACTAACCAGCTTGAGATGCTCTAGAAACAAGGTGAACAGCAAGAAAACAAGGCCACAGTGCAAAGGTATCTTAGCATCAGAAAAAAAACAGGTGTATTTCCAAATTCAATGTGTAGTAACCTCCTAAGTCAAGACGATCTTGCCATTGACACATGATAAATGCTCAAGGTGGGCTGACTGCAGTTTCTGGCTCTGATTTCCTGTATACATGACCCAGAGTAACTTAGGTACGCACGTACAGCTTTGGCTGTAATCCCACCCAAAGTACTTCAGCTGTTCTTAATGGCTGTGCTGGGATCACTTGTTGGAGCTATGCCACAGTACAGAAAAAAATGGATGATTCATGGGGCCAAAAGACCAAGTAATTTTAAAATAAAACTTCAAAGGCATGTGGCTGATTTCTATATTTAGCTGCTTAGTAACAAGAATTTGAACAGCTGGCCTATTAATTAAGAAGTGGGCACCCTCCTGCAAGCACTTAAACCTTCAAGTCAGTTCTGGTCAGCTATCTGAAAACATGTGCTCTCAGGAGAGGACTCTCTCCTTCAGATTGCAACTCAAGACAAGAGCCCAGACCCTGAGGCAAGGTGAGATGTTGCATTAGATCCTGCTGATTAATTCTTGGTAGTTTCTTGTTAGAGAATTGTGTGGCCACAGCAGAGCCACCTAATCCTCTCTTTGTGACCTGTAAATGGCTATGGGACTATGACATGATTGTACTGCTCCTCCCCTCTCCTATAAAATGCCATTTTTCTGTCAGGAATTGTGTTGCAGGAAGAATCACAATGACTTAGGTTTTGGAAGAGTCAAGGACAAACCTAAGCCTAACGTGCTCTCTCATGCAGCTACATCAGGCATGGTTGAGTTAAGCAGACAGGCAAGCAAAGAAAAACAGACTATACAGTGAATTATGGGGCTTCTACTGACACCGGTTGGCCAACCCCTAAAGTATTCCAGTATGATGGACAGAGCTCTGCACCTTAAAGGTCACTTCTCCCTTCTCTGTGGGACCAGGAACCTACTGGCAGGAAAGTAGCAGCTGACGTACTGACGCAGCTGCCCTCTTGTGTCTTGTATTAAAGATGAAAAAAAATGATGTCAATTACCAGGCACTTGGATGTGGGAACAATCTAACATACATTATTTGAATAAAAGTAACAGACCAGGTTTACTGTTGGTCTAAGACCAGTTTAAGGTAATGTCACTTGGTATTGTTAGCAATTAGTGGAAAAAACCTTGAAATAATTCTTAATTTTGAAATCCTGTATTTTGAAAGCTTGCACAGTATAGTTTAGTTAAAATATGGCAACTTGAATGGCACGATTTATTGAAATACTGTGACTGCAAGGTATTAGGTAAACTAGGTATGACAGCACCTATGAAAAATGTCAGAAAATACGTGGATTTTGGAACACTTCAGTGAACAGTTTATGAAGATTTTCAGTGTATATACCGTGAGCAAACACACAGCTGCTCTGCCTGTTAAGGCATTATTGGTAGTTAGTGTAGCAGAACAGTGAGACATCAAGTGCAGATCTTGCTTAGGAAAGACAGTTTGCTCTCAAGTCTGTAAAGACCAGAAATTTAATCATGGAAAGCTACTCAAGCCAGAAAAAGAGAAGCCAAGGTATCTGTAGATGACTCTATAAACCTTGCCAAACCACTAACAGGTGTAGGCAGTGGTAGGAAACATGAAATTGTTTTTGCATGGTGGGATTTGGTTGAGGCGGAGCAATGCAAGGCAAATTGGCCCCCAGGTTTACAAGCATGCCCTCTTTTCTAGCTTAAAAGAGCCACAAATAACAGAGGAAGCTCAGGCATGGACACCACACTTGAGCTTCAGCTGGTATTTAGGGCTGCACTTCCATGCATTGCAGAGCCTGACATTAGTGTGCTGCAGAGGACAAAAGCCTCTCTGGAGCACTGCAGCTCATGTGCCACAGGGTGTGTGCTCAGGAAGACTCCTTCTGCCTCACCTTGCTGGAAAACGTGCCCAGAGCAGAGTAACAACCTGTCGTGCAGCACTGCTCTTATACATCTGAGGTGGAAATTCAACTTCTGTTGGTCTGATGACTACTTACTGAGCCACATAGTTTTGTAAATCTATGTCTAGCTGGGTCTTCCTGGCATGCTTTAATTATTAAAGTTCTCATCGAGCTGGCAGAATAAAGAAATAAGTGTTCCAAGGGGAAGTCTATCTTGCTACAAATGTCATTTTGTAATACATCAGTTTGTTGGTTTGGGGTTTTTTTGCGGCCTCTAGAACTCATACAAAATGTAAAGATTTTCTTTTCCCCCCTTCTTTAATCAATAGCATTTGCTGCTGCTAATTCTATTACTCGGGTTATTGACTGCCAGTCATTCCTACCTTGACCTGTTTCCTGAAGATCCTTCAAGAAAGGATGTTAAGATATGAGGTTATCTGATGATGTGAATATACAATTCTTCTGAGTCCTGGTAACATTCACCTTTGCCTATTAACAGGATGCAGGAGGAGCGAGCTTCTTACTTCCATAAGAAAGGTTATAGAATTTATCACTGTAAATTCCTGGCAAATATAAAGTTGAATACATAAATACAATAAAATGAAAAATAAGTAAGACTCCAATACAACAGGTGTAATGAATGGCAAAAAATATGTTTCAATGTTAGAGGACCCTCTTCCTTGTATAAGAGAACTGTATAAAGACATAGATGTTTGGTAATGTTGTTATTAAAAAAACCTGCTTAAGGATCACTTTTTGCTTTTGGGAAGACTCATGTAACTTTACACTGGGAAGTACTTCCACAGGAGAGTGATTCTGATTCCCTTCCTGGCTCAGCTAGGATTTATTACTCTGCTTTTAGTCTGGTACACTAGATGTGCAGAAATCCTTAAGATAAATCCGCAACAGGTGCCCTGTCACTGCCTCTTACGCTCCTAAAGTGCCTGGCTGCTGCATCTTACACTGTTTGGGACACAGTGGAAGAGAAAACAGAAATTTCCCCTGGGTCAGATTTCCAGAAATGTCTGTTTTGGCTTGCTCTGAAGACACATGAAGTGCCATCACATAATTGTCTTAACTATCCAGGCTCCACCAAGTGCTGAGGATTCAGGATTTGATGACAGTCTGGTGACTGCTACTCTGAAGCTGCAGAACGGTGGTCTGTTGGACTAAAGCAACTGAACATTAAGATTCAAAGTTTAAGATGTATTTTTAGTTTTCAGTCAGATATGCCCTAAAGCTTGTCTATAACCTCTCATCTAGTATAGGTCATAATATATACATCCACTCGAGTCTCTGAAGTTCAGTTTCCCACCAGCAGCATTATGCCCATAGTGTGGAGAAAGATGCCCAAACCCCTGAGCAGATGAAGCCCATTAGCACAGGATGCCTCAGTTTTAATCGATCAAAAATAACTCTTGAAAGTTGTAGCAGAGAATCTCACTTGAGATGCCCCTCAAGCATCAGATGGTAGCTGGGCAACAGTCCAGCTCCTTTATATTTCAGGCCCTTTGCCCTGTGGAAACCGATTAGGGATCAATAATGCACTCTTAAAAGGGCTGTTTACTTTAAATAGACATTTACTTGTTGAATTGCAGCTTCAGCATAATTAGTTGTTAATTTGTTTTACATATCTGAGTCTCCTGTGTCTCTTCCGCTCCATAACCTTTATGGTTCGCTCTCATTCCCAGCCCCTCACTTCGAGAACAAGGACATATTTTTTCCTTTAGTAGCATTTGCGTTGATTTTAGATAACTGAAGTCTACAAACCAGAACTACTTCCAAAACAAGACAGCACATGTACACATGTACTCAGTCAGCTTCACCATTTCTTTCATTCTGCCGCTTCAGTTTGCAATGCCTGATGAAGCACTGGGGTCACTTCAATACTCAGCTGTTAATGGATGGACAGGCAAGCAGAATCCAAAGAAACCTTGTCCAAAATGAGGTACCTTTTCTGTGCTTCTTCCCAGCCTTTCCTACTATGAACACCCCAGCTTGAGAAGGCATCATGTCCTCTGAGAGGAGGTACCCACTGAAATACAATCATACCAGGAAATTCTTGCCCCAGGGTACTCACTATACCCAAAGAAAGTCTCAACTCTATTTGTTTGCCTCTATATTTTACTTTCTTCTTATTCCCATTGTAAGAGCCAGAAAATGCAAGGTTAGAGCAGAGGAACACAAGTGTAAGGTTGGATGATGACTGGAAACATAGCTCCTTGATGGGAACCAATATTTGGAATTCCTTTATGAAACAAAAAAATTGCCCTCAGCTATCCTTTGTACAGGGAGGTAAAAGACTAAACACTGAGAAGTGTGTTTAATAAAAATACTCTCAGATACTTTGACGTATCTGGAGCTACCTATAAGCTGTGCAGACTGTAGCACTGTCACTGAATTCTGCTGACAATCCACATACTTGTTCCAGCCACCCTGTGCCAGCAATACATAAAAGTATTAATAGCAATTCATCTCACAGAAGCCCAGTGCTAATCTTAACTTGTGGTAGTGGTGAGCTTTGCCTTCTCACCCTACTGCTGTTCCACATGAATGTACTCTTACTAGGCTTTATTTATTTTCATAGTAAACACAGTTCTGGGAGAAGCTTTCCTATGCCCTCTGCTGGCTTTCCAAGGCACACATTTTTGGCCGAGTGTTAAAACCTTTTTTCTAAAATACCAAGGGGTTCTTACACCTCTCCTCCATTTTCTGACTAAACAGCAACAAGACATAGAGGACAGGATCATAGGTGCATATTATACCAATTACCTCCTTCCGCTTCCCTGTGACCTACAAAATGATTACCAATTTTCATTTTTGCTTACCTGCCTTTTTTCTGAACTAGACTTCAGGAAACTCAGGCAGTCCTCATCTTTTCATAAGCAGCAGCCTTCTCCGAGCAAGTCTGCACAGAGAACAAGGGTTTCCTTTGGCGCACTTTCATGTTAAGGAGAGCAGCACCTTCAGCCCGAACCTTATGGCCTCGAAGTAATTTGTCACTGGATCTATTATCTCCTTGTATTTCTGCCTTCACTGCCAAGATTGCTTTAATACTTACCACTAAGGTTTTAGCAATTGTACTAGGTTATGTCCAACACTCCTCCAGAATGATTCTCTTGTCCTTAATGTAAGTTTTGTATATTCCACGAGTGTTTTCCAAAAGATCCAGACTGAACACCGCTCTGACACTCACTGGTGACTTATTCTGGTATTCAAAGCCAGTTCTGCAGGCTTCAAGATTCAGGTTAAGTCTAACCCTTCTATTTCTGCATTTCTGTGGCATTTTATTTTGCCCTATGTGTAAAGACAATCTAACTTGTCCATAAACCTAAGATCCTTTGATAGTAATCTCTGAGTAAATCTTCAAAGTAAAAGACATAAGCAGTTCCCAGTGGCCAGTGTTGAGACTTGTCAAGTACAAGTAGGATATACCCTCAGTTCTATAAATCCATAACCATAAGCTGGGCCAGGTTATGACTGTAATAAAAGATATGGTGTCTAAAGACACACAGCTTGAGTCATGTAATTGAGACCAGGTATCTTACTTCTAAGTTTGAGAGAGAAGCCCAATAACCCAGGGCAAACCCTCTCGAATAAATTAAAATGTGCACTAGATACAGCCAGGAATGCACAATAGCAGTAACTCTACCTTGCTACAAGGAAGGAGGTACTCATTTAATCAACCCAACTTTAGGTTGAGATTTTGGACGTGAACACAGCCTTTCTTGAAAATTCTCTCTGCTTCAGTTTTCCCTTTACTCAAATCTGTAACCTTTTTAAATGCGTTAGGCAGTTACTAAATGCTGTGTCAAAACTGTAGCCTGCATGACTGCTCAAGTTCCTTCTCAGTAAAAGCAGGAACAGCAAGAAAAACTTCCAAGGCAGTACAACCTACTAAAAAACCCAGAAACCACTAACATGGAAAACACACAGGCAAATCCACAAAACAACAAAACCCCCACACAGTGTGCACATCCATTGTGAAATTACCTCCTCAGAGTACCATAAATACACTGCTCTCTCAGAAGTGCTGATAAGCCAATGGTACTGCTTTTTGTGAAATTACCTCTTAGGGAGACTTTAGCGAACTACTTTAAGAGGTCAAAATACAGTGTTAATGGACAAAGTATTTCCCTGCTATTCTCAGTGATACCACGCACACACTATTGACAAGAGAGGAAGACAATTTTTATTAAAATCATGCCAGTGAAAGACACTACTAGTGAATCCAGAGTAATTGTAAAATCCAGAAGTGCAACTTTGTAGCCAAGCTGCAGCTGCCTTCATCATGAAAGGACAGGCATGCAAACAGCCTTTCCTGCAGCTCAGTGTCCAGCACTACAGCTCGGGGCTCCATGAACTAGGTCACGCTTCTGGCTGTAAGTGCCCACTTCCTCAGGAACCTCAGAAGAACTGGTAAAGTCATGGAAACTTTTAACATCTACAATACCAGGACCAACAACCAGCACTGCTGCTTCAGCTCTTTAACAAGCAGGTTTTCCACACCTGCTGCAACAGTTGACCTTCTTAAGGGGGAGAGCTGGCCTCCGTTCTAGCCAACACGTCTTGGATCACTTCAGCACGATAGCAAACACCAGCACTCAATGGGAACAACAGAAGCTGCCACCAGCAGTATGACTTTTCAGAGTTTTAATCAGGAAATCATCTGAAATTCTGACTGACATTCCTCTAAATGTTATGATAACTTTGAGCAGTTTGTAGAAAATGAGAATCCATTAAATTCAATGTAAAACTACTGCACTATGAATCATGAATCCAGCCCTGAGCTGCTGCCCTAGGCAAGTATAATCAACTTCCAAGGACAATATTAATCCTGGCGTTATATTTTCCATCACTGCCTTTCTTCAAACAATTATCATTTAACCTTCCATGAATCTCTGCTCTGAAATTTTCACCTCAATAGTGTCAGCTAAATGCCCAAAACACCCAGCTAACATATGTCTGACACCACAACTGAAAACATTCAATACATGCCATGTGAGGCTCCAGGATCTTCTCTTGACCTCAAGCAGTTCATAGAATTGGAAATTAAAGCTATTCAGACAAATGACAATGTCAACTGCCCCACAGAAATGGGCTGCACAAAGATGGGCAGCAAGACTATGCATGGATCTTCATTCATAGCCATGACTACTTTGCCACATATTCCACAGAAGATATTTTATTTTTAAGTTAGGCCAACCATCATTTCACTGCAAGAGACAAGTTCCCTTCTCTTCTTCTTAGAAAGAAAAGCACACCAACATACACATCAGTATTGGATAGGTGCCAGGGTCCATTTTAATAACAGAATCTGCAACCCAGAAGCCATGAAATCCCCCTTCCCATAACCAGTTGCAGCAGCTCTCTTGGGAACTCAGAATCTGACTTGCATCCGGAAATGCATCTGCTTTGTAGCATTGTTACTCATTCCTGTCTTGAGCATCCACTTTGATTTCATCCTCTGCAGGTACTGCATATCACGCTGCTGAGCGGTGATGGCCCCTTCAGGGAGAGAGCAGGAAGACAAAGAGGGATCAACATGTGTAAACTTACTTACTAATTCTGTGCAAACCAGCTGATCAGTCCACATACATCAGCAGTTTTGCTTTCCATACTAGCACGCTTCTTTTCACTTTTCTCTGGGGAAAGGCCAGTTCCCTCTACAAATACCCATGACTATGATTAAGGGAAAAGGTGGTTTTGCATTCCAAACATGATTTTTTTATTTCAAAGGTGGATATAGAACTCACCACTGTTCCCCAAATGAAAAAGTATTCTGTCAAAGCATGATTTATATTACATTATTAAATAGCAAGAGTATCGGTTTGGACAGGCAGAAACCAATAAATCTCAGGAAGTCACCAAATATCACAAACATGCATGCCAATGGAATGAAAAGTAGCACAGAGGCTGCACTGGATTTTAGACACCAGCAACTTTCTGTAATTTATTCTGCTCGGATGTCAGGAATGAAAAGGAACCAAGTGGAAGACAAATTACTGCATAAACCCCACATGTAAAATAAAGTCGACCTATTCATTTGCAGAGCAATGACATCCTAGAACCTCTTCCTCTGCAAAGCCCTCATGTCGTCACTCACCTGTCTGGCCTGTCCAGCCCAAAGCTCTGTACTGCTGCAACACCCGACCCACTGCTTTCTTGTTTTTCGTAACAGCCACTGCTCTTGACAGACCAAACCGCTGCTTGTAGTATCTCATTAAGGAGCGATGACCCACTCTTGCACCTGTTCAGGGGAGGGGACATCTTATTATGCATCATGAAGCAGCTTTTGAAATGGAGTATTCAAGCACATCGTGAAAAGCCCTGTGCTGAGAAATGCTTTTAAAGAGTCCAGAACTTCAAAAATTGTAGAACCATTAGGAACTCAATGTATTTATGCTAAGAGCTGCTTGAAGGAAAAACACAAGAAGTGCTGTTGTTCAAGAGGGCCTTAGCTCAGGTAACAAACAGACAGTTATCAGAAAAGAAAATTTTAATTAGTGGAATAAGCAGAGAGGCAATGCCATTTCAAGTAACCAGAAAAGTAACTTGCTGACATTCAGGAAATCTTGTGTAACTGCATAGTTGGCAGCTCTTTTCAGAATGAAAGGGCTGAGGTCCCATCATAAAAAACCAGCAAACAAACAAGAAAAAAAACAAGCAAGAGTGTCAAATGCTAACCAAGAAGGAAGGCTGCTTAAATAAATTAATTAAATTTAAATAAATAAATTAATTCACAGAACTAGTTTACTAAATTAGTTAGCATCTGGCCCTCTGCAAAAAACCCCCTACACTAGATAACCTAAGTTATCTGGGAGCTCCACTAAAACAAAATATGGAAACTCCTGGAGTATACCATAAGACTCATTTATTAACAAAGAGGTAAAATGGGCAAAGGAACCCACTGCCCCAGTTCACATATACATCAAGGCTGAAGAAGAGGAACTACTTGGCAGTGAAAATAATGGATGGTGAGGACATAACCCCAAAGACACTTAAATGCAAAATCACCTTCTCCTTTCCTAAAGCAAAACACAACAATGTCCTGTGCTGCAGGTAACAGCTGCAGCTATGAGAAGTGCAGAGAAAGTACAGTATAACACAAACCCTATGCCTACCTGAAGGAAGGATTAGTTCCATAGTGTCATCATCATAATCCAACTCCCTCTCTGCTGGGCGCTTTCCAGGCACCTCCACATCTTCCCCATCCTCATGATCAGGGTAACTGCTCCTGTGGAAGAGTAGTACTACATGGTTTATATATGGAGGGCAGCCACAGCCACACAGACCCATTATATAAAAGAACTGTCATGCACAACTACAGCAAGCCACAAACACTGTCATGTTTTACCTACCTTGGTCTGAGAGTTCTTCCCAGTAGCACCTTGCCCTGAATAGAGGCTGGAGACAAGGAACCTTGTCAGACCCTTCCTCCACCCTGTGCTCAACATGGTTCTGCTGCTGCACACCTATCACAACTTATGGTAAAAAGCCACCACAGTGCAGCCCACCAGCTCTGCACAGCTCCTGAAACAGCGCTCCCAGAAGCTCCACTAAATCCACCTGTCACCATAATACCAGGTATTTCTGACCAAAATGAACACAGCTTAGGATAAGTTACAGAAAGTTCCATAAGAGGCCTCTAAATCACAGCAGTCCTGCTAAACTCCAGCTATATAACATAAAATAAGTAATAAATCCTCAATAGATATTAAGTCCACAATCTGTCTAAAAGGTAACAGAAGAGAGTTATGCTCTTTTATGGTCTTTGCTGGTGCACTGAAATCTAAATTCAGGAACAACAAACATATAAAACAGAATTCAAAATACATTTTCATGTAGGACTGGTAGTAGTAGTCACAAAAGAGGAGAGCCAATCATGTTGTCACACTTACCTAGAAAAGTGGTGAACCAACAATGCAAAATAAGTATCAAAACCAGAAACAGGACTAAATTTTAAGAATGAATAATAGTTTCTGATGTAATATTTAACTGTCCTCTTGTCTGTCCCCATCTTTGCCCCACTCAAAGAAAAGTGCCCTCACCTAAAATCATAGAAGTCTGCAAATTCCAGGGCAGCATCTCCATCTGTGAACAGCTTGCAGTGGCTCTTATCATTCATGTGAGCCTGTACTGCTTCTGTAGAGTAGAAGGATTTCCCTTTTTCATTGCACCAGATGCAGATTTTCCCAATGCCAACCTTCTCTCCTGCAGAAAACAACGGTATTTTTATTGGTCTGAACAGAACCTCCCCAGTCAGTAATTAACATTTCTGTAATGAAGGTTTCCCAGCTTGCAGCAGAGACAAAGGAAGAGCCTTGAGCCATTCACTTCCAGAGAAGCTCTGCTGTTCCTATGCCTTGACCATATGGCCCTATAAGGGATAGGTCTGAGCATTTAAAGATTTCTTGTAAAAAGGTATAGATCTGTAAGTATAATCTATAACAAATTTCATACTTTCGATACATTTTTCTATCAAATACTCTGAAATTATTTTATTCTCATGATTTGTAGACTTCAAGGAAGACACAGTTTTTCCTAGCTTTAGCTCTCTCACAAGTATTGCAAACCAATAAGGCCAATACCTGCAACTCACTAGTAGGATAACACAGTTCATATGCACACTTTAGCAATAGAATTTTGTCCCAAATTTCATGCTATCTGAGCAAGTTTCTCAACAATAGCAAACTATTTGAGACCTACAAGGTACATGATTACGTTTGCTCAGAAGGGTTTTCTCTCGCTTCCTCTGAAAAGCCCATGGTCCTGCTCATTATCAAAATAGTGAACTAGACAGCACTCAGATATTATTTTAAAAAAAATCAAACACCAAAACAACCACAAAACATTTGGTGTGACATCCAAATGAAAATAAGCAATATCAGTGTATAATTATCTTGACCAAAAATCAGAGAAAATTTACAGGCATACCCAGGTATTTGATTAGTCCTCTGAGGTCCACAAGGTACTCAATGTCTGGAATAAAGAAGCTGTGAATTTTTGTCATATGGGCCACATTTTTTGTGAGAGATCTTGAATGATGGGGACAGAACAAGCAGTCTGTGACTGGTATGGCCCCAACAGCAGGAGTGCTTTCAGCTTCTCCCTCTTTCAGTTCCTTCTGTTCTTCTCCTACACTTTCCATTTCTTCTTCAGAGTCGAAGTCTTCATCAGAATCCATATCTTCCCAGTCTTTAAAAGGAAGTTTTTTAAAAAAAAAATATTACTTTTCCCAAGCAAAATAAATCCCAGTTAAGTTAGAAAAAGCCATCACAGAAAATACTGCATTTTCTGTTCTTACAGCTAAGTGCCACACAGTTACCTCCAGGTGCAAGAATATACCATTGCTAGTAAAAACACATTTCTTTTTAAGATGCACAGCAAAGCACCAGGTTGCTCATAAAAATATTGGCAGATCTGATACTTTTCCCCCTCCATTTTCTCAGCTGGTAACACTTTTTTTCTGTTTTCAGGCCTTACATTTAATTCAGCACATCACAAGAACACAAGCACGACACATTAAAAACAAGAGAACTCTGTCAGCATCAGGAAAACACTCATTTCCAGCAGTGACTTCACAGTGAGGGAAACAGTCTTGTTCACACACACATCTTTAACAACAGAGAACAACCACAGCCATCACACCTATACCATGTTACATGTGAGTATATAGCAGGCTATTCTAACAATTTTACATATTTGCAGGATTACCACAAATCTCATTAATGGATAAGCCACCTGATCATACTCCTACAGGAGTACAAGAATCTCTTTTAAGGAATTTGGCTCTTGGGCAGTGAGTGTTTCCCAGTACTCTTTTCCTACTGGTCCCCTATCAAATGCCATGCCCACAGAGTGTTTGAGAACAGGTAACACAGTGCTTCCCAGTGTTGTAGGCTGCTAACTGGAGACCTTTGCTATAGGATGCAGTTCAATAATTTAAAAAGCTTGACACTGAACAGACAGGACTTGTAAGAAACATCCCTGAACAAACACTTAAAAGGGAAATTGACATTCAGAAACCTACTAAGACTTTAGCATTACAATTTATGACTAATACATTAATACAAGACATCTGCAAGTTGACTCCTTCTTTTGGTGTTAAGATGCATGTCCAGAGGTGTTTCTTCTCCTGCAGAACAGATTCCCTGAATTGCAACTGAAATTTCAGCAGCACAAAACTGCTGCAACAGCTGTACTAATACAACACAGTGGTTTCAGTGACAAAGCTGGCATGAGGCTCCATTTCATTCATACCTGTCCCCTGGCTGCAGTTTATTCACTCAACTGCTCCAATAGATGCATTTGGAGCTGCACTGTCAACTACAGCACTAAAAGTATCCAGGTTAAAAATAACCTTTTTCTGGAAATTCTGAAGCTCTCACCTTTTCAGCTGTCTGCTTTCCAGACTGACCTCCAACAAAGAGCAGTATTCACAGCAGCAGGCAGTTGGGGTGGCAACTCTTAAACCAATTTTAATATAGATGTCTGCACGCTGAGAAGCCATGTCACAGAGTCAGGTTAAAGAGGAAACTTTCTCCTCTGGTCTTGGTAGGCAGAGGGGAAAAAATAACAAGCTCACACCCACCTCCCTTCAACAAATCAGGAAAGTGACTGATGGGACCACAGCAAATGATCATGACTGGATTTTTGTTCATTTATTTCCTGGTAGATTTTTGGCAACCTTTTACATTAGCCTTCTTTAAAGGAAACGTCTCCTGAAATTTTATGTGGGAAATAATGCTCATATTAGTAACTATTTACAGTCAACCTTTACATGCATTAGTATCCTGCTGTAAGCTGAACTGCTGGAAGTTCACACACTAACAGAGAGTTTTTGACTGCAAACATGGGCCAACCTTGATTTCTTTGTTAAACTGAGAATTTAATCAACAGCAACATCTTTTGTAATGGAAAATGCTGCACTACTACAGAACTAGGAAGTAGCTTCTGCACAAACCATAGTTTACCCCAAGTTACCACTTGTCTTACCTTCTTCATTATCCTCTTCCTCCTCTGTCTGTTGCTTGGCCAGCTTCTTTGCTTGCTGTTCAAACCACTGCAGTCGTGGAGGTATTTCTGGTCGTTCTCTGCTCTGGGATAAGCTGGCGCTTTCCTTAGAAACTGGAGAGCTACTTGCATTACTAGGAGGTAAAGGTGTTTTCTTTGGAGATGAAGATGGCTGAGCTCTGATGGCTTGCTGAATAGCCGTGTTCATTTCATCTTTGTTTACACTCTCTGGGGCCAGCCCCTTTTCCAGGTTCTTCTCATTTAATATTTTCACCTTCTTGCTGACAGCTTGAACAGCTTTCTTCTCCAGCTCCAGGTGCTTCTTGGACTTCAGGTGATTCTCATAGGCATTGAAAGTAGAGAATCTCTTGCTACAAACTGTACAGTAAGTGGCAGTGATTTTGTTCTTCTCCTCTACTACTGCTCTCTGTGCTAGGACTCTCTCTTGGAAATTCTCAGCAGTGACAGGAGGCATGTCAGCAACTTTGCGCTTCAGGTTGTACCTGTGCCAGTCAGTTTTGTAATGGGCACGCTGAATGTCACCATCCTTGAAAGCCACACGGCAAGTGATACAAGTGTAGGTTGCCATTACTAGAAAGTGGGAAAAAATAAAACCATGCTGAAAAAGATTAAGTAACAGCCACAAAAAAAAACCCAACACAACATCCTGACAGTCTTCAGGTAAGGCAGTGCAAGACATGCACATTTAATTCTTGTACAGAATTAAATTTATTAAACACTAGCTTTAGCAAAGAGTGCATTATGCAGGAGCAAAAGAAGAAACAAATAAAAAACTTTGATGCAGTTACCAGAGGTTACTCATTCCACAGCAGCATCTGAGCATCCAAGCCCTGGATGCAGAACTAACTCACTCTGCTCCTGGGACACAGACACAGCACAGGGCTCCCAGTCACAGCAACAGTGTTTCAAAAGCTCTACACCTTTCACGGAGGATCAGAGAGTAAAGGTCCTTAACAAGCTTGTGTTCTGCCTACTCTAAGATCTGAGCAGACTAGTGATTACTCCAAAATAAGGATAAATAGGGAAAACCTGCTTTCAGGCCTATTTTCCATTTTTTGCAGCCTTACTAAATGCGGAAAAAAAAAAAAAGCTACTGCATTTAAAAATAAAGATATCCTAGCTATTTTGGACCAGTGCATGAAGTGTTGACAACACTTTACGCTGCAGAGCTGTTCATCTGGAGATGCAGCCAGTCATGCCTAGATCTAGCACCTGAAGCCACTGCTAACCCAGGTCTTCCTCCACTTCCCACCATCCCCCTGAGCTATGTTACTGGAGCTGTGACAGGACAACTGGAGAGCAGTGACCTGTCACTGATGCTGTCCTTTTCAAAGACATACCTTTCCTTTCTTCTCAGTGCTTAAGGAAACTCAACTTTTTTTTTTTTTAAACAAAGCTGTTAGAATCTCTTGAATGCTCCAAAAGCAAGGAGCAATAAAGTGTGTTCTAACTGGTGGTCACAGCTCATTTTA
This sequence comes from Dendrocincla fuliginosa, assembly GCA_035047845.1. Lineage (NCBI taxonomy): Eukaryota > Metazoa > Chordata > Aves > Passeriformes > Dendrocolaptidae > Dendrocincla > Dendrocincla fuliginosa. The sequence goes on along the minus strand of JAWWMO010000083.1, from coordinate 75,699,302 downwards.
TAACTGATTCAGAAAAACTATGGCTTAGTTGGGAAAAAAAAGAAATAATATAGCTGCATGAGGGGGTCTGAAAGCAGGCAGAGGAACATCAGTCCCTCCCAGCAGCTACCAACAGGGAGAAGCTGAGGCAAAAGTCATAATGCAGAGTCAAAAGACACATTATGAAATGCTCATTCCCTGGAACAACTGGACCCCTGGCTTACTGCTTGCACTATCTGTAATATTACAGTGATAGGTGAGATACAGAAAATAAAGGCCACATTATTTTACTTTAAATACTATAAGCATCATTCAGAATAATAAATGTTTTTTGTGTTTCAGAGCAAAATGTATCCTGTGCCCACTGAGGGACCCCAACTGGTCCCAGCAGCGTTTCCCTCTCATCTGCAGAGCTCCCTGGCCCTCTCCCAGCCCAGGCATCAATCTTGCTGCTATAAACTGCTGACGCAGAGCCACATCGCCTGTTACCACAAACTCCTTGCAGAAACCTTGGGGGCAGAACAGTCTGATCCGGTCCATGACACACAGACAGTGGATACACACTAGATTACCATGGGTTGTGGGAAGGGGGTATTTAAAAACACCCTGAAAAAGCCAGAAAGCAGACCAGAAGAGCAGTAGGTATGAAACTGAGGGAATCTATAGCCATAAACCTTCCCCTCCGGCTACGGAGCAGAGAAGTGCTTACCACTCCAGCCGCACAAAGCAGACGAGGCCGCAGCAGAACGCCGTGTGGTGACACAGGACTCCCGACTCGCCCCATCCCGGGACACGAGTCCGGCCTTGCCGGGGCTCGGGGAAGGATCCGCGGCACTCCCAGCCCCTGCCCGGGGCACAGCCCCACCCTCCCACACAAACCAGGGCCTCTGTGGCGGCTGAGGAGCGTCTGCTGCTTCTGGCCGCGCTCACACCGGGCCCGTGTCCCCAAGGCGGGCACCAGGCACAGAAGGCCTCACCGACGGGCACATCGGTGTTTGTTACGTGGACACCAGAGGCGCGCGTACAACTCAGAAATAAAATACACAAAAAAATACTTTAAATAAAACAAGGCATAAGGCGGCAGCCGGGAGTCTCCAGGCCACACGGGCCCCAGGGCGGGCAGCCGGTCCGGTCCGGCCCGGCCCGGCCCTGCCGGCATGGCGGGGAGGCGGTGCGGCCGGGCCGCCCCGACACACCGACCCCAGCCCAGCCCAGCCCACCTCACCTCATCCCACCTCATCCCATCCCATCCCATCCCACCCCACCCGTGCCCGGCACACGCACCGTGTCCGCAGGGACGCGTTCCCGGCGGGACAGACGAGCACGGCAGGCCAGGCCGGAGCGGGCGGGCGGGGCGGGGCGGGCGCGGTGCTGCCCCCTGGCGGCGGGAGGCCGCGGGCACGGCACCTCGGCGGAGCCGGGGTATTGATTTTGTCGGGATCAATCAGGTTGGAAGAGACGTGTTGGATCACGGAGTCCAACCCAGGACCCAACGCCGCCGTGCCAGCTTGGCCACGGCTCCGAGTGCCGCGCACAGCCTTGGCTGAAACACCTCCAGGGACGGGGGCTCCACCGCCTCCCTGGGCAGCCCTTTAACTACGTTTAATCGCCCTCTGGGGAAAGATTCTGCCCAATGTCCAACCTAAACCTCCCCTGGTGCAGCTTAGGACTCTGTCCTCTTTGCCTGGGAGAAAGATAAGGTCACCCCCTTTGTTGTTAGAGGTTTGTTTTTTTGTTTTCCAAGTCTGGGAACTAACACACGATGAGATGATGCAAGATAAAAACTAACACGTATTTATTAAGTGGTTTTACAAACGATCAATATAATAGTTCCATGTTTACAAAACAGTGATCGGGCAGGTAAAGTGCTGCAGAATACTTTAAATAAAGACCTTTTGTAAAGATTCTCCAGTTTCTGGTTGCCCGGGCAGGTGACTCAGGGGCTGCAGAGCTGAGAACAGACGGGGACACCACGGGACCTTTGTTCGGAAAAGTCCAAATGAACACAGAACAAGTAGAACGAGTATCTCTTCAGATCCTGTCGCTTTAGGTTGCAATTATTTGCCCTCCTCTGCATAGAATAGCGGATTTTTTTCCCAAAGAAATGGAAGAATGGTCAGTAGGTGTGTGGTACCTACACGTGGAAACCCGGTGTGCTGAAAACAGGCACTTTTGGACTGGATTTGACACACCCATGGCCATCGGTCAGATGGCGACCCCTCCACCTGCCACTCACATGGATGACACAAGGGGAAATTTTCCGAGTATGAAAGACTGGACTGCATCCCACAGACCCTGCCTGGACACAGGTAGTTTCCTTCCAGTTGGGATGTGTGAAGAATAAACTGCAAGGCAAGGGAGGGCGAGCACTTGACTGCCAGGTAAGAGCACACCATGTAACACAAGCAGTACTGATCCCACAGCAAGATATTGCAGTGTGTTACCCCAGGGCACTTGCTCACATTGTGCCCTCTATGCTGCCTGCAGGCTTTCGGACTGGCAACCACACGCAAGCAGGCTTTCCATGGAAAATCTGTGTTTCAAAGCTATGTACTACCTCATGCTCGCTTGCCTGTCTTTCTGCCCATGTATTCAGTTTGGAAGATGAGCAGGTGACAACAGTGCGTGGTAGGAAAGATGCTGTGGACCATTGTGACAGGAATTTTTAAGGAACTGCTATTTCATGGCTGCTCTAAGAGTACAGCCAAATGAAGGTTTCTCAAGGGATTTCCAACTGAGGGCCATGTAGAAGGGATCCACAAAGGAGAGAAACATGTTCTTTGTGTTTTGTTGTCAAGTGGAATGTATTGTGTCCAAAGTGTTTTTTATGCTTTTGAGAGGGAAGACATAATTTCCTGCAGAAAATTAGGCATCTTTTCACTACCTGAGGAAGAATATTAGATGTTACAGAATTATTTCCTCCCCATTGCACAATATTTAGGGATTTGAATGTAATCAACTACCATGAGAGCAGAAAAATGTAACTCTAAAGACACTCAAATAAGCAACTATGTCCCTAAGTTCAACAATTTACTTTTCAAGTGTTGTTTTGTTTTTTCGTTCTGGAAAAAAAATAAATGAGACTTGTATCAGAGAAAAATTCATCAGTTTAACTATCTTGAAACCAGAAAATGGATAATTTACAAAAAGTCCAAGAAAATCCTCCAACTGCTTTTCCTTCTTAACTAATCTATTATGCAAGAAGAGTGCCCCTGTGTTACTTTTATAACCACAAGTATTCTTCATAAAACGACAATAAAGTGCACGCTGTTATAACGCTGCCATCAACAGCCAGCTAAGTCTGTCCCATCAATCTGCTCATGCCTCTCTCTGTCCTGCAGCCTGTTTCCTCTCCTGGCACCAGTACTCCTGGACAAGGAAGCACACAGTTGTTCAGGTGTCCTGCAGAGTTCCATCACCAATTTGGATTTGTACTCTTCTAACTTTAGATTGTCCTAAACATGCAGCAAGGAAATGAGGCTTTTAAGTCATCTGATAAATTTGAATGCTCTGTAAACTCACTGATTTTCCAACAAAAGCTTCTTTTAATTTTGGCTGGGGATATTTTTTTGTTTGTTTTTGTTTTTTGTGGTTTGTGTGTTTTGGTTTTTTTGTTTTCCAAATGAGAAGGACAGGCTGGGGAAAGCTAAAAAGGACTTAGCAACCAATGCTGTGGAAGTGATGTGGGCCATGGTTTTTAATGATTTCCAGAAACTCAGATGTTAAGATAATGCAGTGTTAACCCAGATGTTAAGATAATGTAATTTTGAAAGCTGCATCTTATGGGATCTATATCCAGCATCCACTTATTTCATAATGTATTTGATAATGAAGGCACAGGCTTACCTTTTACTGGTAAAGGACAGCAAACACGGTCAATATGCATTACTGACAGAAAAGCACAAGCAACGATAAAGCTAGTGTCAAAAATTCTCAGCATCTTTCTTTTCACTATACTCTTTTTGGCCTTCTGCCTATTTTTTCACCTCAAAAGGAAAAAAAAATACAAAATGAAGTCAACTTTAAACACAGACTTACCTACACATAAATGTTAGTGGAAGATTTTTATCATCTGTTGCTGTACTTTTGAGGGTCCTAGATAACAGTATTCGCCTCTTCAAATGCCAGCAAATGGAAATTTACTTGAGTAGTAACAGCAGCTGACATGGTCCCTCAACTTCACTAATGGTTTACATCACAATTAAAAAAAACTAGCCTTACTTCTTTCTGTTTCTTGGTTTACCATTGCTTGTTATTGCAACTCTGTTTTGCTACAGGTGAACAAAAAATCCCTAGAAAAATAAGTTATCTTCTTAATATCCCATGCCACTTACTCGGCATGTGTGAACTTTAAACTGGCAAATCATTTAAACAAATTCTTTTTTGTTTCTTTTAAATTACATGCCAAGAAGAAGATTCTGAGTGTCTTCTCTAGCAAATGACCTCACCAAATACTTTTAAGTATCCTAAAAGATTCAGCTTGCAACAGAACTTTGTTGCAAGTGGCAGCAGCTATCCTGGGAAAAAAACACAAACCAAAACCTACAGAATTTCCAATTAAGGAAGTGGCACCTAAAAAAGCCTTTATGCTTTTATTTAACCTCTAACCTCTACTCCAAACAATAACTACCCTCACCTGCTCCTAAAAAGGTTGTTCAGTGTACACAATATTAACTTTAAAATATAAAAATTCATTGGCTGACTTCACATGGGCAATACTGCCAAAGACCAGACTCCATCAAGGAACACAGCAGGTGGTCAGTCAAATAACATGCCACTTTACAACTCTACAAGACTATAACAGCAAAAAACTTGGAAATGCATCACCATATCCAAAATAATTCAAAGGTTTAAAGTATGAAATCAAGTTTTGCCCTTTCTTTTTTTTTAAGTGTTGCATACATATTTAAACTAGAGTTGTGCTGGTTAATGTGTTTCATATATAGTAGATGCACTACACATAATTCTAACTGCAGGGATCCATACTTTTTGGTATGATTGAAGTAGGTGAGATGTAGTTAACCTATCTCATCACAGTCTTCTGATAACTTGCCTTCACTATGAGAGTCATTAGTTGTATTATATGATTGACAAATGGGTAAATAAATTGAAAATGCTGAAAATTTGGCTCAGGACCCCAAAATAAATGGTTGGCAAAAAGACAAAAGAAACCTCTCCCCCAACTCTTTCGAACAACTGACCTCCAACACTCATCTGCAACCAAACAGTGGATCGATAATTCATTTCCATGCTATTACATTGAGGTGTAACTACCAGAAACATTAAACTATCAGTAGATATTTATCCAGTTAATTCACTCTGCATAAGGGAAATTATAACAACACGTCTAAAGGAATAGTTAAAGCTTACAGCTCAGAATTTTCCTCTTTTTGTTTTTCTTTTTTGCATTTGATGATTTTTTTTGTGTGTTTTACGTTTATCTTCTTCTATGCTATCAGTTGCAATTTCCAGGTTAATGACTTCCAAGCAGATTTGAAAGGAAGCCTGAAGACTTTTTCTTTTCCTGGGATTCAGCTTCTTGGCCTTGTGAAAGTCCCAATTCTTTCTCAATCTGCTCTAGCTCAGACTGGTCAAGCAGTTCAAAATCATCAGCTTCTTCTGTGTCTGTCTCCTCACTCAAACTAGGTGCTGCATGTGAGGGAGCTTGCAGTGCAGACTGCAACTGGTCTTTGACGGCAGCAGACACCGCGGCTGTGATGACATCACCAGCAATTCCACTCATTAAATTAAAGGTTTGGTCACTGGTCAAAGGCAAGGACAACCCTGCAGTGGGTGGTCTCTCTTTACTCTGTCTGGAAGCGTGATCCACCTTGAAATCTGTTTGCTCTTTCCTTCGTTTCTGATGGCTGGGCATTCCGATGCTTGAGTCGTCGTCATCATTTGTTCCGGCACCATTTTCTAAAGAAGGAAATTCTAAAAGATCTCTAGCGAAAGCTTCTTCATGATCACTAGGTCGGTCAAAATCTGTAACAGGGTTAACAGAAGGAAACAGTGTTAGCACTCACGAAAGGTGTCCCTAAAGAGCAGCCACAGGTAAAAATGCAGTTAGTAACCATTCCTTTGAATACATTTACTGATCTGTAGTTTTCTATATTCTCAATGCAAAGGAGCTTTGTGTGACATCTAAAATAAAATGGTTTTGAGGTCGTAAATCTAGCATCAGAAATCACCTGGTATCAACCTAACTATTTGAACAAAATACTTTTTTAAAGTGGTGTCTAGCTGTAAGGAAACAACCCATGCAAATCTTCAGCACAGCTATTTCTAAATATATCAACCACGTGAAGTCCTAAAATTTATAATGTGACAACAGGTCTCTAAATTATTTTTCTTCACT
>JAWWMO010000083.1:75682641-75692865 GCA_035047845.1 Dendrocincla fuliginosa | reverse complement strand
ATTTCTAAATATATCAACCACGTGAAGTCCTAAAATTTATAATGTGACAACAGGTCTCTAAATTATTTTTCTTCACTCTGTATATATATATAAATTACAAATATTTAAGCATGTATGGATGTGTTACCAGCTTTTAATATTCGTGTAGAATAATAAAAAAGAATGTTTGTGTTTAAATGGAGATATAAAATCAAAGTAAAGACTTAATTTCTAACTTTCCTTTCTCGGCCAATACTTGCTAGGAAACAGAAAATGGAAACTCTACAGATGATCAGGATTGTTTCAGGTTTTCAAGAGAAGAAAAAGCAGAATGTAAAAAAACCATTAAATTTGAATGGCTGCAATACGTACAAATATGTGCTATTAGAAAAGTGTAAAACATACTGAGGAGTACAAGGCCTGTGGAAGAGGCCTAAATGAGCACAAGGGAATACTTTGATCTAGTACTGGTATGAGAAGGCAAAAAATAATCAGTTTGAACTTACTTTCTATGAAAACAAGCAATAGGAAGTTGTAGGACCGTTCGTAAGGGCTAAGAAAATAAATCCTAAAAGTGTCTCATATGTGATTTTCTCCATTTTCTTTAGGAAAGACAGGCTGTGAAGGTGAGGAGGAAGGGCTGTGCTGTATGCAGAGTGGTAGCTCAATTGCACAGAGCTTAGACAGGAGATGAGCCAGTCCTCAGATGCAACTCTTGCACTTTTGTGTATGTCCCATTTGCTGAAATACTCCATAGAGGAGAAGAGTGGATGTTGTTTATTTTTCACTTAGCAAGGCCTTGAACACAGTTTCCCACATGATCCTTACAGCCATACCCGTGAGCGAATGGGGTAAGCTAACTGTTAGGTGGGTGGAAAACTGTCTGGACTGCCACGGTCAAAGGGCTGGGATCTGGGACACAAGGTCCAGCTGGAGGCTGGTTATTGGAGCCTGTCAGTGGTCCTGAAACCAATGTTTTCATTAATGACTTGGATCACAGGATGGAGTGCAGTCTCCTCAAGTTCACAGGCAGAAAGGAACTGCTGTGAGGCAGGTGTATTTGATATTCTGGAGGTCAGGCTGCCTTCAGAGGGACCTCTGCAGGCTGGAGAATGGAACAGGCTGAAAAGGAAGATCATGACATTCAACAAAAGCAAATGTGAAGTCCTGCATCTGGGATGGAATAACCTGTGCAGCAGTACAGGTTGGGGGCAACAAAACAGAAGGCAGCTTCTCAGAAAAAGACCTGTGGACAGCAAGTCAGTGCTATGTCCTTGCAGCAAGGAAGGCCAACTACATACTGAGCTGTAGTAGCAAAAATGAAGGCAGAGAGTCAATGGAAGGGATTTCCCCCCCTGTATTCAGCAACTGGAAGCACACACTGAAGTACTTTGGGCAGTTTTGACAATGATAGACAGGACTGAGTTCCCTGGAGGGCCAGCATGGTTATTTAGGGGGCTGGAGAACAGGATGTATGAGTAGATGCTGAGAGAATGGGCCTTGTTTGGCTCTAAGAGAAGGTGGCAAAGGGAAAATCAGATAGTTTAACTGCTGAATAGGAAGGTATAGAGAAGATGGGCTTGAATCTTCTAGAAAGCCCACAGTGAAAGGAAAAGAGTAAATTAACACAAGCTGGAAAATGGGAAATTTTGACTCACTATAAGAAAAAACATTTTCATCATGAGGGTAAGCAAATATTGAAAAAGAGAGTCCAGGGAGGTTGCTGAATCTCTTCCACTGAAGATGCTCAAATTTCAAATCATCACAGCCCTGAGAAACTTCACAAAGCTTTGAACAGGACCTTTGAACCTGCTTTGAATAGGAGATTAGATGAGATGAACAATTGCTATTTACTGTGATTGAAGAATGCTATCTATTTACGATTTGAAATACTAAGAAAAATACATTACTAATTTGCCCTGTATAATGCCATTAAGTAGCATCACACTTCTTGTCAATTACACCAAACTTTTTCTAGGACAAATGCAAGGTGAGCAGAGCAACAGACTCACAGGTAAGAGTACACCAGACTACTGTTGTCTGGAATCTTTATTCAGGCAAAGTGCTAACTGATAGCTTGGATTGTAAAAAGTGAGAACTTTGATCTGTTCAAGATCAAGACAAGTGCTTGAGAATCTTTTCCTAGTCTTAGTCTTCATATCTAATTTAGGCGGATTGCTGGCTGTATTCAGTTGCAGTCTAGTATCAAAATCTAGTAATACTTTCCTTAGCTGGCTGTTTAACAAGTCAAAGTATTCACTGTTTCTTCCTCAGATTTTATTTGTTTAGCTCATCCACAAAAGCACTGGTACTAGCTTAAAAGGTTTACTTGCTTACAAGGTTTGGTGGAAGAGAGTGCTACATCTGGCAGTCATCGTGAGTGTTGGTTTTACACAGCACTACTTATTTATTTAGGCACTTGCTAATGTACCTTATTATTTTAAGATGGGAACAGTTCTTACAAAAAAATGTATCCAAAGCTGTATCAAACACTAAAATCAATCTCAAATTCATTTTGGGGGGAAAAGCAACAGCCCAAAAAACTTCTGTCCACAAATTCTCTAATTTTCAGGTAACTTGCATGACTGGAATTCATCAATGAAATAGATGAAGCTATTACATACCATCAGATGTGTCTGTCTGTGGAGAATACCCCTCAGATAAGTTAAAGGTCCCATTATCAGTCCAAGATACTTCTGATACATCTGTGTCAGACACTGACAGCTCTTTGGCAACCACTGCAGGACTAACCTACATGGAAAAAAGTCCCATACATGGTATTCTTATACTCAGAAAATTCACACTACAGATACTGAAAAAAATCCCTCTTCTATGTCATAGCAATATGAATCACATCCTAATTAAGGTTTAATTGTAGAAACATGAAAATCATAGTATACAATGCTTAGAAATGAAGTATCCCTTTTTGTAATAACTGAAAGCTGTATTATACTAGAGCAGCATAGAAAATTCTAGTTAATCATCCTGAAAGTAGCATCCTACTGTAAGAAAAGCATAATGAGCCTGAAAATACAAAATATGCATAAATGTAAAGAAATGAGTAGACTTGGATCAAAAAACCCAGCCCATTACCTATAAGACCATCAAAAATGAGTTTAATAAAAAAATTATAATCCTTTACCACTTTATCCAACAATATTCAATTATGTCAGCTACAAAATTTATCTCATGGGATATATATATTTTTCAGAATAAAAAAAACACCTTCAAAGTGATCACTATTGAAATGTTGAAAGTAGTTTATACACTACTCATCAAATACTGCATAATCATTTCTATTAAGCTGAATTTTTTATATGACCAGTGTTCTGATTATAATAGAAAAACCTTTGCCATATAGCTATTTAGAGTACTAAGAGAAAAATGAAATATTTGAGTGTTCTAATACTTATCTAGAAAGATATTTATAGATAATATACCTATTTATGCTGTCACTGAAAATTATTAGACAAGTGATTACAAAAGTATCTGACAAATTATGTAGGGTTTATACGAATGTTTCTCTTTTATATTTTAAACATGAACTACAATTTCACTGTTTCAAATAAAAATAACCGGCTTCGCTATTAAATTCAATTTTAATCATTCTACAGCCAATACAAAATAAACACATTCTTAGTTCAGTAGGCCAAAGAAACCATTACCTTGAAGGCCAGAAGTCACAAATGCAGTAAGTTAATTAGTATAAGCCTAAAGGTGGAGACTATGAATCATGTCTAAAACATACTGCTTAGTTCAGGAACACAGCCTCCTGGGCAGGTTAAAGTCTTCCACAGAAGAACAGACAGTAATCTAGATAGTCTCCCATTATCCATATAGATTTTAAAAGCAAGACAGGGATGACTGAAAAAAAGTCACCTTAGGACACAGAGCTGATATGTCTAATTCACTGTCATCTTCTGTGGGTTTTGTTTTTGCTGTTTCTGAAAGAAAAAAGATATATTTTTTATCCTACTCATGACAATGAATTTCCAGGTTCAGTGTGTGTTCTCTGTCACACAGCTTGTGTAGCACAATAACCTTCCACCTGCTGACGTAGTGCATCATTTATGTAATACGCTACTATAAGGTGAGGGAAACAAGGCTGACTGAGAGGCTGGATGCTTGCCAAATACACTGTGCATCAGCCAAAGCAGGAGAGATAATATTGCTCTGAAATGCGCTCCAACAGATTTATTTATCTGAATTGTACTTCCTTCAGGAGTGTCTGTTGCTCACCATAATGTTATCTATCCTCAAAATATGTATCTATCTTTCAAACTACACTGCTGGTACAATGGACAGGTTAACATACTGCTAGAACAGGCTATGTAGTTATCCCACTACATGAGTTCTATGTGAGAAATGCAATTTTCTGGATAATTACATGTAATCTTTATTCACAAAACCCTTCTTCTTTGCAGCCAGCTACCCTGCATTCACAATCATATGTAAATATGCATACAAAGCATCCTCTGATGGCTGGTAGAATGTTGCTCTTTGCAGATGACCTGAGACACAAATTCCAGGTCCTCTGTCTGAGAATCTTTTAAACTAATATGAAATGAAAAACACAGTCAGAGTATTCTTGGTTGCTCCTTTTTGCAACTTCCTCTTTCCTCTCTTGTGCCAGTACGAGGGTTTTTGAACCTATGTGGTGAACCCAAGTGGCAAAGCAAGGTAGGGAACTTGACTGGTTAAATTAAGTTGCAGATGCAGGAAAGAACACATCTAACCTCAACCATTTTGCCAGTGCTGGCTTATGAAATTCATTAAACAATAGTCTGCTCTCTTGCTCTGCCAGTTTCACTTAAAAATTGAACAAGGTAGAATAATACATGAAAGAGAATTTTCAATGCATTTTTCCTTATTTCCAACAATTACTGCATTCCATGTAAGAGAAGGGGAAAAGACAGGGGAAAGGTGGTTCTCACTGGGTCTAAGAACAACACATTGCACGATGAACAGTATACAAGAAATGCATGTTTTAAAGCAGATATGAAGTCTGCTGATGTAACACTAACTAAAAAGAGAAGGCTACCTGCAAGTAATATGTCTACACTACAAAGGTTTAATTACCAAAACTGGAACACCCACAAAACCCAAACTAAACATAACACTGCTTATATGCATATTTTTCTTGAAATAGCTTTATTGCTTAAAATATAAGTTTGTAGTGCTAGCAATATTTCAGCTGAGGTAGCTGAGATTTTGTTTTAAATTGATTTCTGTCCTTTCCAACTAAAAACTTTGATTAACTTGTAGCTACTATCTTATGGCAATTCTTAAATGCTTTTTGAGTATTTGGGGAAGAAAACAAATTCCTTCTGCTGTGGGGAGTCAAAGCAATGAGGATTTAGATACTGGAACAGAGTTTTGTCTCTTACTGAAAATTCTGTTACATACTTATTTTGAGACCCTTGAGTGAGTCTCTCTCCACAGTAACTTTGCCTTATCTAAACAGTTATAAGCAATGCATGCTTACAGCAAGTAGTTGTTTTTTTCTGAAAACTTACTAGCAGTACATCTAGTAAAGTATGAAGAGCTTGCCTTGTTTCTTTCCAAGAAGTAATAATTTTTTTTATCGTACCCAGACATCTGACATACACTGTCACTCCTTATAAAGCTAATAACAGTAGCCAGGTTCAAAGCAAGAAATATCTTTACAATTGGATTCTCAGGACAAATCAAATTGTCTGCAAGGGGAATACAATTTTATCTGCATACAGAAATACATTACTTGAGACTATAAATAATTACTCACCAGATCTTTCTTTTTTCTTCTGGTTGATATATTCCACTATTCCAAAATCTAGTTTCATCAGAACTGCCTTTATTTTGCTGCACACTTTCTGCCCAAATTCATTGCACTTAAGGAAGGGACACAAAAAGGCACACAATACTGTGATAAAAATGAAGACAGAGAAAAACTGTATTGAAATATTGCTGTATAAGAAGTTAATAAAGCTTAAACAATGCCTCTGCATATGACAACTACTAATTTTACATCATACAGTTAGTTTTACATAAAAATACACTGTGAAATGCCCATGTCAGAAAAGCTGGTTATGTCAAATTCAGTTTCAGGGAGCCAGTCCTACTCAGCACAGAAAACACTATTGTGTTCGTATCAATTAACATCTTTTTAACTTTCAATACTGCACAAGTTATGATCATTGTAACATTTATCATTATCTTGACTTAGCCTGATTTTGATATCTCAACCTAAGAAACCTGACTAAGCAAAATTGTGCCAGAATCAACACACTGAAAAAAATGGTAAGCTGACTTCCATATGAGAAAAAATTGTAAAAAATTTCCTCATATCTAACATAAACTGACCCTCCTTCAGTTTAAAACCATTACCTCTTGTGCTAATGCAACAGGCCCCAATAAAATGTTTGTCTCCATGTTTCTTGTAAGCCCCCTCTAAGAACTGAAAGGCCACAAGAAGGGCTCCCTGGAGCCTTCTCTTCTCCAGGCTGAACAACCCCAACTCGCTCAGCCTGTCTTCACAGGAGAGTAGGCCAGCCCTGGGATCATCTTGGGAGCCTCCTGGGACTTTCTCCAACATGACCATGTCTTTCTTGTCCTGGGGACCCCAGGACTGGATGCAGTACTCCAGGCAGGGAGAGAGCAGCGTAGAACAGAGCGGACCAGATCCCTCCCTTGACCTCCTCGTCACCCTGCTTTTGATGTAGTCCAGGATAAAAGTGGCTTTTTGGGCTGCAAATGAACACTGCTGGCTCACGTCCAGCCTCTCATCCACCAGCATCCTTGAGTTCTTCTTGGTAGGGCTGCTCTCAATCCCTTCATCCCCCAGTCTGTATTGATACCAGGGGCTGCCCTTGACTCAGGTGCAGCACCTCGCATTTGGTCTTGTTGAACCTCATGAGGTTCCCATGGACCCACTTTTTGAGCTTGTCTGCGTCCCTCTGGATGGCATCCTGTCTCACAGAGATTGCTGTCTTCTGGAAACTTGCACGAATGTGTAGATACAAACAAATAAATAAATAAATACTTCTTACATAGAGACCAAATAATGAAAAAAACACATACACAAATCCTGACTGAGAAAGAGACTATACTTACACAAGACATAGGAGAGGACAACTCCAGGAATGTAACTTCCCAAGACAGTGAAAAATGTACATATGCTGCAGACGAGTAGGCAAAACTGGCAAAAACATTAAAATTGACCATTAACACTTTCACTGTTTAATTGTTTAGATCATTTTGCACAAGAAAAATGCTGCATGCTAAATGAAATCTAGAAAACAGTGCAAAATTGAAGTTTGTTCTTTTTAAACTGGGAAATACTTCTAACAATTCTGGCGAAAATAAGCATCAGACATTCCATTTTGGCTAATTAGGATGCATGCCCTCTTCTATTTTTATTGCTATTTTTATTAATTTACTGTAAAGGTTTAACAAGCTCACAGTTATTACTAAAATGATTAGAAATCACTTCACCCTCATTACATGAAGAAAGACTGAACAGTTTATATGCAGGAAAAACTCCCTAATTGCAAGATTACAATACATACTTACTGCATGTTTACAAAAGCAAAACATCCTTCCTATAGCTACGGTTCTCTCCCCTGTCGTGTTGCTTTGTGAAACTGTTTTCTCTAATATGCTGGCAAGCATTCTCTTGATGCTTGTTGGCTACTCTAGCATCCCTGTTAATGACAAGACTGAGCTTAATTTTCATTATATAATTTGAGATATGCCCTCTGAGGTGACTGCGACATACAGTGCATCTTTCACAACTGCACAATGTTAATTACACAATTCATCTGTTGAAAGGTTATAGAAAGAATCCATTTGCTTTCGGAGGTGAATTGCAATAAAATGGCTAATTCAAAGAAATTTTGCACAGACCATCCCTGTCTAATTTGCTTCCAATTATAGCAGTAAAATAATGATATGGCTTAGAGAATGAGGTCAGGAAAAAGAAGGGAAAACATTCTGTCAAAGTTAGCTTTTCCAAACCAGTATTAGATATATCTTAACACACAGTCACTGTGTCATGTTACTACATGACAGAATTATGGGATTGGGTATACTGATACTGCATTTCCTTACTTCATTATACACTTACTTCTTTTAAGTATAATTTATATAATTTAAATTATAGCTTAAGTATAACTTTGTGGACCAAACATATAACTCCTCTTTGTATAATTGTTTCATTTTTGAAAGATATTTTATCTTGCTCCTCATCTGCATTTTGAGTCTAAACTGATCTTAGTCTAAACTAATATGTGAGTGTGGTATTACATACATCATATTTGCTAATTCTGGATAGCCTGTTTTCAGGGAAGATTTTGTGGCAATTAATTGAAAACAGATAAAAAGAGGAGAAAAAGCTTCCTTATCTCCTTTTAACTTGTATTTAGCAATACAAATATAAAAATGAAATCTACTATTGCCATAATATACTTCTACATTATTTATATTTTTCTTTGGAAAAAAGAAACCTGATTCACTTTTAACTAGAAATAAATAATGATATTCTTCCTAGTTGGAAGGAAAAAGCTTTACTCTTGCTTGTCTCTTCATGAACTGAGTTCTTCAGCTCAGTCCTTCCAGTAAAAAAAACCCCACCAACTATAAGTGTATAGAAGAAAAATTATCACAATATGACAAACTCTCTTACATTAAATACTTGTGCAGCTATTCCTGAAGACTAAAACTATTTGAGAAAAAAACCCCAACAAACATGTTTATGTTCAGGAACATACCTATGTTACTTTTTTCCCAAGTTTTTATTAAATTGCAGTGTTTTAAATTTCCTTTAAAAAGTCCATGGAATAACGGGTGAAGTTCCAACAGCTGTATGGGGAAGGACCATAGTGCTACAAAGTGCTGTGAAAATCTTTTTTGCCTGACTACCTACCTATGTTCTCCACAAAAAAAAAAAAAAAAAAAGCAGAAACTCACGAGTGAATGTATCAGAATGTGCATTTTATTTTTCCAGTTTTTTGCTTGCTTGTTTGTTTGTTTTTAAAATCTACCTCACCTTTTTATTACACCATATAGAACTGTTAATCTTATTTGGGAGTGCTTACCTTGCCAGGGTTTTGTTCCTTAAAGTGGGACATTTCTTGAAGAAATGCAAATAAATTCATCAGTGTTTCTGAAATGCACTGATTTATTCTGGGTCTGTAGTCTTGCCTGGAATCGAAGACATTCCAGCTGAGTAAAACAAAGAAGAATACCCAACTTTGTTTACAGCTCATATGACAGTTGAAACTGGTTGAAAACACCATGTTATGAAGCCATGACCTCTGGCAATCTAATGGCTGCTGCTCTGCTAGAGACACCTCTGCTTGTTTCCACATATCTTATATAAGGCTAATTTGATCATCTTAAGCTAAAAAAAAAAAAATAAATCAATCTGTTCAGTAATAACAACTCTCAGTCCATATGAGCAATTACCAAAGAAATTAAAGCTTATTCATTCTGGCCATATGAAGACTGAGTTTGAGGGGTTATCATCAGAACTAAGCAAACAAACCCCACAATTGTTTTTTAATATTTTTTCTTTAAAAAATATAATGCAGTACTTCTTATTGCCACAGGATGGTCATACATATTAACATATTTAATTTCATGCATATAATCCTTGTGCTTTTTCTTTTCTATTTTTTTTATTGTTCTGCAAATTATGATTGCTATCCAAGGTAGGAAAAAATAATTGCTCTTGAACTCTTGATTAATTTCCTTACTGAATTTTAATTTTTCTGTTTTATTGAAAGGACTATTTCTAAAGCTTATCTTATGACTGTTCAATACTTTTAATAAAATAACAAGCCCCCCAAAAAAACTCTACTGAAGAATTTGCTGAAAACCATGTGAAAGCATATGTATCTATCTTATTTAGGGCTGATGGGTTTAGATAATGTTCAGTTTAAATGGTCACATCGTATACCTTTGTTGAGAAGACAGAATGTCTACAACAAAGATGTTTTATGAAACAAGAAATCAAAAGAAAAACATAGACAGGCCAGTCAATGTCAAATCAAACTAGTACAAAGTATGAATGAACCACAGGGCAAATACTGAGAATCTGAAGAAAATTCTACACCAGCTTTACTAAGTTATCATTTGCATCACATCCTGCTGAGTACACACAGCTTCCATCCCAGTGAAAGCCAGCCAGCCATTTTACACACACAACCTCAGTCATTTTACTGGGATACATAACCCATTACATGTCCAATGCATCACTGCGTTAAC
>JAWWMO010000083.1:75641888-75668403 GCA_035047845.1 Dendrocincla fuliginosa | reverse complement strand
TGGCTCACAGGTCGAGCACAGAGGGTTACAATGAATGGGGTAACATCAGACTGGTGACCTGTCTCTAGTAGGGTTCCACAGGGCTCCATCCTGGGCCCTGTGCTCTTCAGCATCTTCATAAATGACTTGGACACAGGACTAAGCAAGTTTGCAGAGGACACAAAACTGGGAGGAGCTGTTGACTCCCTTAAAGGCAGGGGGGCCCCACAGAGAGACCTGGACAAATCAGAGGACTGTACAATCACCAACCATAGGAAGTTCAAAGAGGGAAAGTGCAGGAATCTGCACCTGGGATGAGGCAACCCTGGAGGTATGTACAGACCGGGGAATGAGACTGTGGAGAGCAGTACCATGGCAAGGCTCCTGGTGGATGGCAAGTTGAATCTGAGTCAGCAGTGTCCTGGCAGCCAGGAGGGCTGCCTGTCCTGGGGGGCATCAGGTGAAGCATCGCCAGCCGGGCGAGGGAGGGGATTGTCCTGCTCTGCTCTGCACTGGGGTGCCCTCACCTTGGATATTGTGTGCAGTTTGGGGAGCCACAATATAATAAAAGACATTAAGTTGTTAGAGAGTGTCCGAAGGAGGGCAATGAAGATGGTGAAGGGCCTTGAGGGGAAGCCGTATGAGGAGCGGTTGAGGGCACTTGGTCTGTTCAGCCTGGAGGAGACTGAGGGGAGACCTCACTGCAGTTACAACTTCCTTGTGAGGGGAAGAGGAGGGGCAGGCACTGATCTCTTCTCTGTGCTGACCAATGACAGGACCTGAGGGAATGTCCTGAATTTGTGTCAGGGGAGGTTTAGGTTGGATATTAGAAAGAGGTTCTTTGCCCAGAGGGTGGTTGGGCACTGGAATAGGCTGCCCATGGAAGTGGTCACAGCACCAAGCCCGACAGAATTCAGGAGGGGTTTGGATACTCTCTGGCACGGGGTGTGACTCTTGAGGTGCCCTGCGCAGGGCTAGGGGTTGGACTCGATGATCCTTGTGGGTCCCTTCCAACTCAACATATTCTGTGATTCTTTGAGTCATCAGTTTGAAGGGCACAACTAATTTTCCCATATTTTCAACATATTCCAAATTTGCCGAATGATACCTGTCACAATTCTTTCTATATAGAGCTGACATCAAATTGCAAATGCTTATTATATTTACTTAACTTTAGGATCTCTCTATACACTGTAAGATATACACAGGAGGCTTGTTTACAAGAGAGGAAGCCTTTCACGCAAGTGTGAATGAAAAATCATGAAAATGGACCTGCTGAACATGCTCAGTTATTTGCTGGGATATTATACCAGGTATAATATCTGGTGAGCAGTGTACTAAAAAAGCTGAAGATACCTATTACACACAGAACATAGTTAGGTATTTAGCTGTACCTAGGATTAGGATTGGGAAAAAAATAAAAATAATAAAAAAAAATCTCAACAGTCAAAGATCAATAAAACAAAACAAAAAAAGTGCTTTTTTGCGTATTATATAATTATGTATATTATGCAGGACTCTTACCTGGATGAAATAACTAATTGTTAAAACATTTTTTTAAATCACAAGCTGCATATTCAGGAAAAAAAACCAAAGACACCTGCAAACAAAACAGCATCCAGTTTTGACATAAAAAAACCCGCAGCATTCAAAAAGCTAAACAAGATATCACATGCAAGAAATATTTACAGAGGAGAACAAAGCACATGAATATATATTCTTCAAGAATCATAAAAAATTGAGTATGAAAGCACACTGACTATCAACAGACACCAAACCCTGATTTCTATCAGCAGAAATGAATTGTCACTGTGAGGTTTTAGTGTTTTGTCACAAAGCACACAGAATAATGCTCCATGGCGCATGAGAGTATTCCTGAGTTTCAAACACAAGCAGAAGGAGGAGTTAAAGGGAGTAAGAGACACTTCAACTGCAGTTTAAAAAGCAAATTATTACATTTTAGTCACATGAAGATAGCCAATCTTCCTATATACAAATATGATAGATCATGCTGGATTTGTGTGACAGAGAAGAATTGGAGACAGGAAGGTAGAAAATCTTACCACTAAGGGTGAAAATCTCAACTGCTCTGGGACTTTTTGGCCATGAGATCCTGTTAAACAGCTATAAAAGAAACAAATATTTGGAGGGAAAGAAAAAAAGAAAAAAAAACACAACCAAAAAAGGCAAACCCACCTAGCAATTATCTGAGCAATTTCTAAAGAAAATAAAATATTTTTCCCAAATTTTCAGGAAACTCTTTACATACTTTTTCATGAAATTATTTACCCTAAGACCTACAAAGTTCTGGTTCATCTATAATCATGATCTGTAATTCAGTCAAGTCACATTAAAATGCAAGGGTTTTTTCTAGGTACACATACTACTCAAGATTCTGAAACCTGCCCATCTCCCTGTCTCTTTTGGTTTGTAGCAATATGAATCTGTTTTTTCTCAGCAATTTGTTTCTTTTCCTACTGAAGTAAGAGGAACTATATGAAAGGCAGACCAAACAGCAAGATAGCTACACAATGAAATCACTTTCCTTTGAAAAAATTGGTTAAAAAAATGCATGAGAACTTGAAAACAGTTTTCAAAAGTATTGATACAAAGAGTTAAAGCACAAACTTTTGAAGTTTGTAACATTTTCTAATACAAGAATATTTAGAAGACAAGACTATATGTAACTCAATTAAGAACATAAGAAATGACTCAGCTACTTAGAATCTCTCAGGTAATTAGAACACTCAGTCCACATACTCAAAGTGCCTATATCTAAAAGATTTTACTGGTATGCTCACAATTTGCTAAGATGACCCACCATTACTTCACTGCTAAAACTGTCCTACGAACAAGAGGGTATGAGCCAGTTTTCCGCCTAATCATATAATTTGTTCTTTGGTGCAATGTAAGAAAATCTCTCCAGAGTGTGGTTAGTCCAATTGCAAGCCATAACTAGATTGAAGTCCAGGTCACCAGCCCTGAATTAGACATTAGAAGCTTAAAGATGAGTAACTGCAGGACTTCAAGTACATTATAATGTAAGCAGAACACACAGTTATACATTATTCACTATTTTCACTGACATCAACCCTATTCTTATGCCCCAGCATGAAGACCATACGTTTTGATTAATATTCAGAATTGCTAGCCAAATGTCTTCATACTAAGTAGTATTCATTTTGATTCCTTAAGATCCACAGTCTTTTCCAACGCCTATATAGTGAAAATGAGACAGATGACTCAACGATACTGTTAATTTATCAACTATTAACACCAACTTCTTATTTACCTATTTGTTCATTTACTGTGTAACAAGAGATGAAGCCTCCTCTGTTTAGCATGTCTGATGGCAAAATTACAATCATATTCTCACCCTTTAAAAAGAGCTTTTTTTCTATAGCATTGTCTTTATTCAGTCTTATTGTGGTAATTTTTAGAACGGTGCAACTGTAGCAAAAGAAAATATTATCACATTGTCACTAATGTGACTCAGTTTCAAAGCTGTATTTTTATCTGATGAAGTAAGTGGTAATCTGTGTGCCACATGCCAGAACTTTCCAACTGCAACACCTGTAACAGCACATTATCAAACCTGATCCATCAAAAAGAAAACAGCAACATGTAAATTTATATAAACAAATTTTAAAGTATTTACGAACTAAAATGAGGGGGAAAATGTCAGAGTGCAGGCCACTTCAGAAGGCAAGTATTTGTGTATGTTGATCAACCAGCTTGTTTAAAAAATATATTAAGAAAACATAGGTAGTCACCACAGTTCGTATTACCTTTTGATCTCACATTATAGTTCTACCAGCTTGAGAGAGAAAACGGACATATAAACTTGCTAAATGCTAACATCAACACTTAAAGAAAGTACTTCTACATAGTATCACTTGCGGCAACATAAAAGGCTGATAGATAATCATGAGAAACAGCAGCAAGAAATACATTATACAAAGCAACAGTACGCTTCACACAGTGGCAATTCATGCACATACACAACTGAACACTGGGTAAGATGGTTAACTCTCAGTGCCCTGATTAAAATCAAACTAACTTTATCCTGGAGTGACTGAATAAACCAATTTCTTCACAGAGTTTCTCCAATGTGAGTACTTGTCAAACCACAACCATTCTGCTCTTTAAATATCCAGCTTTCTGAGAAACAACTGCAAATTTTAAAGCTATGGGAGGCCAAGGAAACACCACAGAGCTCCACGGAAAAGGCAAGGGGGCAGCCAAGACTGCAAAAGGGAAGTCAGCCCCCTCCTGCAATCACACCTACCCCCGAAATAACCCTACAGAGTCAAATGGCTCTTGGGCTAATACAAGTCAAGAAAGGTTCAGAGGAGGAATGATGATCAATGAAGCCCTGCAGCTTAACCTGTTCATCAGCAAGGGCACGTGTTGATTTGTGATTTGGAGGAAAGCCCTGGACTGGTCGGGTGAGCGCTGCCAGAACACTCAGGCAGAAGTGCTGAGCACCCGATAACCTTCACCCTGCCTCGAGAAGATGATAGGATGCATGACATTTTGCCGAGGGGCTGACAGAACTGCTGGGAAGCCAAACTAACTTCAGTTAGCTAGGCTTTTGTCCCAAAGTATAAAAGTATAAAGGACCAAAGTATAAAAGTATAAAAGACAAATTTTACTTTTCCTGTTCCCTCACTATTAATTTTTAAATAAATTCAATCCATTTCATAAGGTTGTTTAGAACATATGTATACACCATGTTGTTTTGCACAGCACAACAGCAGCTCCTATCACCACTAAAACTTCCCTTTTCCCTAATTTTCTTTTTTTTTATGGATGCCTAAAGATTTCTAAAGAATCCCTTAAGATGTATAAAATACATTTTAATAGTACAATTTGCTGCTACAAGACTGAAAAATTAACCTTTCAGTTTAGAAGTTACTTATATATAAATACATACATATCTATTAAATCTGTAAAATTCACAATATTTTATCACAGCTTTTGCTGTTTCCTTCAGAATCTTGAATAAGGATCACTGAGCCCAACTCCCCGGATGTTCCTACAGATGTTCCTGTAGAAAAGGGAAGTAGAAGGATGAAAAAAATAACACTCTACACAGACTTTTACTTTAATCTAGTGAGTCTTTCTTATAAAAAAATCCTCAAACAAACCACCAAAAAACCCCAACAAAATCCACAACCCTCAAAATAATTTGTTTGGGAAACATTAAGAGCACTTTAAATACATAATTTTTCAACAACTGCTCTTCAGGTAACCTGCACTTCTCTTTGCCTCATTTCAGTGACTGACAAAGAAAGCCCCAGAAGACTGATTTCCATCTGCTGAAATTATTCTTTAAAAAAAAAAGAAAAAAAGAGCACCTCTTCAGTATGTGTTGAGTTTGATCACTGATTGAAGAAATAAGTGTTTTTCTATGTACATCTAGAAGAATTTTGAGTAAAGTATTTGAAACTTTAAAAAAAAATTCTGCTGAGCGTCCTTTTCAGAAACTTGTATTTATTCTTATATTGAGATTTCAGCGGAATTCTCATCTTTTGAGACTTTGATTATAATAAAAAATACCTAATTCAGCTAACAAGAAGTTGTCAAGGTACACATCCTAGGAAAATTGTCTGCTTGTGGTGAACTCACAATGGGAACAGCTTTGTACAGTAATTGTTCAGACACATTTCAGTTTGTATTCTAAGAAAAGCTACATATTTATTCAGCAAAAGCTCTCAAAAATGTTTAGAATGGTATTTTTTTAAAGATCAGACACTCAATCCTCAGCTATTACTGCACTGATTGATTTTATTACTCTGATCTCATGCCTAAATGAAAAAAAAAGGAAGTTCTTATGGTACACACTGTGCTTGCAACTTCCGTGGAATGCGTTGGTAGGAACAGACACTCAGTCTAAAATTGGGCAATAACTATCTCACATGCCCTTCTGGGATTTCTCAGACTTCAACACTGATATACAATTTATATACAAATGCAGAAATAAATAGATATATTTATTTCAGTCTTACTTTGTCACTTAACTGAATAAAAAGTCAATGCTTTAAGACTTTCTACAAGAACAGCTATACTGGGTCAGCCAAAGGTCCACCTAGTCCTGTGCCCTGCTGGTTGCCAAAACTAAATACCTCAGGATACCTAAGGAACAGAGGTAGAATATGAGAAAATGCATAATGATACTTCCATAAAATACAATAGAGTTTACAACAATCTGCAACTTAGGGACTTTCAAAGCCACAGCTAGTCATTTTTATTTAATAGCCTTCAATTAATTTTCTTTAAAAACTGTCCTGTGATTTATATTTTTAATCCACATACAGTTCTAACATTCACAACAATTATGTATCAAGGATTTCTAAAGCTTAATTACATATTTTATTTTTCCTCAGCTTGTTGCCTGCTATTTTGGTGCCTCCTCATTCCATTACCATGAGAGCGAAAGCATGTTTCTTATGGTATCTTGGAGACCTCCAATATATTTCCTCTTAATTATTACTTTTCTCTTTGAGCAAAACCACATCATTTACTTGTCCTCTATAGGGAAATAGTTCCATTTATTTGATCTACCTCGTTGCTCTGCTCTGGACTTTTCTTGTGCTATACCTTTTTCTGGGAGGTAACAGATCAGAACCACACAGAGTATTCAGGATTTGGATGTACAACAGATTTACAAGAGTGTCATATGGCTGTGATTACATTTTCCCCACATGTCTTTTTTACTGATACATAACAGTAGATTTGATCCACACTGGTTTTCTGAGAACACATCTTATTCATGAGTGGTAGGAGTCACCTTCACACACTACTATTTTGTATGTGAATTCAGTACTGTTATTTCTGCATAATTTTACAGGTACCTACACTGAATTTCAGATGCTATTTTACTGTGAAAGAATCCCGTAAGGATCTCCTGAAAGCCATCATAGTTGGCCCTTGTCTTCATTTTCTTGAATAATTTGGTATATGGCCATCCCACTATTCACTGCCTTTTCAGGTCACTTATGAATACATTTGTCAGAATAGTTCCAGCACAAACAGTAGGTATTTTTATATGCACTGTGAAATTTTTTCAGCATTACCTCCCACTATGAACTGACCTCTAGTAACCTCAATGGCCACAACTACATCAGTGATCTATTAATTGTACAACCAATCCAAGTGCTCAGAAAAAAAGGCTGAACTTCTGAAAGATTATCCTTCTCTTTACATCAAATGTAAGCTAGAGAAAGGAAGTGTGGGTCCTAAGGTGCTGTGGCCATAAATATGCAGGCGGTTTTGAGAGAACTTTCATGGTTTTGTGCTACAGCAAGTATCTCTGATCAACTGTATTCAACGAGTGCGGAAACTTGCAGAACATAATGAGCATGTGTCACTTTCTGTTTTCCTCAGTGTAAAAATAAAAGACATCTTTATAGAACTGATCTTCAGTGTTTATCTAGACTCTAAAATATTTGGAATATTAATTAAAAAGTCATTAAGGCATGAAATGTATTTTAGTAAGTAAGCATGCACCATCTCTCCTGTCAGTAGGAAATAAGAGATAAAAAGGAGACTCAAGGAAGGAATACCTTCCAAAACAGCTGAGCAGTTTTACTCAACTGTATGTTGAAACACCTAAAAGAATACAGTATGTTATTCTGCTGATAGGCTCACATGCTTCAACAGAACTGTGCCAGGACATTCCTTACTAAATTAGTGACTAATCAGATGTTGCGCTGGGAAGCACACCCTCACGTGTTACAACCACCCAGACGTCTGCAACATTTAAAAAAAAAAAAAAAGGAAAAAAAAAAAGACTATGACTATAGGTTCTTCTGCCTTCTGTAAATAATTTCCATCATGCATTTTATAATCTAATGCTTGTATTGCTTGCATTTAGCAAACCAGATTCAATTAAAAGTAAAAATCTGACTACTATAGAAACTCCAATCTACTTATTCTGATCTTTCTCCTATCATCATTTTAAAGACTGCAAGCAATGATGTCCTCTTCCTTCCATGTCAGTAACTAGTATATGTTTCTAAATACCTCATTTCATTAATCAAAAGTATTTCTTTCTTCTTTTATCAAGTTCTCAAACTAACCAAAATTGCTTGTTTCTGTTTCCTTCCTATTACCCTCAGATTTCCATTATCCTTTATAAATTGTTCAGAACTTGAAAACTTGACAGAAATTAACTCAATAGGCTGTTAGGAGACTTGCACTTTTGTATGTGTGTGTGTGTGTGTGTGTGTGTGTGTGTGTGTGTAAGAAACCTTACTCTTCTCAATACAATCCAATAACAAAAGCAGCATTTCTGCCCACAGGGAACAGTTAATATAGGTCAATATTAAAAGAGAATAAAAGCTACTCATCCTCAAAAGAGAAAAACATCTTTTCCCCAAGTTTAGCATAAGCCTTACCATTTGCTTTTCATTGCAGTCTTTAGTGATAATCTAACAATACAGAATATGGTTCGGCTTGCTGCCTGTTTTTATGATGTTTTTAATCGACCATCATTAGACTTATGCTTAAGAAAAGCCATTCCAAAATGAAACAGTCCAGTTTTCTACTAAATCCTAAAAGCAGTCTCTCTATTTAAAGTAACACTGGGGGCTCCCTGAATGCTATAGTTTATAAATACCCTTTAGGATGACAAGTCAAATGACTTCAGGATTGTAAGTTATCTCTCACAGTTGTTCGACTGTTAAAATGGAAAGGGGTAAGAATAGAATAAAAATGCCAATGGCAAAAATATTACACGTGCAATGGAACAAACATAGCGAACAGGACACGACCATTTTAACATTAATCTTTTCACTTAAATTTACTCTCTACCCTTTGAAAAGGTCAGCGTTGTGAACTTCTCTCCCCATGAGCAATTTGAGGTCTGTCATTCCATTCAAAGTTTCACTTTGATAAGAAATGCGATCTTCTCATGATCTGTCTGGCACAGATTGCAACAATATTCTGTTAGTTTAGGCATCAATAATAATTTGACATAATCCACCTAAATCTATAATAATGAACATTAAAAATAGATACAAAAGGTGAAAAATATGAACATTACAAGCTGGACAAATCCCTTTGGAAGGGGGGCAGGGAAACATACCCAACAGCTCTGTGCAATCAGACAGGCTGTCCCTGGACTAGGCAGTACATTTATTATATGGTATAACTCTACAAACAGTTAGAAAAAGGATGTTTCAACTGTATGTCAGGTTTCTGTTCTCTTTAGCAAGGCTCAGTACCTTGGACCTCTAAAAAAGTACTATTGTGTTTTAATCAATTCGAAATCACAACAATATGCAGCTAAAGTCTCATTGTCTAGATGTTTTACTAAGTCTGCCTAAGCTTTTTGAAGTCCTTAAACTAGAAGATACCCTTGATAATTCTGAGAATTTCCCTAGGGAAAAACCCCTAGATGTGCTGTAGAAGAAAATGACTTTTTCCAGTTAGTGCTGTTTTGGAATACAGTATCTCCACTTGAAAACAAGGAATTAAACATTGCACTCCAACCAGTAAACTGATGTCAGTTCTGCTGTACTGATATGCAGCTACTTCTGCATAGTCACAACTATAAATTGCAAGACATATGGATTCCCACCATAAATAAGAAAATTTCAGCATATTGAATATTTGTTCAGAAGTTTTTATGTATTAGGGATAAATATTCAGGATGAGTGCTGACAGAGGCAGGGAGTAACCAGCTGCTCCATTCAGAATGATGTGACTGCATCCAAGTCACCTCCTTTCCCTCTCTGAGCCAGATGGGAAGGCTGTTGCTATCCTTCAAGAGGCAGTTTATAACTTGAACCTAGTAAGTTCAACACAGGAGTTGAAGTAAATGGCATTACTTTTTGGCTGGTGTTTTATAAGAGTATGCCCAAACCTCTCAGATCCTTTAACTAGAAGGGTCTTTATATAAGATAGAAAGTGGCAAAGACCCCCTCATACCACATACAGTTGATTCCAAGTTTCACTTTCTTATTGATGAAATACCTGTCAATCACATCTCTGGACAGGTTTTCTTGTAATGCTATTTAGGCTGGCAGCCAAATTAAGCGTGTACCCTTCTACACCCTGCCTTTGAAGTATACTATTTATAATAAACAATTTGTAAATAGAAACAAGTAAAAAAAAAGGAAACAAAGCAAGGGCTTTATATTGAAAGTGTAGTAATGTTCAGAATTGACAACAATATATGTCTGCCAGGATCTGACAATTTCCAAGCAGCTTTGAAAAGTAAATAGGGAAATAACAGATGCTATGGTTAGCAGGAGAAAGCTGATCTGCTCAAAAATAGCCAGAAAACAACATTTTATTAGATTCAGAGGGGAACGAAATATTGCCCCTTTTAATTCATTTGATACTCTCTGTGGGGGTGCTGCACCCCACAACAAGCAAAGATTAATTGCTTGATTCAAGGGGGGTCCCTGAAGGCAGACAGAAAAAGTGATCTAAGATGGATGGTACCAGCACAATTCCTCTGCAGTTTTTCAGACAAGTTTTCTCTACAGAGATGTTCACAGACTCATTAAATCCACCCATGAAAATAGGATAGGTGAGTACTTTAAGAGAAGCTTGTAGCTTTCGTTGTATGACCAATATGTGGCCCACATCTCAACACATAAAAGAGTATGGTTTGTTGTCCCTGTAATTAAGACTTTTAAAGCTTTATCTCAGTGAAGAATACTGGTGTCAATATCGCTGTATCAGTAAGAAATATTGAAGTAATAAGAAGTGAAGGACACCTCCAAACTCCCTTTTTGAAAGCTGGGAAAACTTGGCAAACAGCATGCAACCACACTGTACAAATCAGCAAATTCAAATGCATACTTGCCATACTTGCTCTTACCTAAGACAGAAGAGCAGATCTAAGCCCTGCTTATTGAGATAGTGCAAAGTTGAGAAAGGGACAGGTGGCATGGGAGACCTCCAGAGTAATACTAACTATTTGGGGAATCTTCTCATTGTGAATTTGGTTCATTTCTCCAATCACCTCCGTCATGGAATTTTCTGTATTTGCTTTATCACTTTCCTTCCAACTCCATCAGCTTCTAGAACCTGTTTTATTTTCTTAGTGCTGGAAACAAGCTGAACTAAAAAAAAAACCCAAATACCTGCAATTCTACATATCCGGTACTGAATGTTTAGTTAGCACTGCGATCAAAAGAAACATCATGGTGATAAAAAAATATGTGAGACAGCTCAGATGATGGTAGGCAGCAGTGGGGAGTTGTATTTTTTCCCCAGTGATGTCAATATGGTTAGTATGTGACATGCCAGTAAGCATGACACAGAGCTCTCAGAACTGGGTCAGCTCAGAATTAGCAGTTCCTGTGTTGTTCACAAGGGACAAATCCACCTGCTTGCACTCACAGACACCTTTAACTGAACTCCATTTTTGACACAGTGGAAGCAGAAACAAAACTCTACGAATAAGTGAACCATGGCTGCAGCACCGTACTTCAAAATATTGAACACAGAATAGAGCTGGCTTAACTATATGTTGAAAAGTGCTGAAGAAAAGATGCCTTATGTTTAAACAAAAAATGATGAACAAAGGCTGTATGTACATCCTCCCATCATCACAGAGCTAGCATTTTCAAACTGAGTGTAGCGTTTAATTTTTACCAATGAGTAACAAAGGAAATTAATTACTGAGTCACCTTTGCACAGGATGCAGCATACCCTGCAGTTTGCAAAGACTGCACTTATGTCAGGTATTTATTTCACACATTTAATCATGGATGCAGTCACTTCACTTGAAAATGGTATTTATATTTTAAAAAAAGTATTTCAAACCAAGTTTATATAACTATAGTAAAAATACATGTCTCACAGTGCCCAGATGACCTTTTTTCCAACATGCAGGCAAACTGGTGAAATTCTAGAATCATTTAGGTTGCAAAAGGCTTTTAAGATATCAAGTGCAACCACAATTCTAAATATAAGCATTTTTTGAAGCCTTCACATGAAATCACCTTGAGTTGTTTCATGAAATTACTCCATCTGACTTTAAATAAAGGAATAATATCTATTTATCCCTGAGAAGACGCAAACAGAACAAACACAAACTTTCAAACAATACGCTTAGAAATGAATACTGAAATTACCTATGAGAGAGTAGAAAGAACAAATAACAATTGTCAAAATCAGACAATGTGAGCTGTTCTTCTGTATCTTGAATTTTTAATTAAATATTTCTATAAGAACACTTTTGTTATCAGAAAAACAGAAGGAAAAAAAATTCTGAGAGGGACACAACAGCAATCTTCTAAATGATTCCCTAATATCTCAGTACTGCAAGCCCAAAATATGCAATATGGAATTGTTTCAGAGCTCTCTAATAAAATAATTCTGAATAACTTTGATTACAACTACGTAATGGATTAGAGGAAAGGACAGGATTGTGGGTCAAATTAAGAGAGTAATAAATTTCTGTAGGAATTATGGTGTATAAAGTTAAAACTAGAAAAAGTAGTGCTATCTAAGCAATTTCAGATAAACTGCTCTCCCCTGGAAACTTGGAGAGATACTGAGAAAATTAGTAACACAGCTGAGAAGCTGTTAAAGCAGTCAATGAGAATTATTCAGTATCCAAAAAAGTAAAAAAAGAAGGCATATTTCTTTTTAAAAAGTACAGAGCCTGTCCCGAAATAAAAATGGAATCATCCACCTCAACTGTTGCAATGCTTTTGGAATTTTCCTGTATGACTCAATCACAGACTGCAGAATTACAACATATATGCATCCCCGTAATCTAATTTCACATTTAATTGAAAAGCTATACCAAAGGGCAAGGTATTAGAAGTGTCTTGTTATATGAGACTGACACATCCCTTAGCATTTTCATTCAGTATCTGCACTAATCCTTCAGATGAGTCAGTGGCAATACCCTGGGAGGAGTGGCAGACACTGTAAAGGACAGAATCTAAAGATTCTAAGAAGAGCTCAGTGGGAAAATGGCACAAAACAATCTACTACCCAAATTCATTGTGGGCATAATATATTTGACAAGCTCAGTGTACGAATGCAAAATGGGAAACAACTTATTAAACAAGCAGTGCAGTGAAAAGGGATAATGTTTCCAACAGAATATAAGCTACTTATCTGGAAGTCTCAAAAAAAAAAAAAAATCTATGCTTGGGATGCATTTACAAGACATTTGCCATAGACAACAAAAATCATCTCTTTTACATGATACTGGTAAGACCTCAGTTTGAGTATCATGCTTGTAGCAATACAGATACTCAAACATGAATGATGACAGTTTCTGAAAACACGACTGGGGTGATGGACTGTACAACCAGTATACAACCAGTATACAACCAGTTAAAGCAGTGACAGTACAGTTCTGCTGGTCTTTTGTTTCTGCCCTTACTTCTTCAGAAGTTACTCTTTTCTTGCAGCCTGATAGATAATATTTAACCTTTATATTTTACTAAGAGGGATAGAAGGCAAATAAAGCTTACAGAAAGAGGTATGCAATATTCATTTGATGATTGTAAAGATGATTGTTGGACCATTCCAACATTTTCTCCTCATCTTTTCTGTGGACCTCCATACTGAAAGGTGAGTTGAGTTTTTACGGACAAGGAAAAGAGAAAATGCCTGTGATGGCTCAGGCAGTCATGCTATAACCAAGTCAGTAGAGAACCACAGACTGTCTTCAGAATCACTAGGTCTGACTTCAAAAGCTTGTAAATGTGAGAAAAATTGATTATATGTCCTACATATTATTCCTGACATATATAAGAAAAATAACAGGCCAAACAAACCATTTCTACCAGTGAGATATATGACACCTACAAAGGCTGTGCCTTCATTTCCCCTCCCCTTAAACAATAAAAGAACCAACCAACCACCAGCCTTGTCCTGTAGGTGTATAGGAAAAAGTATTAAACAGTCTTCAGACTAAGTGCGGAACTTTTGCCAAATTTACAGCATTCTACTGAATATTATTGGTTTTGTTCCCATAAGAAAAGAAATACACAAAACTTTACCAGAATGCTGATTTTATCATTTATCAGTAAAAACACAAACCCCAGAGAACACATTACATGAGAAGGGAGCTAACAGTTTGGAAATAACTAGCCAGAAAGCAGGAATGAAGTCATGCAATATAAAAACAACCCAAAAGCAAAAAACCACCAACAAAAAAACCCAAACTCGAAGCATCAAGAAGTTTTTGCAACGTAGACAATTCTTTCTGCAATGTGCGGAAGGTTTGATCATTTATGCATAAAGTGCCTCTGTGATTTGGAAAAACCCCACCACGCATATTACTAGCTATCTGAGTTGTGACAATGCATTATATAAAATGAAGTAGAATTATATTACAATTTGGTATTTGAACAGTACAGTGACTACTGATAAAATATATATTTAAACTGCAAAACCCCCTCAATTTCCATTTGCTTTCCACAAGTATGCATCCACTTTTTGAAGGACTGCAACCACTTTCTAAAATTCAGAACATTTGGGAGAAACATATTTTAAAGCAGAATTATTTGAGATGTTATTCAGACATATAAATACACCAACTGCAAGGCCAGGAGAACCATTTCAGAGAGAACTTATTTGCACGGCCTAAAGAATGATATCCAAAACATTCAATGTATAATAATGTACTAAGTACAACACATCTATTGTAGTCTGTGCAGCTGATGCAACCACTAGTGCAGCAGGGAGCTTAACACCATGACTGGCCAGGCAAGGATCTTACTAGAAGTCAGTTGGTTTAATTTAAGAAAATGATTAAACATAGCGAGGGACTGAAAACTAGCTACACAGAACTGCCAGTTTTTACAGCATTAACTCTTTTTTTTTCTGTCTTATTCTCTTCAGTCACTTTTCGATGGTCACTCTTTAAAGGATGGTTGCCTAGTCTCTTCTAAAGCTGCCCGATTTTTTAGGCTTGCTATAAAAGGATAATTTTGAATTAATATTAATTTGACATTCTCAAGTCTGACCACTCAAGAAATGAAGGTGTGCCACAAGTCCTGTGCATATTCTGATACATCTACTGACTGGAGAAGCAGAGGGTTTGAAAAAAGTCTTGCTAGGATAGGAAGAAATAAAACAGTTCTATAATGAAAGAGTAATTTAACAAATGACCTTTTCCAGTGCTCCTTCAACCCTTTTTTAAAAGGTAAGATATCAGTACAGGAGTTCCTCAGAAACAAGAACAGAATCAGGGGAAAAATAAAAGGTGTAACAGGAGCCTGGTTCACTGAGGAGGGTTCAGGATGAGATCTTAACTTGCTTCAGTCTGAAAATTCTAAACTTAAAATAGTACTAGATGACTCCCTTAGAAATACAAGCACAGGTCTTCTTATACAGACTCATTTTACATGGGAAGCAACTAGCATTCTCCATTTGAACCATAGCAATGAAAAAGAAGTGAGGTTGTGCTTGCTTTAACTAGACAGCAGCAGGTCCTCAACAAAGATCACGGAGGACCAAAAACCAGGGCCACAAATTAACAGGATCTTCACTGAAGTACTTTGATCTCTGGTACTTGAACTGTATGTGCAGCAGAAGAGATACACAATGCATGTGATTGCTGAAAAAATGCAAGTTTCAGATCAGTGATAATCAGTCATTCTTTCTCCAACTATCAACATTTTACTTCCAAAAATAATTGCACAAAGGATACAATTTCAATATTAAATGCATCAGACAGCTGTGCCACCATTTATGAAGCATCATAGTGCAGTAGTGACTGATACTAATTTTCAAAACCAGAATTACATAACACAAAGCTTAAGGCAGGAAACTGGTGGGTTCAGATCATTTGTTACTTTCTGACTATATCTATTTAAAATACCCCAAACTGTGGCAATGCTGTCAAGCACTAGAATTGGTCAATTAAGCAGCTGAATCATTAAAATAGCTCCTAGCACAGTTTTGGCACATGCCAACTAGGCACTTTCCAAAACAACCCAAGGGGTTTTCAAAGTTGATGCAGACCACAAATCCTTTCCTGCCCGCAGAGAGCATTTCCACGTGGACAAAGTCTTTAAGTGAACTTATAAAAGTTATAAATGAAAGCTTATGGTGTAATAGTTGAAATTTCATTTATGTTAAACAACCTCTCCTAAAGCTGCCTTAACACCAGAGGACTGTGAAGTGTCTAAAGCAACATCTATTTTTAGAGAAGGTGCGCAAGAGGCAGAGAGCTACAAACCACTAAAGACTCATCTCTGCTCTGTGCAAACTGTCAGGAAAACTAATAAAGAACATGCATGCCTGTCCTACTGTGCACTGTAAAGGACATCACATCACAAACCTGTCCTTTCAAAGAGTCACCCTGCTTGCAGATGAACATTGATGTCCATAAAAATTCATCTGGATTTCTAAGAAGGCTTTCAACAAGCTCTCTCATCAATTGCTCTTATGGAGTCTGAGAAGTAATGGGATATGAGAGGAATTATTCTGGTAAAGACAGAGACCAGTTGCAAGGAACTGCATAACTTTAATTAAGTATCATGTGATTTGCTTGCAAAAAGGCAAATGAAATGTGAGGAGATTCACAGAGTTTTAAAAACCCTCTTAAAATCACATGGCCTTTAAGCTGATCTTTACTACTCAGGAACATAATCTTGAAATGATTATATATCCATGAAAACATCAATTCAGAGCTCAATAGAGACTAAAAAAGTCAACCATGCATTGGGATTTATCATGAAAAGAAGAGACGGCATATAGTATGCCAACATATAGTCCAAAGGTGTCTCTGAATGCTGAATGCTATTTGTAATTCTGTCCTCCCGACAAAAAGGGTAACATAAATGCAAGTGCAGCAAAGCGCAATGAAGACATAAAAGCTGCGGAGAACTTCTATTTTAGGAACAATTAAATAGTCATGAACTGAACAGGACAGAAGTTTACAAAGTCCCAGCTTGCTGAAGAATATTAATAGAGAATGATTGCTCAGTATTTCTTCCAACATGAAAAAATGCAGGAAGAGACTAGGAAACGTATGTAAGCAGTAAGCAAGTGGAAGACTGTTTGCAAAGCACGTGGTTCAGCTGTGGATATCTGTGCTACAGGATGTTGTAAATAACAGAAGCTTTTAAAAACAAAAGCAATGAGACAAATTCACTGAAGGTCCAACACAGAACAGCCTAGGGTGGGGGTGGGGAAGACTGTTCAACTGGAAGCTGCTGGGAAAGCGCACCAGGAGAAGTACCTTGTAAGCTTGTCCTGCTTTTATACACTACTCAAGGTCATGTTTCTTCTGGCTGGATGCCTTCAGAGATCAGATACTGGGCTAGATGGACTTATGGATTGACCTTGTGTTCTGCCCATTGCAAACTATTTTACACAGAGACATACAGTACTTGTATTATATTACCCAATGGCATAAGCTATGGTGAGCTCATCAAACCCTTTTCCACTCTCTGCATTGTCTTCCTACAGAACAACAAATCAAATACAAGATTCTGGACACTAGAAAAACTGAATCCAAGATATTTAAAATACTAGTTATAGTCTTTTCATGAACATCAACTATTCTGGTTTGGGGACCTGAGGAATGAGAGAAAAAAATTGTCTCAGACTGCAGAATTATTCTTCATGGAAACAAAAGGCAGTCAAAAACCTGTTTCCTTCCACTCCACAAGCAATTTGATTTTCCTTGCCTTCCTCTTCTTGAATATAAACAGACAGGCAAAGTCAGATGTCAAAAAGCCAAAAGACAGTAAATTCAAATCACACTAATCTACTATGCTACAGCAATGACTTCTCAATTAAAATTTTTGAAGCACTGCCAGCCTACACAGATACATGAAGTAGCACTAGCTATGGTAAAAGAAGCATTTTACACTACTCAGTTCATGAACTAACCTGTCATCAATTCCATATAGCTCCACTTCATGTTTATAAGAAAGTCTGAAGGTATTTCATACCTCTACAAGTGCAGAGGTATGAAACTGTGCAGGAACTGCTCTTTGTAACTGCCATGCAGAGAACAAAACCCTGCATCTTCCCTTTTTCAACTTCATCTTACTGTTTCTTCAGTGCAAGGGTGCATATAATAGTGTACTACAGGATATGCTTTGAAATGACTTCAGGTATATAATAATTCCTGGTGGTCTGTTTAGAAGAATAGTATCTTAAATATACAGACTCTTATTCTGCAAATAGATTATCTGTAGATAATGTAGACACATAAATTATACTGCCAACAAATTAAATAAATTGTATACTCTAACAACATGATATAAACATTTGCTGAGACAGGTCAATGGCAAGTTCAGACTTCAGAATTATTTTATTCCTATGGATATCAACTAATATTTATTTGAAATTATAATAATCAATTACTTGTGTTGATTTAAAGGGAAGCCCCAGAAAGCTTATCTCCTTCTAGACAGCACTGGTATAATAAAATTCTAAGAGTTACCTCCTTGACCAACACAGTATTTCTCCCTATTTGAAAGAAAACACAAATTCCCAGAAAATGCAATCTCATTGTAAGGAAAACCATTTCTAGAAGTATTCCAGTATATTACTATATACTTTAATATAACTCAAATCAGAAAAAAATGAAGGTATTAAAAATTATGAACAAGCAGTAATAAACTTAGAAAATATGCTAAGATAAAAATAATTCACTTATAATTTGAGGGAAAATAGCTTTTTATTTGTTTGTTTTATTCTAGGCTAACTATAAAAAATAAGGTCTTAAATAGCCAATACATTACAAATAATATACCTACTTGCCAGTGATGGTCCTCCACAGCTGTGCACCTGTAATTGTAGGAACATAAGATGAAACACCATGCACTAAACAGGAAAAAACACTGATTTTTTTCTTTATTCATAAGAAACATTTAAAATTGAGACAAAATTACTACGAAAGTCTTTGTACCTTCACCTTCTGTAAACTTAAAATACTAGTAAAAAACATAACTGGAAAAATCAGCATTTTCTATGGCTCTGTTTCCACATGGAAGGAAGTCAAGAAAAAGATAACCAGCATAACTTATGTTTTATGTCCACACACAGCCACTTTCTACCTTCCTTATGAATCTGTAATAGTCTTGCCATCTAGTGGTTGGCTGGAAGTGTGACGCAGTCACACAAGTGTTATATCAAGAAGAACTTTTTTCTGTTTTTTTGGAGTGGCACTTCAAGTCACTACCACATGATTTCCATAGTACTACTTCAAGATCCTGATTTTTCTTGAACTCTGTGTACAATAGCATCAAAGACAATAGTAAAATAAAGATTATTACTAAAGATTATTGCTACAGTGAATAATCAATCTGTAAGCTGGAAAATACAGGTCTTCCTAGCCTTATTTCTATAATGAATAGTTAAATAATCACAAAGAAGTGAGAGTGGTGCATCTTAAATTGGGTCAAAACAAAAATATTAATTACAGGTAAGAGTGAATTTACCTACATCACTACCTTCCAACTAGTGAAGTATTCAACATTTGTGGTGATTTATACAAAACAGAGCCTAAAAAAAAAAATCAATTTCTGACAAGCTTTATAATTTGGCCTCTTTGCTGGTAGTGCTCAAGCAGGAAACAGAATGGTGACCAAGACTCCCAGAAACAGCAATGATAATAAATCATGCTTCAGAAAAGGTTGCAAATAATACAGTAGGAAACAATAGGCTTTGGCAGTCAGAAATGACATGTTAGCACATCAAAGAGGAATATCATGTTTCTCTGACACCTATTTCCTGCTTTGGTACTATGTTCAGAGGGTTTTTCAAAGACTTTGCATGGAATTCAACATAGAACAAAAGGCAAAATAAGGCACTTGAAGAAAATCTTCCTAACAATGAAAATTACAGACTTATGATGAGCATTTTGTCAAAGAATTTTCAAGATGGTAATGAAATATAGGACAGGAATTTAAAAAAACCCACCAAACCCAAACAACACCCCAGCTAATAAATCCAAAATCCCTTTCAAAATTGGTTATACTCACATAAGTCATTATACACACTGAAAACTAAATGCTACATAAAGTAGAAAAAAATACTGCTTACTTATTATTTCAACTGTGATAAAATAGGTAATTTCTCTACCTATGTACAAGTTTGACAATTTTATATTGGATCTCCCAAATTTTCCAACAATGATATAATTAGAGTAATAACAGAAGAAGCATGAATGTTTAGGAAAATTTGGTATATTAGAAAAGAATCCATTTTCAGACCTAGCAGTTAAGAAACTAGAATGATTGTTCAGTGATATCAATTATTTAAATGCTAAAAAAAAATCTCCTAATGCCCTACCTGTAAAATATAGAAAAGCATTTCTGAAAATGGTAATAGACCATCACAGATCTACTCTGTCTCTCTCTAAACCTATGTAGTAATTTTACAATACTCATAATATTGACCTGGCTTTAGTAATGAAATAACATGCTCCAAATTGCAGGTTCTTAAGCATGGAATTCTGTCAGCACACTGCCTTACCTTTTATTCTTGAGAATACCAAATCCTTCATTATCTGAAGAACTAGCACTCCAAGTATTATAAGAGAAGTCAGATGATACACTCTCCAGGAAGTCAGTGCAAGAAACCTGTAATGTTAAGAAGAAATAAATGTTGAATACTTTTAAACTTATTGGAAGCATACAAAAATGGACAGCTGTTACTAATACTGAAAATAAATAGAAAAAAATAGACTGAGATTACATTAATTTAGTTTCTCTCCACAACCTTTCCATAGGAAGAAGTCATTGAGAGCTTCAAGCATGACACAGTCTCATTTAAAGATACAATGATTAAACATGTATTGAGTTTGTAGTAGATTTTTGTCCATACTTTTATTTAAGCACAAAGTATAGAAAACAAAATCTATTAATTATTGCATAGGAAACATTACTTTTAAATTAATTATGGTCTTATTAACATAAATAGTCTTGGCACAATGCACGCAAAAATGGTGAAACATTTTCTTGTGTTTCCTATAGAGCCTATGTACAAACAATATTTCTATATAGATCATTTTTTCAAATACAAAGATGAGCTAAATCCTTATCATGGCACGATACTCAAACCTGCCTTCATAACAAGCTTTTGTGAATTTCATTTTTTCATTACATAATTTTTTAGAGCATGTCTAGTCAAGTCAAACAGACCTAGACTCAGAACATGTGAGTTATAATCTCAGGCACTGCTGACTTTGGTGTCCAGGTGTGTTTAGAGATTAGTTCTTCTATTTGTTTTACTGGCAAATTTCTTAACTCGCAAAAAAAAGGGTGTGACATAATAATTAAAATTCAATTAAATAAATAAAAAGAGCTGAAGTATTTTAATAGCTTGTTTCAAGCTTGTTTCAAGCACTTTGAATCATAGATCTGAATACAGATAATGAACAAATTAGTATCTTTCTTAAAGTAAAAGCAATTAACTTAAAAAGTTGAGGACAGCCAAATCCAGTAAGAAGCCACTGTCCAAAGGCAGTGGATCAAACGAGCACACCAACAGAAAGAAAATCATACAAAGCTGGGATGTTTCCAAGAAACCTCTCAGATTTGAAAACAGGGCAACTGGACACCCAATGAGTTGTTGCTGCAGAGCTTTTCTGCAAGAAAGAGGGGGAAGGGAAGTGAAAAGGAGTAGCAACCATGGCTGCTGGAGAAAGCCAAGAGAGACCCCTTGAGCACACCAGGATTTTTAAAAAGAAAACTGACACCCCAATGTTTCTAACAAGCCCAGGACACATTGCTTTTGTAGAAAACTGTTCCAGTATTCCTTGCAATCCTCAAAAAGTAAGGCTGCATAAAACAAACAAACAAAAAAAAGTCTATGCCACTAACTTTCACATTTAACACAAACCCATAATCACTCTGAGCAGCGCAGGATATGATTTCCAATACAAACACATAAGTTCACTCAAAGTTTTATCTGAATATAAAGAGTTTCTACATCTCTGGAGAATTTGACTTATACAACTATTCTATCAAAAAAAAACACCAGTATAAAATCAGCACCTCTAAGTAATTTCAGCCAGTTCAAGAAAACCAACAGAGAAGTATAGAGAAAAATGATCACCATGTAAGCTCTTCCAAAGCTGCCCAATCATAGCCCATTAAATCAAAACTCCTAACAGCTTTGCATCATGCTGTCCTACTATTTTTCTTGGTAATAATATTCAGCATGAAAAGTCCTTGATTTTGTTTAAGTTCAACTGCACTGAAGACTTTGTTTATCCTACTTACTTAACTTACTGATGACGGGCTGGGGGGAGAGATGTGACATTGTATAGAAAAAAACAAGTGAAGAATTTTTCATCCAACTTCTAGGCAGAAGTTTGTAAAAAATGCAGACCTTTAAATTATTTGGGCTAAATACTATGCTTATTCTACAGGTTTTTCTTGGTGCTTGTGCATGAATGTTTTGTAGAATCACACAGTATGCCCTGACTTAGCAATTACCACTGGCCAGTCCTTGATAGTCTCAAAGAAATACATCAATACTAAAATTTATATGTGTGCATTCATGTGTGTAAGTATATACATATTTTACTAGCTTTTCAAAGATCAGATGCTTACAAAGGCTTCGTCTATTTTTCAAAGAATGCACAGAACATGTTTGACCTACTTTATGCTCACAACTAAACCATCCTGCTAGTTTCACTGCAACTGCAGCTGTCACCTGCTGTTAAAAACATTTGCACTAATGCAGATGAGGATTAGCAAACAAGGATTAACAAGGTAGCATCCTCTCTGAAAGATGCTTCCAAGATATGTCATTCTACCTTCTCGATACTGCAGTCTTTCTGCTCCACAGCTTTGGAGGAAAAAACCTGTAATCTAGTTGGAGCAGCTATCGCAGTCACCAAACAAGAGCTCTTGACTTATTTGAAGAGCTTTGAATTGTTCTGACTGGACTTCCCATGCCTTAACACTATTAGCTGTCACACTCCTTTCTCCCCTGCTTCAGTACTCCTCACCCAGACTGTGATGTTTGCAAGAAAGACGATCTCTTATGAATTCATTCACAGCCAGCGTGTGTCAGCCTTCGGGTGCCACAGAAATACAGACTAGAAAAACTGTTTGCGAGCCATATGTCAGATCAATGTCCTTGAAGCCCTTCCTGGTGAAAAGCTGATAAGGCTCCCTTTGACTTTTTTGGCATATATGTATCATAACCTTATCAAAAGGTTAGTCAAATATGCTGGGATCTGAAAACCTCTTACTATGCTACAAAGATTCAAAATTCTTCCAGGAATTATCAACATGATGCATAGCAACCAGACTAACAAATGGTTTCAGCGGTACTCTTCCTTATTATTAAGAGTTAGGGCATTTTTTTTGCCTCTTCTTTTTTTTAAGAAAATAGCCCAGATTTTACTCATAAGTATCCTAACACATACACAAATACCTGAGAAAACTGAAAGGCTCCAGAATGACATCTTTTACTGCACAAAATACTTCTGTTTTCAATAGCTATGCTTACTCAGCATGCTCTCTTTTTTAAGCAATAACCAAAACAAGACTCAAGTTCAAATTGTTTAATTTCTTCTGCAAGTGGTGTGGAAGTAAAAAAAAAAAAAAAAACAAACAAAAAAACTAGAGACATAACCAAGATTTGTTCCCCCATGGAATACTGCAGTATTTTGTGAGGTGGGGTGGGTTTTTTTTGTTTGGTTGGTTGTTTTTTTGAAAGAAACAAAGCTTAAAACGATGTATAGAATTATGCATTTCAGATAATTACTTTAGCAGTTAACAGGGCAGCTTGCATGGCAAGGAGACAGGAAGCTCTGCTGAAGGTGGTGCAGGACTGCAAAGAAATGGTCCTGAGGTGCCACAGTCCTCAGTGCCCAGCACTGGCTGCAAGAGGCACTCCCTGCACAGGAGAGGCCTTCACTCAGACACAGCTCCAGAGGTGGGATAAAGCCACCTGGCCTTGAGGCTGCACGAAAAGCCTCTCCTCTGGACTCACGGCAACAGTGGCCTCACTGCGAAGGGTGTCCTCTGATTATCATGCACAGCAGGCAAGCAAAAGAGCTACTGGAGGCACTAAGCAGGTGGCAGGCCACTACGGAGTATGACTTGCCAAAACTCAGTGGTGTAAGAACCTGAGCAACATGTTCTAACTGGACCTCACTTGAGCAAGTCAAACCAGCTGACCTCCTGCTGTCCTTCCTGTGGTTGTTCTCTTAAGAAGAACGTGAGCATGATGGAGCAAAGCCTGCTACTCATCTCCACTGTGGAAACCACTTTTGGGAAACTAAACAGGAGAGCTATCAACTATTGACTGTTAGGATAATTAAGCAGTGGTTCCCCACAGAGTTTGTGAAATTTCCAACCTTGAAGGCTGGCAAGACAAAACCCCAAGCAATCTGCTCTGAATTAATATTGATCTTACCTTGAACTGGAAGTCATACCAGAGACCTCCTGAAACCCCTACCAACCTAAACTATATCTTCATTCTATGACTGTTTTAGTCTACTGCAAGTGGCTGGTAAATCCTTTCTGGGAAGACCTTAGAAGTTTAAGACATAACAGTTTCTGTTTCTGGGCCTAGTTATACTGCAGCTGGACTGAAATTATTCTAAACTGCAGTATTAAGAGTCAAAACTTGACAACTTCCACAACTAAAAGTAGAAATTCTTCAACTGTATAGTGGTGGACTTTTTCCACTGTGGTTTTAAAATAATACATATATTGATATTTACTGTGAAAAGAAAAAACAAACAAAACAACAAAACCCACAACGCATATGAAATTACACTGCAAACTACCCTACCCGCTCTTCAGCATTTCAGTCACCTTCATCATTTCCTACATGAAGAGTATTACAGTCACTTTCTTATGCATACTTCTGCTCTTACAGGGGACCACCCAACACCATTTCAGACAAATATGTACAGTGAAGGCATGTTGGTAAGGAAAAGATGTGTTAGTAACTGTTTCCTAGTGGTAACTGTCTCCTGCTTGGAGCTGAATGTAGGGCATTCTTCCATGCTTACTGCTGGAACGATCAACAAATGCAACAAATTCTGATAATTACCTCAAGCAAGAGGTCTGGGGAAGAGGAAGAGGGTTAGTTTTCTTCTAAATACAGCATGAAATGCACTGCCTGAAGAACATTTTTGAAATACATGGCAAAGATAGTATCAGAAAGCTTATGCCCTTACTGATCACTGGCACAATGGTTTTGTTTGCCCTCTTGTGCATCAAGAAGGAATAATACATATTTGAGTATATTTTATTTTCAGGTAATTTAATACTTTGACTTTCCTAACTGAAAAGCCACCCCAAAGGCAAGTTCATGAATCCTGCTTTTCATATCTATTAAATTGACAACTTTTATACGAATTGCTCTTATACGTAAATGATTTTCATACTAAGCTTCTGTATACATCAAAATGCAGCATCTACAAAGATTGAAACTCAAACCTTGAGTATTAAGCCCATCTGAAGTCCAAAACCCAGTAATCCAGTATATTTCCTGTTTAAGTAGCTTTTGGTGTTGTAGTATAATACTAGCGGGCAACTAAGCTCGCTTTCCTCCCGCACTGGTAAGATGGGAAGGAGAACTGGAAAAAAAATAAAAGCCGTGGGTTAAGAACAGCTAATATTTGAAGCAAAGTTAGTAATAGTAACAATAATAACTATAAAAAATGATACCACAGAAAGAGAGAGAGGAATAAAACCCAAGAATGACCATTGATGCACAGTACCACTGCTCACCATTTGCTGACCAATGGCCAGCCTGACCCAATCAGTGATGGGCAGCTCCTGGCCAACTCCTCCCAGTTTGTATACTGGGTGCACTGTGGTGTGGAACATCCCTTTGGCCAGTCTGGGTCAGCTGTCCTGGCCATGCACCCTCCTGACTTCTTGCGCACCTGGTCTCTGTCAGAGTACAGAAAACTGAAAAGTCCTTGGCTAAGGGTAAGCACTGCTCAGCAACAACTAAAACATCAGTGTGTTATCAACATTATTCTCATATTAAATCCAAAACACAGCACTGTACCAGGAGGAAAAATTAATTCCATCCCAGCCAAAACCAGGACAATTGGTCTGAGCCAAAGTATTTAGACACCTGTTCGAGAATTACAGTGCAAAAATCCTTTCCCCATCCCTGCAAAATAAGTGTAGATGCTCACTTAAGACAGAGTAAGATACGCACACTTCTTTTGGTACAATCTATTTATAGAATAGAATTTGGTGCAATATTAATATATTTATATGGTATTTAGCTGTCAACCTGCATATCTGAAAAATACACAAAAACTGTGATGCAGTAGATTCTGTGTTGAAGAGAGGGAATTACATGTGATAAAACCCACATCTGCATATGGGCTGTCAAAAATTTTAGAAGAAACAGAGTAATAAATGCTGTCTAAAAAACCTTCTCACCCCTCCAAGAAGGAAAATTCCTTGAATAAAATAGTTTAAAATGCACTTACTCTTAGTCTTATGTTAACTCAAATTTCAAATATGCACACCAGCACTCCAGGTACCTCGCAGCTTGAACTCAGACATCTATGAATCTGTTTAGCTGAAAACCTGTGAAATGCTGTAATAGGATGCTTCTTAAAAATATGTACGTTAAAAATCTT
>JAWWMO010000083.1:75551783-75620242 GCA_035047845.1 Dendrocincla fuliginosa | reverse complement strand
CTTTGCTGGGAGGGTGGGGACATGAAATTAGTGTCATTTAACAAGCTCTAGGGGACTGAGGGATGGTGGCACAGGTGGAGTGATTAGAAGTACCTGGTGGTGGAAGGAGGGTGGAGGATTTCTCTGAGCAAGCCCTGTAGCCTATAAAGGCCGTTTACAATCATGGGGCGAGCCCATGCTGCACTACCGTGCTGTGGCTGGCTAATAAAAACATCATCTTGCATGAGGGTGACATAAGTAACAAAAGCTTTACTTGCATGTTCCTTGTGGTGTGGAATTGTTCACCAGTCCTTCTCTTCTCTCTCTCGTGTCAATGACACGGATCGCATGGGCAAGAAAACCTGTCCCAGTGCAACACACAGCACATACAC
Source organism: Dendrocincla fuliginosa (assembly GCA_035047845.1). Lineage (NCBI taxonomy): Eukaryota > Metazoa > Chordata > Aves > Passeriformes > Dendrocolaptidae > Dendrocincla > Dendrocincla fuliginosa. Next base: position 75,619,871 of record JAWWMO010000083.1, on the reverse strand, counting down.
CCTTCCAAACAAAAGCATTCACACACACATACATATGTATGCTGTGTTCCTGGCTTGGCTCTTGAGAAGACTGATGAAATTAGAGTTTTGTTGCAAGTCCAACTCAGTATGAAATAGAAACAGAGCACACTATGTATATTTTCTTTATTGCTGGACATTTTTTCTCAGTGAGTAGGCATGATTTCTTAAAGGCTGAGGTTTTTAACAACAGTAAGTTTTTTCAGGTTTCTTTTTTTTTTTTTTTTCCCGCGGACAAAAAGATACTTTTGATCAGTTTTGCCTTATATTACAGTATTTCTGTACAAAAATAAAAGTCCAAAAATCAACCTTTTATTAGCTGATATTCCCCAATTTATTTACAGGGTACTGTCAAGAACCTTCATCAGGCAACCAGGTAAAATAGAGAACTCTGTATTAAAGCAGTTGCATTGTGTAATGTAGCGTTCTCTAGTCAACTCTGAAGGGCTCTGACCTTTGGCAGTCAGTTTGGGTTGGAGAGTCCAGCCAGAAGTACAAAAGAGTGATGTCTTTTAAAGAAAAAATTAATATTAAAAACATAAGCTGACATTATGGAGAATTGAATTGGTAAATGTATTTCCATATTAGGGTAGTCTATAAATATTCTCAGCTACATCTCTCTTTATCATACAGCAGATACAGAATGCAGACTTCTGCTACTTATATGGTAATACATATTTGCAATAGTAAAATCAATGTATGAAAATTTTGGAATTTACTTGTTAATAAAACTGCTTATAAAGTAACCATACAATTGTAACAACTATAACTCTGAACTATTAAAATGTACAGAAAGACTGTTTACACCATTGCACATACTTATTCCCTTTGCTTCAAAAGACTTGTAAAACAGAATAAAATTTGTCAAATTTTACTGACAGCTCAAATACGTATGCACAATGTGCACATCCATGGAAGCAAGGGGAAACAAAATGTTGGTGTCCATCAGGAAGGCTGCCAGCAGCGCTCCAAAAAAATATACCTTGCTCTTCGTCCCTCCCCCTTCCCACCTGTATACAGGCCAGTAGATTAGTGCAGAATGGATGAATATAACCTTTTTTTCAGTGTTCTGAAATGACAAAAGAAATCCTCTTGACTTTTATCAGCAATTTTAGGCCAATATAAGTTATGCTTAATATTGTAAGGCACTTATTACTGCTTGTATTGCAGTGGATTGAGTTGTAAGGCATTTGTTTTATCAACTGAAGATAATAATGCTTTGGAAAGTTTTGAATAAGCCAGCAGTTCTAGTATGTGACTATCTCAGCTGCTTTTCCCCTGTCCATCCTGTGGTCTTTCTCGAACATTGTTTGAACATATTTTCTGTTGAAACTCCGGTTCTTGGTTAGCTTGTCAACAAACATGATCCCTATCATCAGGCTGTTCTGAGGCCAAGGAGCGATATATTCTGTTTAGGGCGCAGTAGAACTGGCTTTGTTTTCACCTGCAGCTGCCCTGACTTCCATGACTACTCACTGATCGAGAGGTGCTGTAGCGTTTTTTCACGATCATACTGATATAAGCTTTCATCAGCTTTGCAATGTCAACCACCTGCCAAGAATATAAAGAGCAAAGTTCTTAGTAAGGTAACAGTATGTGAATTAATTTCTTCAGACACTAACAATATAAAACTGTCAAACTTTCAACAAAACCTTTTTGCAGTTAAACAAATAAAAATACTCAGCACATAATATCCATCTCATTATGTCTTCCCTTTACCTTTACAGGGATATTGAATAAATCTGTGACATTTGTAGCTACTGCTTGAATTACTAAGTAGCCTGGCTAGCAGAACAGGAAGACCATAAAAACAAAACTACCTTGCTCTTACCTCACTAGTTTCAAAAAGCAGTTCTCTCTCATCCACCACAATTTTGTAGGTGTTGGCAAGTGGTGCACCAAAAGACAAGATATGTTCATACTGGAACACCTCCAGGGGCCTTCCTTCGCCACGCTTGTAGACAGAAACTGCATCAGCGCTGACTCCAAGCCACAACTCTTGTGGGAATCCCCCTTCTTTACACTAGAGAAAAACATGTAAAATAACAGCAAAAGGAACAGTGGGAGCTACCCAACCCTTACTGTTGATGTTCTTGTCTGTAACCATTTTTAAAAAAGTGAATACTGCTTGTCCCTGTTTGAATGTAGCCTTTCACACTTCTTAAACTTATTTGCAACCCATCAGGCTAGAATTCTGTCCCTCTATTTTATGGTTGATGGGTGGATTTAAATAGCAATTAGTGCTAATTGCTAATGTGAGTAGGCTTTTAATAGCTAACAGTTACAGCTACATCAGATGTCAAAGCATTGTGATACTGTATTTATGGTTTCACTATTCCATAATGAAATAATCACCTATACAGTATAAACTGTAGTTTGAATGTTCAGGAGGTCTTACCTCTACATCGAAGAGTGTTGAACCATAGCCAGGCCATTCCTTAATCAAAGCCATGTACTTTGCCATAGCCTGCTCCTGATTCATCCTCTGGAGTTTTTTCCATTTGTCAATAATGCTAGTCCTGGAAGCTGAGATTTCCTCTTTGACCCACATGTCTAACATCTGATCCTCCTCAACCTTCTGTTTGCTCACAGAGCCACTGCGGAAACTCCTCCGCAGTGTTCCTTCAAGAAAGCTGGCTCGTTTCTTCTCAGCCTTCTCTGTGGCAGTAAATGTTTTGGTAGACTGTGTAATCCGAGACTTCAGCTTTTGCAAAGGATAGACTTCCTCCATTTCTGGTACAGTGGTATGCAGAGTGTAATCTCCCTGAAGGTACTGAAGACGCAAAGCTGCAAGGACCTGGAGGGTTTCTTCAGGAGCAGGGTAATGTCCTTTAATCACTGCTTCATGAGCCTATCAAGGGGAAAAAAGGCAGCTTTTTATTTATAAACCAGTCTTTGAAAGAAATGAGAGAAATGGGGAGTAGATTTACTGCCAAGCAAACCCAGGATCTGAAATAAATGATCCATTAAATAAATCAAAAGTGGTAAATCTCTTGGCAAATTTGCTAATCTGGGTAAAACTGGGTTTACCTGAAGGACTGCAAGGCAACTGAGGAACCTGCTCAATGGGAATTACTGTTACTAGTTTGGTTTTTAGTGAACTCACATATATAAATGCAACTGATTTTTTAAAAGGGAAAATAAAATGTAAAGAGGAGAAAATCAAGATTTAAACATTTGCTTGAAAAGAAGCCATCTATGTTTAAGGGCATTGGGGAGAAACAGATATCTCATTTTGCTTACTGCTATCAATAATCTTTCTCTGAAAACTGATGTTTACAACCAAACCAGCCAAGCTTTAGAACAGCTTTGTAGTTTTACTGAGGGAAAACAATAAATCTTCAACAGATCCCAAATCAAGTTAGTAAAACATCTACACATTACAGTGGTCTGTAGCATGAGGGATGAGATTCTGAACCAAGAAGACCCTGTGAAATTCCAGCTCTCCAAAAAATCATTCAAATCTGTGGAAATGTGCAGCAGGTAGGGGTTGTTTTCATACAACACTAGTAGAGGAAACAAACATGTCTGGAGATGTAGGAATTACAAGCAATTTAGTAAACACACAGAGATATTTCACATCTAAGTAACGTCTAGTTTCTTTAGGTGTACAAAACGTGCCTTTAAACATGCAAGATGGTTTACCTGAGATTGTATGCATGCAGAAGGAAGAGCTGTCTTGTGGACGGATGGTATTTTAATGAGAATGAAGAGCTAGAAGATTTTCTTCAGTGCCTTATGATTATTAAAGGATTCAAATTTTAAAATAATAAGAGGCTACAGAACTAAAACTGAAGACAAAAGGTAATTTTCATAATTGTCTGAAAAAAGTTGATGGTTGACATCAAAAGCAGGACAATTAGGAAAAAAAACCCAAAAACCAGAACTGATGTTAGAATGTAGTGTCACCTCTTCAAGGTATTACTATAATATCAATGGTAGGGTTTGAATGTGCCATGCTTTATAACTGTAATACTGCTGTCTTCACAAAACATAAAATATTTGGCTAAACACTAGTTGGCACAGAGTACTGCAAGAAAATAATCTGTTTCAGCAAATGTGCTTGTTTTAGCTCTTCATACACAAAACTATCTGAATCTGCCTCTTAAACCAATAATATAATGTAACAGCTCAGATGAAGAGCTCTCATGGATTTTCTTCTTGCTGTTTGAACTTCATCCTGAACAGAAGCATTAACTGGCTGACTGCTCTATATGTAATGACAGACAGAACAATGATGCTCTAAGCCCGATCAAGGCAACCTATTGCCCAGATCCTTCATCCAGCAAAAAGCAGTTCTGGACTGAGCTACAGCAGTAGGCTGTGGAAGGGGACTTAGACTCGTGATGTAATATAGTGCCTTAAAATGTAAACTGAACGAGGAAGAATACTCTATTACAATAAAGATGGTCCTGATACTGTAGAAGGGGAAAAGCCTTTGTACAGATAAAAATTGAGGTACATCAGTTCTTGATCACATCAAGAACATTACATTGTTTACCAGCACAATGTCAGTGTCTTGGCTGTGCAAATAGCAAGAAATCAAAAATCTGAATCTTATACAGAAATCTTTATCTGTATCTACTGCCCACTTGAAAGACCCTGACTGCTGAAAGAATTTTTAGCCATTTGCAATAGCGTAGAAAAGTAGGTCAATCAACAGTACTAAATGCCATCAGTGAGTTTCTGAGCAACTACAGAGCTTGATATAATAGAAATCCAACTTCTGATGCATTTAATTTTCATTAGAAATCATTTAACTTCTTTTATATTTTGCAGTATAGCCTCATTCTGAGCTCAGGACGTTTGTTAAGTGGATTTCTGCTCATCGTAACTGTCTTCAAGTTACTGCTGGGACTGGACTGACTGGCACTATGGTGCCTATGAAATGATCAGTTTTTGAAAAGATAAAAAGCTATTGCTCAGTTAACTCTGTACGGTTGCTAGCACAGGTCTCTTATTAATTGCTTGCTAATTCCACTATTTTCACTTTATTTCTTACACTTTCTTCATAAAACGGTTTAGTAAGAGGAAAATTAAAAACAAGTATTGTCCTTTTCTTTTTTATGCACCTTAGACCCAGCTCTCCATTTTTTACCACTATACATAAAGCAATTGACAAGTAATACAGAAGTAAGAAACATAACATTAGAAAAAATCCTATGTGCTTAACTTATGTCAGGATAAGTCTGTTTTGACCACTGAACTTCTTCCTTTGCTCTTGATGCTTGAGTAGTAGTGCATTTAGTTGAACAGAAGCATAACCAAAACTTTTTGTGCTGCCTACATCTCTTGCTTTTTTCCTCCTCTTAAAAGTGCCTCAAAACTGAACCCTTGTCCCTTACCTGCTCAAACATAAAGGCGAATTCCACGCTATCTTTTGGGACGTTTTCCGTGTCCAGGAAGCAGTAGAGCTTGAAGTAGAACTTCCAGTGCATCTCCCCAGCTTCAGCAGTGGCAGCAAGCCTGCAGGGTTGTGTAATGAGGGAGAGAGATCAGGCCTGTGAAACCAAACTCTTTTCTAAATTGACACCTGAGGAATCTAAGCAAGGCATCAGCTGGATTTTGCTTTATGTGTGTCTGTGTATTTAGAGCCTACAGCAAAATCAAGGATTTACAAATGTTGACTCAGCTTTCACTGAATTCTCAGTCAGCTATTTCTAATCCAAATTCTCTCAATAAACTTTGATTTGTGACTCAAAGGTGTTAGTAAAAGCAACATCATTAAGTCTTGTTACAAAATGTAAGCACACAACACTTAAAACATTCCTTTTTTCCCCCTGTTATTATGTGGATAAAGGAGGCTGATTGCCATGCATACAACATAAGGATGACAATCAGGTGTTTAGTCTTGTATTACATTTTCTTACTACATTGCTATGGGTGGTTTCAATTTTACTGGAAAGAAAGATGTTGTGAGCTGTACTGTGGCGACTTTCATGTGAAGTTAGGCTACGGATAGCTGGAAAGGCAATGACTGGCTATAGTTCAGTTCTCCCAGACACAATGCTAGTAATAGGGAAAAATTTGTAGTAGTGAAAAAGAAAATGTGGAAACAGTGATGAGAAATATTACTCTATTGGTATCAGGACAGAGGAAGACCAATATAACTGATTAGGTGGCTGTTAATTCTTTTAAGAAAAAAAATAGAGATGCTTTTGTTCCAAAAAAGACCCTGTGTGTAATTCAGCTGCATCATCACAAACAAGCAAAAGAAAGAGAAAATTCAGCATTATTGACACTTGAAATTTATTTAATTGCTACTTATTAGAGTAGAGAGAGAGAAGGGGAGGCACACTCACTTTTCAAACTTTGCCAAGACATCAGCTACAATGGTTCTGCTTTCAATTGCTTTATCAGTAGTTCCGTTGTATTCAAACAAAGCAAACATATTTCTGCTATCCTCCATGGCCAAGCCACGAATTAACTTTTCAACCACCTAATGAAAAACAGCACATGAAAAAACCATAGCATGGAAAAGCAGCACCACAGAGTAAGACAAATAATGAGAAGAAAATTCAGAGCTAGGTTTTACATTGGGCTAAAAACATTGCTAACTTGCTCTTATTGGCGTTATTAATTGTTGCCAAATTCCACTTTAATTTTCATTCTTTCAGAATATGCACGTGCTATCTCCTGGTCAATCTCTGTATTTCACCAACTCAGTAAGTCTTGCATTTTTAGGAAGCAACTTGGCTCTCATACACACCAATATCTACTGAAGTTATTCCAATAATGTCTTGTCTGAATTGCTTAGTAGTTCCTGTAATTCTTCTGTAAGAAAGAACTATAGTTGGGTAAACCTCTGCAGTATAAAGACAGTTTTCATAGCAGGGATTTCTTCAGAACACACTGAGGGGTTGGAGGAATAGCTCTGTAAGCCTTCCCTCCCTTGAAAGGAGAGACAGGTAGAGAAAGCCCTGGTGCTTCCAAAGTTTAACGCTACTGCTGCCTGGAAATGGCACATAAAGGGACACGCTGATTTTGTTACAAAGACATTCTGTCACCACTCCTCACCTCTCCAGCTGTAGTGTGTGAGTTGATTGTAATCTTACAGGAGCCCCCACCATGGCAATAGACTGTGGATGTCATCTCCTGCCGGGCGATCAGTGCTTCTATTTCATCCCGCGATGGCACAAACTCTCTGCATTTGGTTTTCTTCAGAGATTCGTAAGTAAAAAGTGCATATTTCTCCATTTCAGTTCCTGGAAACTGGTCACGAACCCTGTGAGATAAAGGTTATTACTTTAAGTTGCCAGTCTGTGAAACAGGAAGTTTTCTTATTTGAGATTTTTTTTTCCCCTGAAAGTACTACTGTATCCAGTACACTATTTAATTGACATGCTCCAAGGTTTATCCTCATTGTCAAGGAAAGTGTTCTAGCTTGTGATTTACTGTGGGGTACTTTCATCATTTTGTTCTACAAACCTAGTGGAAAGAAAAACCTGAATTCCCTTCACAGCACTGACTGCAGGAATCTTGTAACAACTCAGATTTGACAGGAGGATAACTATGAAAATCTTGTAATCAACTCCCCTTTCTGTCAGTAACAGTTGTTGAATGAAGACTAAACTGCACTATGATACCATAGAAAAAAGCAATAAAACATGTTTGACTGCTCAGTTTTGTTGTAGTGTCACTTGATTACTATTCCTGATTTTCTAAAAGAGTCTCTCTAGCCCTTATGTTCAGCAGTTAGTATTATGAGTATTCATTAACAACTTTAATAAACTCAACCCTTAATTATCGAAAACTGTTGAATTTGGGTAACTTTCAGTACAGAGCGTTTCTATAATATTTCCAGTGACAAAGTAACAGCTCCTTAGAGCTACTCAGGTTTCATTTATGTGAAAAAGCACAGTGATTTGTGATCTGCAAGGCATAAAAAGATTACTGCAGGATTTACTGAAAAGCTGTAAGATGATTATGCATCTACAGTGTTGAAACTAACTTATAAATGTGTCAGTTGCATTTTCTTCTAACTAGGAGGTGAGTTAAACTGAGAAAGTGAAGCAGTGTTGAATTTTTTAATTTCAACAGTTATATAAAGACCATTTTTTACTTACCTTACTTTGGTGGAAAGACGTATTTTCAATACAAGTATTTTACAAATAATTATAAAACAGATTTAGCAAAGTGATTGCCAAAGTCGATGCTCTAGCACAAATACAGACAAGTGTTTTAAATTTTTGAGAACAGTTTCTTGGTGGACTAACTTTCCTAATTACATACTCTGCATTCTTTTGTTGCATCACAGCGAGAAGAACTCCACATTCTGGTTAATGCTGAACTGTCAACAATGATTTGTTATCTTTTTAATGGTCACTAATATTTTAAAATTAGATTTGCAATCATATGTTTTTACATCAAATGCATCTTTAAATATGATAATGTTCTTTTATATGCATGATGCATACATTATAAAATTAAAGTAAGCAGGATGAAAAATCTTTAACAGGTTGATTTGGACAGTGGAGAATGGGACCTAGGAGAATGGGCTGCAAGTCATTTAAGCAAGTTTATACAGTTACAGAAAGCCCTCCTTTTGTCAACATTAACAAACTGTGCATTCAACTTTGTGGAATTTTGTTTGATTCTTCAAATGAGTATAATTCCATCTAGATAACTCATAGACACTTTTCCTACATTTTCTTTTTAGATTCACTGTTTGGCATAACGAATGCACTAAGTGAATGCATCTTCAACTATCACTTCAGGATATCTAAACACTTGTTAAAAAAGTCATGGTGAAGAAAATTAGGAGTGAAGAAATTTCTTGCTTTAGTAGTTCAAAGCTTCTCACCTTTTGAGATGAAACTTGAGATATTTGAGGATGCTGCGACTCGGCAGAAATGTGCAACTCATGCAGGTGAGTATTTGCCAGCTGTACAGGTTCCCCACGCTCCCAGGGTTAGGCACTTTATTGGTTTGCTTGATGAGCTGACAGTAGAGCTCATCTCGGAGAGGTCGTAAATCATGTCCTGTTTGGAGGATACCTTGGATTATAGGGATGGGATCAGACATAGACTCCAACTGCTGTAAAGAATTAAATATCTTGATGGCTTCATCCTGCAGAGTTGTGTAGCCTTTGTCTTTCAGCACTACAAAAGAAAAATAGGGAGAGAGGTTCTTAGACTGAGATATGGAAGAAAAAGCATGCAGGCTTCATGTGATAACTGCTTCTTCATGTGAGAATGCTACGCTATGACCCTTATGCAAGATATTAGGATGGATATTTTCCATTTCAATTGTATAATGCAAACTCATTTTGTGAGCTGTTTTGCTATTGAGATTTGTTCTGAATTTAATGAAATTCCAGTCTGCCATTTTCTGACAACTGAAAAAGTGTATCTTGATCTATTAGTTTTTGTGATCAAGAGTCACACATTGCTGAAGTGTTGATTCACTTTTTCGCTGTCACAAGACAGTGAAAACCTGATCATGCATGAGATAAAGCATGACTGTGTTATGGAAAGTGACAAAGATACATGGCATTATTTTTGTCTACTGCATTAGCATTTTAATTAAACCCAAACAATGCTGCTAGACTAAATCATTGCTGTGACATGGCAATTTGCTTTTTGAATGCTGAAAAAGGTGGTGATTATTTTTTGTGCTACAGGTTATTCAGAACCACAGAGTTCTTGGGTTTGGGAGACAGATAAGATTGCTCTGATACAGTACAGATATATTTTATGAAAATCAAGTTTCTAACCTGAAATTATACTATTACAGAAAATACCTAGAACTCAACTGAAGGCCAAGGCAGTAGCTAAGCATCAGTTTATTTTTGGACCTACATTTAGTAAGGCTACTTGGCTTTACTTTGGCAAGACTTTTGCTTCAGAGGAGGCTAAAAGTTCCTACCCATGGGAATAGAAGGCAACTGTGCTTCAATCACATATGGGACAACCTGCTCAGGGGCCAAGAACAGAACTGTGCCTTGCCACTGAACAGTAGGAGGGGCAAGAGAAAGAAAAGGTTTGTCCTAAGATTTTCCCTGTCATTTGAGTATAAGGGTATCACTTGAGTTACCAGAAACTCTTACCTGAAATACCTTAACTTTTAGTCAACTGTGACCTCCCACCTTCCTCCCAAGGATAAACTTGTAGCCTGAATCATATCTTGTTTAATATGCAGTTGCAAACTAAGAGAACCAAATCCATTTAGGGACACCAAGTTCACAACCATCAATAGCTCTGAACCATTCATTCAAAAAAGATACTCTAAGTTAGTGGTTAAATCAAGGATAATAAAAGACATGATTACACTCATTTCAGGAGTAAATGAAGCATGACTTCTTCAAACCATGTACACTTAGATGTTGATTCCCATAAATAAGGCTTTCCATCATATCTGATGAAACTTACACTTGTTAATTGGAAGATGTGGCTGCTGCAGCTCCCCACATAGGGTAGGAAGCACCGACTTGAGAAGGAGAGTATGATTGAAGGAGATTGAATGAATTGGGTTTAGTTGCTAATTTCAGTGCAAGGCTCTTCAAACTCAGTCTTCTTAGCTGTGTTGCTGAAAGCAATAGCAACCTTCCCTTCTGTAACATAAGCCCAAGGGTCTATGCTAGGCAAACTGCTACTCTCAAAAGAGAACAGGGAAACATGTTTATTTGTATTATAAACATATATTTTGCTTATTTCACTACAGCCCATTGACTTAAAGACTCTGGTTTAGTCTTTCATAAGGAAAAGTGTTTCTACTATTGAAAAACTTACAGTTTAGATTGATGTCCCCATAAGGCAGTGGCAGTAATGGCGAGTGCAACGGATGATGAGTGTAACGGAGAATAGGATTCCTCTTATAAATCTGTTCAACCACATCAGCATTCAGGCAGTTTTCCTATTAGGGTACGAGAAAAAGCAGGATTTGGGGTCCAGCATTAAGAATAGTGCAATGATCTGGGCCCTTAGGTTAGTTGTGAAAAAAAAAATGAGTCATTGGTGTCACCAACACTATTTGGTGCTAAATCCAGTTATGGTACTGTGGCTGCCATAGCACATTGTGGGCTATGAATGCTCAGTACCTGCTAACCTCAGGCCTTGGATAAACATACTTTATCTGTGCAGTAAAGAACAAAGTAAAGCAGAGATGCAGGACAACAAAATGAAGTTTCATAGCAATTTTTGTAGTGTGTTTTCATTTTACATTCATTTTTACTCCAGTATTTCATAACAGGAATTAAGACCTCTGTATTTAAGTTTTATTTAGAAGTGTTTCGCCAGCATAACTAATTTGCCTTTGCTTAGAAACTGCAGGAGCTACCACAACAAAATAGCCCAGATACAGTGCTGCTGCAAACCTGATGCACCCACATCTGACATAGCATAACACTGACATCTAAATACTGCTCTTACTGTTCTGCTTAGGCCAAGTCTGACAGATGTGTGACCACTGTCCTCTATCAGTCCTGAACTTCCACGTATTTCTTGAAGAACACCATTCATAGTCTTGGAATTGAGGACTTAATACGTCTTTTCCATGAGAGAAGAGGTGGCACTCTCTAAGGGAAAAGGGCAGTAGCAGTTCTCCCTTAGTTCTCTTGCCTATTGTTTTGGTCTCTTCTGAGAATCACCATCCTCTCTCATAAAAATCCCCATTAACAAAAAGCTCCAGAAGGACATTCTCTGGCGGTGCATGCACTGTCTCCAATGGGATCACAAAACAATAAGCATTAATTGAAGATACTTCTCATCACACAGATACATGAGATACTTAGCCTATCCTGTTGTAGGACAAGCAAAGAACCATAATGGCAAAAAAATTGGGAGAGCTGTCTAGTCCACATGCTGGTGTGCTGCTCACTGTGGACACAGCCAAACACATCTGCTAATCCATGAACCTGTACACTGTGCCCTGCTGCCAGGTGTAATCACGTCTGTCAAGTTACACAAACCTGTAAAACTTGTTAATGTTTTCATGGAAAAAGGTTATCTCTCTTGTCCTCCAAGTTGCACCTCATACTTTACTCTTCTACTGTTTAGATAGAAATTCCTTTATTAGGTCAGTGAATACATTCAGGTTTCACAATTTCAGTCCATAGCACTGTGTGATTAAAACTTAATTTTCTGCTTTATTACCCAATATGGCAAAGCCAAAATAAAAAAGGTTTAAGCAACCATTCTTTCTCACCCCACCCCATCCTGCTTGAGCCTACCTTAATATCTTGAATCAGTTGCTGAGTTGGAGTATCAATAGGCGCTTTTGTGTCAATGACGTTCTGGATGGCACTTGACCAGCGGGTCGCCTCATTAAGCAATTTTGTATAGAGACGGTAACAGTGTTTGCGTCCATACACAGTTACATTCCAGTAACCTAGCACAATGGTAAAATTATTTAATCATAAAAGCTGCGTCTCATCAGACACAGAGTGCTGCATCCTGGATCATGCTGGCAGCTTTTCAGGAACTAAAAAGTTGTATGTGTTATTAAGTATCATAACACAGATATTACAGTATTAAAGGAGATTCTCTCGTTTAAAAAATCCTAGGAGTAACCTCAGAGTACAACTATGCATCATGCAACCTCCCATTTTATCCAGTAATCTTAGTAAAACCTGAGACAGTCTTGCTTTGTATGGGAGAGTCTTTCATTTTCTGTGGCACACATACAAACAGGTATAAAGCACAAACTACCCCTTCTGTAAAGAAGCCATTAATTTTACACGAATTAAGTGGCAACTATGATAGGAAGAGCATTTCAGTTCTAATTCTCTCTCTGCATCATTGTATAGGCTTTTTATGAAGCGGATTCAATTAAAGGAAAAGTGTTTCATCTTTCACTAGCGAAAGGCTCTTTGAAGTGTCAGTGACCCCAATGAGATTATATAGAACTGTCAACAGTCGCTTCTCATTTGCAAACAGACATTTCCGAGTGTAAAACCAGTTTTGAAAATGCACAGTGGAGCTGACTCAACTGTAGTATGTAGGTTACCACAAATTGGACTCTTATTCTGGATCTCCCTATACCTGCTCTATCAATGTTAGCCCTCATAGTTCCTCAACACACAAAGTAATGTATAAGGAGAGTGCCTCTTTCCCCAGGACTTTGATGTGTAAGCGTAAGTGTTCATACTAACTTAGCAGCAGTATCAGTCTATGATAATTTGAATGCTGGTGAGAACAAATTTTACTCCTGTATACATTAACTCTGTTTCTCACTCAGCATTTCCCCGTAAAACACCTCAGTGACTTGGGAACCTGATTTGTTCATTGAACGGCACCCATAATAATCCATTTAAGTATTCTTATTCATTGTTCATTGCATCATTAGCTAGAAGGACAGCAGGCAACTGAAGGCATATTTGAACAAAAGCAAATGATTACCTGTCTCTTTGAAGATCTTTTCATCAGGTGGGACCACAGAGCAGAGGCTGTTCAGGACCAACGTACCCAACTTCAAAGCGTTTTTCTCCGAACTCTTGTAGTAGTCCAAAGAATTGTGAGTCAAAACAAACCAACGCTTCTTCAGTTTTAGGGAAGACATTTTTGGGTTGTTCTTTACTTCCTTGTGTAGCCATCCTGTTAAAGACACAATTTGAATCACACTTCTTTTTCTTGAACAGAGTTGGACAAAAGTAGTTTGCTAAAAGTTAGTTGTATACTTTCAACAACAACAAGAAAAATATGATGTGAATGGATAAGCTCACATATTAAACAACTTTGAGTACAACTCTCAAAAAATGAAATCATAAAGACATAATAAAACTGGTATGAAACTTCAAAATTGATGTTTTGCTAGAAAAATTCTTCTGTCAACTTACAAAAAAAACTTTTGTCATCAAGTATTTTCTTACATGGCATAGCAGGAATATAATTTTGGCTGTATTAACTTGTGAGTAAACTGCACTGTACAAACATGAGGCTCCAATGCTGGTATATTACCCACATTGTAACATGGGACCAATCTCTTCAAAGCGGATGTTATTGACTTTACTGCACCACTCAGTTCTTACCCCTCACAATGAATTCTTGTCCCTCCACTCTAGTGTCCCCCTTTGACCTCTGGAGCAGGGTTATCCAGTGATGCATCTCTTCAGGAGTGTCAGCATTACAGTGAAGAACACGATTAGCAGTGATGATCACAAATGAGTTGGGTCTATGAAAATAAATGACAATTGAAAAAGCCTTTACAATCAACATATGTACTGTTTATCCCACTCCCCATAACCATAAATACTGTCCATTATTTGCATTTTCTCTTCAGACAAGTACTGTCCACCTCTAAAGCATTATTTATCACCTAAAGAGAAATATTAAGCATTTGAAAAGACTCAGTTATGTTAGATTGACACCAAAATACAACGGCTCTGAATGGTGGGAAAGTTTACATTAAATTGCAACTTGTCCTATCTCAAAATAAATCTGTGGTGAGAAAAATTTCCAATCCTTAGTCAGCTTTGAATGTGAATCAGAACTCCACCTCAGGGTCAGATCTATTTAGAGTGTCTGCTTCAGTAGTTACATTAGCTACAGCAAACTAAAGTTTACAAAGGTCTATAGTGAAGCAGCATGTGAACACAGATTCTTTTATTTTTAATGCAGTGCAACCCAATTCACAGAGAATACAATCTATTTTTAATGAGAGTCTGGCTTTTACCCAATCCTACATCAGGATTCACTGAAGCATGAAGAACTAGCCCAAGTGAAGTGTGCTGATGTCTCTCTGGATTAGAGAGGCAGATTCCTCAGCCTACAAACACTTGCTTTAACCCTTTACCATTAATTTTTACATCCTGGAGCACAGAGTTTTTTGAATAACTGTATCAGATGTTGTAAATGGGAACAACGCAGTCAGGCCACCCCATTCACGAGAAGCTCATGACATTGCCTTTTCTAGTTGGTGGAAGAAGGTAACTGGGTAGAAATTAGAACCCAAAAACTGTTTATGGGGATGGAGAGGTTCACCCAAATATGACACCATTCTCCAAAACCAGTGTGCTGTATAAAAGCTAGATGGATGACAGGATAAAGGACAAAGTAAATATAACTATTTAGGAGGAAAAATTAGAAAACTGTGTGAGGAGAGGTTACAGCAAATCAAATAATGGGAGAAGTGTGTAAATTATTTTAGAAGTTATCCAAGTGTTACCTACAGCTAGTGCTCACTGGTGCCACAAAGAGTGGAAGGGAGTGATCAGAACCCAAGGTTTTGGCCACGCTGACTGTAGTGCTGAAGCGCTACATGGGTCAGGAAGGGTGGTGAATGAGGACAGAAGTGGGCATGTGAAGTGAACAGAGTTTTGTAGACCATTTTTTAAGAAGTGTGAAGAGGAGGCAGCTTTAGATTGAGCTACATGGAGCATGCTTTAGAAAGCTAGATAATGAGATATACAGGACAGAAGCTGTAGCAAAAGAACTGAAAAAGGAGAGACTTAAGGTATAAACTAAGGTAGATCAAGCTATCAA
This sequence comes from Dendrocincla fuliginosa, assembly GCA_035047845.1. NCBI lineage: Eukaryota > Metazoa > Chordata > Aves > Passeriformes > Dendrocolaptidae > Dendrocincla > Dendrocincla fuliginosa. The sequence continues at coordinate 75,604,434 of JAWWMO010000083.1, read as the reverse complement.
ACAAGAGGTTATGATCAACAGTAGCCAACCTTCCAAGCTCCCGCCTTTCCTCCTCCCCAGTTTAGAGAAAAGATGGAAGCCCAGTTCTTGGGATTTTTTTCTGAATACAGATTCAAAGGTCTGTCCACTCAGCTTCTCTCTTTTGAGCTATGACGAGTTCATATGTGTCAAGATAAAAATAATCTGTACTAGTCAAATTTGTTTTCTAACTGAAAAACCTTTTATCACTGATTTACACTTAGAGAACAAAAAAAAAATCAATGTGAAAAATGCTTACAAGGGAAATGCTTAACTTATATTAGCAGGAGAAACGCTAACTTAAAAGTGTGAAAGCTCTGGATATTTGCGTTGCATTGTTTAGAAAACCTGGGCTTGTAATCACTGTTACTTCTGGTATCAGTGTCTTGGCAAACCAAGGACAAAGCAGTAACTTAAACCCAGCTGTTTCACACCTGTGCAATGAAGAGAAACTGGAGTGAGCTCCTACAGTACAAATAACACCTCACAACTTGTAACCAGAGTCATAATCTGAACCCAGATTACTTTTTATCTCCCACGACTTTGTTAGTAGTTCAAGAACTAAGAATATCCTGAGTATTTTGTTGTTTTTATTCTGTACTGTCTTCTTTGTTACAAGACATTTTTATTCTGGGAGGTCATTTTCATCCCTGAAGAATACAACATTCATGAATGAGAAACTGAACAGAAAAAAGAGTTAAAATTAATTTTTTCTGTGGACTATATTGCTAAAAGACTCAAAAATCAGCTGCTCTTTTTTCAAGAGCATTACTTGTATAAATGAAAGAAATATTTAATCTTCTACTTTTGGATCACTTTAGGAGATAAAAAGTGCATTTATGGAACAGTATCAGGGAAGTTATTGAAGCCCCCACAAAATACGTCATCATTCCTATTCCATGGGCATATTTTAACATGTGGTGATTATTACTGTGAAGAGGGAGGCAATCATAAACCACCTTAATGCATGGCTGGCCAGTAGAATATAGAGACTGAAGTATAAAGCATCCGATTTTGGCTAGAGAAAGAAGAAAAAGAAGGTCACCAGGCATGGTTCTGACTTACCTATCTGGATTGTCAGCAGCACAGACAGAATCAATTAGTCCTACATCGAGTGTACCCTATAAACAAATATCCAACCAGAAAATGAGGAAGACATTTACTATTACATTAGTCACAGTACTCTTCTGAGAGACACGTGAAAACAGCAGCAGCTTTGATCAAGCAAAATGAACTGCAGGTTTTGCCATCAGTATCTCTTAACCATTAAAACTGCTGAGGGGAAAATTAAGTCTTAAACAAACAGATCCACTAAAAGATTACACATAGTTCAAATGGAGGCCACTCAAAAACTGCTCTTTTCTATGCTTCCCAACCTGCTTGAATTTTTCACCAAGAATTGCCATCCCATGGATCCTCTCAGAACAAACTTCTGAAGCCATTAAGCAAAATTTTTTGTTCCCCTTTGCTTGATATTAGGTTCCAAATGTATTCCATGTACTACCAGTGTATTTATACAGATTTATAAATGCAGAGCAGATAAATCTCAAATTTTCAACTCTTGGGTTCTTAATTTACTCATTGACTGCATTTTTGCAAAACTTCAGACTCAGGCATACACTGTGATGTAATAGGGAACTGGACCAGAAAAAACTACTCCCAAAACCAACAGTCATTTTTCATTAAGGTGAATCATGGGAGAGGAATCAGAAGTCACACTCTTCTTGTACAACTACAGGACCCAGGACTTGGAGGCTCTAACCAGTGTCACAGCTACCGAGGTTGTGACTCTCAGAAGCTGTGGCCACCACAGTGCTCGTCTTCTAAAAATACTGGCTTTGAAAAGTTCTTCAGATTCAGACTTACCACAGCATTCTGTGGATTTGCCTGCTCATCGTGCATCTCCCGGATCTCTTGCTCTGTGGATGCATGGACTTGACTCAGTACACTAAACCACTGGCTGGGGAGAGAAAGGTAGCAGTGTAAGTAGAATTTTGCTTCTGCACAAGCCTTCTGTCACCTTTGCTCTGCAGAGATCTAGCAGGTTCTGCAGGTTTTTGAAATTGCTTAAGATTCCCTTTGTCAAGAGGCATAAAAGCAGCAAGGCTTTTTGTCAGTTCAAGTAACATCAGGTACAAGAAAGCCCCTCCAGATCTCCCATCCAAGGTCATGTCATACCCTTCTTCCTGAAGACCTTGTACAGTAAGTGGCTTCTCTGAAAAAAACTGGTGTAAGCACACTGAAACATCTGAGTACTTAGAGAGCATTTGTAACACATTCCACGTTTCACCTGCAATAGCTACACCAAAGCCTTTAATGGGAAACCCAACATTCAGGTTATAAATTCTGCTGCACTAATAGCATGACTGGTGATGATTTCTTACAGTGATACTTCTGCAAAGACCACCCAAGTCCTCTCTAGAAGCACAACTGAGAGGGAAAAAAAAAACCAAACAAGTAAATACCTCTACAGTTTTTGTTCTCTATGAAGCACTGAAAAATCCAGCTGCTGGAAAGGCCAGTGAAGTTGAACAAGAACAAATCTGTGCCACTCCAGTAGCACTGTATATATCCCGAACAAGAAAACTGGCATAGATTTCTAGTGCTTCAGCCCCTAGCAAGTGCAAATGGATTTAATTCCAACCACACCTTCTGCTTCTGGGAAATCTCAATCCTCCTGGCACTTGTATATGATAAAGCTCAATTGCTCTAAGCAATTCCCCTGAAATCTGAGGGCAGAGCTTGGCCTGTTCAGCAGGTTCCTGAATGCCATTCTTTGAGATATGAATTTGCCATTCTAATGAAAACCACCCGGGGCCAAGTTTTCAAAGGGATCAAAAGCCCAGCCTTTAAAACAGACTCCTCACTTCACTGCAGAGGCTCCTCCACCACCTGGGAGTTGGGGAAACAAATGCAAAACTACTGGACTTGAATATGAAGTTATTTTTTCTGCAATTGTTTATAGTCACGGAATTGATACTGAGGACACTGAAGAGCTGCCTCCTTAACTTCAGTATTCAGAAGACAACTGTTCCCCACAATGTAGATTTTTGGAAACCAAACTGCCAAAATAGCTTGAGAAAAACTGTGTAGGCTGTCAAACAGTATAATCGCTGCCATATCCTAAATCCTTTCTATCAGCTTACTCTTTTATTAGAAACAGTGTAAGGCATGAAGAAAAACAAAGATTTAGAGTGCCAGACCATGAAGCAGATTGAGAACATACTTAGTTCTGATTCTTTTTTTAAGGCTCAGAGATACCCACAGAGAGGCTGTGCTTAACACTTACTTCGCTGGATGTAAGACAGTGACACTGAAAACACATAAAAAGGAGGGAAGCTGTCATCCAGAGAGAAGGAACCATCAGCTGAAGAAACTAAAGAAACTGAAGAAAACTAAACCTCATCTACCAAAAAATTCCCATAAATTAAATTCAGTGTTCTTTTTTAGGCTCAGGAGTTGCATATGTATTTAAATGCACATCTTCTACTTAAATACAAAAAAAGACTTGCACTGTATGTACATTTAGTGATAATTTATTAATGAATTTTAAAGAAAAACTCAGTTTTCCTGATTTAATGTAACCTTTGTGTAATCAATGAAAGAGAAATCAATCATGGCACTTTGCAAAAGACAAAGGCAGACTTTACTTTTGCCTTCTTCCCTCTCAGGACCTCCTCTGTCTTTCAGCTGAGTCCCAGAACATGGGGATAGGGAAAAAGGGTTTTAAAGGAATAAACCCTCACCAATGGCTGCCCACTGAAACATTACTTATTTCCTCAAATACACTTCCATGATCAAAAATAGTAATTCCTCTTCTGGGGGTCTATGCAATGTTTCTCTTGGATTTTGGCATCATTTGAACAAAAAGCAGCCTCAGATCATGATCCAGCCCATGCACAAAATATTTTTTCAATAGCAGATCCAGACCCAACACAGTCCAATGATTCATACTTCACTTTTAATAATGCCAAACATTACCACTGACTTAAGCCTGTCTGCAAATCCTTACACATCTACCTCATTAAGTCTTCTGGAAAGACTAGGAAAAAAGAAGTATGAAATATACTGGTAAAAAATTTAATCTGGATGTGCTCTCTATGTGCACCATACACAATCGTAGTGTATAGTGTCTCCTCCTCCATGTTTAAGAAGGAATTGAAAGAGATGTATGGCAACAGACAAATCTGTGTACTGATAACTTCTTATTGATCCCTAGGGCAACTACACAAGTCTGATAGAAGAGGCTTTAGCTAAGCCTTCAGTTTGAAATATACTTACATAGACAAGAATCTTAACAGTAACTGCTAGAAAGCTCCTAAGTTATTTCAAGAGTAATTTTTAAGGATGCCTAAAAAAATGAAGAAAGATTCTGCATTTTAAGCATTGCTTCATCTATACTCAGGGTCCTGTGACACAGGAAGGTGTTCTACCTTTAAAAAGAACAGAATACAAAGCAGTTTTTTTGAGGTTTTTGAGCAAAGTAGCTCAAGTGATGTTGACAAAAGCATCCTGTATTCTGGCCCTGGGGCAGCAAGGCAGTGGGTAATGAGCTTTGATTACTACGTTAACTTTATTTAAATGCTTGATTTTTATGGGCAAACATATTATTATCTCCCATGAACTGTAGCGTGGGGATTTTTATTTTTCAACATGCTTTAAAACTGATCTGACAAGTCAGGCTTGCTCCTCACCTACCAGCCTCCCCCTCTGGTTATATATGGATCCTTTAGCAACAAAAGCAAGACCCTTTTTAAATTAGCAGAAAGGGAAACACTCTCTAGCAGACTCTTCTTATTCATGAACATGCTTTTGCCCTAAAATCCAGTGGTTACATTATAGCTTTTATCTGAAAAAAATTTAGGCTTTGCTTAGGCAAACAGATCCCACCCATAAAGAACAAAGTGCTTTATTTCAGGCAGATTACAGGGTCTTAAATATTGATTTGATTTATGCAGCTAAACACAGCAGGGTAATGCACAAGACAAGCATCAGTGGCTAGTGTCTGCCTCTCTACAGACACACAGTATTTCATAAAGTTGCTTGTAGTAGATGGGTAACAGCCAAATTCTAGGCAAATTTTCACTGGCAATCTGACTTCCCAGTAATAGTCTGCCACAAGATCTTCTCCTCAGCAGGCCTTTGAAAAAATGTGCTAAATGCAATGCGTTTAACATAGCTGGAATATTTTGTGACAATGGTCAAACAAATTAATGATAAGCAGAAGTTAGAATGGCGTAGAGTTTTAAAAGGGAAAAAAAAAGAAAATAGGCCTGATGATTTTCATACCTTGCATCCTCAGGAGATTCAGCAATTAAGTGGTAGGTCCTATCACCCATTATTAGATCAATACCATTTTCTTTGCCTGTATTATCAACAATCTCTCTGCAAAAAGGAGAAAGAAAAACATCGAGATTGAGCATTACAGATAATCAACATTTTGGAAATTCTGTTCTGCTGAGAGGCTCACAAACTACAGATGCTTAAAACAACAGCAGTCAGCCTTCCTTAGGTTCATTTGCAAGACTCACAATGTGATTTATCAGACAGCATTAATTCACCAAACTACATCCGTGTTTTCTGCCTATACAGTACAAATATTCAAAGTATTATGAATGTCACTATATAAAGTTGACTATTCTGTTACTATTTTAACATGAACTAATGAAAAAGTAAAGCATTATCAAACCTCAAGAGAGACAAGAATACCTGAGTTGAGAAATGAATATATTTCTGAACTGACTGCATAACCAAGTGATTTTTGGAGTAGTAAAAAGAAAGCTCTTGAAGATTAAAAACTATAAGCAAACAAAACATGGAATAGTGATTCTGTGTGGCTGTGAGTCAGCATAAAAACAATTCCAAACATGAATTGCAGAAAAAGCAGAGCACTCATCTGCTGAAAAGCTACATTTTTCTAATTTTTAGTTTGGTCATCTAAGTATTAGTATATTGAACAATTTTGAACCACAGAGCACAGGATTTTTAAGGAGTATTTAAAGTATTACATTAGATTTCCCTGAAGCTTTGCTGTTTTTGCTGTATTTGTCTGAAGCTTATTATTTCCTTAACTAGCTATATTTCCTTATCAGCTATATTATCTTCATAAATCTCTATCCTACAAACAATATATGCAAGCTCTGCCTATTGGTCTCACGAGGACAATTTATTTGCTATCAAAACAAAAAGCTGTAATTTTATATTGTTTTCTTTAATTTGGTTTCCTTCCTTCCCAATAACAGTGTCCAGTAGAATACCTCCCTGTCCTGTGTTTTAAGTGAATCAGCCTAAGGTTTTATAAATTGAACAGGGTCCATAATATGGAGTGGTGAAATATGTTAAGTTGCATGATAGGTTAGGAATGAACTCAGGAAATATCAAAATTACCTAGAAAAGCTATTGTTTATATCTTATGAAATACAGTTCTTGAAACACAAGAACTCTTAGCTATTTTATAAACAAATAGTCATTGATTGAACCTACAGTTCAAGTTAGGTTCAACAACCTTTACCTGACAATTTTAAAGGTACATTCAGCAAAGAACTTCTATAGGGCACAGTTAATGAAGCAATGTGGCAACAACAGAAAAAAAAAAAAAGGATTGAACGTATTAGAAAAATATGCCAAATAAATGCTATGGTACATGAGACAGAGTCAAATCCAGTTTCAACAATAACAACAAAAAAAGAGTAGAATCGTCAGTTTCTGTTCAGTGAACAGCTCATTGGTTTTACAAGAGCAAGTCAGGATGCTCACTGAAACTATTTACTGCCCTGCTTGAAATCAGGCTCAGGCCGGTACTTCCAAAGAAAAGATTAATCTAATATTTCAATTTAGTTTAAGTTCTCTGTTAAAGTAACAAAAAAAACTGGATAGCTGCAGACTACAAGGTGCAAAGTGGAATTGGGCATTACAAGCCATTTCTACTTTTCTTTGAAAAAAATCTTAGGTACACTTTATACAGAATGAGACTAACAATGCTAGCAAAGTCTAATTTTTAAATTAGCTAGGTAATTTAGAAGGAAAAGTACCATCCCTTAGAAAACTTTTTATGCATGCTTCAAGAAGCATAGAATTTTAACACACAAGGAACTTAAGTTAGCAAGACATAAGTTATTAGGTTTAGTAATTCTGGTTTTTTAATTAATGTATGCATTTTAGAGACTTTTCCACACTACCACAATTATTTCAAACATGAAAAAAATCTAAATACATACAGAAGATTCATCTTTGACCCAGGGAAACTTCAGTATATTCAGGACTATTAATTTCACCCTCCCCATTCTAGGTTTGCCTGCAGCTACAGACTTGGCAAAAGGCCGCAGATTGCCTTGGGAATCATTACAGACTAAGTAGGGCCTCTAGTCTGGGAGAAAGCGTAGATGGGTTCATTATACCAGCAGTTTTCTGAAGTATTTGGCACTGGCTTAGCTCTGGAGCACTCTGTAGACTTAAAAGAGAGCCAGCTAAGGACAGCACTCGCTTTCAATAACTTCATCATACACATTCTCATGCTTGCATTCACACAATTTGTAGGCAGGGCACTCAATGTCTTCTCACATTAAACTCCAAGAAGTACTTAGGAGGAACCATGGCTGACATATACAACCATATAAACCTACTTGGCAGTTCGGACATCCATGGCACCCTTTAGCTTTTCTTCACTGTCATTTTCAAAGTACATCAGCCTGGACTGTCTGAGAACAAACCATCGTTTCTTCCAGTTCCTTCTGGAAAGGGTAGATGATCCACCCCCCTTTTTGTGAAGCCAACCCTGCTTAAGTGCTTCCTGCTTGGAACGAAACCACAAGAAGGTCTCATCTTTCAGGACACACCAGCGCCGCTTCCATGTGTTAATTAAGCCACCTGGCAAGAGAGACAAATGTAGGTTTATATACAGTTAAAACAAACAACTATACTATAAAACAGAAGCTGTGATCACACCAAAACTGGAAGATTCCAACCAACAATTCTGCAGTTAAATTGAGTCTCTGCTGTAAGCCACAAACCCAAAGATCTCATTTTTGTGTATGCTTAAGGCCACCAATATTGTTGTTAATCTAAACACCCTTAAATTATAAATTATAAGTCTCCATATTATAAAAATATATGTAACATATATATAATTACTTATACATGACATGTATAATAAACAATAAATTACTGAAAAGTCTTACTGCACATGAGAATCTGATCTTTAACACAGTTTTCAATGTATTTCAATGATAATCTAGGAAAAGTTTAGTGCTAAACTCTTTCCTCTCTTCAGGTTATTAGAAGGTAACAATGTTTAACTCAAACCCACAAAACCTGACAAAGCTATATTTAGAGCAGGACACATACCACTGTGAACTCAGTCAAAGTGTGGCTATATGGCAGACAATACACCTTGCACCGTAGTTACATCACCGTCATTACAAACCTTAACGAAGCCAATATACTCCTGTGATCCCACAGAAACTTCTTGCTAGCCATGTCAGTAAAAGCCATGTTACTGATGACTACATTATTTTTCACACAAACATAACGGTGCATACATTCATACTGTTCCTAGTCCAGGAGAATAAGCTATGCTACAGGGATGAATATCATACAATGACTCACTGAGACTACAATTTACTATCAATTATCAGAAGATAAATGGAAGAATTTTAGCCAGGGAACTCCTGTGTATGTTTTTCATTGTCTCTTATACCCCTTTGCTACATATAACTTTTTTTGTGTCTTCCAGATCCAAAGTGAAATTCAACTAAGGTCAGTAAAACTGGTCTGCAATGTAGAATGCTGCCTGTGTTACAAGGTTTTCAGAGCAAATATCTGATTTCCTCAAAATCTGGTACAAATTGACTTAGTGAGTTATTTTTCTATCTTTATACTGAATATTCCATTTTTTGCGAGCCAGGAAAGATGAAATGAAAAAGAGGCAGCCCAAAATATTGATCTTTCTTTGCAGAGGGGAAAAACACTGTTAGATGTAAGCCATTGCAAATAATTTAATTTGAGAACAGCTCAAATGAAATAAAGTCACTTTTCCATCATCCTTTGAAAAACAAGAAAATAGCTTAACTCTACAGGAATCAGAGTGTAAGAAGTAATAAATATTTCTTGTTATTCTGTATATTTAGAAAATTCTGATTCACCCAGTACCTTTCATGTACAAAAAGCTGTGAAAGTAGGGCAGGCTGACACAGCTGTAGACTGAATCCCTCCGGTAGGAAAGTTCATCATCTGTATCAAACCTGGAGTCAAAATCTTCTTCACTGTCTTCAAACTACAGAAGAAAAGAAATAAAGGTCAAAATCCCTCAGGAAAGAGTTTGGTTAAGATTGGTTTAGAAGTCTCTAGCTAAAACATTTTGTCATGCATTGGAAGGACATGATTCCTCGCTGGTTTTCATCCAGCTAACAACGGCAGGAGCACATTGTAGTGAGTTGCAGCTTGGACTGTGTTGGACAAAACAAATATACCCAGGATGGCTCTTTGACTGGTTTTCACTGCTTGAACTGTAATAGAGATTTTAGTGTTAAAAGTTTTCCTTCTAGACAAGTCAATGTTGCTGAAATACATTCTCACTTTCCCAATTAAGACAGTCTCACGGAAGTAAGATTTGGTGAGTGGTAGAGGAAATTATATTATTTCAAGAATATTTGTAGGAGTAAAGCCCATGGTATACTCAGTAAACAGCACTGGAAAAGGACTCCTCAGTATAACTGTCTGTCTCCATAATTTTAACATTTGCCGTCGCATGAACTTTGCTCTCCAAGTAATCTCAAAATATGCTTGGCATTTCAGGGACTTCTGCAAGCAGCTTATTTTCAATACTGCTGCAACTTGCACGCATAACTGAATCTGTTTTTCCTGAAATCAACTGACTAACATGCTACCTGCTACCCCAACGCCACACACATGAACAGAGAATAAATTTGCTTATGAATGCCATCCAAGGCCATGCACTGAGCTCCCTACCAAGTAACATGCAGTTCTGTATTAAAACAGTTAAAACCCTATCTGTGCAGAAGCCTGAGACTGCAAGTAGCATCTGAGCTACCTCTGACTCTAATGCACTCACACCAGTGGCATCTAGATGGCAACAGACAACTATTTCCATATGCACTCTAAGCAAATCAAGCTACACAATGAAGACTTTTCTCAGAACATCTACAGTGACTCTACAGCTGCACAGCAGGGAAAAAAATAATCAGAAAGCACATATCAATAATCAGATAATAAAAACAATGACACTTACAGAAGACTGAGCTCCTTCAGAGCTAAATCGGTATGCTCCAGAGCTATTGTATGTCCCCACTGAGCATCGGTAGTCCGGTGACCACTGGCTACTGTGCGAGTTAGAGAAGGTCACACTACTGCCAGAAGTAATAGCACCATCTTCATAATCATCTTGGTCGTAATCGTAGTCCCCATCGGGAGTGATCAGTTCCACAGAATTCGGGGGTCTACACGATACATTTTCTGGCATGCAGTATGTGGATTCACCGCTCGAAGAGTTCTGGAGACTGACTGTATCATGGGCAGGAGGTATAAGCATGGTGTCGCTAGCAGCAGGAATTGTTGGCACCACAGTATCATTCATATAGGGATCCTCTTCTGAGGAATCATCGCTTGTTCTGATGCCACTGGTCCTTTGATCAGAATGGCCATGCTCACTTGGGTTGGGCGAATCCTTAAATGCATCATCATCAGCTTCAAAGCCCTCATCTACCTCCTCCTCAGGATATGGCTGGCTGAAGTTAAAATTGGGCTTTTCACTGCAGGCATTTCCAGTCTGTTCAGTCAGCTCAGCAGGATACCCACTGCCCACAGAGAGAGATTTCTCAATGTTTCGGACACATTCATCAATCTCATCAAAGTTCAGAGATTCCAGGAACTCCTGGGCTGCTCGACATGCTTCATCCTCAAGCCGTCGGAGTTCCTCATCTCGAAGCTGCTGCAGCCTCTGTAATGAAGCCTCTGTCAAGGACAGCTCCTGCTGCTTCTTTACGCGCTGCAGGTCTTCGATTTCTTTTTCCAGGCGCAGGATTTCTTCCACCTGCCTGCTTTCTTTCTGCTTCTCCACCTCTTGCTTCAGCTCTGCCTCCTTCTGGGCTTTCTGAATGGTGGCCAGTTCCTGTTTCTTTCTCTCTTCCTCAGCCTGTATATAAAATAAAACAAAGCAAAGCAAAACAAAACAAAATCAAACAAAGCCCTTAAGTTCAAGATTCTTTCATAAAATTTATTTCTAAAGCACTATACTGCGCCATGCTCATTCACTTCAAGGGCACCCTACCTCTATATCTGCACAAAAAGAAAAGGAAAGAAAAACAAAAATTCAAGCACTATTACATTTGCTCAGAGATACTGGAAGCTCAAGAATGTGCAGAAAATTCAATCTTTTCCAGAAATTAAATGAAGCATGAGGCAAAGGAAATTTCCATGCAAAAAACTGTACTGAGTTTCCTTTGGCTTTATCTGGCAACTCCTGTAATAAGTTTAGTTTAAATGCTACAGACACCTTTTATTTTTTTAATTGCTGGGTTGACATACTCAAATAAACAGAATGGCTGAAAGCATTAAGAACATAATTTACCTGCTGGGCAAGACGCTCTGCTTCTTGCCTTTGTCTTTCTCTGAAAGTGATGGAAAAAAAAGACGTTAGTCAATCAAGCTCAACACAAGCTCATCACATTCCTTTGCTAGAGCAATAGCTCAGCTTACAGAGATCATCTGCCACACGGAAAAGACAGCCAAAAATAAGGTCACCACAAATATATTTGTGAATATGAAAGCACCATGATAGCTACATGCATCTTTTAGCCAAAAGAAGCAAAGGTTTCCAAAATCACTTGATCTAAAATAGCCTGAAATAAAGGCTATTCAGACCAATACCTAACACAGCACAGACAGAAGAGTGATGTAAGACAGCATACTCCACCTTTCTTCCTCCTCTTTTCTTCTTTCCTCCTCTTGTCTCTGCTTTTCCGCTAGTCGCTCCCTGTAAAGACGTCGAGCCAGCTGGCCTCGCCGCTGCTTCTGAAGAACTATGGCTGCTTTCTTCAGGCACAGGAACCTTTTCCTACCACTAAATGCTCTGTAGTTCTTCTGTATCACAACCACATAGTAGAGAACCTTTCTATACCGCTTTCTAGGGGAAAGAATAAAGAAGCAAATATGTAATGAAACAAAGAACTAGGGAGCAGTTGTGAGGGATCTTGCCGTGGTGACCTGCAATCACAGAATATGCTGAATTGAAATAGATGCACAAAGATTATTGAGTCCAACCCTTAGCCCTGCACAGGACCATCCCCAAGAGTCACACCATGTGCCTGAGAGTATCCTCTAAACTCTTCTTGAACTCTATCAGCCTTGGTGCTGTGACCACTTCCATGGGCAGCCAGTTCCAGTACCCAACCACCCTCTGGGTGGTGAAGATCCTCCTTCTAATATCCAATCTAAATCTCCCCTGAAACAACTTCAGGCCATTCCCTTGGGTCCTGTCACTGGTCACCACAGAGAAGAGATCAGTGCCTGCCCCTCCTCTTCCCCTCATGAGGAAGTTGTAGACTGCGATGACGTCTCCCCTCAGTGGTAGTTCTAGCTCTGTGATGGTTTCCCCACTGTTGTTCACATTCTTCCCTCTTTGAGAAGAAAGAGATTGTCTCATTTCTTTGACAGCACTGTCTGTGTCTTCATTTAAGGAAATGCACATTACCTGTCCTACATGTTCTTATGCCCCTGACAAGGAGACGCTAACCCTAACAGCTATGTGTGTGTGTGCACACATGAAGAGAAAACATATATATAGACAGTCATCCTACATCTCTGAAAAGAAAGACCATGGACAGCAGGATAACTCTGTCATTAAAAAAGGGATATAGCTTTTGAGTAACATACTGGTCAGAATATAAGAACAGGACTAACATACACATGAAAAGAAATTACCTCATTATGCAAACAAGCTTCCTTAAACCGTCCTCAACTGACTTGCAGAAAAAACAGAGAAATAAACAGATGGGATGAGCAACTCCACCTAACACATAATGCATGAAGCCAGGTAAACAAATGAAACATTAATCAGTAACCTAATGTCATGGTTCTCTAAGAACCAAATGGATTAGTTTTATTTGCCTTCTTGTTTCTTACTGTGACAAAGCAAACATAAATCATGCCCTCAGCTGGTAACCTGGGGCAGCCCCACTAGGTGACATCCAGCTGGAGTTCCTACCACGGATCTAATACCACAGATCTAATGTCATGATAAAATCTGATGGATACTGGCTGACCTTCACATTTCTATACTGTCCTATTAAATATAATAAAAAAATTCAAACTTTGTTTTATTCATGGGTATTTTCAGCTGGTATTTTCAAAAGCCACTTACAGGATTTGAATGCCTGGTTCCTAGGAAAAGTTAAAACTTGTGTCAGAAGATTTAACTCCTTGACACGCCATCCATTTATTTCACATCCTGATTATTAATATTCTCATCTAGTCACTTACCGGGCTGCATAACCTAAGATGTGTGCTCGGATAATCATTGCTGCCTTGGTCACTTCCACTTCTCGCTGTTTCTCCAACTTGTGTTCCAAGGACTCCCGGAGAAACACCTACAGAAGAAAACTTCTGGCTTAACACAACTTTTGGAGAGCATCATATTTAAGGGACAGCCAGGGTGCTGCCAACATCAGCCCAAACAGCAAGCCCCCGCTTTGAATTCAGAGAGAAATGTACTCTTTCCTCAGCAGAAAATAAAAACCCAAAATGTATTTCTCTTGAAAGAAAATATCTGTAAATGATCCACTAACTTTGGATTTCAATGGGAAGAGTCTAATTACTCTACTGAAGTTTTTAATTAGGAGCAGGGTTTTTCCAAAAAACCACATAATTACTGGATTCATTAAACAGCCTTTCCCACTGAAGGTTAACACAGGCCAAAGAAGCTCCAGGACTTAGAATGAACTTCCCATTTTGAGGGGCAGAAATACCACCTCAATAATTGAGCTGTTCCACAGTAACATCAGGCTGTGACTGACAAGCCTTGCTGCTTCCAGTGACATTGCTATAGAACTGCTGAAGCAAGCAAAAATGAGAGTGGTTTCATATTCATGTTGACTTGACTGTGTTTTCCTGCTGTTACACAGAGAGAGCTGCTGAGGCCAGACACCCCACCATAGCCAGCCACCCTCCTAGAGACAGACTGCTTCCCAGGCTCTCTTCCAAGCAATAACCTGGATCATTCACCCGGACTGCCTAGTGCCTCTTAGAGACAGCTTTAGCACAGGGCATTGACATACACTGAGCTCACACAGCTTATTTTGCCTTAAATGAATAAAACTGCTTCTCCCGTCAAGCAGGGGCAGGGGGGAGGCAGCTTCCCTCTCCCACCTGCCTTGACATCTGCTCTTTACCACACGCTCCCATACTGGTGAGCTATCTGCTGTCAGCGCTTTTTGCAGCTCTTCTCAACTTTTCTTTTTTGAAGGCCAAGTCTGCTGGTATCAGCTATAGGTGACAACAGCCTGGCATGCTGCTGCCTGACACATGGGCAGCTGGAAATAGCCAGTTCAGTGACACTTTGATTATGCAGGATGAGAGCCAGGCTGCACTCCACAATGTGGTGATAAGGAAAGCTCATGGACAGGGTGGGGTCTGCTAAGGCAGAAGGGCAGTAAAGACATTTAAAAAGCAGGAATGCTTCCTTGAAGTGTTTTGGGTTTTCTCTTGCTGTGAAAACATCTCAAAACCGTCTCCCCCCACCCCTCCACCCCCCAAAAAAAAGGAAAGAAACAAAAAAGAACAAGAACCCAGTGGATTTTTTGGGGTGTTCAAATGCAAAAGAAGGTAGTTTTTCCTCTGCGTTTAAGTGAAAATGCCCAGCATCAAAGCCAAAGCAGCAACATTCTTGAGGAGAGGCACAGTTGTGAATTTTGAACAAAGCTAGAAAGGGACTTTCCAGCACAAATTACCCAATACTAAGGAACAAAAAAAAGTCCCACAGAAAGTCTCAGAGTTTCAATGTTCAAGTTGCACTCAAGTTGCTCTTTCTATATAAAGTTTTTACTATTGGAAAATGCCTTTTCTTTCACTCAGTGGGCAATCTTTCTTTACTCTGCACACAGTGGCTTTAAAAACACAACAAAAGTCTGCTTCAGAAAGACATTCAGCTACTTCCTGAACAAAAATGGATGTTAAGCAGATGTTAAGCCCAGGTTAATGCCTTTTCCTGAGCAGGTGCGTTGCAGCTTAAGATGTGAAAAAAAAAAAAGAAAAAAAAATCACAGTGTAGCTAAATCACTGCAGTGGCATTACTATCCCTTCCAAATAATATAGGGGCAGAACAGTGCCCCACCCCATGTTCAGTCTGAAACCAATGCTCTCTTCCACAACAAGCTGTTTATGAAGACTCTTACAAATGCGAAGGCAACTCTTGGAGGAGGATGAGCACAGGCCCCAGTCAGGGAAGTTACAACAGAACTTTGGCTCCTGCTGAGGTCCTGATGAGCAGTTGATTAAAACAATTTCAGGTTCTGATAAATATATGTCTCTAAGATACCAAGCACTCTTTGGGGTCCATGCATAAATACTGCTAACATACTACATTGAAAGTATAATGGGAAACACAGCCCAGCTCTGCATCTGAACATTACCACTGTGCTATCTGTAAGCCATTGTCTACAAAAGTGGAATGGAAGATGACATCAACTGCTATCAGAGTATTTCATATTCTATCTCTTACAGTAACTGTCGAATGATTGAAACAACTTTCCCAATACAAATCTGAAACTCCTTAAGAATACAGAGGAATAAAAAACCCTTCAAAACCATGCAGTCAAAGGGAGAAAAGGATAAGGGGAGGGGCATTTCATACAGAAATCAATCAGATCTTACAAAATATTTTTGCTATCTTATGGCACTGAGAAAGTTTTTTATAAACTTTTTAATATTTAGGAAATCTCAAATCCTGCAATGGGGAATCTTCTCTTGAGTCCACAATACTTTTGAAAGCATTTATTAAGGTCCAAGAGCAAAAGTCACAAGCTGTTGTCTAAAATCGAGCTTGCAAAATGAGCATGCAAAACCATCAGGAATGTTTTATTTCTCATATTAAAATTTGATTCTTTTAATTAAAATAATTTGATTTTTTTTTAAAGAAGTTCTGGGCAAAGTTCAGGTTGTCCAGTTGAACACATCAATGTCTACTGTACCTCTGAAAAAGATTCTCAGACTAGAATGGCAAACACACCTTGGAGCTCAATTCTGCTACATGAACACTGGCTAAAATTTCCTCCCTGATTTCTGCCACTGAGGAGGAATCAGGTAGGTGCTCCATACTTCTAAAGATGATAAAATCCAAATACCATGTTTTAAGTTCTGACACTCACCAGCACTATTGCTTGTGAACAGTGGCAGAAAATTCAAGTGGACCCTTTCCCCATGGCTGAAATCACCACTCAGTGTCTAAGTGCCTTACACAGCAAATTCCTCGGCACAATCATTAATTGTTTCCATAAGGGTTTCAAAAGCACCAACAGGCATACACAGCTTCTTTTAAGGCCAAAAGTAATTACCATTACAACTACATCTCTGCAGCTGTGCAGTCTAGGTCCTGTCCCCTCAGTTTTGTACAAGCACCAGCCCCACAATATGCACAGTCAGATTATTTTACCTTATTTTTTCCAAGTTGCCATTCAGTGCTTGTGTTGTCATACAGACGAAGTAGGACGGCACATTTCTCATTTAAATCTTCAGGCAGAGTTAAGTTTCTCATGAGGACTTTATACCTGGCAACCAAAAGTATTTATTGCTTCATCTAAGAGGTAAGTTCTACTTTTGCCATATGATTTTTTTCTTTTTACATTCATTCCTCAACATGGGAATGTTGACTTGGTATCTGTGAGTTACATCTGAAGCGGACAAGTCAGTGTGTTTACCTTTTATAAAAGTCCTGAAAGGGCCTCCGGACTGGGAAACCAGCCCTCCGAATCCTGACCGTCTCCAGCATCCCAGAATAGCGCAGCTGGTTAAGCACCACTGTCTGATCAAACTGGTCTGGCATCTAAAATGAGCAGGTTCAAAACAACAATTTTAATAGCAATGGTTAGAGATGTCAGGGGAAATAAAGAAAGGGAAAATTGTATGAACTTGAAATGCACAAAGGCTAAAAACTGGCTACACAATGTCTTAAAGGATATTAGCAGTTCTGAGCATATAAAAATGTATCTACAGAATGGAAATCACAGGGTAATTACACAATATCATTTCCACAGACACAGCATTTACAATCATTTAGTCTAATCAGCTCTCTCTTTCCATTTCATGCAGATCATTGCTGCGCAGGAAGAAACAACAGAAAGATGCACAGGCAACTAAGAGGTCAACAGCTATAAGACTGACTTCTTTAGTAATTGAATTTAAAGTTCCTGTAGATGATCCCAAATGTTGAAGATACACAAATACAGTGGTGTGATATGGTTTTAATAAAACCCAAACCCATAAGGACAGAAAATATTAAATTTTTAGTATATTGACAATTATCTGCTATGGACAGGGATGAAAGACTGCCAGCGGTACCTCAAATAGTGAATAAGATGTATTTAAAAGAGTTTCTCTTTGTTGCTATTCTAAACAGTAGAAATGCTCTCTTCTGCAAACAGGAAAAAACCCCTGCTTATCTGAAGTAAGTTTTCCTTAGTTTTCCTGCAGTTCTTTCAGCATCATTTTTCATTTAGAAAACAGACAACCCCACAGCCACTCAGTTATGAAAACCAGTGAATACTGATCAGTATGATTCTGCTGTTGGGAGCCTCAGGAATCCTCTCATCCCATCTGAGAATCCCGTGAATCACCTGTGCCTTCACCATGCTTTGAGGTAAACCAGCCACAGCCATGCAAAGCTACTCAAGATAGCACTAATTGCTGCCTGACAAAACATGGGTAACCCCTATCCTGAAATGCCACCACATGTAAATACAACATTTAATTTATCAGCATGAATTATCATCATCCACTTTAACCCATCAGCTGACCCTCCTGCACAGTCATTTGCAGGGCTGGAGTACAGTGCTTAGTATTTTGTAAAAAGAAGTTCAGAAGATGGTATCTCATAGATACAGTCAGTGGTTCACATAAATATCTGAAGTTCTTCAGCTGACAGAAAGAACAGCAAGATCAAGCCCTGGGCATCTGTAAATCAGAGGACTCTCCTGGTATTTATTAACTGGATTTAATCATGCCTCTTGTTCAACTTAGCAAATAAATTACTCTCCCAAGTTCAGGAAAGCACAGACTCAAAAATTCATTTTAATATCCAGTATAACCTTTTCAAGCAGTGCCTTTATCCACAAAACAAAACACTGCACACTGGTGATGACACCTCTGAGCTGTTAATTAGGTAGCTTCAAAAATTCTGACAAATTAGCTTCTACCTGCCTCCTTTAAAAGTCAAAATGTCTAAACCAAAAAGTTGCTGGTTTTCCTTTCATTAATTTATTTTCTGGAGCAGAGATGGGAGACTCCCCTGCAGATGCAGCAGCCCTTCTGTGCCAAGCTGCTGCAGAGCTGCACAGATGAATGCTTCCCCATCACTCACCATTCCTCCAACACAGGAAGGCTTTCCAATGAAAAAGCACCACAGCCTGGCCCGCCCTTCCTCCACAGCCAATAACACTGATCAAAACTGAAAAAACCATTTGTGCTCTAGACAGTGGCTGGTCACCTTGCTGAGCCCTGTCCTGCCTGGGATACTTAGCCCTGCACGTGTGCTGACAGGACCCAGTCTGGTGCCAGTGGGCAGACGGGCTATGGAGAGCATCAGCCCCTGCCAGCAGCTCCTTTTTCCTTCTCTCTGAAACAGCACCCAAGGGGCACTCCAGAGCTACATCAACTCTGCATCACTAGCTGTTGTTATATTAATGACACTGTTACAAATATGATTTAACATTTTATTTCAATACACACATGTATAAAAAAAGGAAAGTTCCAGAGCAGAAAAATGTCTCTGTGAAAGATGTGAACAAACTCATCTTTCTCAACAGTGTGTTTTATCAGAATTTTGCCACCACAAGTAGTCTTTACATTTTAGTGAACACACAACATGAATGCTTACAATGAGGGGTATCAATACGGTCATGACTGGTATTGCCAACAGTGTTTTCTATATGTGCCCACTTTATGGTAGCCAAATGAGTCCTGCTAGTTAGGAAACTAGCCTGGCAAAGCTGCCCTTTGATGTCCATGCACACACCTGTCTGCCTCTTTCTGTGCATGTGACTGATGATGCCTGACAGGAAAGGCAGGGAAGAACATAGGTGTACACACAAAAACATATGAAAAAACATTCACTTTTCAGCTTGTGTTAAATCAAGGCTGATGCCTGCCATAAGCGGACACAGGTCAATATATCCCTTTTTCTTTAACACTAAAACTTTTAGTCCTTTTACCCCACCCAAACTCCCTAGATCAAAAGGTGACATTCTTCAGAAGACTTGCAAACACAACAGTACTTCTGCTGTGTTGAGGTGGGGAGGCAGATGCATGGATGGCAGTGGGGTACACCAAAGCCAGGCAAAATGCTGGTGATATGACAGATGTCTCTCACAAGGCAACCTCTCTCTCTGTAAGGGAGCACCTCC
This sequence comes from Dendrocincla fuliginosa, assembly GCA_035047845.1. Lineage (NCBI taxonomy): Eukaryota > Metazoa > Chordata > Aves > Passeriformes > Dendrocolaptidae > Dendrocincla > Dendrocincla fuliginosa. The sequence continues at coordinate 75,584,791 of JAWWMO010000083.1, read as the reverse complement.
CGCTTTGAGAGCCAGATGGCTGCTGCACCACCTAACCCTTTTATTGCCACCCCCAGGCACTTAAAGAGTCAAAAGTCACCCACGCAGCTGGCTTGAAGGCTCATGTTACGATTTAAAAAAAACTGTCTTGATTCACAGAGAAAGAAGTAACACTTTCATAACATTTTTCCTGAAGCTACAGAAGTTTGAAACAGCCCTGCTCAGTCACCAGAAGGTGGGACTGTCACATGGACACCTAACTTCAAATACCTGCATTTTTAAAGAAAAGCATGAAACACTGCAAAAGATGTTTGCATGGTATCAATGCAGGACAACACAGAGACCATTATATGATTATATACACTTGCTCCATCACTTTACATTACTAGTTATTTTTAATTACTCACAGACACATGGGGCCATTAAATTGGAGGATAAAATCCTCCTGGCATATCACTGGAATTACATCTGCAACAAGTATGGCTGCTCTGAGTAAACTAGTGTGGTGGTAAGAGATGTGCTGGACTCATCCCTTATGTTTTCAATATGGAATACTAGAAGATACCCCACAATCACTTGCAGGTTTTTAACTGAGCTACCATAACAGTTCTTCAGTCCTCAGTATGGAGAAGGGCTGCAGCTGGTCACAGAGGATGCCAAAACCCCAAACGCTGAAAGGTACACTGCTTGCTAGAAAAAGAGCATGGATATATTACAACAACCCTTGTGCCTCAAAAAAATTCTGCTGGATTTCACTGCAACCTCAGTAACGATATACAGGCTCTTCTGTACAGTCTCTACAGGTCTGAACGTGAAAGCACTGCATTTACCAGCAGCAAGCATTTACAGGATTAACTGATCTCTTCAACTACTCCATTCGACCTGCATGACTCATCTTCCAGCCCTGAGTATTTCAGATAAGAGACAGACTTCAAAATTAGCCACTCTCATGCCACAGGTTAGAGTTTCCCATGCCTAAAAATAGTACTGCATAGCAGGAACACTGTAATCTTAGAGATCTTCTACTGTACCAAAACAGTCAAAGCAGGAGACTCAATAAATGAATGCATTTATATTTTATTTTTGCATTTATATTCAGCCTGTCATCCAGCTTACTTTACAAGCAAGGGCATCTTAAGGACATTTTTAAGACAGCAGCCCATTTTAGAGCTATGAAGGAGTACATTGCCACACTGACTATTTGCACTAGTGTTTAAAGATTTCAACTAGGTCAAGACATTAGATACATCTATAAAGATGCTGTGGTCATATTTCAGGTCATGCTTGACTATATTCAGCAAAGATAAAAGCTGGAACTAACTTCCTTGTTGGGGGAAAGATGCTCAAAGGATTCGGACTGGCTTGCTGAGATTTCATGCTTTCATCAACAGTGATCAATAAAATCACAATCCCATGCCTAGTTAAATATACTTTTTATTACTTATTGCCACTATACTCTTGCATTTCAGAGTAGTCTTTTTGTTTGGTTTGTATGGACTAAATGCTACCCCTGAGTAAACACACAACACCCTCTTTGGGAACCTTCCTTTTTAAAGATATCCAGAATTTCTTTTAAAGGAAGACAGAACTTGTTGCCTCTCTCATATGAGCCCAGAGGAATGCTAGCTGCTCAAAATGACTGTGATTTCTTACACACTAGTTAAAACTTAGTGGTATAGAAATGGATTGTTAAAGGCACAGGATCGAACATCGGAGATACTCAAGTTTTCTAAGTGAATATTTAGAGCTCTGTAAGTGATTGCCTAAATTTTCAGCTAAAGTGAGCCCTTGTTGCTTGAATACATTATTCAGGGACTCACTCCATTGAAATGCATAGCAAGTCTCACAGGCTGTTGGTCCCAGAACAGCAACTGCAGGACCATTCATGTGAGACAGGCAATTAAAAGCATGTGAAAAACAGGGATTTAAGGTTTCAAGCCTTGCTGGCAGGGTCTCAGCACACTGACAGAAGGTGCGACTCGCAGCACCGACCCCAGCTGGAACTTTCCACCTGTGAGTAATCTGTTCCCATTTCATCTCAGGTAATCCTCACTAAAGCCTCCAGTCCCTGCAGATTGAACTCCAATCTGGCCTCATCCTCTCCACGCTGTGACTGGCCAGCAGGCTTCTTATGAAGAAAATCAATCAGGCTCTCTTGAACCACAGACATACCATGAAGAAACACGCTATGAGGTACTAATTGCAAGCACAATTATCCTTCCTTACCAACCCCATGTTAAGACAGCCAAAGCCAACATCACCACTGTTCACTACAATGGTCAAGAAAACTACTGCACACATTGTTCCATGTCTGCTGAGGCTGCATGCACACCAAGTGCAGATGGGGAAACCCTGACCCTCTATGTCATCAAATGACTTACATGGACTGAGACCTCACCCTTCTTTTTCTTTTTTAATTATTTTTAATTTTTCCACTGTACTTTCACTCCACACCAGACTTTTCAGCTACATCTTACAAGCTATTTTTTGCTATTAGACAATTTATTGGAAGGCTCCGCATAAAAATACATTACTATACTTAAAAGCAGTAAATCATGTTTTAGCATGGTCCTTCTTAACATGATTTCTTCAAATAATGGTGCTTGGTATCAAGTATTTATTCTCAGAAGATATGAAGTTTCATCAGGGGATAGAAAATTAGGATGAAAATACTTGAGAGAACATGTCTACAGTGCATTTCATCTTGCACAGCCAAAGTCTGACATGGCTGTAAAACCTTGTAACGATCCATTCAGAACCTAATCCTGTGTGTTTCTAATACCTAGTGTATAGTTACTACAAGTGATCTCACACTTGAAATACTCCAAGAAGCTAGTTCTCACTGAAATGCTAACACGGTATCACTTCAGCAGTACAACCTCAAATAGTATTGCAGGTAACTGTGATCCACATTATGACAACTCTCCTTACTTTCTCTGGTTACTGGGAATATGAAACTGAGCAACCTTTTCTCGGACTACTGCTCCATGCAGAGGAAAAGAGGATACAGGGCTATTGCCTCCTCTTCTCTATTGCAGGCAAGTAGAAAGGAGGAGGTGGAAGAACCTCACTTTCTGCTCATGGGTGGAGGGAGTTAACGTTGCACTCCACAGAGGGACAAGAGACATCAACTCATAGAGCACAAGAAGAGTAGAAGAAGATTCTAAATCCGAATCTCAGTTTTTTCTTTGCTTCAGTCCTGGGCACCCTCCTGCTGCATTCCTAGGTCTCATCAAAGCCCATTTCTTTTGGACCCCATCCCAAATGCCACTTTCATCTTAATATTTTTTTTTAATTATTTTGGGGTATTGCTTTAAAGAGAATACTAATAATTCTCTGCCATTTCAGAAGTCAGTTTAGTGATTTGTTGGCTAACCTGTGCTCCTCAGCTGTGTGACTGCTACTGAAATATGATGTCTGGTTTTGGAGAACAATAAAGGAGATGGCTACACTGGAAACCATTTAGGTAAGAGCCACGAGAATAGTAATGTGATAGTAATGTGAGAGTAGACATATAAAGAGCATACATTCAACAACAGTTTCTAATATCCAGCAGATAAAGACATAAAAAGCATGAAAATCAAAGTAAGACATATCCAAACCAGAAGGCACAACTTTTTTCACTAAGTGCATTCATCGGAAGAGCTTAGCCATGGTGGTGGGACCATCTCAAGCCACCAGACACTTCAGAGAAAACACAGGATGTCATCCTCCTTCCAGCAGGCAGTAATGGTTTCCTTACTGTTTGCCACACAGTGAATTAGACTAAAAGATCTAACTAGCTCTCCCTCGGCACGCCAGTTGTGGAAAAAAATACTGGTTTTATTTATTTGAAGAAGCTTAAGGCTGACTTTTGTAACCTTCATAACTTATGCAAGTATTTGATGGTCCAGCAAGGCAAGTTGGCTGGGATTTTACTGTGCCTAACTGTCCATGAAAACAAAGGCTGCAGCACTAAGTTAGTATAAAAGTCATTACAAAGCCTTCATATATTCACCACAAAATAATTAAAAACACATCTCCAAATGATCAGCTCCAATTGTCAAAAATGGGAAAAGCCCTGTAACAATCATCAATCGCACCTCTGCAAACTACAAGGTTTAGAATAATAAAAAATGCGAGTTGTCTTTAGTTGATTTACGTGTGGAGTGTCCATGTTTCCTGTATGTCCTCGAGGGCCAGAAACTTTGTAGTTAAGGTCAGAATCAGATTCAAGTAACGTTAAAAAATTAGTGCTTTATTGCACCCCTTTTTCAATATTGAGGCACAAGCAATTTCTCCTTCTCTGAAGCATTTAGCCCCTGCACATGGTTCACTCTCTCTGTGGCACATAAAAGATGCTTACAAAGCACAAGGCTGACGTAATGCACAGACTTGCTCGGTTTGCTCCGTGCTTTCTCAAGCAAGGAAACATTCCAGTGTAATTCCTCCTCTGAAGAAAATATGTGGTTTTATAAAATTATCTGCTAAGTAGCCCTTTCATTTCTCCTTCCTGTATCAAGCCTGTTGTTCGAAAGCCATAATGGGAAATCAGCCAGGCTTAAATCACGGCCAATATCTGATACGTGTAAATGAGGAACACCACAGAATATTCAGCCGAACAGCTTTGTGTTGCTAGGACACCGGAGGTCGGACAGGACTGAAAGGGCAGATTATTCCCACCCCGGCACAGGCACAGGGCTCCATTCACAGCAGGGCTGCTGCCTCTGGGCTGCTGCCTGCACGGGCACCACTGCCCAGCCCTCCCCGAGCATCCCTGCCACCCAATTCCCTGCACTGCCCCTTGCCAGAGTGGCCAGCAGGCATGTCCCTCTGCACCAGAAATGCCTCATGGCACTGCACATGGCTCTTGCTGATTTGGATCATTACCAAAGGCTTGCTGCAGCTTGAGGGAGCCTGGGATGTTGTGGGCTTAACGAGAGTTGTGATGCAGTGCACGGTCCGGAGGTCTCCTTTAAGTATCAGGAACCCCGTAACACTGAACTTAAGACACTTTTTAAGTCTAGAGAGAGGGGAAATTCAAGTTTACAGAAGTGATGGGGATCTCTGTGACCAGATTTGCTTGATGGCTCAGATAAATGGCCCAGCTCAACCCCACGTAATTGGTGTGTTAATTATTACTACATCTTGTATCTCAGCACATCTCAGATATCATCAGTCTAATTTTGGCATTTTTTCTTAGAATTTGGTCTGTTGAGCTCTTATTATTGTATTCCTATACATTTTTAAATTATATGCTTAGGACTTGCTTTGCAGATCTGCAATGGAATAGACAAGATAACAAGACTAGTGTAATGTGTGTATGTGTGTGTTTGCAGGGCAGGGCAGAAAAGCAAAACAGTTGTTCATTCTTGTGCACATTCATTTCACAGAAAAAGGCAATAAGTATGTGCTCCTTGGACTACTTCGTTACAACAGTCCTGTCCCATCCTGCCACTGAGAGTTGCAAAGGTGAGTTCTTTGACGTTTCTGAGAACCACATCAAAATCAAATTAGGTATTTCTGGTAATTCAGAACTTTCCAGTATAAGTCAAACAAAAAGCCTCTTTACTGATTTCTTCATATTTTATATAAACATGCAATGGAGGAGCTCTGCAGATCACAGCTATCTGTGCTGCCATAGAGGTCACACACACATGAGTCAACATCACCTTGGCTAGAACAGCAGGTAGCTCCTGTGCTTCCTGCATTGATACTAATTGCATTCACTAGAGGAAAAAAAACAACCACCACTGTCATCTCATTGGAATAGATTATGCATCAATACTTGAAACCAAAGTCATCATATATTTTTCCCTTCACAAAAAGAAGTTGCATAAGCAACTTCTTTGTTGCAATTCCTAAACATCTGTGAAGAGTTAACTATAAGAGTAAATTAATTTTGCTTTATAAGCATGGTGCAGGGTTACCCAAAATGGATGGCAATAAACCTTCTTAACATCAATATGGTTATCAAACTAACTATTAAATGATTTATCTAAACCCACATATATACAGAGAAATAGAGAAAGAATGAATTATACTAGATGGTAACATTGCATCAGCATCTAACTAAATTAACATTCAACCACCTTCTGGGTGATTTAATTATGGTGCCACTGTTCATCTCCTCAAAGCCTGCAGAATTCACAGCCAGGGATGCCGGTCAACAGCCCTTTGTTTCACTAAGGCTAGTTCTATCTTTACTTAGTTACATGAACCACACACTTAGCTGATTCTATCAATTTTTTAAGATGATTGTGTCAAGAAAAATTCTGCCCTTACTTATGGTCTCACACTCCATGATGGTTAGATGCACTTTCACTGCTGCCTTACCAGCATGGAACACACACCACTGGAAGCAACAGATGTAACAAGTCTTCTCAGTGCAGATGACTTGTGACTTAGGCACTGTAAGGGAGCTGCACACATGACTCACTCCTCTTCCGAGCTGTGAGACAAGAGGCATCGTGGCTCCAGGTACTCTGTTATATGCTGGCCAAAGCAGCATCAAACCAGTACCAACTTAAGCAAAGCACTTACACATATGCTTAGAGCTCATTGAGGCCAAGGAAATGTACATGGCCTGTAAGAACCAGGCTGATTTGAGATTTGCTACGTTGGGTGTGCATGCCAGTGGTCACAAGGAAATGGCAATTTTACATGGATGAACAGCCATTTCTCCCGTGAGAAATTCATAGGCTGGCTTAAGTATACAACACAACATAACCCTCAATGTTCGACTCAGAAAGAGGCACAAGATAGAATCAGTTTTCCTAAATGTAATTTTCATTTGACATGTGAATTTTTTGCTTACATTAAAAACTGTTTGAAACTAATTGAAGTGCTTCACCACTCTTAATAAAAATCATCATTTCTCCCTTTGAAAGACTACTTAATTGATAAGGCTGGTCACTGTTTCTTTTTGGTAAAGATGCACAAATGGTGTGTTGGGGAAGTTGCAGATGGACATACTCATCTTTTTCATGCTGAATCTGAGTCAGCCATTCATTCATTCAAGACAGTATCACAGAGGATTTGGCACTTATCTGGCTTTCTGAAAGTGGATGTCTTCTCTCAACCCATCTGCTTTATCCCTGCTTGACTAATAAAATGAGACCCCCTCAAAGCCCCTACTTGCCACATACTTTAAGATTAGCAGATCTACACAGCGTGAGTTTCAAAAATGCAAGGATAGATCTCATGTAAACAGGGGAAACAGACCCTAGTACTATGAGTTTGGTGTCAAATTGGCTTTTCCTACACTAAGTATTATGTAATGCTCACAGGTGTGTGACAAAATCCAAGGTGGTAGCCAAAACAAAAAACTTCCCAGTGTCCCAAATGATTTGCATGGCACAATGGGCTTCTTGGCTCATCAGCAACTTCACAGACCTGAACACAGTGTGCACCTGTCCAGGTTCTTGAGACCAAGCAACAAATACTGTGCACAGAGCCTGAGGAACTGGGGTGCTATCACCTCCCCAGCAAAGCTCCTGTAAGTGGCAGCAGCCACCCTGCTCCCAGTTGCCTGAACAGGGAATACACATCAGGAATGTGGAGAGGAGACAAACCAACAGCAACCTCAAACCTCATCATGTGTTAGCCAAAAACTTCCTGTAGTTTAGACTGACTGCTGTCACACAGCTGTGGCTCAGACGATGTCCTAAAACATAGACTTTACAGCTACTACATCCATTTCATACAACTGAAACCACAACCTGACTTCTCATGACAGTGCTAAGAATGGACCTGCCTTGCTTCTGAGGTTTAGAAACTGCCTAAACCCATCAGAAATGGTAAATTCTAAGTGCAAGACAACAAAGACAAGATGCTTTGATGCATTTCCAGGAGGTATTTCATGTTTAATGTTTCATCTGATGAGGTAACACCAGGTGCTCTGAATTGTACTTAGTTCTTACAAATCCATCATAGTGAGATTTGCCCCCGAAAGTCTCTGCTGCATCCTGTGACTAAATTAAGAAAAGCCATATATATATATATGTACATAAACAGATAGATACAGTTAAAGAGAAAAAAGTTCTACTTTTAAACACCATTAACTTCTGCTCTTGACACAGATTTTGTGTTTTGAGGGTGACTTTGACAAAGATCTGTGAATAGCTGGGACAGCACTCTAACTTTCAGATAATTCCTATCAGTAATCTAGCTGTATTGGAAAAAACATTTTTGTTATGCTCCCATTTGTTATAGGTTGTAAATACATTTTTTTGAATAAGCCAACAAAGGAGAAACAAAACAGATCTTATCTTTTTTGAAACTAAGCTGATTTAGCAAAAGAAATACTGAATACATATCACTGATGTGCCACACAACAGAAACATCTACATTTTTACCTACCATTACTCTTACCATTTGGGCTTTAAAGGGATATATTTCAACATTAGTGAGAGAAGAACAACCACAAGTTATGGGAACCCTGTTTCCTGGTCCCACAGGCACTTTATCAGATCATACATGCTCCACCTAGATTTGCAAGGCAAATCTAGGGGTTGCTCTTCTTGAGACCAGAATAAAACTCCCATAGACTTCAATGACACAGGATCAAACCCATTCCCTTCATAACAGGTTCTCTCAAGCAATTTTATCCTAATTTTCTACCCTGTGGCTGAATTCTAATGTTTGAAGAGACAAGCACTTTAAGTGGGAAAGCAAGGAGCAAGATGCAGATCCCAGAAGGAGAGAGCCCCAACAGTGAACAGAGCTATTTTACGTGCTGTGTTGGGGGGTTACTTCACTGGGGGTGGAAGGGAGAGCTGACACAGCAAACAAAGTCAAAATATACCGCTGTTATGGTATCTTTTCCACTACTACTGCAATTAATTTTTTTCCAGGCATATTCCATTTCCTGTATTTCTATGGCAAAAAAAGAATACTGTTTCAAATGTGCGCCATCAAGTTTCTTCAGTAAAACTATGAAATTAATTTAGACTTCTGAGTTCTGAAGATATCTCATTGGACTCCCCCCATTCCGAACACACTGATCCCCAGTATCACTTTCTTATCATGTAATCCACACAAAATTACAGCCATGTCTTACACCTTAATAAATTACAGTAATACTAAACTTTACATGGGTGGTTTTCCCAAATCTACACCATAAGACTGCTGAACAACACAAAAGATCTTTCTCCAGAAAGCAGCCCATCACTACAACACAGGTCTTCCCCCCTCTGCACGCACAGCTCTACTTCTGCTGACTTTTTCCCAGCTCTGCGAACAATCACCCCTTTAACTTTCAAACAAAGTGTGATTTATTAAAGCAGACGGCTTGGTAGCAAAGCTCTCCTGGTGTTCATAAATATGATTAGACCAGTAAATTTAGTTCTTTTTTCATAAACTTGATTCGGCATTTACCCTCTTTAAAAGAAAATACAAGCCCAGAAACATTTCCAGTACAGCTTGCTCAGCCAAACTCCATGCACTTTCTGTTCTTTTTCTACAAATCCACTGCAATATCAAGTATGCAAGATTAAAATAATTTAAAAACCTGCATGAATTAAACACCTTACCTTTTAAGACTTTTTCACCCTTCAGCGTTTGTCCATTGTGAAAAACTGAATCTTTAACAGTCACAGCTACGTACACACACACAGACACACACAGAAAAGGGCTTTCTTCAGCTCACTGGTATTTCAAGTCTTTCATGTGATATCTTTGGCTGTACTTGCTTAATTCATTCCTGCTGCTACTCAAAGGAAGTCAAGCCTAGCGAGGGCTGGCTCTTCAGCAATTGCCGAAGATATTCCTGACTAACAGGACACAAGGGCTAATCTCACCTTATAGACAGCAAGAATGTAAATACATTTCACAGCCAACAAATTCCTAAACCTTAATAGATAAAATGCACAAAATGCCCCAAGACATAGTTTAGCAAGGAAGAAACTTATGACTGTTAAAGTTTTTGCTGAAGAACAATACTCTGTACCCCAGTGATGCTTTTGGAGCTGTAAGGATGTCTATTTATCATGGACTGTGCATGTTCCCTTGGAGTAGTTACCATGAGAACACAGCAAACAGGATTTGAATGTAAATTGCTATCTAGGGATGGGGGACTTTTTTTTTGTAGGTAAAGAAGAAAACTTTCAGAGCTTGATGAAGTACACACTTTTGCTGAGCATGTATTTGCATGACAATGTTTGCAATTCAAATGCTTAGTAGAGTGCACAAGAAGGAAGAAAAGCCAAGTTCTTTGCTCAGTATTTATAAAAAGCAAATACTTCAGACTTGGGATCAGTAGTTGCAGTTCCATGAATGCCTATCAATGTCACACAATCACATAACATGGAATTCATAAACTTCAAAAAAATCCATCAGGTGGCACAACATGCAGAATTATTGCACTGCCTGAAGCCAGCTGGAAGCAGTATGGTGTGCTGCTGCTGACAGATCAATTGCTGCAGCAGTCAAAATCTTTCTCACTTCTAGATATCACACTGAACTACACAGCAAGTGTTGCACATTCAAAACAACCCACCCCCCGGCATTTTATTTTTCCCCAGAACTGTTCTGGTACTTTGCCATTTGGGCCACCTCCTTCCAAGTCCCTCCCTAAGCAGCGTTTGCTGCCCATGTGTCCCTCCATCCTGCTTAGCTACTGCCACGGTTACTATTCAAGATCCAAAAAATTACTCCTACCATTTGTGGACAGAGTCCTATCTACGGTACATGCTCCAAACATGCAAAAATCTGTCTGCCTGAACTACTTGGAGTTTGATGCAACCTTTACAGCAGAATGTCTGCTCCCTCCCTAGCATCATCCCATCTCAGCCCTCTATCCCTAGCCTTAAACAGCTCAATTTTAAACTCCTTATCCACGGTCACTGAAAGACAAACCCTAATACACTTAGCAAAGGGATGCCTCGTCAGCCCTGCTTAGTAAACAACAAACCTTGATGAAGAAGAACATGTCTGTCTGGGTGACTGCCCGGAGAGTGGAATGACCTACTTCAGCCGAGCAAGCAGGGACACCCCGAGATGGGGACAAAGGGACAGCCCAGTGGCTCCCAGGCAGCATAACCAGCAGGCTGCACCACAGGAGCAATGGGAGCGATCTTTCAGAGAGGACACAGAAGACAGGCATGGCTTACGTGCAGCACAAAACACTTTGCAGGAATCACCTTGTTCTTTCAGGCAGGGACTCAGATTGACATGTAACATTACTGCTGGCACTCTTCGAGCAGGAACAATTGCTTTCCTCACACCCACTCACCTTATCACTTTTACCTAAGGAGCCTTCTAGCGCCTGACCTAATTACTCAAGTGATGTGTCAGAAAAAGATGCAGCTGGGACATACTCCACAAGTCTTGATTTGAAGCTATGCAATTCTGCGAAACCCAAGGCAACAAGATCCAGGTAGCTGAATTAAGTGGCGTTAGCAAGACACAATGCCACACCTTCTGACTGCATCTTTCCCATTACGAATCATAAAGCCTTATGAACAAGTTAAAGGGTTAAGGATAAATAGCTTGCATTTGGCCCCATGCACTTCCTGACCTGTGAGATCAGGCCAACATGCTATGTTTTTGGGAAATGGTTGCTCTCCTCCCAAATGATGAGCCTGAGCAGCAGCTCCCTGAGCCTGACCCAAGCTGCCCCAGCAAGCCCAATCTGTGCTCAGAGCCTGTGGCTCTGCTTCCTCCAGAAGCAATTACAGCAGTAATTGGTAGCCAGAAAGCCTTCTTAAAACAAGTATTTATTAAGAATAAGTGAGATTAAAGAGACATTTTTAAAATAGGCAATAAGGATCTCTAATATACGAGCTGCTTATATATCTGTAAATAAGTACTACTAGACCTTAACTTTCTACAGATAGCACCACACATACCCAGCAGCTGTACCTGGGCTATTTAACTTTTAAAGTATGACAGAGTAACTATTAACATGATCAGGCTTTCTACTCCCTTTTTCTTGTGGACAGCAAGTCAAATTTAGCCCGTGATCTGCTAGCTCCCAGCACCAGAGAATATTGCAGCTTTGCTGTAGAAGGGTTACCCCAGGGCTCTGCAACTGAGTAAACCATAAAGGTCCTCTATTTAGGGCCTAACACTTTTTAGTGTTTAACTGCTGGGCTCAGCACCTTTAAAAACTCACAAAGGCATCTGCTCCTCAGTAAGGAGATGCAGAGTCTGCTGAGTGACAGGTTAGGTTATAAACCACATGTTTGGTATACAACTCCCAGTAGGACATGTATCGGTTTGAAGTCAGACCACTCTATTAAGGATGTTTTTTTTGTTTTAAAACAAAGACTTCTAAAAGTAAAGTTTTCCAGATGCTTAGCAATCCTGTGCTGCTGCTACAGCAGAATATCCTTGAAGCTGAGAGTGTCACTCCCTGAATCTTTCCAGGTTATATATCAGTGCTGTTTTCAATGCAACAGCACTAGATTTGCACTCTCCTCATCCATATTTCTGAGGAAAAGAAACCAAATGATAAAAACAAAACTCCCCACCAGGCAAACTCAGAAATTCATACAGTCAAGTCTCAATATGGCAATTCCAGCTTGACAACCAGTTCACATACTGGTTCAGTGCACTTGTACCTGTCCCACACCCTGCATATGATCACCCTCGCAGACAGGGTCAAGCTGTACTATCACTGTTCCTGTACACTGCATTCCTGAGCTGTACTTCTAACTGGTGTTTAGGTTGGTATCATGCTATACTTATATTTGTAATGATTCAGAGCTATTTTAAGAGCACAACTTTAATTCAGGCGCCAAGTAAAATAGGCTTGCATCTTATTTTGTATTACAGGACATACTGCTTGCTATTTCAGGGTGTCTCATAGCCATTAATGACCTATGCCTCAAAGTACACTGCAGATGCCAATAGCCATACCTTGATCCCTCAAATGGCTCTGTCCCTAGAAGCAGTGCTAATAATCTTATTGCCTTGATAATAATTTTCCCAGAATGAGTATGGAGCATGATAGGACTCCATCATGTACACCTCACAGAATTTATTACAGATTTTTTTTCTACCAGTCTTCCTTTGAACTTCAAAGTTATTACTAGTTTCATTTTTTCTGTTGCTCCCTGTAGTCCCTACCCTGCAGTAAGTTTAAAATACAGGTTTAATTTTATTTCATTTCTTTACCTGACCTAATTAAATTTTAAGATAAAAAGAAATTAATATAAAAACCTGCAGAGAAACAGAATTACGCCTTCAGAGATCACAAGCTCTGAGACAAGGTGGCTTTTATCTTGACAGTGACAAGATCATCACTGCAACAGAGGAATGAGACAGACCGTAAATGAGTGGACAGGGAGGTGAGTAGGGACCCAGCAATTCTGTTGCCTGGTGGCCCATACCAACGAAAGTTTCCTATAAAAATAATTTAAAAAGTGAAATTCTTGTCTATATCAAATATTTCATGTGACCTCTAATTAAGCCAGGACTTTGGCTATCAGGACCAAACTGGACTTAGCTTTGTAACCACAGAGAAGCGGAGGCACCTATCTACATGTACAAGAGAACAGCCACACCTGAGCCTGATGAAGTCTCAAGAACAGGGAACTACAAAAGCAAGCTGTATGAACTGAGGTTTTGAGAGAGTACAGATGAGGCCATGCAGATGCTAGAGCTGGGAGCCACTTGCTATAATTACGCCAGTATTACGCCATTAGTGTTTATGCCAATATATTTTCAAGAGATATCCTAGATGGAAAAGGGAACTTCAGAAAGCACTTAAGCCAAGCTGCCTGAGGCTGGCTGTTTCTGGGCAACAGGAAAATTTCTGTCTCTGAAATAGCTAGAATAGGAAGTTCAGGTCTTAAGTTTACTCTGATCTGAGTGGCACCAAGGCTTAGCAACTTTATTAATAGCAGCAAGCTGAAAGAAACATTCAGCTGATGGTTGTAGAAATGGTTCCAGCTTGTTTTAAAAAGACAATCTTTTTTTTTGTTGTTGTTTTTTGTTTGTTTGTTTGTGGGTTTTCTTTTTTTTTTTTTGGAGGTAGTGTTTGCTTTTTAATTTAAGGTACACAAAAATAAAAAGGAGACAGAGACCAGAAAAGGTGAGGATTCAGAGAGGAATCTATCAAATAGAACAGAAGATAGGAAAAGAAACATGAAACCAGGAGAGAGAGAAAGATGTGTCAGAGTTCAAAAGGATGAAATGATATGTAGTTCTGCCAGCTGCAGTGAAGATAAGGGGAACTAAGGAGAAAGACCCTTCATTAGCAGAAAAACACTCATTAAGCATACCAAGTAGAAAAGTTTCCATGTTATGGCTATTTCAGAACAGATTGGAAATTGTGAAAACAGATACCCTTATTGTTCGGGGGTCTCTCGAAAATTAATGGGTCCTCTGTCCTTCTGTCTGAGGCGGGCTCGCCCAAATGCCTTGTGACAAAAGGCCACGTACTCTGTGCGCTCCCTTTAGGAAATTGCACTAATGAGTGTAGATCCTGCTTTCATATGTAAATGTTCAGTGGTTTACTGCATATGCTGAATTGTTTTTGCTTGCCACTGCAACGTATTTAAAAACGAAATTTTCGAAAAATTACAACAATCAAATAATTACTGTGAATTATCACATCTCTTATCCATCCTGAATACACTTTAATGTCTAGGACAGCAGAGAAAGTACTGTCAGCTTTTCAAAGGCTTGTATTTGACTTCCATTTGCTCAACCTCATTCACCTACAGAATTCAAACATGCTTCCAGAGTAAAAGAGGTCTCGAGCCCCACCAGTTCCTCCCCTCCAGTTACAGAGGATGCTCACTGATAGGTTTGTCACCTATTTGTATCCAATCCAGACAGATACGAGTAGACTGAGAGGCTTTGCTCCCAATAACAAAATTTCAGCTCTCTCCTTGACGAATCTCTCTGGTCCAGCTCTCCTTTAATGCTATCTCAAAAAAGCAAATGAAACACCCCTTTCTTCCACACAATTTGGTATTTGGCAAGCACTGTTTAAGTACTTTTTGAGTGACATTCATCATTCCATATCACCATCACTGCAGATGGAAAACACAGAGAAAAATGCTCAATGAAGACCTTTACTTTCTTTCGATCTCAGTTTGTCTGCTTCAGCAGCTCTGTTTCAAGCAGTTATGTTTTTAACCAACCCTGCACACTGAGTCACAGATGTGCTAATCCCTGGTAGTTCATTCACAGCTAACATGTCTCTGAGCTGTGCTGGTTCAGAGCTCTGCAAACTGAGACAACTTATTTTCCTTTGGCTAACTGAAAAGAAGGAGTATCTTGTATGAGAGTATAAACTACAAAAAGTTTGATGTCATGTGCATCTACAGAATCCAGTGAAGGTACCTGCACCGCTGCACAAGGAGCAACTCCAGCAACATCCCAAAACTGGCACTAAAAGTCCCTGTCTGTGTGACACGGAGTAGGGGACAGAGAGCAGGGTACAGCAGGCAAAATGTAGAACAGGGAATCCCAAAAATGCATTTCAATAACACTTCTGATTTGAGAATGCCATTGACAAGTGTTATATATGGCTTTCCTTATTTTCTATCAAGTCTTCTACTGAATCAGCTACAACAGAGAAACTGTGTGACACTTGATTCTTGATCTTCAAATAGTTTCTTATTTGGTAAAGCCATTGAATCAAGTTAAATTTGCAATCAGATTAAAGCAAATGGAAAACAAGGATAAACATTTCTGTGTAAGATTTCAGTGAGACTTTACATGTACATTGAATGGGTTTGTCTACAAAAATTTCACAATCTGTTCCAGCATGCACTCCTGCAATTAGATGTGGTTCCCTGACACTTGAGGCTGTCTCAAGCTCCTTCTCCTTGAATAGCTTCTAATTCTGTGAGAACTTCGTTTTAATGATAGTAAAATATATTCACAGATACAGTAACATATGCCAAATTCGTCAGGGATGGAGCATTCTAGTGGGAAAAGACTGGAAGAACAAGGAACATAGGAGTGGGAACTCAGTGTTTTCCTTGCTATGGAAATGCAACAAGTGCCTGGTTCTTGCATCAATCATGGTAAATCTTTGTGACTTTGGTACCATGTGGTGAGCCTTAGTCAGGTACAAAAGGACAAGTAAGGCGAATGGGTGAGTTAGTTATGGAAATTCTTATGTTCCAGTGGCAGTAGGCAGGCTTTATAAGGGTTATGGGGCTTCCAGGCAGAAACAAGACCAGGAAAGCAAACAAGCTTTTAAAAGCTGCTCTCCTTTCATGATCAGAGACTTTGCTACATACACAGGCTCACAAACCCCAGCTAGTGGCCCAGGCGACGTCATCCATGTGACTTTGGCTGCCTGGTGGCTGCACACCTCAGCACCAAACACCTCAAGATACAAAAAGCAGTTCTTATTTTCTTCCAGGCTACTCCCTCTTGCTAAGGTGCCCATAATCTGCATGCTATTTGACACATGATGAGTAGCAGTGCAAAAGTAGGGTTAGCAACTGAAAACATGTAAAGTTCAGGTACGACAAAAACCTTCAATGAAATCTGCAGGTTTGATTTGTTAGTATTGTGATTAACCAGACATCCAGAAAAATGTAACAAGTAAATATGGATTTATAGCAAAGTCACTTATTTCTGAGCTGCCCTGTGAAAACCATAAAGTAGATTCACTAGCACCTCTGCATATTTTACAGAGCAGACCATAGCTGAATAACAGCCTATAAACCCAAAAACAGATGTGCAAACCCCCAGGATATCAGAACCAATATTAATGTCAACAACTACTGCACCATTACCACTTCATTTCTAGAGAGCCCTCCAATGTATTTAGGAAAGTCTTGACATTGCCTTTCATTACTTGTAACTCAAAAGACAAATCAATACTGTAAGCCTTAGTCTCCAAGCCTGTTTTAAAAACAAAATTCTGTAACAGAACAAAACAGCATTTTTAGATATCTTCATAAATTGAAAGACTTAACAGTCTGATGACAGAGAGTCAGTCATACCCACCAGTTTTGCTATATGCACGTGAACCATGTCCTCTAGTGACTTAAAAACAACTTTTCAGTTTTGATATTTTCTTCCTAAAAAGGCTCTCACAGAGTTGTCACACAAGCAGTGCAGCCTTCTAACTTCCTTTTATAACCATCTTTAAAGCCACTCGTTTATCGAAGTTGTGAGCAATTACTATTAAAAAAATCAAAAGCCTTTCCCAGTGCCTTCCCCTTGCAGAGTCTTCTACAAAGTCAGTGAAGAATGCTAGCCTATGCTTCACACAGTGGTAAATAACCAGACAGGCAGCAAAAGATTAGGATTGAGACATACAGAAAAGATGAAACTACTTAAAATCTTACCTTCTGCACGTTGGGTTTGATGCACCGAACAAAGAAAGGATTTGAAGAACTCAGCGTTGCCATTAAAGAATGAAGTGATTCCTAAAACACAGTTAGAAAGAAGAGCACTTCACAAGCTGAATTTTTGTACAAGTAACTTACCCCGGACAAGAGCTCTTGCAGCTCAGCACTGCAGACAGCATCTAATTGCAACACCTAGTGGTACACACCAGAAGTTACTGCACCATGGAGGCTCCTGCTTCCAAACCTACAGGATCAATATACGCATGTTCATTTCTTCCACTGGCTCTTCTGATCAAAACTGTCATCACTGTTTTACAGTGAACAAGACTCACACAATGATAAGATGAAAAATGTTTGTAAAGAAACACCAAACTGGAAACTTGCTGTTTCAGGGACCTTTCAAATGACTGCTTAGGACTTAGGATCCACGTTCCCAAACTGCTAAATTCGAGCAAGTCCAAAGGAAGGACAGGGGGCTTAAGGTAAAGCCCTCAAAACTAGATTTCCTCTTTTCATTTCAACTACTCCATGCCCACTCACTTTCCACTTCCCCTGAATAAAACAGTTTTTTCCATAGTTTCAGAACTCTGAATGATCCAATACACATTAGACTACCAGTTGCCTGAACCTCAGCCTGGAGATAAAAATCATAAAAATCCCTCAGTCCTTTCATGATTATTACTTTAATTACACATCCGCCCCTTTCCCTCCTGAGCCGTCATTCCGTATCTTATTCCAACTTGCCTCATTCTGTCATTAAGTATGATGAACCATTTTAAACTGACGTCTTGCACTACTTAGCAGAGACACAAATGACTTTATAGGAGAGGAAGCCAGGCTCTGAAGAGCCCAGGAAGTTAGCAATGGTAATGCTTCAACCCTCAAAGGTGGTACTTTGTGCCAGGCAGCAGAGGCAATACAGAGCAGACTGCCAGGGAGACAGAAAATCCACCTTTTAGAGGAGCAATACTGTGCATCCTGCCATATGTCTTGAAGCTAAACTGCCAACGTCAGTCTGTTATAATAAATTCTTGCTTTAATCTGCAGACCAAGGACTTACTTAATGATTAAACATGCAGTGATAAAGGCAACAGGCAGAGTTATGACTGTGCACAGGAGCTGGTGCAGAGCAAAGGGAGCAAACTGTGAAATGACTGGAAATATAAATGATAGGTCTTGCTTCGTTTGCCTTTGTCAACCTATGGACCAGGAATGGGGCAGCAAACATTAAACAGCCAAAACATAAACCCCCAAATATTTTAATGTAAAGACAAATATTTACAGCTTCAAAAAGTAAAGGCTTCATCTGGATTAAAGCTGTGTGAGCATTACATCTACGGACAGCTAAGCCAAATCTCTCAACCCAGACTCCCACTTGTGGAGATTGGAAATGTTGCTCACTCTAAGCAGAAATGGTTTACACTGTTTCCACCTTCACCTGTGGTACAGCCAGCCAGATTCTGCACAGTGCTGCAAGCCTCTAAGTCACTGTCAGCTGACGAGCTAATCTGAAGTTTGCCCTGCTCTAATCAACAGGCTGAAACAGATGGCAGCTAAACTCATCTATTCTGCGTGCATCCCCAGGCCCACATTAGGAAGGTCATCGAATGAGAAGAGTCAACCAACCTATCATGAGAATAAAACTGTGAAGGCAAAGTTCTTATCTTCACTTGAAATAAGATGGACTTATCCCTCTAAGGCTTTAAACATGTAAAAAACACCCAATGTAATTCCTTGGGGAAGGTGTGATGTGAAGGTCAACTTCTTGTAAAGCAGCCAGCTGGTTAATGGTCAGTTCCTACAGCTTTAGATAAGAGGCAATTATGTTTTGATTTTATGTTTTATCACCCTTATGTGGTCCAGGGACCCTAACAGGGAACAGAAGGAACACTACATTTTGTTTTACCTTGCCAAGTGGGTGCAAAATATGGTCAATTTTTGAAAGGTAACATCTTAAATGTCTACTTTGCACATATACAAAAGACTAAGTGGAAACAGTACCTTCTGCTATTCCAGAGAACTAGCAAATAATACCATCTCACCACAATAAATGGGTAGTGTCTGAGATGACTTATGATAGCACAAAGCAAGCTGTCCAGGAAATACAACATTAGGGTTTTTTAATAAAAGACATTGTGTGTGCCCCAGCATACACTCCTTGCTCTTCTGTCCAACACTTAGATACAGTCTATTAGGATAAAATCTGCCCTTAAGGGGTTTGAGTCTGCTCTTTAAAAAAAGAAAAAGTGAATGAACTGTGCAAATGTATATTAATTCAAACAAAATGAAGAAAAACTAATCCAGACTTGTACTCATTCAATTTAGAAAATCTTTTGTGCCAATCTTTCTCTTTTAAATAATTTGCAGATAGACTTGATGCTAGATTTCAATTTGGTGCCATTTTTGATGGGAGACTATGAAAGCTCATAAAAAGGTGTTTAACAAAAATGCCTTCCAAAGTTAAAGCAAGGCAACACCTTAATGAGGTATTTATTCAGCACTTGTTTTTCCTAGCATACAGACACTGCTGTAAGTCTTTGTGCAGTTTCACTGTTGGATTTAGATTCTAAAGAAAAACCAGGACAGGAGAGACCAACTTCACAAGTGAGTTTTAAAGTAAGGAGGACCAAGCAAGTAGGGAATGCAACAGGAGCTTTGTGTAGACAGTGTGACACAAAGGTTATTGTCTACTTGAAGCTAACTAGTATGGTCAATCAGTTGATTAGCAAGGGCAGTTTCATAGAAGAGACAGCAATGTTTCCGTGCTCTAGTTTTACCTGTTTCAGTCTGCACCCATTCTTTACTGACCAGGGTTTATCTATCACTGATTAGCTACAGAGCAGAGAGGACACAGTAACTAACCTTGAACTGGAGACTGACTGTAGGTTTTCGATGCTTGCTTCCACATTTAAGAGTGTCTTGATTGTTGCGACTTGAAACATGCTCAAATAGATCATAGATGAAATCAAGACTGAAATGGGAAAGAAAAAGAGTATTTCTAAAGTGTATATTATGAGATTCATCACTGTAGAATGCAAAGAAAGCACTGTCCCTTTGAAGAAAGCACCTCCTCCATCATAAACACACTTGTTGATTTTCTCCACAATCCTTAACAAACAATAGATTTTGCCTTTGCAGAATTTATGCAGGGGCAAAAAAACAAAATAGAAACAAAATGAGGAAGTTTTTTCTTCTCCATGCCAAACACATCATTAGGGAATTGAAGTGTGAAGTCCTAGAGGCCCTAGTGCATTTTACTCTACTCACTCAACTGAAACTCCAGCTGACTGTAACCAGAATTGTACCTGCACAAAGATTAAAAAACAAGACTTCCAGCTTGTTTAGGGCCATAACACAAAATAGCCACCACATAAGCCTCACTTTCAGATATCAGCTGTGCCTGCTGTTTTCTATTCTATCAGTTGGGAACCCTGCTCTTAACTGTTTCTACAGAAACACTGACATTTTCATTTGAGCTCCACACATACGTTGGTGCAAAAGCAAAACTAGGCCCAACAGCTTTAAGTCATTTATTCCTTCTACCTACACACTTCAATTGACAGATGTTATATCAGATATGTCATAAATCCAGAACAACATAGAGAGTTAAATGCATATTAACAGTTTCCCTGCACAGAAGGGCTTAAGGGATTTACAAACAAGCAACTTGCACAGCAAGGCAGGATGACTGGATGGGGATAGGTGAGGGCAGCAGCTGAGACAGCAACACCTGGACTCAGCTGCCTCCTCTTCCGACACTGCTCTGTGTGTCCTGGAGTCTCAACCACACACCTACAAAAAGGGATGTGGTACCGCCACGACTCACAGGGTACCACTGTAAGGACTAAGACCTTACAGAGCAGAATGACAGGAGACACTCAGGTACCAAAGACATCCAAGCTCAGACTTTCAGTAACATAACTCTTTATAGAAACTCTCCCTTTGAAGTAATTACTATATGGTGGTTTCACTGTGGGAGGTCGTGACACCAAATGTTCAACCAAATGAGGGAATGCCCGAAATACACGCAAAGCCAGCTCTATGTGAAATAAAAAAACCCACACATGCACGCTGCCTATGAGGCACCCTGAAACTGTTAAAAATCAGCACCAGCATCCTTACTCACCACCGAGTAGCAAGGGAGTTCTCTAGGAACTCCTGGACTGAACAACGACAAGGTACTCTATTATGCAGGTAAACCTGACTTTGTGAGAACTGATTACAGGCAGATCTGCTTACAGGCAACTCTGATATGCTTCTTTCTCTGATATGATATGCTCATTTCAACTCTGTCAAGGTCTGATGCTACACAACATCTAACATATTCAACCTTCAGCAGAATTACGTGAAAAATCTTGGCAGAATTATTTGATATGACACCCCTTAATAATCACATCCTTAAGAAAAATCACAGAAACGTACCTGCTTTCACGTAACAAGTTCAGGAGATCATCCCTGAAAGTATCTCTGTTCTTCTCTAAGATCCCCCTGACATCATACTGAACCTAGAAGGAAACAGAGCTGGTTCAAAGAACAAGCCAAACAGTCAGGCACCTCTCACAAGAGCGGCACTGTGAAAAGTGCTGAGGGAACAGAGTGCTTTAGTTAATTTTGAGCAGCCTCAGGGTAAAATTAAGCTAATGAAAATTCTGCTTGGAATAATTTCAGCAAATAAAGAAATTACCTCCCCAGCGTAGTGTTTCACTCCAAAGTTGTGAACGGCAACTCTCGGTTTTACATAAAAAGGATTGTTCTAATTGGAGGGGAAAAAAGGAGAAAAATATTTGGGGGTGGTCATCAGGGAATGGAATCATACAAAAGGTCACATTAACCTCTCAACCCATACTAAACAACCCATTGTCTTCTAGTAAACTCCCTGGAAGATTAGTGCTCCAAAAGCAAACCAGCAACTTATAATGATAATAGGATTTGTTAGTCTGGGTTGCTTCAAATGCAGTAATAACAGATTTATAGTATATAAAAAGGTATTATACTAAACCTGAACCCATCTGGCAGAACCATCTATTAAAGGCATTTTGAAAGTGAAGGATCTATTTTAAACTGGCAGTTATGAAAATTGGTGGATATGCTTACATCCCAGAAATTCTCAAAAATAATTCTAGGGTCACAAATAAAGGTAACACTAATCTGCACAGAGGAAAGAGCAACTTTTCAGTAAATGACATTAATGTGAATGCTTCATTAAACCAAGGAAAATTGAAGATCTAAATCATCTGAGCTACTGCAGGTTGACAGAGCTCTAATTAAGAGTAGAATTTGACTTATTCACCACGAAGAAACCTTTAACTGCACAGTAACAAGGATATGTTCCCCAGGTAACCAACTCAGTCTTAACAGTAAATTATATGGATTGCCGTGGAAGTAGGATCACATCCAAAAAAGCCTCTACAACTATGCACCTATATATTTGAACCATGAATTTCTACAAAAGCAGAGAGATCCTCTGTAATTTGCACAGAAAACATCAGTGAAACAGCACATACAGCATGCTGGGCATTCAGCTTCTCCAGTAAGGTGGAGTCAGTAGCTTGAGGAAAATGGCTCTCCTCGTTAATAAGTGCCAGTAGTCCCAGTTTCTGTAACAGCAAGAAGAGGCAGAAGATGAATTAGTGCACAGATGGACACAGATGTCGTCCCCAGTTTGGAAAAATCACAGCGTGCTTGAAGTTGCTGTGTGCAGAGAGGTGCAAAAACAACCACACAGAACTACAACCCCACTCTTGTAGATGACTGCATTCCTATTTTTCTGGCAACACAGCTTTTGAAATATAACGCATATGATCCATGGGCAAAATAAGGAAAAACAAGCTACTGGAAGAATCAACAGTCCTCCCGATGTAGGCAGTTTTTAGATGCACACAATGACATTGCCTGAGAATACACACCCAGCCTCCAAAATTTCCACTGGTCAGGAGTCTGAGGAGTTTGTGTAAAACAGCCTTTCAAAACCTTTTCTTCCAATAAATCATCTACTTAGTTGTTGAACTAATGCGAACTTTCAGCACCCACAGTGCCCAAGGGCAGAGCAAAAGAAATACAGCTTAACTCTGCACGGCATGAAACATAACCTGCCTTTGCTTTGCATATGCCTCTGTATAATTTCCTTTGATGTTTCACAAAGCAAGCTACCCTGCAGTTAATTAATGTGTCCAGCAAGCTTCAGGTTGATAGAGCCTCTCAGAAAAACATGGTTCTCCAGGAGCACAATCTAATAATCCACTTCCCATGGGCCCAGAGCAGCTGGGCCCCTGACTGCAGTCACGTCCTGCCAGCTGCATCCCCTGCCCACTGCCTCTCCTCTCTGTGGCTCTCTGAACTCTTGCAGACACACACCCTGCTATGGAGATAAACTCATGCAGCCTGCCTGTGCTGACAGCAGAGGTGGACAGGGATTCTTTTTAATCACCTCCAAATATTGCTTTTGAGAAGTTGTTATGACGAAAAATACATATAGTGAGCTTGCTATACAATCCATAAAATAGCCATATGTGAAAATTATCTGATTAAAAATTTGCTATATAAACACGCAAGATCCACTCTTAATTTGTTCCTTGTGTTGGCAAGTGTTTTAAAGACACATTACCTCAGAACAAAAACCAAAAATAGGTAACAGTATCAAAGTCTTTATTACCTTTTCAATAAGATCCAAGCACTCTCCATTGTCTGTCCAGTCAATATCCTCCCAAATTAGCCCTTCCCTAGGGAAAATAAAGAGGGCCTTTTAATTGACAACTATGATGAAATTATTTCAATTACAGAAATAGGAGGAGCTGGTGTATTTATCTTGCAAATTGCAGCAAAATCAGCTTGCTTTTAAAAAACACACAGCTCCAGACAGAGATTTCCAAAGAAAGCTAAAGTAGCTGCGAAT
Organism: Dendrocincla fuliginosa; assembly: GCA_035047845.1. Classification (NCBI taxonomy): domain Eukaryota; kingdom Metazoa; phylum Chordata; class Aves; order Passeriformes; family Dendrocolaptidae; genus Dendrocincla; species Dendrocincla fuliginosa. The sequence continues at coordinate 75,560,671 of JAWWMO010000083.1, read as the reverse complement.
CTAGATTTCAAGGTGAAGAATGATATTGCCAAAATTCTTTCAAATTTCTTCTCTGTCTCTTACCTGCTGTATTCCAGTTGCTCCAAGGAAAAGATGTGCTTGTTGAAATACTCCTGAAGCTTTTCATTTGCATAGTTAATATTGAACTGCTCAAAACGGTTTACCTAAAGAGACAAATTTTCAAAAATACATGCACTTCAAGTATTTTACTTTGCAAACAAGGGACTCATTTAAGTCATAACATGTTTAATAATCAAGCTCCAGAAAAGAGGACAAAGATATGTAGAACAATAAAGCATAAATATCAGACAATCCATCTAAACAAGCTTCTGAAACCTACCTCAAAGTTTTCAAATCCAAATATGTCCAAAATTCCAATAGACTTGAAGTCTTCCTTACTCCTGATTCTGCTATTGATTTTCTTAATGACCCAAGCAAAACACTGAGAATAAAGTGCCATAGCCATAGAATCTCTGCTGTCTATTGCCTGGATTAAAAAAGGAATACATGACACAGCAGTCACTCCTGTGACTGAGAACTGACCAAACTTTGCTGGTCAGTGTCCTCAGCACAGCATAAAGCAATGCATAATGCAAGCAGGTTCATATTCCTATGCAGTTTGACAGCAATTGCATTAACACTTACAAAGCACCGCAGTTTAACAGGTTAAGTTAAAACAGCTGTACACCTATGTGGCTTTAAAATTACATCTCAAGGCTAAAGTATTCAAAAAACTAGGAAATAATAAAGTGTGAAGGAAGGAAAGAGAGGAAATAATACCTTAATTCACCCTTCTCTAGAGGTAAGCTAAATGTTATACATACCCATTTCTAATCCCCTTCTTGTAAATTATAAAAATATTTCTTCTGAAAATTTTCAAAAACACCCACCCAACCAAGTGTTGATAGTGAAAAATGTCAGCCATGATTAGAATTTGAAAAAACTGGTAAGCAATCAGGTTTAATAACAATAACAAGAACCAAGCTCCAGGCCCATGTCAGAATGATAGGATGGGATCTATAGAGATGACACCCTTTCAAAAAAAACTGTATACTTTTGATTACAACTTTGATGCATGGGCTAAGCTTCTGTTCCTGAGTGACCAGTGATAACTCTGTACGTGAAGACTGAGACAAACCTTTCACAGACCCTAAAAACATGTCAGAACTGAGATGCTTTTACCTGTTGTATACTAAGAGGTGTTAGGATTTCTTCTCCCCTGAGTATCATTGACCTCTGTGTCAATGCTTCGGTTAGCTGTGTGGGGTCCAACCCCAGTAATTCAGCAGATCTACCCAGAGCTGCCCAAAGAGAAAAACAAACACAATTATGGCCTTAAATGTATAAGGTTCTGAAACCACTTTGCTCTTTTACTATTATTACTATTATTGTCATTATTACTATTACCATCACCACCATTTAAGATGCTGCCAAAATGACAGGGATTAGAGCCAAAACACAACCCAAAACCCTAGGATACTGTTTTGCTTCTCCTGAAAAGGCATAAATATGTACAACTGAAGGAAATTAACAGTAGAAATTCACCACAGGCAAGTCACAAATATTTATTTACCTCTTAGTGTTACACCTCAAGGATTCAAACAATCTACTGCTTACCCTAACACATTTTTCCAGACACAAACAGTAATTGACTCTTTATCCATATGAAGTTTTTCAACTTCCCTCAGGATAAGGATAAAGCAATGAAATTTTTTTCTTACATGCCTACTTTAATTTTCAGCTTTGCTATAACATGGTATATAAAGCAGTATGTTGCCATATTTGAACAAACATTTAAAATGCTCAAAATCTCAATCTTTAGGTATACCAGCACATACTTTCGGATTTGTAATTGAAGTATTAAAAGCTCTAACAAAAGATACCTTTGGTGGGAATCTTGTTAAGGAATGCATTTGAGCACTTAAGTTTTATCAACTTTAGAATATTTCAAAGAAGGAATTAGATTCAAATGGAATTTCATTACTATTAGTGGAATAAATATGTGCCCAAGGTCTTCCATAACTAATATCTAGCATCCAGCAGCAGACCATCTTTCCTTATCTGTCAAATGCCACCTCTCAAAAATAACATTTTAATCAACATTTATAAATGTTAAAAAGCAGCTTTCACTGCTCTTCCTTGTTATGTTCAGGTATACTATCAACAAATACAGCTTTTACAGCCTCAAGACACAATTACATTTGGATGCACAGCCTTCTCACCTGTTTTAAAGGAAACCTGCGCCCCACCAGCAGTGATGAATTCAACATTTCCTAGATGCAAAATGCCAGCCAACAGCCTCAAAACTTCTCGTACCTCCTCCTTGCTGAATTGCATCACTTCCATTGCAGTCTGGAATGACATGTTAGCTCCTTAATAACACGCACACCAACTCAAAAGTGGGAGCAAGTCAGGACTAACAGAGGGCTGGCTGGAGCCCATTCCTTTGGTTTCATCCCAAACTGAATACACTGTAAGGCATCACTGGGACATCTTGAAACATGTAGGTATATCTGCTTTTAAGAAGTTTCATTTCGATGCTCTAATGATGTTGTAATTTGCTTTCAAATTCATCATTAAAATTGTATAAATATTGGAACAACCTACTGAGTTGCGCATCAGACACAGTTACTTTAATTTGAATTATTAATTGATAACCTCTTGGGTGTTTTTACCAAATTTTGCCAATTAGCTTTGTAGATAACAAGGCATGGGGGAGGAAACACAGCCACATGTAAGATATGCTCATGTGTGTGTCCAAACACGCATCTTCCCAATGTGGTCTGACAATTTCCTGTAAAACTGAGAAAGAAAGGGATCTATATGAAAAGTGTTGAATTTATGAATAAACAACATGACAATGATCAAGGCTCAACTATATAAATGAGAAAATCGTAAGATATCAGAAGAAATACTAAAACAAGAGGAACACATTCTTTTCTTTGACAGAGTATGTAATTATATGCCTTTTGAAATGACCAGAATTTACCTAATTTGGGTCTAATATGAGCCCATATGAGACCAGATCAGAGTTTTATATCCCCCCAGTCAGACTCATGTTAGAGTCATTGCAGGTGTCTGACAGACAACACATGATGTATTTTATCTTCCATAAATCATCCATTAAAAATGGAAAAGCCTCAGACTCATCCCACAATTCAAAGCAGGGCAGAGATAATGGCTGAAGGTTTATTTCATGAAGACCTTTCACAACAGACCGGCAGTAGCACTAGGAGTTCATCTCCACACTCACTGTGCAGTTCCTCCCCGTCTCCTACAGAAAAATTTCCCTTAATTAGCATTTCTGGGACTTTAAACTGCAATAAAAATGGGCAAAGGAGATGACTATAATAGGAAAAGACAGGTGAGGGTGAACTGTGGGGGTGTCTGCCTGCCTCCTGCTCCAGGAATGCAGCCTGGCATTTTCAGCCCCTGCTCCCAGCCTGACCATGCTGTGGGCAGCAGGCAAGTATCACCTGCCCAACTCTTTCATGCTCTGCCTACCTTAGGATGATCAGCACAAATTAAAGGTCACACTAATCAACTTCAGCACATGACAACAATATGGGTAAGTTACCAATTTTTCCAACATCTCCTTCTGCCATACAAGAAGCCATACAAGCTTTTTACACTATAAAAACTGCCACATGCCCTACGCATTAATTTGTCCATTTGGCAAAGAGATTAACATTGTTCAGCAAAAATGGTTTGGTGAAGGGCTTAAACCCAAATGTTTTGTCTGATTTTTAAAACCTAGCACACCTCACCTCAGTGCTACAATTTGCAATTAGCGTGGTCAGTATAGACTAATGGCTGTGGGTGTAAGATATAAAGACATTCAGAGAGATTCCATCAGGACTCCGTTTTTAATCTATGTTTATGTTTCCTTCAACTCTATTGGGTGAGTTGTTCCATTCAACCAGATTTTCCATCTACAACTTAAAGAGTCACAGGTGCTTCACTCCCTGCGTGCTGCAGTGCAGGCTCCACTCAACAGATGCTACATGATTTGGGAGAAGCTTTAGGATTCAAAAACACTGAAATAAATCTATCTATCTATCTATCTATCTGTAATATAAAACTACATCGGGATGGACAAAGGCACGTAAAAGCCTTACTGACTTCCCAAGAGATATTCTTTTCATTTCAAAATGTAATAATTTTGCTGAATTACAGCACACTTCGAAATGGCAAAGTAAAAATGAAATCCTGGAGGGAAGGCAACGGCATGCTCAAAATGACTGTGAAGCATTTGGAGAAAATATAAGTCCCTGTAAGATTAGAGCCTCAATGAGAAAGCTGCATGTTCAGGGAAGCACAAGAAGGCTTTGTCCCATGCTCTGTCAAAGGGTCTCGGGCACCTCGAACTTCTAGTGTTTTTAAAGCAAACGAACTAGGGAAACAACTCACAATGACTTCCTTGAAGGAATCTTTGTCACTGATTGTCTTATCTGCTATACATCCAGACTGATTCAGGTAGTGGTAGTTCTCCGGTATAGATAAGTAAAAAGCATCTAATGAAGAGAGAAAAGAGGGTAAGTGAAAAGAAATCCCAAAACAAAAGTACTTCACAAATTACTGTGTCAGAGTTAAACAGTTCACAATTCATTTACTCAGAAATTATAATGATGCATATGACAAAGTTTTATGTTAAAATCAGTCGGGGCGTTATTTTATTTAGCTGCGTAACTCTACTTTTTAGCATGCAAAGTCAGCAAGCAGGCCTAAGGGGAGATGCTGGGACAGCTTTAGGCAATTTTGCACATATACAAATGTGCAAAATCTTTTGTTCATTGGATTTATTCTTTATGAGAGAGGATTAGAGGAACCAGAATTATTTATCTTTGTTGCTGTGGAGTTATTTAGTACCAGCAAAAATATTCAGTTTGAACAGAATGAGGCATGTTTGTGCTCAAGTAATCTTCCCAAGGCTACAGCAGAAGCTGAGAGAAAAACTACTGTCAGCTCAGTGACATTCTTCAAGTAAGCAGGTTGCTTTATAAAGTTGAGCTCAAATTCACACTCACTGAATCCCAGCTGAATAAATAACCAAACTCTCTGCTTGGGTTAGTGGGTTTCTGCAGTTAAATTTCCCACTGCTGTCACCATGGCTGACTGCTAGCAGAAAGCCAGTGTGACATGTGCTTTGACACTCACCTTTCTCTCCCTCTTCTATCCCTGCCAGCAGAGCATAGAATATATGATAATTTCTTTCCCCAGGGTTTTGTCTTACCACACGATTCTGCCAAAGTAAAAAATAGTTTCCACTTAAGTGATCATTTTTAAGGTCAAATTTTTTATCCACAATTTCAGAAAAAATATTAAATCAAACACAATTAACTAATCAAAAGCGAACATCAACTTACTTTTTCCAATAAATCTAGAGCCAGGAAAAAAAGCTTTAGTCAAGGAATAAAGTAAAAAGCAATTAATGCAGAAGATATTTATAATCTTCCTTCTTTCACTTGAGACAACAGGAAGAGCATCACAGTCTTTTCTTACAACACATTAAGTATGTTTCATACAACATACCTGCAACAAGGTAAGTAAAGCAGCAATGATAATAATATTGTAGCAGTTCTAATATCAATGTATCAAAACCTTCTTCTCTTCTATTCCCTTAAAACTTGTTACGTTCTGCATTTTAAATGATATCTGCTTCCTTTGCTTTTTCTTTTCCCTACAGCTTAAACAACTTTAATAATGAAATTTGTCCCAGTGCAAAAGCAGCTGATATTTAAAAGAGTAGGCAGGATCCCCTCAGAATATTCCTCATTCCCACACCTCTGGTGCTCTGGTGTAGCTGCTCATAGTCCAATTTCGCCAAGGGCACGAGAAATCCAAGGATTTAACCCACCCAGACTCATACTGCAGAAATTCAGCAGCTCTGCTCTTTCAAGTACTTTTCCAGAGAAGTAAGCAGCTTATCTTCAGCTATAATAAATGAGGGAAATGACTGACAACCGAGGTTATCCCCAAGAACTCAGGCTCTTTTAGCTCACTACGTAGGAACATAACACATGGAGCCACTCCACACTGGCAGTAGCAACACAAAATGCTGGTCGTACAAATATACCAGACCACCACAAATGTGTGTGTGCATCCGTGAATTTGGTGTTGCAGCTCCCCTTTCCCACCTACACCAGCTAAGTTTAACTGTGTATGTTTCGGAATGGGGTGAAAGGACACACAAAGGCAAGCCAGTTGTCTCAGTCCTCCACCAAGGAGGTACAGGGGTCAAATCACCAAATAAGGATACAATCTATAATTCTTCCTCCCTGAATGTTTCCTTTCTGACAGATGTTCAGTTGAATAAACTTCCCAAAACGACTTGAGTTGTTGTTGTAAACAGTCTTCGCATTGCCAAAAGCTTCCATAATTGGACTGTGAAAACAGAGAAGAACGACAAGAGTGTTAACGTGTGACCAGCATGCCAACAGTTTCACATGGCACTGGTGAAAGGAACAGCACTACGACAAACTCCCTGACACTCTCTGCAGCCACAGCCTACATCCTCAGCATTACCCTCCATTAGCAATGGGCATTTCAAATTCCTATCAAAAGATGAAAGTATTCACGCAACAGAAGATTAATTGTACTACACTACTCTGCAACTTGCTACATTTTTTGTAATTACTCAAAAGATGTATGCAATTCTCACTGCAGTACTCATATGATAGAAATAAGAAATCTCAGCACATGCAAACTGCTACAAATGTAAGGAAATAGACCTTGTCCTAAGGCAATTAAAAGAAAATAATTACATCAAGATATGGCATGTATAACAGAAATGAAGGAAGATGAACAAAAGTAATAGCATCTCAAATTGTCTTTGTTTTTAAATAGTTTAGAATAATGTGTTATTTCATGTGAACACCAAGAACTTTTGTTTGCTTGTGTAGATTGTGTCCAATTTATCAGATGCATTTACTCATCTGTCATACCAATTCTTATCCTCCCTTTCCTCAGCATGCTTTTACTGCTTGAGCATTTTATACTCACCATGTTGTATCTTGTTCTACCTTATCCTCAGGCTACACAAACTGAATCAATGGTTTCTCCCTCCCATCACCCATTTCCTTTAGTCTGATTATCTCAATTCAGCCCCAAATGAAAATTAAAGCCACCATTAAAGCTTCATTAATTTCAAAACTCTGCATATTTTTGCTTCATTAGGATACACCACTGTGCTCACAGCTATCTAGAGTAGCCAGATAATTTCATTCAATGGTTTTTACTTCCCCATCTCCAATATTAATTTTATTGTTCAGTAAACGGACGTGCTTATTTAATTACATTGTGAGCTCTTATTTCAATGTCAAAGCTTATGTCTTCTGGAAAAAATACTTGTGCATTTAAAGATCTAGTACCTGCTCTCAAGAATAGCTTGCTCCACACAGGACGTCTTCTCTCTGCAGGACAGCTCCAGTGAATGTTGGCTCATTGCAGATAGGAACTTGAGAATCAGCTTAGTGCTTTCCGTCTTACCAGCACCACTTTCACCACTGAAAGAAGAGGAGGGAATTGTTTGCAAAGTTCCATTGGCCAGTGAAGAAACCCTCTGCCTGGCCAGCCCTCCAAACTCTGCATCGCTGGAGGTTAGGAAGACTGGAGTCATTAGAAGTGATAGTCAAAGGGAAGCAGAATACCTCCCTTAAGCTTCCTGGACATGACATCCAAGGAAAAAGTAAAGCTGTCTTTAGACTTCATACCACTGCTCAGACAGCATTTCAAGGCACTCATTGCATATGTACACACACCCATGAAGCAACAAAGAGCTCTCTGAATACAAACAATTATCCAACACTTCCCACCATCATGTTAAAACAAAGTTACAGTAAAGGCATGGAACTAATCAGGGATAAAGACCAGACTATGAATAAAGCAGGGAAAGTTCGGGATTTCATTGCAGCAATCTAGCTAATGAAGGAGCTCTGCTGTGAGAAGAAAGAGGAGGAGAATGTTAGAGGCATCAGTGCATATTCTAACACATACAGTGTAATTAACACAGATATTCTTAGTGAGCTACATATTCTTTAAACAAACTTCTTATATACCTATTCAAACAAACCAGATTCACCTGAGTTCAAAATCTACAATTTTCACCTCTTATCACCACCAGAGATATAAAACCTTTCACTTTCACCCACATGAGAACAAAGCTATTTGATAATGCTAAATGGACATTTTAAAAGCAAACTGTTAATAAGTAACCTTGCTGATACAAACAGAAGGCAATGTACTCAGTTTCTCTTCAAAACCAACACTCTAGATAAAGTATAAATTTGGCTCATTTCTTCCACATAATTTCCCTTCATTTATGTAGACTAAAAACACAGTGTGAGCCATTAAGAAATATAATTTGTGAGTAAAGTTTGTCTAGTTTGCTTACTTTTCATCTATAGCATTATATCCTAAACTGCCAACTAATTCCTAGTTTTTCTAATTCTTAATTGAGCTGTACCCAATTCCAGTTTCCTCCCAATGAGAAGGGGTACACTTTGGTCTTATCCCACCTTTCTCATTGTAGGAAGCAGGAATTTCATCATTGACTTTGATGGAGCACAACTGGGCATGTGGATTAAACTCAGATAATCTGACAGACTTTTGTTGTGCCATTGCTGACTGGTGACCTTGGGAATTCTACATTACGGCAAAGTATAATGATGCTTTCTAGTTAAAAACAAAGAAGAAAGGTACAGCCTAAGAAAACAGCATGGCATTTTTCTGCAAGTGAATGCTAACAATTAAAAAAAAAAATCAGGGCAGAGACAGTCAGAAAACATAATGAGACACAGAATTTTGTAGCTGAGATTTAAGTGTTTCCCAAGAAGAATCAGTCTTTAAAATGTTGCATAAAACTTCATGCCTGCTGATATGTTCCAGCA
>JAWWMO010000083.1:75506008-75551683 GCA_035047845.1 Dendrocincla fuliginosa | reverse complement strand
GCAGACCCTCACTCACTCATGCTCCTCTGACAATGAAGCAACTATTTAATATTCCTCTATTTAATATTCACTCCTCCTACAAAACATTTCTACTAGTAGTTTTGAAAGAGCTTCACAAACCTTCGCATTACTCTTGTTTCACGCAATAAATCCTCAAGTGATAAATCCTCTTCCTGCCTAAATTCCTCCCACTGAGCCATGTGTACAGCTCAGCAGCAGGGATAGGGTGCCAAGGAGGACATCACCTCTTTCACCAACACATCCTTCCTCTGCCCCTACCCACTGTCCTGCTCTGGAAAATCTGTAATTCTATGGAAGCTGAAAGATACTCCACTATAATTGAGGGCCATTACACAAGTGAGATATTCAAAGCCAGTGGAAAAACATCTCCTGCACCTTTCTCTGGTACAGCTGGTAATATGCACAGTTACATGCTCTTGATTTTTTCTTAGAACAGGAGATGCTCAGAACAGGTTCAGGCTGAACATACATGCCCAGTGTCCTATCTCAGACAGTTGCCAAATGGAGATGCCCAGGGAAGACATGCAATACTTCCCTTCTGTTTTTCCAGCTTCCAGTTACTTGCTGTTCAGAGAGTTCCTGATCTAAACTTGGTTTCTGTGTGTCTTGTAACCTTCCATGGATTTATCTCCTATGAGTTTCTAGCAACAGTCCCTTAAAAAGCACATGAACATGCCCTGCTGTTTCAGATTCGCCTTCTATTAGCTTCATTTGATGCCCTTTAGTTCTCATATTAGAAGGAAAAATCCACAACTCACTCCAGCACTCTCTCTGCTGTGCATAATTTGAGGGACAGCCCCAAAAATGCAAGCTGCCTGTCTTCGTTAGCCACTCCCATAAACAGAGCTATGGTTTACTTTTGATTGCTTTTTCTCCGTTTTCCTCTGAACGACCTCCAATTCCACACAGTCTGGACCCATCCAAGGGATGGATTTACCCCATGTTCTCTACTGATTTAATAATAACTGCTCCATCCTATTCAGTTCTACAGCTACTACTGAGCACTCTGTGGGTGGGCTCCCAGAGCTCTCTGGCAGGCCAGTAAGATCTCACCACTATGTGGTGTTGCTGAGCTCAGGACCCATAATTTTACATACATCGAGTTGGCTCCGCATTTTTGCTTTACAAAATGCTTTAATAATAGCTAGTATTTATACTGAGATTAAAATCAAGAACAAGCACGCTAAACTTTAAAGTTGTTTACTCAACCCTACAGTACATACACTAACACTGGGGTAAGTGAGATCAATCTTTTAGAGTCCTTAAAAAGCTTCCGCCTACAAGAATTTGCCAAGGTCAGTAAAAGGGTGAATTTTTTAGTGCAACCTTTCCAGCAACCTTTCCGGCCCATGAGTTTAAGTGCCCAGCTTGTTCCACATCACTACCTTCAGTACTGTGAACATATTAAGTCTGACAGCAACCCAGAAGGCTCCCATTTAGAAGATCTTTAGAGTTTCTCCATGACATGTTCTACGCAGGGCATTGCGCTAAGGGCGCAGCAGCCTGTACTCCCAACTGCCGCAGTGAAAAAAGGGGTCACTGAGAGAGACTCCTCATTCTGAAGGACATAATGCTACTCTAAATCACTTCTCTGTTCTGCCTGCTGGCTTTAAAACCCCAAGACAGATACACAAAGAAAAAAATAGGCCCCTTCAGCAAATATAGTTTGTTAAATGCACATCTGAACTTCGGTGTGTCAGCCTCATAAGAACATCTTCCCATCACAAGTCTGGGTCCCATAAAAAAAGTTTGGTTCACATTGATTTTCAAGGTGAACAACAACAAAAACTGACAGGCCATCAGATGATAAGAGAGAACAAACTGGTATCAGACTGATTTCCCACGCACAGCATTGACTTGAATGCTATTCAGGGCAACTGTTTCTTTTCCCTCAACTGCTCTACACCTCTTTTTGAGTCCCCTGAAGAGGATCAACTGCTATTGTATCTGAGAGAAGTGCATGTGTTTGCTTCCGCACAGACTAGATCACCTTCAACAGAGCAACTCAAAAAAAAAAAGACTCAAAAAGTTATCTTTCTATTCTTATAATAAAGTGGTAGAGGTTTGAACTTGGTCCCAACTTGTGAACATCAGCTAACCCTGGAGGAACTCAGGACAAGCTGTTTGGCTATTGCTGAAGTAAGGTGGACTCCCTTCATCTTCCTGCTGAGGCACCCAGCTGAAAAATCAGAATATGTTATTTTTTAACATAGTGGGCTCTTCTTTTTCCCTGTTTATAAATGAAACTGCACCCTGCAGTAAAGTTCAGACCAACACAGAACTGAGCATTCACTGATGTGGATGATTTTTTTCTGCAAGAAAACACTAGTTCAACAGTCAAAAAAAACCAGTTTTTAGCCTGGGAGAGTGAAAATACCATTTCACAACTGTCTATATATTCCGATGCACCAGTTGTGTATAGCTTCTTCAGTGTGCCATGTTGTTGACATTTTAGACTGCTAAGTGATTTTTATGCAGCATTACCATGGATTAAAATGCCTGTGTTACACAAACCAATAATTAAGCATCTTTGGGTGACTCCATTTAATATAATCCCTTCTGTATTTCTTTCCTTTTCACCTCTCGTCTAGGTGGCTATACCGGAAAAAAGGTCTCACATTTACATTATATTTCCAGTCTTTATGATGACAGTTTTTAATTCAGCTTCTAGCCTTAACCCTCTCATCCTCCTCCACCCAGACAAATATCCTAATATCAGTATTTCAAAACACAAGAAGCTTTGTCAAAGCTTTTTGAACTCAATGCCTGAAGAAAGCGGCTCCAAACCAAAGCTAAGCTAATTCTGGGTGCCAGCAGGGGGCACTTCAAGTCCAGAGGATTATCAGAAAGACTTCCAAGCACCTTCCCCCGGTGAGGCTGTTACAACTTGCTACCGAGTGCTTAGATCCCAAGGTCAGGAGCAGGTGAAACTGCCGATCAGAATGAGAAGCCTACATGAGCAATCCACTCTTTTAAACTATTGTGTTTTCAAGATCCAACAGAATTTTCCTCAGGATGCCGAATTTGCCAAGCACACCGTTACACCTCCACTTCCTATGCCCTAAACTAGGTATGTGACCACAGGGACTTTCCTAAACTTCATGAGGGTCACAGAAAATCTTCACTAATTTTAAGAAGTCATGTTCTGTGCCATTCAAAGATAGGCAGATAGATGTGATGTTTTATTTGAATTGCATATTTCTTCAACTTCTGTAGAAACAAGATACACTTATAAGGTTGTAATACGGCACTTGTGTGAAACATTGAACTTACACAAATCATTGTTTCAATCCATGACCACAGTAAACAATTTTCAAAGGGACTGCTAATGCAAAACTTCTCCATATTATGGCTTATCTGTACCAAACCACATGGTTTACTGAGTGGAGACTGTTGGAGGCTCCTCTCGAACATCAGAGACTTCTGCTTATGCCCATTTTAGGATATGACCTGCTTTTCTCTTGTCAGCTTGTGGGGAACTGGAATGACAGGTAAAATACTTAGGCCACTACAGAATGGCAAAAGTACCCATGGCCACCGGAAATTCTTGTGGCCCCCTGAATTTGGGTACATGGACTGTTCACAAGCAATGTTACCTGGCAATAACACACAAAATCATGACTCCAGGATAGCTATTTTCACATGACAAAGATCTCTGTACATTACATCTTTTCTTGGACTGTCACCTGGACTCAGCTTTCTATGTACAGAAATATGTACTAAATAATAAAAAGGAGAAATACAGTTAAAGAAAGCTGAAAAAACACACTCAGTACCCCTTTCCATCTTTGTGCCATGGCCAGGCAGAATCTGCCCAGAGGTGAAGGCAGGTGGGCACTGTGATCTGAGAGCCTGCAGAAAGTTGAAACTAGACTTGGCTGTGTTGCATCTGATCCCCATTTCTAACAACAGACTGGGTGCTGAACTGCATGCACCAAATGCCCCTTTTATCCAAGAAGCCTTGCAACCTGGCCTGTAATTTCAAATGTAAGTAGAGACCACCTGTTGCAAAATGTGCTGCTCTCACTCTGCCTTATCCCCTCTCTGTCCCACTGACTGCCCCATGATGCAGCCCCACGGCTGCCACAAGGGCTCCTGTGGAGGTCAGGAGACAGCCAAAATTCTGTCAACTTGCTTCTGAACAGCTCTAGACACTTAAGTGTGTGCTGCAGGAAGGTGAGAGCAAATAGGCTTAATCATAAAAATGATGTGAAGGCAAGAGAGGAGAGGGAGGGGACATATGTGCTCTTTTACCCGCCCTGAACATCACCCCTGGCCCAGAGACCAGTGGCTGATGCCATGCTGCCATTGCCACCGAGCTGCTCCTTCCAATTGGGCAGGCAAGGCTTCATTTCCCTGCCTGTGTGCGAGCCAACGCAGCTGAGCTGGCAGGCTCAGGAACGGGAAAAGAGCTGTCTGCATTTTCAGCTCTTCTGGAGCCAGGAGGAAGGAGGAGCTGAAAGCAGCGAAAAGCTATTGAAATGCCAACTGCTCCCAATGTACACTCAGCAGCAGTGAGATTCTGAATACCAGTGACACAGTGGATCAAACAGGAAGCTATTAAATCACCATTAAATTAAAGCACAACAAGATTAAGCAAGGAAGATTAATCAGGCAGAATTAAGTGGCTGAAATGTGGAGGGTTTTCTCTTTGCTATTCTTATTCACTGCTTTTCTCAAGAGTGGCGGGTTTTTTCTTTTCCTCTCCATACAGGAATCAGGGTATAGTGGTGACAAACTACTGAGCTGCACAGGGATGTTTAAACCAGTGGGAAAGCTCTTAGGGTAACATTAGATGGGTAAGTAATAAAAATGCACAAAAATGTCATACATTTTTTCACTAAATGAAGTCGTAAGATGCGTAACAAAAAATAACATTTTTTAGAGGTTCACAGAACAATACAGAGCAACTTCAGAACCCTTTTGGAACTCTGCTGTTTCAAAAGCCTGACTCCTTTTGGGGTTCTCTTTTCCATGTGGTCCCAACCTGTGTTTCTAAATCACCTTGATAGGCTCACAAGCAGGGATAAGCAGAGCAGCAGCAGCAGCTGCCATTTACCTGATGAGGATGCACTGGTTGTCGTGGCGCTTCCAAAGGCAGCGGTAGCACTCGTTGGCCACAGCGAAGATGTGAGGTGCAATCTCTCCCATGTGGTGCTTGCTGTATCGCTCCATGGCGGTGCGGTCGTACAGTCCCGGGATGCTCTTGTAAGGGTTCACAGAGGCCACTATTGAACCAATGTAGGTCTGCAAGCACAGAGCACCCCCAGGAAATGTTATTAAACGTGCTGGAGCAGATTAACACTCTTTTCAAATGATCAACAACAAATACGTATTTGCAAAACCATAGCACTCCTTCAGATAAAGGTGGCAGGTAATTCCCCCTGACTTCTTCCTTTCAAGAAAAGCAATAGAGGTGTAAAACTTGTTTCCACCTCTGCCATGTTCTCATGCTTACCCCACCTACAGCACAGAGCTTATTGGCTGTACAAATCCCTGCCTTAATGCTGCTTACAGCTGCACAGTAATGCCTATGAGCATTGGTCTACAGCTGCTTCTCATGTGTTCTTAGGGACTCACTGAATTTACTAAAAACCTGGCTGTGTGCCAAGTACTGGTGCAAAAGTCTGTATTTCCATGTAGAGTATGCAAGTCCTTCTCTGCTACTAACTTTTAATACAGAAGTATCAGACATTATGGCAGAAATTAGCATTATTATATGGCAGCAAGCTCGAAGAAAAGCACGTGAACTGGCAGATGCTTTCAAAACACTGTTTCTGTAGCTTAATTTACTACTTGTGTTATGCACCTAATAAGGCATTCACTGCTATCTCATTACAATTAAGAGAGCACATCAGTTAAACTCACCCAGGTAGCAGTTTACGCCCACTCCCACTGCCTAAACTCATTAGGCTGTGGTAACCTGATCATTTGCAATAGTCTGTTTGCAGTGCTGTTCATTTTCTCTCTCGCCCTCTATCCACTCAATATATTTTTCAAATAAACTCATATTAAAGTGAGGTAGGACATAACACTGAGCCTGCTATCCCCAGAATTTCCACTGCGTTTCTGAGGCACACAAAATTAATCAATTATGTCCTATGGTGTATGCAGTGTTACCGCTGCAATACTAATTTCGTTTTGCTAAACACCATTTCTGTGGTTACAGTCAGGAAGCTGACACCTGGCTTCAGGAGCCCTGCTCTGGACTCGTGAGGAGTCAAGGCTGTGCAGCCTCCAGCCCTGTAACACAGCCCCCACGTACAGACAGATGCCCCACCAGCAGTCAACCCTCTTGTCACTGACAGGAACCAGCTGCGAAGCTGACTGCAGGACTGGGGCTCTCTTCATCTCCACAGCACCCTACCCAGAAAGGGATGGATAAGGCGAGCAGCATCTTCCACATCACAGAAATGCAGCCTCATGTGCTTCTCCTGAAGCTTCCCTCTTCTTCGTACAAGCCACCATGGGACACAGGGACCATCAGCTCCCCCACATTTTCCTCTCCGCCAGTCTCTTCCATGGCATTTACAGCCCGTATCTACCTGCCTCCCTCTTCTTCTCCTTAATTAACATGCCATTATTGCTGTGCATCAGCTCTCCCTTCTCACTGTTACCCTGCTGTTACACTCCCCATTATCCACCTGTTCGCCCTCCATCAGACCCGACGTAAATTGCAGCTTTGAGCTTTTGGTAAGGGAACTACAGTGGTGTCCTTGAAATAATGACAATTTTATTAGCTGTAAGGGGAATATCCTTCCTCACTGTAATTCAAGTACCTTTTACAGAGCGGTGAACTTTCAATCTGTGTGTTTTATAACCTCCTGCCATGCTGTGCAATAGCTCAGAAGATTTCATCTAGAGGAGATACCATTTCAACACAAGATCGTATCACAGGGCAATTACAGCACTGAGACAACAGCTTAATTTCCTGGGATAAACCGCTCTCGGGTTCTTAAATAAGTAATAAGGAGGTCTCTGAAAAGAAACTTCCTCTGTTTGATAACATATTTCAGCACAGATTGCACAGGCAAAATTTTAAGAGGCTTTTTTTTATAATTATACTACTACAGTGCAAGTATGACTAATAAAACAGTATGCTACAGATCTTCATCTTTATCTTATTAAAGGCTGTCTAAGGTCTTGTGCAAAGAGTAACTTGAGGCACACCATCACAAGAGATGCCATGGCAAAGAAGTAAATAAAAACATCCCCATGAAACATGATACCATCTAACTTTATAACTAAGCAACCACTCTATAGCTTCTGCGTGAACAATATCTTCCTGTGGTAAAGCACAGGCAAAGCCGCATCACCATGGGCTACACATAGAGATTTTTCTTGCTTTTCCTATTTTAAATGGTAAAAATCAGAAGAGGCAACAACAGGTTGAGGCCACTTCTGCACATGCTCATTTAACAAGAGGCAGTCTTTCGCATGGCTTAAGCATAACTTTTTTAAAATGATAGAAACAATTCCAGAATATTAGTCATTACTGAGAATAATAAAAGCCTTTTTATCAAATAAAGTCAGCTGGCTCCATTGCCTCATAATTCAGTAAGGTATCATAAAGAAACAGGTAGTGTATTATGGCAATAACAGAAATCTGATGAATAGCAGAAACAGTACCAGTGAAAACAATTCCTAAATCACCCCATGGAGCAATGTTTAGGACATGCCACTACCAGAAAAATTCCTTCTCTATGTATTTTTGCAAAAATACGAAGAACCACAACATCTGCTGACACAGGTGCAACTTTACGGCTCCAGTCCTCTGGTGCTTTGACTACGTACTACTTCTTTGCAGAACAAGTTAAATACATGCTCAAATCACCAATAAATTATAATGACATAAGACAGAACAAACTCAGGCCTGCAAAAAACAGCTTCCTCATCCCAAGGTAAGATCACAAAAAAGCGTGTGTTATTCATACACACAGTGCATCACATTTATCCCGTACCAAGTGTCACAATGCACCACAGAAGTAGCTACAACTAGTTATCTACATGGACTAAGGAGGAGTTGGCTGGCCCAGATGAAAGTTCCACTTTTACCAAAGGTAGCTCAGTAAGGTACCAATGGGCTGAAGAACATCATTATTAAAAGTATTCATATTATTTTAAAAGTTCACATTAAAAGACAATATTCCAGAAGTCTGTAAATTTTCTTTGGGATACTCAACATGATCTGCTGCAAGAGTCATTACCCACATCACTTCCAGGCTTACTATTCATCCGATCCAGTAACTATTTGGGTCTAACTAGTAGCAGTATTTTATATGCAGTAGATCCTAGACTCTACTCTGGCACCTCTAAGAGCCACAAAGTCAGGGACTTGGGGTGCAGGGGGAGAGAGCAACACCTGCATCCCCAAGAAGAACGCTACCAACTCCCTATTTCACAGAATCATAGAGTGGCCTGGGTTGGAAGGAACATTAAACATCACCTAGTTCCAACCCCCCTTCCGAGGGCAGGGACACTTTTCATTAGAACAGGTTGCTCTGTTCAACCTGACCTTAAGCACTTCCAGGGATGGGGCATCCACAACTTCTCTGGGCAACCTGCTCCAGTGCCTCACCACTCTCACATCCTAATATCTAATGTAAACATACTCTCTTTCAGTTTGAGACCATTTCCCCTTGTTCTGTCACTACATGCTCTTGTAAAAAGTCCCCTTCTATCTTTCTTGTAGGCTCCTCCACTTGCCCTCCCCTGAGCAGCCACCCAACACAACCCTTTCTTGTAGGGCAGACCTTCTGGTTTGGCAAATGCACACACCTCAGCAGCAAGCTAAACCCCTGTAAAGATCCACAAAAAATGGAAGGCTCTTCAGTGGACATGCACTGCCTCCTGAAAGCTATTTCTGTGCCAGGCATTATCATATGGCAAATTAAAGCTGTTAGCAATAAGAAGCAGCATCTCTAAATTACTATATTATGATAACATCATAAGGCAGGTGAAATTTCAGAAAAAGTATTTTCACATATGAATGTCACTTCCACTTTAAGAGAGTAATCTAAATTTTCTTTTTGTTCTTTACAGTTTTTAATCTGATTCTGGCAGTCAATAATTACTTATTTTAATGAAAGAATTCCAAAGCAGTTAAGAATAGGAGAAATCCTCATACATCTGCCAAAGCAGTGGCAAGCAGACATAGGAATTTTGAAGATTTCCAATTGAAATAGTTTGAGTATTTTATCAGTGAAATACTGTGAGAAGTCCTGTTACAAGCCTGACCCCTTAAACCCGTGGCAGTGAACAGGACAGTTAACTATTCCCTGTTGTATGACTGACTTGACACTCCAGAGAGAACCACACACAAACTCATGAGCTACTTTGGTACAGACTAAATCAGTAACAGCTTATCAGATCACCACTAATGTATTTATTTAAACCAAAGAATATATGAAAGTTGAGTCACTCAGCCTCAATTCCAGCATAGCAGTTTGATTATCATATTGTAGGTTGGGCACTTTTTACACTTTCAAATTTTTACTGAAATTTTACACTGATAATTCATCTCCCAAAACACTTTCACTCACAAGCTACAGACACTCCTGTTCCCCCTTTAGCACTAAAAGAGAAAGCAAGATTTTTTGCTGATCTTCTACAAGGACATGAAGAATTAAATGTCCAAACACCATCTTCTCACCTAGATATTGAGTAAGACAATGGCAACACGAGTCAAGATGAAAGATGTACTTCAGAAAGGAAGAGATTTTTCGTCAGTTCTTTGAATATTTTTTTGTGTGTCTTGCTTGTTGCCTTCTGATAGCAATTAGCATTGAGCCTCTATCTTGAAATCACCCCCGAGTTCTTCAAACAAGTTAAATACACGCAATTTGTTCTTTAACAAGGTTGAAGTGCTCACAGACTGCTGATACCCACAGAAAAACTCTAGCAAAATTTAACATGGTCAGAGTAGTTCTGTTTAACATGAGAGGTTTTTTTTTTTTTAAGGAAGACACAATCAGTTTACTTTAGTTTGATGCCAAACAAATCTAAATGATATAAAAAGTTTTATTGATCAAAATACACTTTTTCAAGTTAGCTTCAAATTACAAGAAACAAGTTTGCAATGGATTAATGAAATACAGTTTGAAATGTCTTTCTCATATAGAAAAGGCTTTCAGACTGAAAGAGGAAAAAGTAGAGTAAGAAATTTCCCTTTCAGTTTTTTTCAGATGCTCTATAAACTAAAAGCAATGAAAAAGGAAACTGCCCTAATGCAAGATCAGTAGTCCCATAAACCAAACATAACTAAATATACCAGGACCACCTTGCTCTTCACCTTTTCCCCTTCACAGATGCTTTTTAGAATTTCTGGGTATATCCTTTCAGGTTTGCTCCATATTCGTCAACCATTCACCTTCCATTTCTTCCCTTTTGTGTCAAGACTTTTCCACAATAACTTTTCTAATCTGAGGATCCTTTATGATTTCTGTGTTTTACCCAAGCTCGCTTTTCCCACGTAAGGTCATTAAATTTATCCCACACTGCTTTTCTCATGACCTCCTTTCACCCTCTACATCAAGCTATCCCCTCTGTACTTCCCAGACTTCTAGCACCTGAGACATCACAGTCTTCCTTTTTTCATAAACAAATAAATAAATAAATAAACAAATAAATAAATAAATAGGGGGCAGGGGGAGGGGAAGGACATGCTTCTTTCAGGCCTTGCATATCTCATGCTACAGGGAGGACGATAGAGAAGGTAATATCAGACTGGAGGACCCTGACAAAGACCATTATGTGCTGCTCCTAAACTAAAACTTTGATCAACAATCACTTGACAAAGACCATTAAGTGCTGCTCCTAAACTAAAACTTTGATCAACAATCACAACAGAAACCAAAACTAGAAATGCGGGGATAGATCAAATATAGAATTAAGATGCTTTGTTACAGATATATGCATTAACATCGAGAAACAGGATTTGTCCAACTCTCTTAAGAGCATTTTGAAGCCTTTCTGCTTTGGAACATAGAAAAATCTATGTTACTACAGGAAGAAAGCCCTTTTTACAGACTGAGTTTATTCTGAGGCAAAGACAATTAGGTCTACCACCACATACACATCAGCATAAAAAGGAAAAAGATGGCTGGGCCACATTTTGGTGTGCTTTATAGGGGAGGCAGAAGAAAGGGCAATGGCATGCCATAAAAAAAAATTATAATTATTGACATCATTCATGGTAGGACCTCGATTTATCCTCCCTGTGGTAAGTATACCCCATCTTTTAGCTAGTGCCATGCTAATTTCAGTGGGACAGAATCCAGCTGTCTCATGTCTGAAGCCAAGCTCCTTTCTTAAAAACCATAATCAAAGTGAAGTACTAAACTACAATTTTAAATGTTTTCAACCAATCAAGCCATTTCTAAGATGGAAATGTCATACTCTATAATCATCTTTACACGCTTGGGCTCCTGCAGCCCTCACCATGTCTGGTGACTCATGGTGAGTTTCCAACCGCCTGAATTTACATCAGCTTTGCTTTTCTGTATCTCTGTGTTCCCTATCAATGCACACAGCATTAAGACCCTAACCTGTTCTTTTTCTTTCTCTATGTCTGTTCAAGAATTGATTGCAAAATGAGCTGTTTGTAAACACACAGGCCACACTACAAATACAACAATTAGCATCCACAGGAGAGGACCTTTAGGAGGGAACCGGAACATAACAGAGAATGTCAGTAAGAAGACCAAACACCAACAGGCAGCTACCTACAGCAAAGACTCACCACCTACATGTTCTCCTTGTCATTGTTTATCAAAAGCATCTTCTCAGGCACGTTTACAGTGCTCAGCTTCACCTTCCCATGTGTTTCAGTCCATGATGGAAGCTGCAGCCACCTTTTCTATCAACCACCTCCCTGGTGGCCTTTTTCCTGCCTGTGTTGTGCACAGGTTAGATTCCAGGCATAACAGACATGGGCATTTTCAAAGCCAGGCTTTATGCTTGTTTCCATTAGCACACGTCACAAGAATATTTTTGAATAGTTTTGGAATATTTTAAAATATGTGATTTCAAATGATCAGAGGCAACTGTTGGGCAAACAGCACACCCTTGCCCATTAGATACAGCCTTGTCTGCTATGTTGACCCTTCAACCCAGCTAATGTGACCTTAAGCCTCCCTCGCTACAAGAGTATTAAGCAACACCATCCTGTTCCCATGCCCCTCTCAGGGCAAAGTCTATGCTATCTCTTCATGAAAAAAGTTGTACTTTGTAACCAAGCTACCTTAACTTCCAAACTAAGAATCCTTCCACTCCCTACAGCTTCAACCTTGCACATTCATAGTCCTTGTCCTAAGAAGCTAAGTAAAACTGTCTTAATCTGGTTTTTAAGGGTTAAAAACTGGGGTTTGGTCACCTTAGCTGCCAATGTAAATACCCAAAACAGTGCACAGAGGCAAACACTGTTCTGCTTAACTCCACAGGAAGCTCAGAGATGGTGAAGAACTCTCAAATGGTCAAGAGATACAGTCATAGCTTAATCTCATCTCATTTTCCTATTCATTTTCTCCTGCTGAACAGACTGTTCCATGTGGATGGGAATTACTCAAGGAAATCTTGCAACTTCCTGAATCTGCACAAAAAAAATCCAGTTCAGAGATATGAAACTAATATAAAGACAAGCTGATAAAAGAGCATTGTTATAGCTAAAAGGTAAAAATCAAACCAGAAGACAATAATACGGATGTCAGATAAGACATTTTTCCTTCTTTAGGAACTGGACAGGTTCCTGGCAGTTTTTCTCCTGTGTAAAAAGAACCCAGTCTCCTTGTTTTTATTGCACTTTTTTGCTAATACAATGCAATCTCTAACATGTAGGAGTCCTATCTACTAGATGTCAGAATAATGATCTTTTGTGCACAGACTGTTTATATAAACAATCACAGAGGAGTATCTCTCTTCACCATGGCCAAACTAATAGAGGCGGTGACCTCCTGAACAAAAACACAATCAGAACAAGACATTGATTTTTGTTATTTTCATGGGCTGCAATACAGCATGTGAAAGTAAGTTTGTGCATCAGACTGTAGCAATCTGTGTGCACAAGTGCTCAGCTTAATTTTAACCACGCAAGCTCTAGCTCAAATCAGAAAAGGCCTCACAAAGTGCAGAGACCCCACGGCATGTCACTTCATTTCAAATGGCCTGTGGCCACACACTAGTTCTTCCTCCTGCTTTGTTATTGCACAATGCTCAAATGAGTCTTTCAAAGCTGTCTGAAGGTCTAATTCACCCTCCAGCAAGGAAAAGAAAAAAACAGTCGCCTTCCTTCCTACAGATTCATCTTGGGAAGATGAAGGGGCTTTTCAGAGCAAACACACACAAATGAAAACAAAAATGATGGTAAATGATGCACCAAAGAGCACTGTCTCTAAAACAATGGAGAAATAGTTTTATATAAAATTACAGATCTGCTTCATTCTGCCTGCAAGCATTTTACATACTGATATCCAGATTTTCATAACTTCCATGATTCTTTAATGTCTGAGGATCTCTTATACAGAAAGGGCTTTTTTAGGAGCAGAGCAGGAAGAGCAGGAATTATGCTTTAACAAAGCAAGAAAAGAGAAATCAAAAGGCAGAACAACTGAAATAGAGTCTATGCCAGGTAGTTAGCTGGATGGCACTGAACTGCTGCCAATTAGCTGTCAGTCTAGAAATCAGGACTAAGATGGCAAATGTTATTAACAGTCAAAAATCTGCTAAATGGAACTTCTGGATTCCACTTACTTTTAAAAGGAAAGACTGAAAAACATCAAAAGGAAAAAGCTGAAACTGCTTGTGACCATACCTTTTCAAATAAAAATAGCAGCCTAGCTGCTATTCAAATGGACTATAATCAATAGTCCATTTACACAGGTAAACAATAGCTACAAAAGTAAGTTAATCCATTCTTAACTTAAATGGGTTGTTAGTGGCCTTTCTAGTAATAAATTGCTGCAATATGTGAATAATGCAGTGGGACAGCATCGCACAAGCTGTATATTTTGCGCAGCTTGTTTTACAGTCAAGGCCTAACTCACATAAAGAAAACCTGTGCAGATGACAGGCAAGCGGCCTAAGTTTTGGAATCCAAATTCATGCCCTCCTTTGAATGACTTTGCTGGACTGGGAGCAACAGACCTTGCAGAAAGGAGCCAAAGCTTACCTCCAAGTGAGGCAAAGGCACACACAGAAGTTCAGCACCATTTGCAGAAGCTCTGACTGAATGGTACTAAGCTGCTGCTGGTACTTACGCAAATGACCGATAATCTTCATTTTGATTCTGCATGTTGGTCTACTTTCTGTTCTTGGCTCACACGGTTAGCAGTAATAAAGGGGTGGAGAAAACAACATAAAAACAAGCCTTCAAATCTGGGAAGACATTAGCAATACATACCCTCCCCAATGACAAAACCTGCACGCTATGATGGATTTGTATTTTGCAGTTTTTGATACGACGCTACCATTAATAGGGCTTAGGTATAATACAAAACTCATGGAAGTCAACAGAAATTGACTCTGTTGCCACTGCAGCTATTATTTACTCCATAGTCAACCAAATGGGAAAAAAACCCCTGGTACACAGCAGATAGAACAAGTTTTTATGTTATAATAAAACTTTGATCTCTTCCCCCTCCTCATCTATCTCACTAAAGTAGCCCACTAATGAGAGAAGGTAAAATTCTTACTGCAGTGTGTACACAGAGTAGGTTGCCAACAACTGTCTAATATGCTGCAAACCATAATATAAATTCACGTGTTTCTGTAGGTGTTGTATACATGCAGCCACTGCACACACTGTGAAGTGTTTGTGTAGCTGTGACATACACCATACTGTACTCAATTACACAGACTTTTCCGAGTACTCCCCTTTTAATGACATCACGTTGATCACCACACCTCAGGCTTAAATACTTGCTAAGATCCGAAAATACGCACCGTTAAAATCTCCAGTATTTTCTCTTGTGAAGACAAAGTTCAGATAAACAGTCTTTACTGTTGTTATTATAATTATTAGCAGTCCCACAAGTTATGCACTATGGTGAAATTCAGAAGCAAGGTTGGTTAACCAACCGATGGCATTTGTTTGTTTAGCATTCTCGTATTATTACAGCTATGTTCTTCCTCTAGCATGTATTTAAAAAAAAAGAAAGACAAATAAAAAATAATGATAATTGGGCTGTGGTAGACAATTGTTGATCTATATAACTGACCATCCTTTAGAAATAACAATTGCCAGAAATAAATTTCACAAGATTAGCAATTAAAAGCCTGCTGTGTTTTTATAGATCTTTGTCTGCTGCTCTCTAGTAACAGACGTGAAATGGAAGCTGTAATTAATGCTTGGAGACAGGAACTCGCTTTGAACTACATTTTGAAAACATAATCTGATGTGTGCAAACATAACTTTCTAATCATGGAGGTAAGTAGCTACGTATAGACATTTGTCATGCATTCTTAGCAAAAGCATTCTCTGCTCTCCGCAATTCCATGGTGGAGAGAATTTTACCCATCTCCCCAGCAGCATAGGAAGGTGTGAAAAACACTATGATTCATCAGCACACTTGTAAAATTTCTCTACTGTAAAAGCAGAGCAATTAAATAAACAGCAATTTCCTCAATGACCATGGAGCAAATCCTGCAAACCAGTTACCTAGGACTGCTCTGCAGCACTGAATGCCTCTGGAGAGGAACTGTGCAACAACAGCCAGGCTGTATACAAGAACAGGATAAACATAGTTCTAGGGGCTCGTGTAATAACTAAGGGCTTGGCTTGAATGTACTAAACTTATATATATGTTTTATGGTACTAATTAACAACACAATTTGTGCGTACCATCATTTGGGTTTTTTTAAGTCAATAGCTCACACTTACTTATAACACAGAGCATGACAAGCCAAAGATCAAGACTGTCACCCTGGTCAGGATGTTGTAGGGGTCCTTGATACACATCTTTTTTAGGTTCAGTTTCTGCAGGGAGTGCACCCAAGTTTTTCCATTTAGGAAACCAATCATAAGTTTTTGTCTTTATAAGTAAACACTCTGGGGTTATGGTTTAGTGGGCATGGTGGTATTCAGTTAAAAATTGGACTTGAAGACACTGGAGGTCTTTTCCAACTTCAGTGATTCTATGATTCTATCAGTTTCTACTGATCTTCCTTTTTTTTCTCTGCCTTCACCTGCAACTTGTGTCAATGTTAGACAACATCTAAACAGAATTGCTACCAAAGTGTATCAATTATGTCTGTCTGCATTTAACCATGACTTCAGTGTGCCCTGCTATTTTGTCACTGTAATATGCAGCAACATCCACTTCCTGCTGGCCATTGTAACATGGCACAGAGCAACTGCACTGGATCTGAAATGAGTTTTACTGAATTCAGAAAAAAAAATATTTAAAAACCTAGACAAACAAGACACAGAGAGCAACTGACCTAGATACTAAAGTGTCTGTGTCTGCAAACAGAATTTGAAAAAAACCCCTATGGTGATTATTGATTAATACTGCACAAACATCAACTAGTTGCCTCCAGGAGCCCTAATGACTTCAAGGGAGATAAATTATCTAATTAACTGCTGGCTTAAATAGCTACAACTGAACATGCTGCTTAAGTAAATAAACACTAATAGATTTAAAAATCAATGCATAAATAACTGAATGTACCTTTTAAGAACAGATAGAACTGGGCATTTAGTGTAATGAAGTGGCTATGAGCTCTGTAAGCAACCTGGCAGGGAAGAGACAACTTTTCCATTTTAACACCTTTTTAAAAAATCGCATAAACATTGCTTTTTCATCCAAGTTATTCTATGTTTGTTGCTTCAGCTGAAGAGAGGACAGCCAGCCACAAAAACTGAGCTCCTAATTACCATCATTCTTCCTCTGATGTGGATGTGGCTGCTACAGCACTACATGTCAACGTGGCTGGTACAGAACTTCTCATACATATGCACACAAACATAACAGATGGTTATAATTACTGCTGGCCAAGCTGCAGTCCTAATTTGGAAGCGAGCAAAAATAGGTTAAGCTGTCTTTCACCCTTCCTGGCCAACACACCCAACTGTTGTACAACCTGGAGGTCACCCTCCCCTGATGGGGAGGGAGGCCAAAGGACTGCCACACCCTAGCCCATGCAGCTTGCCTCTCTGGGCATGGGTGAACATCTTCCACCTAAACGAGACAGGCACATGCCAAGTCATCATCACTTCAAAAGGGAATGTGCCTACCTAGCCCTTCAGAGTCAAATTCAAAAGGAAAAACCTAATCCAAAGTGCTTTGAGACTTGTTTATTGCTTGAACTCATGCAAATGAGGGCAGATCTGACACTGAAAACCCCTATGCTGACCTGCACAGTGTATACTCCTATTATTTCTGATCCATCTCTCACCTCAGCAAAAGCTGCTCTTTATCCTCTGCTCTGCTCTTCTAAAATTTGCTTGCCTGCATAAGTAACTAACCGCTGACTGCAGACAAGTCACCCACAGCTCACCCCAGAGCCAGCCCAAACACCATAATTTCTGTGTCTTGCAGCACAATCCATGTGCTTTACAGTGTCCTCTCCAAGGCTAAGCCTGTCTCCTCCACAGGGTGTACTTAACTAAAAGTGGACCAGAATCAACAGCTCTGGGAATAATCCTTCTTTGAACATCAACAAGAACTGCTGCCGCAGCACTTGCCCGCTCCACACCCTGTGTCCTGTGAAGCTTCTGTGATGGCCTTTCTTCAGAGGGGACCAAATTCCCCATGTGCCTTCCCAAAAGGCTCTTTTTACAAACGTTGGCAGATTCTGTTTTTAGCACTAGTGTTTATCTTTCCATATTTTGCCACATACTAGCCTTGCATGGAAGGTAATCTGAGCTTTCAAAGATGAGCATCAGACCTTGTATGCAGATGACCAAAAGCTGGATCTCCTGATGTTGTTCCCAATGGGAGTAAAAAAAATGGGAGAGGAAGCAGCAATGAAAGCCCCTGGATCATATGATCACTGCCATTCCTTAGTGTTGTCCTTTCCTGGACAACAAACATGGTGATAGCCCAGAAGCAAACTTTCAGATAAAAGCAGTATTAATCACAAAGCCTGAAAAAATACCAGACAGGATACCGCTTAAAGGAATCAAGAAAGGATTTGTATATCCTATGCCTCTCATAGGCCAAAAAGGGAAAGCACATGCTCTTTAACAGAAATTCAGACAAGAAGTACTACAAGCAGATGTCAACAGACTAGACACTGATACAAAAAGATGGTTGCACATAGACAACAATAACTTTTTGTCATTCACCTTCTTGATAATAGCAGAGATTCAGCTAAGAGCCTCAACTCCTTATGTTCAGAGCATCATTCACACTAAGAACATAATCTGTACACTAGGTCAATATTCTTTCCTGCCCAAGAAATAACACGAAATACAGAAAATCCTCTGCTGTCCCTGTATAGCTGCAGTTCTTGGCAGCAGAAAAGAAAGTCACTGACATCTCTGACAAAACTTGGCATCCATAGCAACTAACTTTATAATATTAATTAGGAAATAATGAAGAGTTTTGGAACGCAGGTATGAATACGTGAGACAAAAATGCTATGAAGTAACAGAAGATTAAACTGAGCTCAAACATCTGAAGATATTTATTTAAATGCTCATTGCTGGAGAAACAGCTCTTTAAATACAGAAAAACACACAAGTTAACAGTGGAAAATAAATTTCCTTTTAATTGTTTCTTCTGTATTTTTTAAATTATATATACTTTACACTACAATTTAGTATATTACACTTCGTATAATTTTTATGTATGTGTGAAGAAGCAGGCCCCAAAACTGAAGCCCAAACTAAGTGTATTCCTTATTAAGATACAAAGGTACTTCCTGGTCTCAATGCCACTGAGAAAACTAACAAAAAGTTGCCAGGTTCAAGAACCACACTAATATACTTGCAATATTAGTGCAATATTAGAAGTGTGTAACTCAAAAAATGCCAGCATGTACATTTGCATATCTTTTTCCCCTACTTAGGATGTGGACAAGGAGGTGCAGAGAACTGAAGTAGAAAGGGACCTGTAAGCTAAACGCAATTATATGGTGGTTTGTATTTGAGGATGACTAGAATTCTTCCAAAGAGATGATCAGCCCCTAAGCCCATAGTGGAGAGTGGCACATGCCTTTCCAATATATCCCTAATGCACGCAGGACAGATATAGTCAAGGTGATGAGCCAGATACAAGAGACAATGTGTGCACTACACCGATAAAGCAATTCCTGGCCAAGGCAGAAGGCAAATGTACAGTCTGGGAAGCTCTGATTGCTCCTGGCATGAACTCCAATGGCTTCTACTGTCCAACACTAGAACTAGCTTGGTCCCCAAAGCAGAACGATTGAGCAAGTATGAATGATCAGCTGCAAATATACCTTCAGCAAAAGTAACCTTAATGTACCTTTCAGTCTTTGAGTTTTTTTAAAACATTAAAATATCATTGAACTGTTAAGAAATTTTGGCTTGAAAAGACAGTTCATTCTGCAATGACAACACCCCCTCCCACAATACATGCTCCTACATTCATAGTGTTTCACAAAATTTCTCAAGGCATTTAATCAGCTTTTCTTGGGGTTTTTGTTCCTGAAGCCCTCTCCTGCTAAAACACTATGATTGGCACAGCCAGGAGTGGGGTATCAATAAGAGAAAATAAGATGCTTCTTAAATCTAGTCCTGGTTACATATACAGAACAACAGAGAGGTTTTCGTATGCATTTCCAAACTCAACTTTTTCCAAGCACCTTTTCAATCATTTCTCACTTGAGGTGGATTCAACAGAATAAGGAGTTAAATCAGCAAAACTGAAGGGACAAATGTGTATTCAGTAGCAACTGGAGATCTGTCATCATTAACAGCACACAAACCTGTTTGTCTAGAAACGTACACCACACTAAGCACCAGGGATCAGAACACCCTAAACCTGCCTTGACAAGCTAAGAAATAAGCTAGGACATGTCTCTTTAAAACAAGGTTATTCTATGCCTCACCAAAAAAATCACCCGCATACACACATGCTTTTCAATAAGGGGACGTGTTCTCCATCTGAGTGCACATTATGACTCAGAAAACATTTTTTTTGTACTCACACTGAGTATCATATTCTAACCTAACAACACTGAGGGAAGAGGAAATTCTTACCAGGTAGCCATTTTTCCTCACACATGCAGGACTGTTCACACATGCTATTAATTTTTTGTTTACTGATTTTTCTGAACGGAAAAATGGTTAATTTGTGAAAAAAAACATGCATAAAGGTGTATGTAAAGAGAACTACCTCAATATTTAGGATGCACCATGCAAACCACTTTAAGGGTAATGTGCAAAGGAACAGTATTTCATTGTGCCCTTTTTTGGTTTTTATTGTAAAGAAATTCTAAATAAAGGGAAAGGTTTTTTTCCACTTAAATATGTTTATATTTAAAAATAAACAAGCCAAACTTAATAGATGAAGCTTGGAATAAAGTATGTATATGGTCAAATCAAAGGACCTAGACATTTGATGCAAACAAAAATTATTTCTGTTCTCAAAAAAACAAACCAACAAAACAACCAACTACTGAACCACTAAAGAGTGAGATTTCACAATCTGCAACTGCTGCTAATACTTCTTGTATCTTTCTCACCAAGAGTGTGGTTCTAGATTCAGGAAGGACTTGTATCTAGTTAGTTCAAGATTAACTAAAATATTTAAGGAGCAGGCAAATCTAATCATAAAACCCTTTATTACAGAGTTAAGAAAAAGAATTCTGTGTGGACTAATATACAGTTTTTGAAACTGATAAACAGCTGTCTGTTCTCAAAGACCCCAAACTCCAACTATCTGTATTTAATGGCATAAATCCTCAGTTTGACATTGTAATGCTTCTTTCCTAATACCCTTTTTACTACAGCAGAAGAGGGGAAGCTGGTAAGAATTGGATCTTGTCCTGACAGGATCTCAAATGGCAGCGACAGAAGAAATTCCACCACATCCTCTCTGGTGACATACACAGCACATGTTGTTGGGGCAGATTCTAAAGGAGAATAGAAAAACGAGCCCTTTACACAACCCTGTCACTGAAAGTGTGAAAGTGTATGTAGCATGCCAATTTTTCAAGGCTTTCAAGCGATTGCCGGGCCAACCCTGAGCTACCTTCTCCTTCCATCACTGCTGGTGAGAAGTCACTAGAAGAGGCATGCTTCTGCTACATCTGGATACATCAGGAACAGGAGAACATTAGGAGAGGAGATAGCACAGAATAGCAAAACACATACAGCACTTAAAATATTTAAAAACATTCCCTCCGGATATTTTTCTTAAGTTTAGAAACAACTTACATAGATTTTATCCTGCTGGTATCGCTGGAATAAGTTGTGCATAATGGAGCCCTCGTGGAGATCTATAAGTGCTGCCATGTCTTCCACACTCTCTGTGCTTGTTTGATGCATAGGCGTTACTTTTTGGTGTGTGATCGTGCTCTGTTTGTAAGTGAATACCTGAAAGAGGAGAAACAAAGGCAATATGATAATCAGAGAACACATTCAAAAACTTCCATCTGAGAATGGAGCTTTCATACCCATTCCTATCCCCTAATCCAGTTTATCCATGTGAAGAATTGTACAATATAATAGCCTGCCAGTGATATCTTCTAAAGCTTCTGTGATCATAACTGAAGCCCCAGATGCCTACATGGGTCCTATGAAACTGGCAATGCACTGAGGACTGTAAGGTCTTTTCCTGTTTAAGGGCAAATGCAATCTTTTTTCACACTAGACTACTGTTAGACTTTATCGGCCGAAAAATAAGCCAAGCAACAATTATTCCCAAAAATCCCAAAATAACCAAACAAAAGAACACCCCTTACAGTAAACTCCACTTATACTTAAATTACTCTTGGAGGAAATGTTTTACAGTACAAAACAGCAAGCAAAAATTATTGCTCTAATATCTTGCAAGTGTTCATATGTTTGATCTGAAATCCACTTAAATGTTTCCATTCAACTCTCCAGTCAGGAAGTGGTCATTTCTCCTAACATAAGTAGCACATTAAGTGCAATGTGCAGCAGATATTTGGAAATGAATAAGCCAACAGATTTCTAATTAATTGACTTTTGAGACCAACTTCTGAAGCCAGTTCCACACAAACAGTGAAAGCTCTAAAAAATCTCAGAAAAGCCTTCTACATATCTTCCGCAAAACTATCACAAATATGCTGAGATGATGTACACACATCCTCAATCTAGTTAAACTTTTATAAATAGTAGTAACATCACCAAAGACTACAAAACAATACATTTTGAATTCAGCATCACGTTTCCTTTTCATTTACATCTTGGCACCTCACCCTTATAGATATGTCTGCATCTCATAGCCAATGCTTCCCTCAGGCAATACTATTCCGTGCTAATGGCACCGTTTCAGTGTAAGAAAGTCAAAGCATGGAATTAATGCAAATACTTTGATAATGTGGAACGTCACAAAAAAAACTAAACCCTTCTAAAATCTTTTAAAATAATATTTATCAAGCAGATGGAAGCAGAGCCATAACTCTTGGCCCAAGCACCAGCGAGCACAGCGGGTCTGCTGCGGCAGGCTGGGGGTCACATCATGCAGTGCTGTCTGAGGGGCCACCTCTGCACAGAAGGAGGAAACCCCTCTGAGGTTTTTCAGCATAAAACTTTACGTATGCTCCTGGTAATGAAAGACTGAACAAGCGTTATTGCAGGAGGCCATCCAGGGAAACAGTGACGTCTGTCCTGAGACAGGCAAGAAAAACAGGCTGAAGAACGAAAAGGCTGAAGGCAGATCAGAATAACCATCGAAGCTCTGTACTTGGATACCCTACCAGCTGACAGAGGAGTACTGCCTGAAGATATTTGTTCATTCAAATAGTATCCTAGGCATAACAAATGCTGGCACAGGCCATCGCACCATTACGGATTCACTTGCACCAGCACAAAATAGACCAAAGGAAGGCTGGGGGAGACAGGAGAGCCGGGACTCAAATTTCTAACAAGCACTGGGAGGTATCACGCTCATCAACAGGATACGTGAACACCATCAGAAAGTTCCTACAGATTCAGAGCATCCAAAGCACAATCCCTAACTGAGGGAAAAAGACAGACACAGAGAGATCAGGGTCTTACTTTGCAGTGAACGAACATCAAGGACAGGACAAGGATTTGTACAGGGCAGAGACAATGGATGGAGAAATCAGACACTTGTACATAATCCAGGAGCATTTGGTCCAGATATCTAATAGACAGAATGGATACGAAAAGCATCAATTCATAGCAAAACTTTTGGGGCTGAAAACTGTGTTTGCAGCCCTAAGACTAAACACACAGAATGCAAGTGGAATTAGAGATAGTTACATCTCAAAAGTAATAAACTGCAGTTCCTAGTTAGAACCATAATAAAAAACCCAAAAGTCACACTGTAGAACAAAAATACCACAAGCTGAAAGATTTGGAAATAAAAGGGATTTAAGGAGAGCAAATCCTAAAAAGTAAGTAACTTAAAAAAGGCTATGTATCATCCTGGATACAGAAAAGTAGATTCAATAAGACAATTAGGAAACCCAAAGGGGATTGCACCCATCCTGTGAGTGCATTGCATGTGAACGTGGAAAGGAAGCAAAACATCACTTCTAGGAGCATAATCTCCACAGTTGTGATGTCTGTTCTTTGATATGTGATACACAGGCTAGGAGGGCAGGCAGAACACCCCATACATCACTGAGCATGCCTATTAATGTAAAGAATACACAGAAACACACCATGAAAAACAATGTGACAACTGACTTGTGCATGGCAGCACTACTGAAGATGGTCTCTGCAAATTCATCCTTCCTAGTCAAACCCACTATTTTCTCTTCTTCATGACGGTTGTTCTCATACTTTCATCTCTCCCACACACTGCTTTCTTGTTTGGGTGAGGAAACAGCTCTGCGAGCTGACTCAGAGACAGGATGGTGCATCAACCAGCTAGAAAACGGACCAACCATTAATACTGGCTGCCATCCAAATTAGAAAAGAACAGGACCTCTTCCCCAACACTGGGTAGTTACTTTTCCTTTATTTTTAATTTTTACCAGAACCAGGCATCCCTCAGATTTCTTAAACCCACTGAAAAAGTTGGTCAAAATTATCTAATAAGATCAAAGTCATGAGACAGGGCTGTGGGATCACATGCACAGACCTCATCTCCTTAAAATGGGCTTTTTGCAGTCTTGCTGCTCAAGCCCTGAAAGGCCTGCTTTGTTTTATTTCATCTTGAATCACGCCCTTATTAGGATAAAGATGTGGAAAAGCTACCTTGAACTTTATCGTTACTTATTAGAAGATCATGTTATGAAATATTACAGCACTTGAAATCCTCAGGAAATAGGAACCAAAAGCCATTCTGCAGGGTCAGCACAAAGAAGAGGAAGATGACCAAGTTGGCTCCTGAACTTCAAGAGGACCTTGTTGGCAGAGTGCAGTAGCATCCATCCTCAAGGACCCTGTCGGCATTTCTGGAAGGTCAAGTGAAATATGCAGGAAACTAGAAGAAGATTTAAGACAAGCCTAAATGAGAATTCAGCAAAAACTCCTTTCCTTTCTAGATAAATGGTCCAAGATAACAAACAAACTGAATACATGGAAAATGCTAAATTAAACCTTAAAGAGACAGTATGCAAAATAAGAATTCTCAATGTTATTATGGAAGTGAAATTAGAGGCTGAGATAAGATGGACCAATGCAAAGAACAACAACAAAAAGAACAAGCTCAAGAAATACAAAACAAAACATCAAACTCAGCTAAACAACAGTCAAGTGCATTACACTGGGAATGGAGAACACTTTAAAGCTGCTCCACTGTCCCTACCACAACTTACTGGTGCTGTGATGAACATGACAGAGGGACTCAAATGAGGAAGCAATGTAAAAAGCTGGGGGGCCAATGCTATCCTGCATAATTAATCTGGCACATGGAAAAAAAAGCAAAAAAAAGGCAAAAAAAAAGCTGTCTTTCAAGCCTTTCATTTAAGGGGAATATCACAAAACAACGTAAAATTAACTTTTTGCGCTGAAAAAATACCCCTAAGCTCAAGATCTAATGGAAACTGTATTTTAACAGAAGATTTAATTTGTAGGACAATTTGTTAACATGAGCAAAACACATCAGAGTAGGTCCACAGTGACAGAAGCACACATACCTTCTCTTTTACTGTATCTTTTTGTGACATGATACCAAGTGAAAAAAATCCTGCTCGAATCATGTCATTAAATGGCATCAAGACACTTCACAACAGCTGAGTCAAGTGAGTTTAAGAGAACGTTGAATTAAATGCTTATGTACAAGAAAAAAATCACATAATCCCCACTCCGTGCAAAAGTTACAAGTCATACACTGGATTTCCAGCCTGCACAGAGCCCACACACAACTGTCTCTCTCAGGGTGCTTTTTGCAAGGAGATGGGGTTTCAGGCTCGTGCTGATGATCCATATTGGACAGGAGGAAGGCAGAAGGTACTCCAAAAGTTTCCTCATCAACAGTTCTGTATTTGAATTATAATCTTCACAGCTTTAGTGGGATTTCTGTGACATTTTTATTTAAAGGTAGAAGTAAGCCTGCCTGCACCTTAGAAGCCCTGACACAATCTAGATCATTACTGAAACTGTTCTCTACAAGATTATCTACTGAGAAGCTTACATGTTGCAAGCATTTTAAAACATCTCCTTCTACACAGTGACCTGAACCCTCACCCCTCCCAAACAAGACTCCCAGCCAGTGAAGGCTCCGGTTTCTTTCTTTAATTCAAAGACTGAGAACTGGGTCAGAGCAAAGGGTGTTCATGGGCACTGGCTCCCCACCGCCACTGCCTCTAGATGGGGACAAGACACCTTCCGGCAGCCTCGAGCCCGACCATCCCTCACAGACATCACCCACCACCCAGGCAGCTGGTCACCCGCCATCAGCTTCGCCACCAGCTTCACCATCAGTAACACATGTTGAATGTGGCACGGCCTGACTGATGCCAAGTACTGAGTGCTGAGGTGCTTGGGAATGGTTACACAGCTTAGTGTGTCTCTGTCACCAGTGTTGGTGCAATAAATCAAGAGGGTTTCTTGGTAGGGGTAAAAGAAATGGAGCAACCAGTCTCCCCTCTGCTGTCCTTTTGAAAATTTTTATCAACTCTAGGTGTACTCTACAAACTGCAGGGTCTTACAGAAGATAATCCTCATATTCAAACACGGACAACAGAAATACTGAAGTCTTATCACTCACTGGATTTAAATTAAGTTGCTCAAATTTATATAGCCAGAGAGATAATGTGAAATATGATAACCATAAAATTCAGTAAGACAGGGAAAGTGAAGACGAAGAGGTATTGTAGAGAAGTCATCTGAGCAACAGGTTTATAAACCAAAAATATACAACCTACCAACTACAATTTTTTTCAATAATGCCTATGATATTAGTGAACTGACTGCTACAGCATCTGGGCAGCCCACAAGCACCAGAAAGTAAATCTAATTGACCCAAAAAGTGAAGCCCACAGCCTTTCTCTCACTGCTCCAGAGACTGCTCTATGTGAGCTTTCCACAGTGTTAAATCCAATGGCTGCAGTGCTGCTGATGAAAATCCATGGCTCAAGAGCAGCTCCAGAGGACTTGGCTTGTATGTTCACAACATCAGTGGCCTTGGTTTTCTAAGGTATCACAGCAGAGATGACCACAGCCCAGCAAAATATACAGGACTGTACAGAGAAACATCCACTTAAAAATATCAATTCTTTTTTCGCTCACTGCTGTTGGTCTGAACTGAGGATCATCATTTGTGTTTCTCTCATGTTTAGAAGTTAAAAGAATGTAATAAATCTTACAAAATGTCTTTATACATGAGTCCAAAGAGAAAAAGGGGGCCTTGGGCTCACATTACAAGTGTGGAATGTGGCGTTCCAGGAAGGAAAATAAATCATGACAAGTCCAAGGACCCAGATTAAAACAAAAAATAAAATGTAGTAGCTTAGTCTTTTTTCCTTGAGAGATCTACTGTCTAAGTAGATATTTAAAATACAGGACAAGGAGTCTCTCTTATAAATCAAAAGTAATTTAAGACCAAATGTAAAGCAGAAGAACTACTGACTTTTTAAAATTTTATGGTTAATCACAACAAGACTGTGACCCAAATAACGATTTTCTCCAATAATTTGCTACTTCTCTCTCACAGCTGACCTTAGACATCTACTCGCTGTCCCAAAACAATCTTTCAGGCAACAAGATGTACCAGGGCCCAAGGCTTGCTTTGATAGAATATAGTCTCTTTCAAAGCAACCAGAAAACTCCACAATGAATTTTTTTACCTATTAAACTATGAAAGAAAACTAAATAATCTATTGATGTCAAGAAAAAAATGTTACCAAACTGATATAATTACTACTGTGACTACCTGACCTTTTCTTCAAGCAACAATCCCATACTCCTATCAACTGGGAATCAACCACTTGTTTTGCAAAATTCCTCCCCATCTATTCTAAGAATCATCCCAACTCCCCAGCCTCCCTCTTCAGTTAGATTGTGATCTCTAATGCAGTGTCTAAATGCCCTCTTTGCACATTACTGTACCTTCCCAATTAGTTAAGTAACCTGTAAATTGTGTGTAATCCTGTATTTTATCCTCAATCTCTGCTCACTTTAGTTCCTGTCATTTTCAGTCTTTGTTCTTCCTTCTATCAATCAAATCCTTTCCAAACCCTTCATCTCAGTCCCGTTTTCATATATCACTTCTCAGACTTGTGGGGGCCTGGGACCTTTGGGTCAGTAGCTGCTCCCAGGTTCAAATTCTGTGAGTCTGTTCCACAGCCTTCCTCACCTTCTCCCCAGCCTTCAGCAGCGACAGCACCAGGGATGGCTTGTCGCACCTCCCCTGAATGGCTTTTCTACTACAACTTTCAGGTTCTCACACCCATGCAGAATATCCCTTTTTGCTCCCAAGCTTCCCAGTGTAGGGAAGCACACTGCCAGCATGGCAGTCCTGGTCATTGCCACAGCAGAGCTCAGCAAATCCACTAAATCGTGCCTCTTTGTTGTTTCCCTACACACTGACCACTGTCAATAAGCCTGTCTGACCAACACTTCCCATTTAACGCCTATTCCTCAAGAGGTATTTAAAGGCAGTTTAGTTCACACACTGAACTGTTTCTGTTCATAGACGAGCTCTATCATTAAGCTCGAACAAGCTTCAAATTACAGGTTCAGCACTTAGGACCTTTCAATTGTGCTTGCCTACACAGACAATTAAGAAATTTAATTTGAAATAAACACATCCATTTTACCTAGATTATACTATTGTAAGCTAAGCCTCTAGGCAGTCCATACTAATTTTTACAAGGGAAAAGAAAAGCACATCTTTATTTTGTTTCCAAGTGACCTTGTATACAACTTACAGTACCTGTAGACACCACAAAGCTCAATGTTTAAGGAGTTCACCTATAAATACCGTGACTGTACTACAAAAAACATTCCAGGCATGTCAACAGCACCTTCCTGACCATGCAAAAGTGTTCCTTTCTCTTTGTGAACAAAGAAGTGGGGGGATTGCAGCTGTCCAAGCTTTCCCACAATGCTGGATGAAGTGAAGCAGTCCAAGCACAGAACACGGGAGATGTACCACAGGATGGGCCTTCAGCATCCTGCCAGGCAGGTGGTCAGCAGCCAGGTCTCAACTGGAAGCCAGCTTTGGGTGCACAGCAATGCAGATAAGAGACCTCTGACCCCAGAACAGACACCATCATGTAGCGGAAAAACAGAAGGTCTGGGCCCATGTTCCCCACAGGTTCAATTCTCCATCTGTCTTGGGACACCCCTCCAAAGGCACTTCCAAGTCAGTGCTACCATAAGCAGCATCCAGTAAACAGATGTAATGGCTATACTGCTTTTGATTTCAATGTGTTATCACTTTAACTAGCTCAAAGGACAAGGGGGTGAAAACTGGTAGTTTCCTCTTCTCAGGAGGAAGACCAAAACAGTAAAAAAGCCCCACACTTTGTCCACCATTTTCCACACAATGCATAAGTGCATGGACGATGGCAGGCACTCAAAGTGTTAGCTTTCCTGTCAGCATCTCTTACAGCTCAAGTACCAAGTGAAACTTTCAGTTTCAAATTTATATTTATTCAGTGATTCATATGAGATAAACAATGTGCACTTGCAACTGAATGGACAAGACTGAATTTCAACAAAATGCCCTGCTTTCAAGAAGTGGAACAACAATGTTCAATAAGCAGCCTGCAAACTGTACCAGCTTTTTACAGACACAAACCAATTCATGTCAACAAGTCTTTTTTTTTAAAACAAAGGTAAAAAAGGAAAACAGCCTGGCAGGAAGCTGAATGGACTGCCTCTGAGATTAGAGTAGGAGCAGCCTGAATGCAACTTTGCAGCAATGCTTCCATGGGAGCCAGACTTCTGAGGGGCCATCCCTACAGATCAAACCTTGTCCCAAATGAAGGCTTGCCAGCTAAGGCGATATTCCAATGAAGCTCTTCAGGATGCCAAACCAAACCTGAGGAACGCCATCACGAGCCTTTTAGCCTCATCGCTCTACCTTCTTTTCACTCTGGTCTGAACCATGGCCCATGGGTACCAGTGGTGCTCAAACCCTGTAGGCAGTCCCACCTGCATGAAGCCATGTGCAGGGGGACCAGGAGCTACCTGGAGAGCTGCTGCTTTCCTGTCAGGAAGGTTTGTGGCACTTATCACCACGCTATTATTACCAAAACCAAGGAGGGTCTGCCACACCATCAGCTGTAATGGCTGAACAGTCCTTGCATCTCCCCGGTGTGAGCTGGTCCCCCTGCACAGGCGGACCACAGACAACAGGCTGGGGCGCTCCCTCTGCAAGGCTGCTGCAGAGGGCTGGGAGGGAATAAAAAGAAAGAGACCCAGAAGAAAGATTTTTACACTGAAATGGATGGTCTTGATGGCAAATCTCCATGCGCTGAGACAATGTAGGACTTAGGTTTCCCTCACTCCTCTCACCAGGCCTGGTCCAACCCCTCAGCACTGGTCAGATGCAGCTGGACATCACAGGTTTTTCTCCAGGTTCACGGCTCACTCACCCCTGTGTTGGCTGAGTGTCACCAGCAGACACACCTGCAGGAGCACCCCAGCAGGCTCCAAAGCCGGGCCCATACAGCACAGACAGCACATGGCCATTGCTGGTATGATCCAGAACACTTCTAGAGCAAAGCACCATTCAGGCAGGCCTGCAAAGTCTTACAACCCACAGCTATCTCTCTTCTGAAAGACACCACCCACAGAGGCTCGAGCACTAACCTTCACAAACCCAGTTCCCTCATACCTTCTTCTGCAGGTCTTACAGCATTGGCAACAGAGCAAAGCATGCTTCTTCTCCAGGGCTTTCCACCAACTCCATCTCCGTGTTTGTTCCTCTTGCAAAACCTGCCCTATCTGCACTCATTTTTCCTCCTTCTCCACCCCACCCTGCCATTATGCTCGTAGTTTCCCTTCTTCACCTCCAAGTGCCCTCTCCTGCCTACCACCTCCCTGCAGGGAGAGCTGTCCCTTTGGAACCACCCTGTCCCAGCTGGGGAGGCAGGAACTTGCTTTCCACCCCACACATGCATTTAATATTGAATTTAAGCATCCAGTCCCTGAAATGCTGGCAGAAATGCCCCTCAGTCCAGATGTCAGTCAGCTGGTCCCCTGCCTGTTCTGCCCACACCTAAGGAAGGGCCTAATGTCACAGGTAACACACAGGGGCTGTCAGACAACAAATTAGAGCTCTTACTTGAAATAGGAGTGGAAATATTACGTAAGATGCCCTAAACACATCAGGGCAATAAAATAACATAGAGCAAGAAAAGGCATTAGTTACGAATCCAGTGTTGAGGGCAGAAACGTTGCATTGACTATTTTTAAAGCTGTTTGTGAATTAAAGACACGGCAAATTGCATATGCATAGAGGAAGTTCATAAATACACAATCTCAGCTTTCAGGTTTCCCAACAACATTTAACTATAAAACTCTCAATTTATGTCCCCACTCCTGCTCTTTTCTTTTTTTTAATTTCTTCAAATCTTGGCTTGGTTTCTGCTAGAGTAAGTACTGTATGCCTCACAGCAACAATATTTGATTGTATTGAATTTTTAGTCAGACGTTTTATTCACAATGCCAATGTGTCTGCTTCAGTAGGACTTAGTTTAAAAAACACCTTTTAGATCTTTCCATATTGACATATTTCTGAAGAAGCAGAATAGCAAAGAGATTAATAGGCAAGAGAGTGAACTGGTGGAGCTTGAAATTTTCTTTGAGGGGTTCATTTTCAAGACCTTTTGAAGTCACTCTGGTGAAATTGAGATAGGGGTCTATTCACACCTTTGCTTGTTTAAAAAAAAGCAATTAGTTTTAGAGGGGGTTTTGCCTTAATATTACAAGAATAGAAAAAATTTGAATATGAGAGTTGGCACAAAGCTCTACATGACTTTGCAGAGACCACAGAATCATAGAATACCTCAAACTGAGAGGGTGACTTTGCAGAGACCACAGAATCATAGAATACCTCAAACTGAGAGGGACCTTTAAGGATCATGGAGTCCAGCTCCCTGTTCCTTGCAGAACTACGTGAAAATAAACCATGTGACTAACACCATCGTCCAGACACTCCTTGAACTCTGGTAGGTTTGGTGCCATGACCATTTTCCTGGGAAGCCTCTTCAAGTGCCTAGCCACCGTTTGGGTGAAGAACCTTTCCCTAACATCTAACCTAAAATGCCCTGACACAGCTTCTCATAATTTCCAATTGTGAAAGCCTAAGTTCAAACTGAAGCATAAGCTACTTGTTTTAAAAGACAGCAAAAGCCAGAGTCCCTCTATGGTTCTTTTTAAAGCTTGCTCTTATTCTTTTTTCCTGCAATATCACAAAATGGTATTTCTGCAGTATCACTAATTGCCTAGCGAAGACAAAACAACCCCTCCCCTTTACTGGCAATCTGCATGCCATGCTCCTACCCACACCCCTGGCACTACTTACTGTTGCTCAAACCCAGATTATAGAAGCTGGGTACAACCCCAGCCTGAACATCAGCCCCTCACTTGATCTTTTCTTGTCTTTAAAGCATCAGAGGGGCTTTTCATTAAGCCAGTGTTTCCTACCTGATGTTCCTGCATGTTGCCTGTGGTGTGAGGTTTTGACATGGCTATACTGCTAGGAAGAGAGCCAAGGGTATATTTTATCTACAGCTCAAAGCAGTCCTTTAATGAGGTAACTGTTTATTCAACTTCTCTTCCCCAGAACTGGGTAGAAAAGGGAGGAGTTGAATACAGCAAGCTCCTAAGGATGTCTATCCATGAAAACAAATATTGACATGGTGACATGTGACACACAATGGAGAATGCTCAGAGAATTATGGGCAGGTGAAGATAAAACATTGGGCATTTTCCCCAAACCTAAGCACATAGTACAGTTTCTACAGCAGCCTTGTTAGCAAGGATATGCCATTTCAAAGTTAATTTTTATCATGCCTATTGATCTCAAAACAATTCATCAGCCTTTCAGGAAAGGGCTATGTGAGGAGAAACAGTATGGACACTCCCTCTGTCACTACAGCCTTTAATTCAGTTAAACAGCAACTGGGACTTTTTCCAGCTGTGACTGAAGATAACTGGAAGGTGCCTTTAGACAAGAGTGGGAAGAGGTAACCCCTCCTTACCTATGTGCCTGGTTCTGACATGCAGAGGTAATTATACTGTAGGCAGGGACATACCAGCAGGTGTCCAAAGCTGCCTTTTAACCTGCCCAAGTTAGCCTTGGGTCCCATAACAGCAGAGTCTTCCCTGCCTGAGAATATACACTAAATATCAACAAATATTTTTTTGCTAATATGGAAGTACTGGCAAACAAACAAAAAAAAGGCACAGGTGGTTTATCCACACTGAAAATTAGCCAGAGCCATTTATAACCATTGGCAGGAGCAGCACAGTCTTGGGACAGAAGAGGCTTTAGCCATATTTCATAGTCTAGGCTGGAGCTAAATCTCAGCTGGCTCCATACACCATAAGTACCGTTTCCTCCCATCAATGTGTGTTAACCAGGATCCCAGTAGTTGTGGTTCAAAGACAGGGGCCAGTCCATGTGTAAAACAAGCCTGGGTCTAAGAAGGGATTGATCATTCACTCATCTTGCCTGTTGATCATCCTGGGCCCAGTAGTAAAGGTCACCATAGCCTGCGTCAGGGCCAAAAGGGGCCTCTTTTGGGGCCATGACAGAACGCTTCATGCAGCATGGTGGAAGGATTTACTGGCTTTGCCAGAGACAGAGAGAAGAAATTCAGCTTCAGCTGTGCACCCCAGTGAACCACTCTTCCCACAGAGTGAGACACTGAACCTCAACACCATGGTCCACAGCCCTGTTTCTGTGGTTAAGTAGGGCTATGCTGCTCTTCCCAGCATGTTCTGTGTGAACCCAGGGTGTCTCAGACTCCTATTTCTCCCAGAAGATGGGGAGATGGCTGCAAACCAGACTGTCAGCTTCAGTCTAGAAGTAAAGAAAAAAGACATCCCAGCTTCCATATGCTGGAACCTGCCAATGTATGGTTACTGCAGGGATGGCTGCTCAAGTCTGCAAATCCTCTGAAATAATAATTCTGCAATAATCCCTCCTGACAGGCACTGCTTTCACATGCCCTGTTGGCGGGACATGAAGAAGGACTCTGTATCTGCAAAGGTAAGGAGCAAGGGACCTTTCCTCTCTACCAGCAAACAAGCATGGGTCACTGCAGAGGGCAGGGGTACCCTCTACTCTTACTGCTGCTCAGGTAACTTGGCAAAAACAGTAACTGACAGAGGAAACATGGGAGAAAGGAGCTGGAATGATTCTGAATTTCTATACAGTAAGCAAAAAGTTAGGTATTTCCAGTAATATATTCTGACAGGTTAACTATTCGAGGAGGTTTCAGCATCAAATTTCATCATAACTGTTATTATTCTCAAAAAGAGCAAAGCCATCTTATTTCAGAGTTTTACAGACTATATTCTGCCCTTGAAATCTTACTTTTCTCCAGGACCAGTGTGGTTAGACAACAACAGCAGTCTCCAGCAGATGACCACCAGCAGCTATTGGAGAAGAACCATGGGTCAATATCACCACATATATCAATCAGTCTGCTGCAGCAGAGCCTTGTTTCAGTCTCTTCAACCACAAATTCCTCCTAAAAAGTTACCGAGGCCCTTTGCTAGCTGTGGCGCAAGGGCTGAAGCTTCAAGACACTCAGGGCTCTCATGTTTGCATGATATTCTTGTGACAAGGTGCCCACCAAGAACTGCCCTGAGAGTCACAATAGCAGTCAGCAAGGAAATCTTCTTAAACTGGCATAAAGAGGACCGGCCCTCCACCCCCCTACTTTCCCGGCACTGTTTGCTGCAGCAAGAGGAGAGTCTGCTGCAAGAAAGAACAGAACAGGTCTGGACAAGCTTGAAAGAAAGCTGCACGTATTTTAAGATAGCAGCCAAGGCAGTTAAGCGTTTTTCATTACAAATGTAAACCCAGATCCACACCCTGAGAGCCCAACCAGCCCCGTCAACCGAGGTCCCTTGGACCCGCATGCAGCTGAAATCAGAGGGTTCCCGCAGCCACATGCCAGCCCTCCCTGAGTCAGAGGAGCCGGAATGCCCCTGACAGGTCATTTATGATATCTTTGTTTATTTTATAAAGGGGAACACCACCCAACTGAAGTTTTCCAGACCTCCTCTGCCCAAGGACTTCTCTAGTTTAAGATCAACAAAACCAGCGGAATATTCCACAATGGCTCAATCATCATGAAACCATGGTGAAGAGAAAGGGAAGCAGTTGAGTAAAAAGAAAAGGAAAAAGAAAAAAA
Source organism: Dendrocincla fuliginosa (assembly GCA_035047845.1). Taxonomy (NCBI): domain Eukaryota; kingdom Metazoa; phylum Chordata; class Aves; order Passeriformes; family Dendrocolaptidae; genus Dendrocincla; species Dendrocincla fuliginosa. Next base: position 75,516,769 of record JAWWMO010000083.1, on the reverse strand, counting down.
AGGTGACAGACATGTCCATTGATTAAATAAATAAATAAACCCTAATGTATCTCGTTTTGAAAAGGTGCAGAAATAAAGAAAAGGGCATGAATGCATGCTTATCCTCAAGTTCAAAATCTTTAAGCTTAGACAAGGAAAAAGAGAAATTTCTTATTTACAAGCGGCACACCACAGTTATCTTCTAACTTGCCCTGAACAGAAGCATTACGCAGACCGATTACATAATCAGGTATCAATTACTTAGGCTCTCTCAAATGCATAGTAGTAAATTTGATTATTACTCAAATAAAGTACACATTGTTAGAAATGCCAGAGTGAGCTCTTTCTTTGACTGAAAGCTTTTTAGGGAAAAAAGCTACCTCTTTGCCATAAAGTTTTACAGTGTCTGGCACAAAGACCTCCTGGAGATTCTTAGGTAGAAATATGAAAACACTACTAAATTTTAATATGTCTAGTTTTGGGAAAAACAGTATTATATTCTTTTGCTTGGTATGATTACAAGGAGCATGAACAAATATATCAGGCCCAGGAGCCTAAGAATTCACAGAACAGCTTAAAAAACTTTTCTTCTGTCTGTCTTAGATTCAGTTCAAGTTCCCCTTTCTTACATTCTTAGAGATAATATTGCATGTATTACTATTTATTTTCAGTTACTGTGCAGGTAAGAATCTCTTTTCATTGCACTTGTGAAAAGCCTGTGAATCTTAAAAACAAAATCTTAAAAGCTTTAGAAAAAAAGTAGGTTTGACTATAGTCTGCCTTGGCCATAATCCTGTGGTATGTTTCTTTGAAGAAAAACGCAACTAAGTGGCACTGCTAGAACTTGCAGAGGAGACAGGAGCACCCATTGGTCCTTGCAGGGCGTGAATCCACAAATACGGGCAGATGGAGGTATCAGGAGATACAATACCTTTCAAAGCCATGTCTTATTGCATGGAATGGATGTTACTTTATGTGTGAGAACATGCATTATATACACATAAGGAAAAGAAGTTGCTTTTGGCTGTAAAAGTTTGACAGACTGTTCTGTATGTTACTCCCATAAAATCAGCATACAAACTGTCTGGTTTGCATTTGAACTATAAAAATCCTGCCCTGCAAGAAGCAAAAGGGCAAACTGAGCACACATGAAGGTGGCTCCACTTATTAAAACATATGTGTGCAATTAATTTTCCACAGCTTGTCTGTGCTTACATTTGAAAACCACAGCTGCATTACATACTAGATAGCATGTATGCGTATGCTGGAGAAGCCCAATTATAAGTAGTTCCCACGATACCAGCAAAGAGCAATTCACAGCACTTTTTTTCTGTCCCAAATAAAGACAGTACTTCTTCAGTAGCTGTGTCAGAATTATGAAGACAGACAACAAAGATGCCTTATATTCAGAGAATTACTTGGTAACATTACACATAAAGTTTATAGTTCTGGAATGAAAAACCCAACCTTTTACTGCAAAATAAAATACACCAGTATTTTTCTGTCTTTGCAAGGATACTGTTACTTATTTTTAAATTTACTTTGACAAACCTCAAGCACACAAAGCTGTAAAAGCTCCAGTCTATATTCTTTAAAATAAGGGTAGAATGAGACTAGAAGTTCAACATAAAATACAGTGAGATTATTCTGACATCTTACTAAAACCCAATTGAAACAAACAAAATTGGACCACCTTTTCTGATTCCTTGCATTGAAGGAAAGGTTGACCATGGCAATCTCATATACTAATGAAGAGTGTTGCCCTCCATTTACCTTTCCAGGCTACTCTCAGCTATTCAAAGAAGTTTATTTTACTGAGTTTTCTTATAAATACACATATTAGAATTCAGCTTTAGAGATCAAATGGGGGAAACCCTCCTGCAAATGACAAAAGGCTGCCTTTTCAATGTTTTCTTACCTTGAAGATGCGACTACTCTTCCCTCCCAAAACCAGTTTGCTTATATAAACAAACCCTGTCGAGGGTCCAATCTTCTTTTTAGGATGCCAACCAGTTGTTCTTACTGTTACAGACACTGACAATGCATAAGCCTGAATGTGAAACATGCTCAGAGAAGAGGGAATGAAGCAGCATGTCCACCCAGGACAGAACTGAACTGATGGCAGATACGCCCAGGCAGGTGTGAGTTCTAATGCCCTGCACTGCAGGGTAATGGGGAGTGCATGGGTCGTCCAGCTTTTTACATTCCAGTCCTTATCCCTCTAAATGCTAGAATTATGCACCATAAATTTCCAATAATCTGCAGAGTTCACTATGTTGTTCATTATGATTCTGGGGGAATGCAAGGTGAGCAGAGACTCGTAATTTTTCTTTTTCTCTTTTTTTTCCCCCCCCTTTCATCAGAAAGAAAATTCTGCTGCAGGGACATAGAAGAAAAAAAATGCAGAGTTGGCCTGAGTGGTTTTATCCATGTGACTCACAAGCTGATGTGTATATTTGCCTGAACCTACTGCAGCAGAGCATACAAGCAATAACAATGAAAAATCCTCCTACAGAACAAACAACATCAGATTAGAAGACAAAGGATGCATTAAACTACTATTTCATTTAGCTACCCAGAGCCTGAGCTAATGTCAACTCACCCTTGAGAGTATTTACCTAAAATGATTCAAGCAATGGCAGTGCTGGATTAACAGGTGGACTCGATTTTAGTGGTCTTTTCCAACTGAAATGATTCTATGATTCTACTATTTTTCTCCCCTCTTCCATCTCACCTGTGTAGGCTTCAGAACTGAGTCCTAGGCTTACACTCACTGGCAACATTCAGTGACTTAGTTCCACACATAAGCTCTCTCCTGCTCCAACAATGCATGACTTTTGTTACACATAGTGTCAGCCTGGCAGATTAAATTAGCATTTTCTAGAAACAAGGGCATGTTTCAATCCTAAACCAAAGATTATGAAGCTGGAGAGACCAGTATGATCTTTCAATCTGAGCAGCTGTGTAACACAGAAAATAGACATACCCAAATTCAGTTTTTATTTAGCCAAGTCTCATCCCTGAAATATTACAAATCTCTTTCACCCTAAAGTATCTTTCATTTATTATATTGCCTTTTGATATACAAAATGTGAAGGTAAACTAGTAGTAGAAACTTCTCTGTAGGCACAGGCATTTCTTGTGCAAGATTTGCGGCTCCCAACTCTTGTCCATCTGATTTTTAAAGCCTGAGTTTTGTGTGGTACCCAACTTAAGTTGCCCTCACCCAAGAGCCATGAAGCCCATGGCACCAATCATGTACCATCACATTATACATCATGCAGGGAAATCTGCTATCAGCAGTGTGGAAAGACCACACGATGGTCATATCTGGACAGTTACATAAAGCTGGGACAGAGGTCTTATACCCAAGTTCAGGTGTGGTTGTAGGACTGTAGTTCTGCTCAATATCAAGCCAATCATGGAAACAAATCCTCATCAATAAAGAAAGGTGTTTCATGAAGCAGCAAATGAGCAAAGTGCATCTGTGGACACAGTAATGCAAGACTGGCTCCCACTGCACCAACATGTGCAGCTCAGGTGGACTCTAAAAAAGACATTGTGTCTTCTCAAAAGTCAAGTGCTCTGGACTGAAGATCAGACTTGGGCCTTAAGTAAGTGTTTATGCTGGCCACAGTTAAAACAAAGAGGTGGAGAAGGGGAAAAAATGTGTCTTTCATTAGTAGGACTTCTACACCCAAGCATCTCCAATGAGGGTTTTATTTGGTGTAATTTTATTGCTAAAAACACTCCTAAAGGTAAGGAACTGAGCCCATTCAATAGGGGGTCATGCATCCCATTAGCAAGAAAGCCATAGTAATCAGTCACTTCAGAGTTGCTGTCCCAGCTACTCCACTGGTTATAAGAAAAAGTAAGCTGACATGACAGGTTGCCCAGAGAAGCTGTGGATGCCCCATCCTTGCCAATGCTCAAGGTCAGGCTGGATGGAGCCCTGAGCAACCTGGTCTAGTGGAAGGTGTCTCTGCACGTGGCATGGAAAGTGGAACTACATGATTTTGAAAGTCCCTTCTGACCCAAGCCATTCTATTATTCTGTGATACATCAGTCATGCAGTATGAAGCGGACTCACCACCAGATGACACATAACTAATGACTGGCTCTAAATCAACTGCAAAACATGAAAAATGCTGTGATCCAACAACAAAAAAAAGTCTTAATATTTGTATTGCAAGCCTTTCATTTTCAAAACACACAGTAGCAACAGCACTAAAAGTAGGCTTCTTACACCCTATCAGAAATGCATATAAAGTATTTAACAAACAAAGAGATTATTTCCTAGAAGAGTCCATTGTGCTATACAATTTCCTTCCTTTCAGTGAAACGAACTGTTACTAACTATTCAAATAAAAGATTCATTATTTATCTGTCATTCTCCATTACCGTGGCTTCAAATACAAATCCATATACTAGCATCTTCATACATTTTTCTGTTAACATACACACCGACAAACAACACACAGGTGACTAGGCAAAGCATGCAAAGACTTCCAACAGTGAGTTTAATCCACTGAGGCATCAGTGAGGAATCACCCAATGCCTCATTTAGTTCAAGACACATAGGTACAAGAAAGTTTCTAGGATGGTTTAAAAATTAATTTATATTTATATTAAGTTATTCTTATGAGATCTCCGTATTGTAGAGAATACAGACCTACTGCTATATAGGAATTTCTCATTTCAAGGCTTCATTCATCTGAAAAAGCTCAGTCAATCCAACAAATTTGCTGACACCACCATCACAAGGCCTTGCATGCCTAGCAGATTCAACAGAAAATACAATCTTGTATTTCTCTGCAAAAATACTCCTACATTATGGAAAGAAAAAACATCTCACAGCAGCATACCTGGAAAACGACAACTTGCAACAACTGCACAGGCATAAATGCAAGTTTCCAGAGCACCAAATTAAAAGACAGTTGACATGACTTTCCATTAGCTAGATTCCTTTGTAGCTGAAATTTTCAGAGAAGGAAATGGATTGAAAAAGGGAAGGAAGGATCAAACTCGTGCTGGAAGTCAAGCACAAAATTTTAATATCAAATATTCAACAACTGTAACCTGTTGGGAAGAAACTTAGCATCCTTAAAAACAAGCTATGCAGGTTCTCATCACTATCTTAAACAGAGCACCTGATTCAATTATTATTATTTATTGGTTTTGATTTAACTGATCTGATCAAGACTAAAATAGGTCCCCTTAACAGATGTTGCACAAAAAGAGAGAATCCCCACCCCACCATGAGACTATGTCCATCAAACACTGCTTCATGTTCCCAGGCAAGGAAACGCAGTACATGCAAACCAGGTACTGGCAGAAGAAGCCTACTGATGAGGGGAAAGTTTAACCTAGACTACCAGGATGCACTCCTGGAGAGGACAAGTCAAAGAAAGCACATGCCAGGCACATGACTCTTCAGTGGGATTAAGTCAGATAACAAAGTTGAAACCACTCATTTTGATCCCCTCCATCTGCTCCTGCTCAGAGCAAGGCAACTCAAGCATCCAGATATAAGAGGTTGCGGGCACAGAGTAAACAAGTGCTGGTCTCCATACAAATTCACTTCCCATCACCAGAGGCTTCTCCCATTCAGACAGGTCTACACTAGATCCTGCTGATGCATCCTGTGAATCACAGATATGAGCAGTTTTCCCACAAGAGGCCCTTGACCTCAGCACGATTACAATGATGCTGTTTTTTCAGTGAATTTTCTTTTGCTCATGGGGCTACTGGGGTTACTTGTTCCAGGGTTAGCAGGCTGTCCATGCAGCGGGGGAAATGCCAGCACATCTGCCAAAATGTTTTTTCCAGGCCCCTTGGGGCACAGTTCAATTCAATTAAAACACGTACAAAACTAATAAAACTCAAAAGTTATTCCCTTGGTGCTGTGGGTTCGAGCAGTCCAAAGGTCTTAGCGCCAGCAACGTGAAGTCAAACCCTTTCCAACAGAGTTGTTTCAGCTATTTCCGAAATCACTTGACCCTTTCTCACAGGCATTTGAGACACAAACCATGCTGGCTGGCCTGGGGTCCTTGGACATAAACACAATTTTTCTGCCCAGTTGTGAAGAAACTGAGAACAGCTTTACCCCCCAAAAAATCAGCACTTAACTGCAAGCATGTCCTTCTTCTGATGCAACTGCACCTCTGCAGTGAAACCACTCTGCTTCATCAGCTGAAGTCACAATGGTAGCAGTGCCCACACAAGAGATTTTTGACTTTGCACAAACCCGTTCCCAGAAAGTGAAAGATCAAAGTGTTCTGAAGAAAAGGAGGGGTGACAAAGGCAATCTCATTTCCAAACAATGGTGCAAAACGAGAGTTAGCATGAAAAGCCTGGTAACCTCAGTCATGTCTGAAAGATGTTTTGAACCAGTGGAGAGACATCACCTTGGACCACAACACTATGGTCAGATGCTTCAAATAGGATACTGACCACAGGGAACAGAGAATCCACAATTCAAGTTATCAAGGTACAGCAATCTGCCACTTAGGAAGGGCACAGGACATGCTCCTGAAACACAAGGGAGCTTTAAAAGTTAGTAAGACACTACCATGTTGTCTAAAGGTCTCAGAAGATAACACTGCTGAGACAAGTTCAAGCAAACACTCTCCACAACCACTGCTAGATTGCAGGGAAAAGAAGTGCATTCAGATCAGCAACCAGTAAATGCTTACTTCCATCAGGAAGAGGTTGTCAGGAGTGTAGATTCTGGTTACTCCAGTGACTACACTCAACATGCTGTGCTCACATCAGAAGGACAACTTTCACCCTGCTGGATGCACAACCTCACCAGCCGTGGGCTAGGTCCAGCCCACAGGGATGGCAACAGGAGTCTCTGGCTAAACCCAACAGGTTTTAAACAGGTGAAAACACAGCAAAAGTACTGCCCAGAGAACTGCTGCACATATGGCTGCCAAACTTAGGAGCCGAAGAGTTCCTCTCAATTTGTAATGGGGTGTTTGTTAACATTTTCTATTCCTGTGATTATAGACCTGTTTAAGACTATTGACAATAAAAAAGCTGCAACACTTCTTAAAATAAAAAGCAAAGAGTCCAGTTTGAGGGTGGTTTGGATTTGTTTTTCTTTTTGACCCACTGACCTATTTTAAAACACAAAACAAGAAGTGAGTAATAGGCCTTTTAATATTGAATGTTTACTCCCAGAAACTAAGTTTTCCATGAGCTCAGAGACCAAAACACAGACACTTACCCATTACCATGTAGTTCAATACACTTGTAACGGATTCAAGATCTCTTAAAAGAAAGTTCAAATTCCATTTGTACTTCAACAGCAAGAGCTGGCCTTATTTTCAAGCCTCTTCACAAACCTGTTGTTCAATAATGAGCTTCCAAAAGTATAGTAAAATTCACTGATCCTTTTATACTCATCTCATTATCCTGGCCTCTTGCTGTGCTTGCTCCTTTTAATGCATGGTGCAAGTATTAGCTTGATTTCCTACCACACATCAAGTTTTCAGCTGAGGTTAGTAATATACATCTCTAACAACTGATAAGATCTCTATTAATTTAGTATTAAATGCATAAAGCTAGAGATTTTATTTCTGCCTTGCATCTGACAGATGGTGAGAGCATACCTTACTTTCCTGACATGCTTTAATTTTTGCATGCAGATGCATCTGGTAAGAGAAATTCAAATCAAGGCCAAAACTCAGTTATCATAAAAGAACTGAAATTAATATATCCATTTGCATCCATCATCCATATGTGGAAGACCAAAAAAGAAAATATCACAAACAATATCGCCACAGGAATACTGCAGTTGGTGTGTAACAATATAAAGTTTTAAAATTCCAAGTTAGAAATAGCACATTTTGATGAGAAAATTAAATTAAACCACATGCCTGTTCAAAATACAGCTTGCTGAGAAAGTAAAGAAAAAAATCCAAGCCAAACCAGTTAAAAAATAATTTCATGGCTACATCTTCCAGGCTTATGAGGAGTCGCACATTCAGACACGGATAGCTAGGCGTGAATTCAGATGAAGCTGCATAAAGGAAGGAAGTTGGAATTGGTGCTGACAGATTATGGAAGTTCCACTACTCTGGGTGACTTTGAACTCAGCAGAGGTGAAAGGACAATGTTGCAAGATGCTCTGCTGCGGGCAAACCTGTGCTAACACAGACACTAGGGTTTTTCCATTAGTAGAATTGCAAGTTTTTTCTGTTTAGCAGATGACTTGTATTTTATTGTCTAAGCAGAACAGAGATCACTTCTAAAGTTTCATAACTGGAAATTAGCAAATAGCATTCCCAAACTCATTCCTGCCTCAGTCACCAAGCAGCCTGTGGTGCTTTTGGCTGAAAGCACCAGCCAGAACCTGCCATCTACATAAACACTGGAAAAAGTTAAAATCAGCAGCACAAGAAACCTGGTACTATCTCTCTAAACCTAAGGAATTCCTCTCGTGCAAGTCCATGGGAACAAGAGCCAGCCCCTCTGACAACACATATGGCCATACAATATCCTGAGTATTCCCAAAAAGGAAAATGCCAGGGAGGCACTTGCTCCTTACAAACACAGTAGCTGCCAGGGCTGGCTGCGTGAATCCCAGCCATCATCTGCAGCTCACCCTACCTGGCTGCAACACAGGAAGATGCCAGCCCAAACCTGCCAAAAGTTTTCCAATTGTTCTGGAACTACGAGTTTGTTGTTCTCACTTTTATGCACTACTCGGTAGGATGTTGCAACAAATGGATGAAGATCTGCACGTGTTACTGCTCTGCAGTAAACATGAAGAAGCAGTAGCTTATGCACACATTTACTTCTACTAAATACGTGGTTTTAAGCACTCAAATATCTTCAAAGAGTGAAAAATAATCACCACAATCATTTCCAGAAATCCCCCCTTACTGCAAGGACAAGTCTGAGCCTACCAGTACCAATCAAACACATTTTAAATAAGCATAACAGCTCCCACAAAATTTGTTTATTGAAATTAACTGCAGGGCTGGGGATAAGTTCGGTTTATTTTTTGCAGTAATCTGGAAAGCCAGAACTGTATGCTGGAACTTTTAAACCAAGTCCCGGAGCTGGCAGGACCCGAGGTTCTACCCAACCACTGATTCATCATCTGTCCTTGAAGAAGTCCATCACCTTGTCATAAATCTGCTGGCCCGGTTGTGAAACTGAATGAAAGCAGGACTACCCGACAGAATACATGCTGCGACTAGTTTGGCCTTCTGTTAAATAAACACAACACCCCCTCAAAACAAACCTTATGAACTAAACACTGTGTTTTTTTTCTGTATACAAAGCACTTTGTACTGTACAAAAACAGAGTGCTTTAGCAAGTGGGAGGGAAATGGATGTAAATATTTACACATATACTGCTAAGAGCTGTTACTCACTCTAGGGACGTGTATGCTGGTAGCTGTATAATTCAAGAACTACATCAGCATAGTGGGGGTGCTTCACTAGACAGAAATAACACACTGGTCTCTGGAAAGCATGTATTATGCTAAGAGGTGTAAAGAAAAAAAATTACATTAAGGGTACAGCTTGGGCCAGACTGCAAACTAAATTAGCTTCAGACAAAATAGAGATTCAACAAAGCTACATGTACTCAGCTTAATCACAGGAGCAGATGAAACTACTAGCTTAGCATCCAGATTTTTGTTCCACTTTTCCATCATCTCACAAACTCTTTCAAAAGGCAAGTGTATTTTAGACTGGTAAGTAAGCCTGTAAGCATAGAGGGAAGCTATTTCTCCTTATGTTCAATTGCCCCTTATGCCTGCCAAGAAGAAAAGTTCATGCTACCATTAGGAGAAGAGTCACCTCAGCCAGTAATTCAGCTGCTTCCGTTGTGTCCTGGTGCAAATGCAGGATCTGCTACTTTACATCCCTCCATACCTGAGCTACTATGGAGGTTACAAGACAGTTTTCAGAGTGACACCTCTACTACAGTATTTAGATCAGTGACACATAATCCCAAATGCAAATTAAAGTCAGATTTAAAATGTGTGCTATGTAAAGGAACAAGGCTGACTGGATTTGCTTTCACATGGCGAAGTCTGGCTCCATTAACTCATGGGTCCTAACAGCTCAAGGTATCATTTAACAGTGTTAAAGAGGTTTGGAACCAGGTTCCAAAAGCTTCCTAGTTTTCTATTAATTGCCCATTTCTAATAAGACATTTCTTTCCATTTTCATACATAAATAGAGAATGCATTGCTTGTAACTGCAGCTTTGAACTACATCTGACAAGGTGCTTAGTATTTACATAATGTCCTCACTAAAACTGATAAGTACAACATGCTGTGCATAGGTTAAAAAATTAGGCAAAAAATGCATGACTCGAGAGCAGCTTCAGGAACTCTGATCTCTGTGGTGTCTGAATCTTTGCCTGCTTCAAGCTGTCTAATCTGCTCTAAGGACATCAGGTACAGTATACTATTTGTTCAGCTTGTGGAGGATTTCATATTCAAACAGCACTGACTCAAGTAGTGGTATCGGTTCAAGGACTTTTCAAAGTGCAGCTACAGAGCTTATCAATACCACAATGTGAATGCTACTCTAGCTGACAGTGTTTTCTTTAGCCAAGGCCTCAGGCTTTGCGTTAATCTAGCACCAGCATGACACTATCACTGAAAAATCAAGCCTTCACTCAGAAAACTTCTTTAGGCTACTGTTGCCCACCATTTCGTCTACAGAAATGGACGCGAATGTGGTGCAGTGTAAACACATTTTACATCCAGTGTTTTTAGGAAACAGCACCTACACATGCATTTCCCCACCTCA
>JAWWMO010000083.1:75491190-75505908 GCA_035047845.1 Dendrocincla fuliginosa | reverse complement strand
AATGTGGTGCAGTGTAAACACATTTTACATCCAGTGTTTTTAGGAAACAGCACCTACACATGCATTTCCCCACCTCATCATCTACACAACATATGTACTCATGACAATACTTTCCAGAAGAGCTGTATCAACTTACTGGAGGCATTAAGACTCTGCATTGCATTGGAATAGCTCTGTTCATTTCTGAAAGCCTTTGAATAAATACATCTGATATGTACAGTGTGGGCATGCTTGGGATTAACAGAGATCAGCAACTAATTTGGAGTAACTGAATATGCACAGCAGTGTCTGGTTTGATCTGTTAACAAAACCATAAACTATCAATATAGGGCAAGCATTTTTAAAAATGCCCAGAGAAACAACCCAGAAGAAAACCAAGGGTGCTGCTTAAGAAAATGTGGACCCCTTTGCAGCCTTGTGCTTCTTTTTGCCTTCTGCACAGACTTTCCTGGATGCAGCCCTTGCCCAAATCAAAGGGTCTGTTCACATACAACTCAGTGCAGCAGTCACATCCTCCTTAGAAGCACATGCTCCTGTGCTGGACTAACCAAGCCTTTGTTACACTTCTGTTGCTTTCCTGATCATGCTGCTCTCTCTCTCCCCCCCCCACTAAGGACATGTGAAAAACATTAACATATCTCAAATGCCTAGCAGACCTTGAAGTATCCTTGTCAGAACTTTACATTTCCTGGGCAAATCTTGTGGTGACAGAAACCCTGTGTAATTGCATTTAAGCCAATAATGATACACAGATACAGACCAATGAGTTCTGGCCATCAGATTTCAATGTATATCAAATGCCTGCCTGAAAGGAGCATTAACAATATAATGATTTTATTATTTACTTCTAATTAGAACTCCTTGCTGATGCAAGTGAAAAATTGCACTTTCACAAGAGAAATAATCATCAGTAAAACATATGTAATTATTTTCATTATAGGCTTGTGGCACTTCCAGTTATTAAGTGCTCCCTTCCCAAATCTGTTTCCCAATAGCTTATAATTCTGCTACACATAGATAGCTTCAGATGAAGCAGTCAGTGCCAGGTACACATCTGGCTAGTAATGCATATATTTTTGAAGTAGCTTATTTTATCATCACAGGCAAAACAGAATTCATCGCATTCAGACCAACAATCAGTCTGCTGATATGACATGTGAACACTCTACCAGACCATTCATGGAGAAGGCAAGTTTAATTTAAAAGGGAATAATTGTTTCCAAGAGGCAAGATTTTATCTTTCCTGTAAAAGTCATCAGCTCTACAAAGTTACAAATCACTGGAGAAAAATCCCACAGAGAGTGTTCAGTAGAGCCTCAGACATTTAGCAGCCAAACACCTTGGGAAAGCCTGCCTGCCCTTGGCGTGCTCCAGCTGCTGCTGAGTGAGACCTCCTGGAGCTTCCTTTGGCAGCTCTCACATGCAGCTATTTATGCTACCCCTGACCAAAGTGCATGAAAGGAGGACAAGAAGATCACCTTGTGCTCCCTGTGAGCTGTAGGAGGCTTGTTGAGGTTTTCTGGGTTTTCAGTGAGGTCCTTGATGCCAGGGCTGGTGCTGCCCGGTGTCCCCCTGCTGCCCCATGTCCCCCTGCTGTCCTGCCCCTGGCTGGGGGGTACCAGAGGCTCTGGCTGCCGGGCTCTGCCATCACCCACCCAGAGAGCCCCCATTCTCCCAGCTCCCAGGAGCCACACTCCCCCTCTGTGCCCTGACATGCTGGTGTGTGTGCACCTGTACTCCTGTGTTGGAGAGAAAAGCAATGCAAATGGGAAGCAGGATGCAAGGACAAATGAGCTGGGACATGTTACAAGAAGTGAAGCTGAAGCAGAAGGTTGGAGAAACCAAAGAAGTAAAAGCACAGGAGCCCATGCATGGGAGACAGGATAAACGGCAGGTAGGCGATATAAAAACAAACAAACAAACAAAAGAAACCAGAAAAGGAAGACTGTTGGGTTGCTTTGAACATGCACCCTTTACTTCCACCCTCATATATACACATCCCTGTAACCCTACAACACCCAGAAGCTGGTCAAAGCCAATTGATGCTGCTTCCCCCCTATGTACAGGTCCCTTCACTTTCCTGTGTGTGCCACAACCACCCAGCTGCAGAGGGGCAGCACACTGCTTTTTCTACAGTGCAAAAAGAGGCCTGACAGCACTTCTGAACTCTTCAGGGTTTGACTTTGCAACACACAGGGGTTTTCTCCATGTACATTTTCTGATTGTCCTTGGTTAAGTCAGCTTGGGTAGATAAATCTCCTTAAAGTCTCTCAGCTCCATCATGTGTATGCTAAACAGGACCTGGCTTGTTTTACAAAATAAAGAGCGCTGAATGAGGAGAAGGCACATGACCTACACTAACATTTTCTTCCCCTGGTTTAGCAAAAATAAAAGCACCACTATGAAAGAGCACTTGAAGTTCTTTCTGCAGCTAACATTGTTTATTATCACACTGTAGAAATGCTTCAGGGGAAATTTTGCTCTGATAGTGTTCTCATGAGAAAACTTTCAAACAAGTCACTTTGAAATGTTCACGAATACAAATGGCATGAGGCTCCCAAAGGTGCAACAACAAATCTTATCCCACTGGGAAGCTCCTGTGTTGCCGGCTAAAAGAACCTGAAGTTCTGTAAGAAGTACTGCATCCTTCAAATGGAATATTTCAGATATCAAGCTTTGAAAGTGATCTGGCATCGAAATGCCAGTCTGACTGCTCAGATTTAGTTTTTTTAAAGTTAACTTGTGCAGTGAAGAGTACCTGGAGCTGCAGAAGATACCTCTTTGCTTTTGTGTTTCTTGTGTACACAGTGGTAACTTAGACTTCAAGAACTACTTGAGTGAGCACAGGACAGGGGAAAGATCAAACTTTCTATCTACAGAACCAGCACTGTGCAGCCAGAGGCACTGCAGCCTTCCCCAGAGGACCTGCCAGTGGACATTCGTCCACTTCCTTACACATTCGTCACCACACCTGGAACCACCAGCACACCTAATGCAGTACCCTACACACCTGCCCAATGGCTACACTTTTTAAACTATTCAAATAACTTGAAATAGTAATGACAAAAGGGATTTTTCACAGCTCATGCCCCCAGGTGAGGTCCCCAGTCCCTGATGGAGAAGTGGCGTGGGAGTGGGACATGACTGTGCTGAATCCAAGAGGCTGACCATAACAGATAGAGAGGGTGACCTCTGCTCACCATTATCAGTTCTTAAAATGGTGTTTGCACATGTGCTAGCACTTTCTCAAAAGCTCTCATGTAAAATTCTGTCCAGAATTATCCAGTCATTTGACTTTTTTATTAAAAAAATAAATAATAAAGAAGGTTAAAATAAAAAATCTATATTAAAAAAATAGGGCACTGTACACCACTTGGGTTTTGCTCAACTCTTGTCTTTTCTAAGTAAAAATCTCAGTGTTCATCCACCATTTATCTGCACTGTAAGGTACAAAACCTCACCAGAGCAAAACTGAGCAGTGCCTTGTTGCAGAGCAAAGTATCCCAGCACATAATTGTGCTTAACCTAAACCATATGTTCCTAAAAACACCAACAATGCTGAACAATGAGACTAGCCTCACATCCAGGGGAATTTAGGAACCAGGGAACAACTGAAGTGACAAGCTTGTTCATCACAAAGCTACAGATTCATTGTTGTCGTTTTTTGGCATGGTGCAGCCTGAATTCCTTCCCATGTTTTGGGAACAGCTGAACTGTGTTCCCTTACAAAAGAAATTAATATGGCAGCCTCTGTACATCTGCTTTAATCTTAAAACAAAAGCAGTTTTGCTATCTTTAGTAAAAGCATAATAAAGGCACCAAAAAAGACAGATGGTTTGGATTTTCTTTGCAGAAAGCAAGGGAGAAAGAAGACTGACATTTCAACTGTTTATGTAGCCACAACCCATTACGTGGCCACAGCAAGGCAAGGAGGGGACACAGAAAAGTACCTCTTTGTCAGCGCCTCAGATGCTGACTGCTTTCAGTCAGGTCTTAAAAAAAGCACAAAACAACTATGCTCACAGATAAATGGTTTTGTTCGTAAAGATTTAATTTATATTGCTAGTAAAACACTTAACAACAGCCACACTAATGCCAAACAAATTAATTTCAGTAAAGCTAAAGTAAACACTACCATTATGTTTAGGCAGCACAGAACAAAACCCTTGAAAACCCAGCATTAAAGGAGTTATTTATGGTCATTGCTCAGCCCTCCTGCCCCTCATCATTTGTACATTAGAAATCTCCAGACTGCTCACTTGGTAATTCCCTGACTTCTGACAAAAACTGGCTACACACTGATAGCCAGACATTTCATTTTGCAGAAATAATACAGTCACCTTTGTCTGGCATTTGGGGTGGGTTTTAGGTTTTTGTTTTGTTTTGCTTTGGTGATTTTTTTTACGTTTCAACCTTTCTTTTAAAATATCTCACTTCAGGATTAAAACTTTCCCCTTCCTGAAATCAATCAAATTGATAGTGGTTTTGGCAAAAGGCAAGTAACAGGAAAAAAGTAAGGACAGCACATGTGGAACATATCCAAGAAGTACTTCATAACTTGCTCTGTATTTTTTATCTAACAAATACATAGTTAAATGTATCTACACACAACACAGAGAAAGAGGCTTTTCTCTATTACCTTTTCACAAATATTCAGAGAATCGTAGTCCTGTAAAAATATCACTTTTCATATAAAGCAGATAAAAAGTCAAGGTGAATTAGCTCCAGAATTAGGGGGGTAGGAAAAAGTTCTCTGCTACAGATACTGCTTCCTTTAGCACAATGAAATGCCTTTTTAACTTTTCTATGCTATAACAGGCCAATGTGTTGGCAAATTGAAGAGACCCAAACAAATGACTTTTCCAATTAGCAAGTACTTAAGAAGTAAAAGATGGCACACATGGAAAAAAAATGTAATACTCATTCGGTTTATGAGTGCTTCCACTTGAACCAGTGCTCAAACACCATCCTGACAAGTGACGCCTGGGGTTTTGGAGCAGCCCTTCCACTAAAGAAAATGTTTCCTGCGAGGCCCTACAGTTGCCTTAAATCCTTAGGAGGCAGGGGGAGGCTTTTGCGCAGTGCAGTTACGCTCCATTAAATGCTCCACAGGAGGGACAGGGTGACACAGCTCAGTGGGCCCGTGGGACACGTGGCCTTGCAGCACACGTGTGGCCTCCGCAGCCTCACCTGCTTCACTGGCATCTTCCTCCAAAGGGCACGGGAAGCACCAGCACGGGCAAGCCGGGCACAGCCACCCGGTGTCCCTGCAGCTCCTTCCAGGTGATGGCCCCCAGGCTGGGGTCCCAAAGGCCACCTGGACAGTGCAAGTGCAGGCTGTGCGAGGCGGGGAGGCCAGCGTCCCTGCGGATGCTCCCCGCGGAAGCTGCCGGCGCCCGGCTCACATCTGTCACCAGCTCTGTTTACAGGCGCGTCAACAGATGCTTGCAGCGAGAGCCGCTGAACTTTGACATCCCACATAAAGATGTAAACACTTCTCCGCAGAAGATAAATCCTGAGTACTAAAAGGCGCTCTGGCTGACTTCTGGCCCTCTCCAACTCCACACCACCCCCCAAACCCAAAACTCCATACACATCCCTTAAAAACAACAGCAATGAAAAAGACTCAAAGCACAAAAAAATCTCCAAGAATCTAACATAGCCACAGCACCAAACTTTTTTAAGTACGCTAGAAATAAACAGTAGAATTATTACAAGTAAGCCAAATATAACTAACTGCAGAATAAAATTAACTTTACAGTGTTTAGACAGATGGAATCTCATTTCCTGCTGCAAAGCTGCTGAATTTGGCATTGACCCTGAGCCCCAAAGGCAGAGGATCTGCTGCCCGAAACATACACGAGCTACCCAATGTCCGGAGTCAGTAGTCACTACTCTTCATATGCACTATCGAATGAAAAAGCATGGAAGTCTTCATAAATAAAGTTTGAAGAAAGAGATGGATTCATTTAATGTTAAGAGCAGCCAAGACCAAAGCCCACTGCATATATTTGTGTATTTTCTTAAGAGGCTGTATATACAAGGGAGCACACAAATGCTTTAAAATGCTCCCTTGCAGGGGTGTATTTCAAGGGTAATAGATACTGAATTCAGGAAAATGTCCAAAAAAACACTGTTTGGAAATATTTTCGGGTCTTCACGTGGAAGAGCTAGAAGCAAGCATGACGCTTTTCAATGCTAACTAAGAAAATCCTTGTCCAGAAGGATTTACTTCTCCAATGCCTGATCCTATGAACTATGGATGCAGCCAAACACAGCATTTACTGATAAACAGTCCTACTGACTTCAGTAACTTAAGCCAAGTAACTTCAGTGGTGTTATTCATGCCCTGTGAATATGAACGGAAGACTCTTGTTTAAAAGGGCTCCTCACAGCAGCAAAGGCTAACACAAGAGAGTCCCAAGCAAGGCAGAGAAAGGACACAAGGCAAAGAAAAGAGTCCTTATGAGAAGTGCTTAGCCATTACCTGCAGGTTTGGAATTTTGTTTTTAATTTTAAATCAAAAAGGAGGAAAACATGAACTCTCCTGGTATAGTCACGTGGTAACTTCAACGTAATCCTATTGCTAATTCTAAAATCAAAAAAAAGAAAACTTCCCAAAGTAAAACAGAAAACAAACCCCAAGCCTCAAATAATGGCCAGGTCTAACTTTTCTGAATGAGGTCACGATGAGAAACTCTCCCAGCTTTCAAACCAGAAATTAAAAAAAGTGAAAACCTCCATGGAAAACATACTTGAGCTGTGTTTAACAAGGAACATCTGTAGCCTTTCAATTCCTGAGATGCAGAAATGCCGCAGAAGAGCCACAATAAGTTAAACACACAGGAAAAAATACTTTTGTTGCTGACCAAACCATTTACAGGTGCCTCTGATTTGAAGCGAAGGATACAGAGCTCCACTGTTTGCTGACATAACATCATACCGTAAAGGACTCCTTTGTAAAGAAAGTTCACAGAAAGCTGGTTTAACTGACAAAGTCTTTACTGGTGAAATATGACATCTGTTTTTAAAGAGCCGACATTTTTTGGATATTATCACTCGGCTTCTTGTAACATTTGATGCAAAAGTTCCTCTCAGTCAGCTAAGCAGGTATGCAATTAAGTATCCTGAAATTTCAGTGTCAGACAGAGGACAGTCTGGATTCAACTTTTACTTCTCCCTGGATCAGTTTCTTCAGAACAGATTTCCCCTACACACACATACACATGTTATGTCTTAAATATATATATAAATTCTCCCTTGCAAGGGAATGGGCATTACTAAAAATATGTGCTCTTAGGTGGTTTTTTGAAAGTCCCCAATTCTCAAAGACTTAAACATCAATCACCATGATTACATTAAAAAAAAAATAAAGGGGGAGATAGACACACTGACTATATTTGTTGGCATTACTTTTTTATATATTTGGATGTACAAATGGAAGAAAAAGTAGAGTGTCCTAATCAGGAGACAAGAAAAATGTTCTTGAAATCAATGGCATGCCACTCAACACAGCTCTTCTGAGAGCTTTCACTCCCCTAAGCTTTTTGTATTTGCTATCTATGCTTTCACTGCAGATAGTTTCACGTGTCTGTACAATTCAAGAGCACAATACAGTCCTCTTTTTATCTGAAATAAAGTTCTATTATTCAAAAAAAAAAAAGGAGAGGAAGTGGAAAAAGGTTTTTTCTCAACGGAACAACTGATTACTGAACATACACAAGTAAGTAATTTCAAACAAAGCATATAGTGACAGTAGGGCTTTTGGGATTTTATTTAAACATTCACTTGAGTACTTTATAAGCTCACACAACTTCATTAAAAATACAGTAAGACAGTGAGGAAACATGCTTTACTGCCAATAAAATCCTTAAGAAAGAAATTACTTCAACCCTAAAAAACAGATGTAGCAAAAAATACAGTAACTGTAATGTCATCTTATATACAAGCATATGTTTATACACACAAGGAAATATTAGGACTTCATTTTTTTAAGTCCAAGTGTTCATAGATTCCCTGACATACTTTTTACGCAAATTCATAGACATGGTGTTTCCAAAATATCAGGGACAGAGTCCTTCACCAGCTCTCTGCACGCTACTGGAACATAAAAACCAAACAACACAATCCATCCACCCAGCAACCAGCAAATGAGTACAGCATCTTCTCTTCTGGAAAGCACGTGGCAATGTGAATTGCCTGCGCACCGTAACTTTTCAAGCCATTGCAGACTCTTAGTTTTGAAGGTCAGCCTGCAGAAAGCTTTTGAGAGGTACTCCAGAGCCAGCTGAAGCCTCACACCACTAATGTGTGCTATCAAGGAGGTTGAATCTTTCATCTCCCACTTCTTAATTGTGGACATGGATGCTGAAACACACACCTGATGTATTCTTCTCCTCCCTGCATTTAATGAGGCTTTCACATACCTCCATATGGTGCCATACTTTTCTTGTTTTCATAAAGAGCTAAGACTTTTTCATAGCTATTTGCTCAGGGAAATCCAAATTGACAACCTGACATTCCCCATTTTAGTACACCATATCCTAATCACATATTCCATGCAGCCTATCAAATCCCTTAGTTTTACAACCACCCCACAGAGAGGCTGAGAACAGCAGAAGGCAGTATCACATTTGTTTAATGACAATTAGCAAACGGATTGTTTAATTTAAACATTCAGTCAATACAAGAACACTCAAGGAGTTGTATCACCATGTGATTATCAAGAAATTGCTATGCAACTTGCTAAAATATTGTTATATAATTCTACCTTCATATTGAGTAGGCTTCTCTACCACCGCTCTTTCAGCATGCAACTGCATGCAGCTACAGGTTTTTGTGGCAAATTAATTTCCACCACTTACAACAGAACAGAAAGAGAAAACTGAGAAGTAATTGTACTGTGCTATGAAATTTCCATTATTCTGAACACTAACATTGGCAAAGACTTGAAGTCCAAACTAATAAAAGTAAAATCTGAGCCCAACTCCAGCAACGCACCTTCCTAGGCCCACTGCCTTGTCTTCAGAACTAAAACAAAATGCTCAGTGGAAAGGTGAGAAGTGCAAAGTCTAGTAGAAGTTACTCAATCACAGAAGATGAATAACAATGCTGTGCTTTGATAAGGTCCCAACGCTTTCATCGGTTTGTCATTAGACTTGAACATCAGCTGCAGCTGTCAAAATGATCTAGGAATCAATACACTAATCATGCTTCAAAAATAATCATCACCCCCTATTTTTGCAACCTCACCCCTTGCTTCCCCTGTCTTGTTCTTCAAACTGATATACAGCATTGCAGGGACTGCCAAACAGTCAGAGGTAATAGTCAGACATTACCTCAGTTTCATTTCACCTCCTGCAGCCCGTAGGTAATCAAACAGCACAGGCAGGATGGTCTAAAAGCACATCAGGAAAAGGCATGGGAGAAAAGCTATTAACTGACCAATGTCAGCTAACACAGTCCTTTGACACACATAGTGTTCTCCTGAAACCATAAGCCTAGAAAATGGTTCAAGTTATCAACTGCAGTGAATTGCTACTATGCCTTTGGCTGGGCAGCTTCCAGCTCAGACCTGGTGAGGGGATGGACGACCACATCACAGGCCTGAAGGTTGATCCCTACGTCCTTCCCCTTTTGCACCACCTGCTTTTAACACATGAAGGCCAAAACAAAGGAGGTGATTTTTCCCCAGTGATGTTTATAGCACCAATGTTTTCTGAGCAAATATAACGTCAGATGATATCACGGTAAAGATGTGAGGCTTTTTCTATATTGCCTGAAGTATCAGCTCTTACTATGCCTACCACAGAAGGCAATAACATCACACATAACACACAGAAAGACCATTAACAAGCAACTTCTCTGCTGGTGAATGCCAACACTAGCTCTGCCATGCTTTTCTAGAGCACCAAAACAAGCTGTTTGTTTTACAGCAGCACCTGTGTTTCCCTTAAGCATAAGGATTTTGCAGCTCAAAACACTCCTAAAAGTCAGGTTCTTTATTGCTACGCATTCCATTACAAAATCCTGTGAAAATTACAGGTAGCCCCTCCTATAAGCATGTGGGTCACTCCTACTAGGAGCTGGAGAGGGCTTGTATTTAAAGTGAAAGTCTCAGTGCTGGACGTTTCTTAGAGGACATGTTAGTGTAACAACACCACACAGCATCCTTTCTACTCTGCAGCCCAAATGTAATGGTGATGCTTTAATGTGAAGGATCCTTTTTTCAGCTTGAAAAAGCCAACAGAGGAAACAGCTTCAGCCTTTCCACTTCATTGAACTACAAATTTCATAGGAAAAGTCAAAATAGGCAACATTCCAAATCTAAGAACTCTAAAGGCACAATTTAACATGCAACACACAGAAAACACACCAGCACATACGAGGTCTTGTTTCTCTGAGGCTTTGCAGTCAGTGGTAGTTGTTCTCAGTCTAGTTTTGTAGATGTCTTCCTCCATACCATGTTGGTCACACAATCCAATACACCTGGTAACTTGGTGCAGGTGAAAAAGGATGACTGAATGGTAGAATGCCTGAGGTTGGAAGAGACTTGTAAAGTCATCTAGTCCTGCAGTGAGGGAGACACCTTCCACTAGACCAGGTTGCTCAAAACCCCATTCAATCTGACCTTGAAGACCTCCAGGGATGGGGCATCCACAAGTTCTCTGGACAACCTCTTCCAGCATCTCACCACCCTCACAGTAAAGAATTTCTTCCTTAATCTTGTTTAAACCTACCCTTTTTTAGTTTAAAACCTTCACCCCTTGTCCTATCGCAAAAGCCTGTGCTAAAAAGTTTGTCCCCAGCCTTCCCATAAGCCCCCTTTTGGTAATAGAAGGTCCCTGAAGACCAAAATGATGGACAACCTCAACTCTCTCAGCCTGTCCTCATTAGAGGTGTTCCAACCCTTTGATCATTTCCATGGCCTTTCTCCATAGCTCCAACAGGTCCACATCCTTCCTTTGCTGAGGACTCCAGAGATGGATGCAGTACTCCAGAAGGCTCATAAAAGCAGAGTAGAAAGCCAAAATCCCCTTCCTCAACCTGCTGACCACACTGCTTTTGATGCAGAATGGTTCCCTGGGCTGCCAACTCATGTCCACACATTGTTGGCTCATGTCCAGCTTCTCACTCACCAGCACCTTGAACTCCTTCTCAGCAGACCTGCTCTCAATCTGTTCATCCCCCAGCCCGTACTGATACCAGGGCATGCCCCAGCCCAAACGCAGGACCTGGTAATTGACCTTGTTAAATCTCATTAAGTACACCACACATGTCCACTTCTTCAGCTTGTCCATGTCCCTCTGTATGGCATCCTGTCCTTCAGGCTTATCAGTTGCACTACTCATCTTTGTGTCATCTGCAAACTTACTGAGGCTACACTCAATCCCACTCTCTAGCTCACTGATGAAGATAATACACAGTCCCGGTCCCAGCAGAGACTCCTGATGGACACCACTTTTCACTGACCTCCATCCAGACATTGAGCTGTTGACTACTACCATCTGGATGCAACCATCTGACCAATTCCTCATCCAACAAACAGTTCATCCATCAAATCCATACCTCTCCAATTTAGAGAGAAGGATGTTGAGGGGGGCCATGTCAAAAGCTTTAATGAAGTCCGCAGATGACAACCATAGCCCTTCCTTTGGTCACAGAATGACTCCATCATTTTCATCCCTCACTGCTAGGAGAGCAGCAATTTAACTGTGAGTACATTATATCTTGCTCATCAAAAGCGACTCTGTAACTCTGTCTGGTTCCTTTCCTGCCTGAAGAAAGGCATGTAAAGAAAGTAAGGGTTCCCTGGCACTGAAAGACACACTTTTATTTTTTTGGCTATGCGCCAGCTCCCACCTTTTGTTACTGTAAGGGAATACAACCAGGGAGAGGCCATCTGCCTCCAGTAAACTACATAATCACTGACCTATGTGGAACAAAGCTCTCACACCTGGCAGCACTGTTTCAGCTTTGTCAGACACAATCACAGCAACTGACCAGACAGAAAAGCAACTGACCAGGCAACAGAAAGAACTATTAAAATCAAGTTGCACATTCAGGTCATACAAAATGAATATTTTATTCACAAACATTTTAGTTTCCACTATGCCCTCCCCACAAGGGGAAAATACAGGGCTCCACAGCCAGTGTGACCACCATAATTTTAAGTTTGTTGTCAACAGTAAGGCCTGCTCAACCCCAGACATGCCGACATCAGAGGAGACTCACCTTACTCAGTGAGGGAGAAGAGATTTTATGATGCAGGAGGGGGACAGTATCATGATCACCTTTGAGAGGTAATGGAGATCAGAAGAAGTGACTGAGGATTGGAAGAAAGCAAATGTCACTCCAGTCTTCAAAAAGGGCAAGAAGAAGGAGTCAGGGAACTACCGTCCAGTCAGCCTCACCTCATTCCTTGGAACGGTGATGAAATGAATGGCCTCATTCTGGAGGCCATCTCTAACCACATGGAGGACAAAAAGGTGATGGAGTAGCTAGCACAGGTTCACTGAAGTTAAGTCATTTTCAACCCACCTGACTACCTTCTATGATGATACAACTACTTAGATGGATTAGGGGAGAGCAGTGAACATCGCCTACCTCTACTTCAGCAAGCCCTTCAACACTGTCTCTCATGAAATCTGCATAGGCAAACTCAAGAACTGCGGATTGGATGAGTGGACAGTGGGATGGATTGAGAACTGGCTGAGTAGCAGATCCCAGAGGGTCATGATCAGTGGTACAGAGTCCATCTGGAGGTCTGCCACTAGTGGTATTCCCCAGGGTTCTATATTGGGCCCAGTGTTGTTTAACTTGTTCCTCAGTTACTTGATAAGGGAGTAGAGTGCCTCCTCAACAAGTTCACAGGTGAGGCAAAACTGGGAGGAGTGGCCGGTACCTCAAAGGGTTGTGTAACTCTTCAGAGGGAACTCGATAGGTGGGAGAGATGAGCAGAGTAGAACGTTCGGAAATTCAGCAAGGGCAAACGCAGGACCCTGCACCTGGGCAGAAATAACTCCACACACCAGAACAGGCTGGAGGCTGACCTGCTGGAAAGCTGTACTGTGGATAAGAACCTGGATGTCTTAGTGGACAACAAGCTGTCCATGAGCCAGCAGTGTGTCCCGGTGGCCAAGAAGGCCAACAGTATCCTGGGATGCTTTAGGAAGAGCACTGCCAGCAGGTCAAGGAAGGTGATCCTACCCCTGGCCACAGCCCTGGTGAGGCCACATTGGGAGTATAGTATTCAGTTCTGGACTCCACAGTACAAGAGAGACATTTGAGCAGGTCCAGTGGAGAGCTACTAAATTGGTCAGGGGTCTGGAGAACCTCTCTTATGATGAAAGACTGAGGGAGCTGGGCCTGTTCAGCCTCAAGAAGAGGTGAGAGGGAACCTCATTGATGTCTAAAAATATCTAAAGGATGCAGTGCCAAGAGGATGGAGCCAGGCCCTTCTCAGTGGTGCCAAACAATAGAACAAGAAGAAACAGGCAGATGCATAGGAATTTCTACAAAAGATGAGGAAAAACTTCTTTACTGTGCAGGTGACCAAGTGCTGAAACAGGTTGCCCAGAGAGGTTGTGGAGTCTCCCTCCCTGTGCCATATGCTCTAGGGTGACCCTGCTTGAGTAGGGAGGTTGGACCAGATGTGGTCCCTTCCAACCTGATTTATTCTGTGATTCCGTGGAAAGGTTATTTGTTACAGAGTAGAAAAAAGCACAAAACACAAGAGGAGCAATACCCATACCTGACCATAATCTGTCCTGAATACGACAACTCCTTCTGCACAGGAATGAACAGTACTGGGATAATGCTGATTATTTTCTCTCAGCCAGACTCGAGACCCCTGCAATAAACAAAAGAGAATTATAGATGATATAACAGAAAACTGAAAAAAATTATTTCCCTCAATATTTTTCGCTGGAAATACTTACCAAGTAACAGGAGAGGAAGCGAGAGCAAAATACAAATAAGCAAGTGAAAGAAATAAAATAATTTCTTAGCAAGTATTTGTTGGCTTTTGCTTGATCAGTAAACAGAGAAGAACTACACTGAAGTGCCTTTTTTGTTTTTCCTGTAAGTTTCTAAATGCCAGCAAGAGCAGCTGGAGCCAATTCTCTGATTTTCTGAGTCATGTGCCTCATGTTAGCACATGTAAAATGACAGAGTTTGAATTCAGACATAGTTTAAAAGATCCTCCCCAAAACCAGCTGGCTCCCTACCTGTTGATTATCAACCTCTGTCAGGCGCTTACAACACTATCATCTTTCACCTCTTTTCGAAACTACTTTGCCTTTTATAGGGTTCTCCTCTCTTGGCTGTACAACAACACAGAGGATTAAAAAAGCCCAACTAGTAGCAAGCAAGGTTACGAAGAACTGATATTTGCTTTTTGGAGGTGATGAGGCACTGAAAACACTACTGGTGAGACATCTAAGTCAGTTTAGTACAGCAGGTAGAGCTTAATGCTGTATCTGGCCGGTAGATGCAGCGTTATGAAAACAGAAACATTCACCCTGTAGAACAAGGGAATAAGGACCACAGCTGGTGCTGCAGCTGCAGCAAAAGCCATTCCATACCCACTCTAAGATGCTCCTGTGTAGGAGATGGCTTTAGCTGGCATGAAAACACTGAGCATGGTCTGACCTCCAACCCAAACTATACTCCCATTCTCTGGAGACAGCTGGTTCCATATCAGAGTGACAATATTTT
>JAWWMO010000083.1:75456453-75491090 GCA_035047845.1 Dendrocincla fuliginosa | reverse complement strand
CATGGTCTGACCTCCAACCCAAACTATACTCCCATTCTCTGGAGACAGCTGGTTCCATATCAGAGTGACAATATTTTAGTGGCCTGCAGCAAACAGATTTTTTTTCACAAGAACAATCAAATTATCTCCTAAAGAAAAGAGATGGTAGGAAAATGCTGGGATATAACCTGATAAACATAAGGTTGCAACTTTGGGTGTACAATCACTGAAAAAAACCAAGTAAAATAATTTTGCATGCTAGCACTCAAAGACTGTCCTTGCCTGAATTTCTACACACAGAAACTAGACCTACAGTCTTGTTAAGGTTGGAGGGGGTGCAAGTCCTGATTAATGATCAAGACAAATACATATTTTTATTTCTATTGAATATTTAAGGCAAGTGGCCCATGAATCTACCATGGACTTCAGCTACATTACAAGTTACATATGCTTTAGATGTAAACATTATTCTTCTTTCTATGATGGCAGGACAGCAGAACTGAGACCCAAAATAATGCTCATAGAGAACGTAAAAACTCTTGCTGTTTGGTTTCTCTGAATGGCAAGAGTTCAGCTGCACACGGAGGACCAGGTAAGAGCATCCATTGTTATCTGTTCCCACTCCATCTTTTGACAAACTGCTTTCTGTTTTAAATGCTGCAAATGCCTGTGCAGCAGTTTGCCTTTTTATCTCCAAAATCTCGAGTCAGATGGTTTCCAGGTTTACAGGAACTCTGAGGCAGCTCAAACGCATGGCTGTTCAGCATAAAAGTGCAGAGTTAGGACCAAGGGGAGCAGAAAGAAGAGTGCTGGCACCCAAGGTGGGCAGGGGGAAGCAGGGGACTGGGAAACAGCAGGGAGTGGGCTCCCTGGAAGTGGCAAAAGCAATAGAGAGGATTTGAACATTTAATTCAAACCCAGTGACAGCAGTGGGAAGACTTTCACCCGCTCTCCTGGGTCTACATCAGACTTTGGTCATCAGAAAACCCAGAGCACTACTCTGTTTTTCATCCTCTTCAATAACACAAACACATCTACGCTGACTGGTCCAAGGGCATCTCTCACCCTGCACTTCCCAGAGGAAGGAAGGCTGATGTGAGAGCACTGCTCTTGGACTTCCTCTGCTACCTTCCTGCCAGAGCCAGCAAGCAGAAATGTCCTGTGTCCCTCAGGTACAGGTGGAGGAGCAATGACAACTTTGAAGGCTACATACTTGGTACTAAGGAGTATCTACCATAACCTCCATGGCAGAGACATTAATGCAGTTGCATTAATGAGCACCTAAGAGTGAAAACCTGAGCTTGCAGCTGCACATCAGATCCAGTGGGGCCAGGTGATGCAGTGCACAACTTAATTCAGTGTGGCATGGGTCTAAAGCCCCTAAACATGACTGCACAGCACTGTGTAACAGAGATGATATACCCATGCTATACCATGCCATACAATTTCAGTGAGGTGAGCTGAGTTTTTGCCCTGGATTCCTGTATGTCCTCTGCATCCTCACTTCACCTGGGCATCACAGAAGGCTGAGGTCAGCAGTGACCTCTGGCAGGTATCTAGTCCAGGGGCTCAATCAGGGTCACATAGAACTGGCTTCCCAGGACCACAGCCAGACACCTGTTGAGTATCCCCAAAGATGGAAGACTCCATAACCTCCCTGGGCATCCTGTGTGAGTTCTCAAGTCACTCTCATAGTAAAAAAAGTGTTCCCTCACGTTCAGTGGGAACCTGCTGTGTTTCACTTTGTGCCCACTGTCTCTGAGCCTGTCACTGGGCACCACTGAGAAGAGCCTGGTTCCCTGCTCTTTGTATCTCACCTCCAGGTATTTACATATATTGATGTGATCTGAGCTTTACCTAGGCTGAACAGTTCTAGTTCTCTCAGCTTTTACTCATAGGAGAGATGCTCCAGTTCCTTCATCATCTTTCCAGTCCTCTGCTGGACTCTATCCAGCATGTCCATGTCTCTCCTACACTGGGGAGCCCACAGCTGGACACAGCACTCCAGGTGTGGCCTCACCAGAGCTGAGCAGAGAGGTAGGATCACCTCTCTCAACCTGCTGGCAACCCTTTACTAACATGTCTAACAGTAATACCTACAGAAACCTCATGAGATGAAATACTCCTGAGTTAACATAGGACACCAGAAGAAAGAATCTTCAGCCCATCAAACAACCTTATTCTACCTGACAACCTCTGTTTCATGTTTGAATATCTTGCTGTTATTAGTGGGATTATTCTGGCACAAAATGGAAGGACTACAAGGTTGTTCAGCACACAGAAAATTTTTACTTCACTGGTCTTTTTTGCCTCGACCTAATAACCCCACAGGAGCAAGGCACAGCAAAGCTTCTCCCCACAGTAATAGCCAGCTTTGTTCTCAAATTGTAATGGGTTTAATAGTGGCTACTATCACCATCAGGCTGTGGAGATCTGATGGCATGAGAGGTGGATGCAGCAAAGAGAATTCAGTCACCCCAAGCAGCAAAGAGAATTCAGTACCAGTATTCCCACCAGAGAGAAATGCTTTTGCCAGCTCACTGCTGGGCACTAAGTGTCTGTACCAGCCAGTCTCCATTTTCTCCTCCTAGATAAGCTCAATCCATCTAAACTAAACAGCAAAAAAGCCTATTTGTCAAAATGCAGTCAAGTTCTTCAAGTGCTTCAGGACAATCAAACCCGTTATTCCACTGGTTTATTATTTGCCAGCATCTCAGAGCTCAAGTAACATGAAGTTTATGCTTTCAAGGGCAAAGAAAAACTTATTAAGCTGCAACAAAATTTGTCAAAACCTCAGCATTCAAAATAGCCTTTCACAAGGAGAATGTTTTCCATAATGAAATTAAATCATTAATGCTGCAAATCATTTTTCCTGGCTATAAAGGGGAAAAGGGACCTGCACAGAAGCCTTCACTTAGTTGGGCTAATAAGTTTTTTAAAGCAGGGAAAGGGGTTGATTTAAACAAATGTACATTGTTAGGGGTCAATAGCTGCTATTCAGGGGAAGCTGGAACAATGCAGTTCACAAAGCCGGAGGCATCTGGAATGCAAATACAACATGTTCCCTGGCAAGGTAGCTCTACAATGGGGTGTCTGTCCATGGGCCTTCCCCTCTGGGGGGGGAACAAAACAAAAAGATCTTGGCAGGAAATACCCCGACAGCTATGGAAGTTACAGCCACTGATCCAGCAGCCACTCCTCTGCAGTGCACTACCTATGCACTAGTAAAAAAAACTTCACCAGCATTTAATTTATGGACAAGACTTGGCATACAGGACCCACCTAAGGAAGGACTCCCCTCAACACACATGGCGGCACACTACATTGACCTCAGCCTCTTTTGCAGGGAGAAGCCTGGTGACCTGGATTACTGAAGAGCTCCCTGACAAGCCTCCTTCTGTGGCAAGTGGGCAAAGAAAAGCCATGGAGCACTAACTACAGCCCAATGTTTTTTATTTCCATGACAGAAGGTTGTAAAAATACTTGGAATAGTGTTTGCATAAGAAGAGCCGTATGCCATCATTTCTGTAGCAAATAAATTTCTCCTGACTGCAAAAGGGAAAGGAAATAGCTTTGCAAATCTCACAGCTCTAAGACCACCCGGAGAAGTCCTGAGTCCTTCTACTTCGTAGCTTTTGCTGCTGAAAATGCAAACACTACCTCTCACCTTCCTTGGTATTCTGTTCTTGGAAAATATAAAAATCCACTTCTTTTTTACTTTCTATTGGACATATACGCTGAAAAATCACAAAATTAATGAAGAACTTTATATCCACTAAGTAAAATGGTGGAGCATTCACTGCAAAACTAGTAAACAAGTTAGATTTTGCATGCATCCAGGTTGTATGCTGAATAAAGCACAATACATTTTATATCTATCTATATCATATCTTTACATATGGAAAAGCAGATATTGTTTAACAACTGCATTTTCATCCAAGTGAAAATACTACTCATTCACAGCTTATAATGTGAAATCTAGTAGACACCTCAATGTAGTTGATTTAAAACAGTTAAAACTGCTTTAAACTGAGAGCAATGAATGTAGGTTATGCTGCATCTGCATTCAGAAAGCACATCACCATTAGTGCTTGGCAAAGTAAAAGGAACAATAGTCAATATGTGTTTCAAGAACCTTTTGTTTATGGACCTTGGTAGCTTGGCTCTGAATACAAAGTTTGAGAGACAGGAAGAGATGCTATTAACTAGGTCAAGCTGGACATAACTTTTTAATGCAAAAGATAACCAAAACCACATTTATTTTCTTTCTTCCTCTTTCCTAATTCACAAACTGCCGATGATCAAGGAGAGGCCACAGAAAGAAAAAAGCCATCCAGGAAAAACCACAACTTTGCTAATTTCATATTAATAAACAATTTTTGTTCTGAAAATTCACCCTTTATTGTTGGCTTAGAATTACTGAAAACAAGTTTAGGTACCCAAAAACGTTCACTTGTCAAGTGCCTGGCCAGACTACTGAGTGGAAACTCAGTGGAAAATTCACTAGAAGCTGGATATCCCTCACTGACGTCAACACAAGAATGAAGCATTCATCCTCTTGAGTAGAAGACCAGACATGCTTTTCCATGTATAAGTTCAGGGAAAATGCAGTAATGGCCATTTGTCTGAGGTATTGCTCTTTAATTCAGAATATTGGTCTAGATACCCTCCTTTGCACTGCCCAGCTTCCCTGGTACAGCTTTCCTGCTTTCATTGACAAAAGACCTTCACAACAGCTGGATGTTAGCAGTGGCTGAATATGGAAACTCCTATAAAAGCCTGTGCTTACTACTGTCACATGACATACAAATGGGAAATACATGAATACTCCAGAAATTGCTCCAATACAGTGCCACCAACAGTCTCCATTTCTCACCAGCCAGGCTGCCTCCCCACTGCCAATGATCAGGAATTGGCAGTTTTTATTTGGGATGGGGTGGGATGGGGTGGACAGAGTTACAGAGAAGGACTAGTTGAATTCTGGAGATAGCATGAGAAAGCACAATTTTGAAAGGTATTTAAGAATGCAATCTAAATTTCAATACTTTAAACTTAACTTTATGAACTGATTACCTACATAAATCAAGGCACATAGTTAATCCAGTTGAATGGGATAAAATTAATTTTCAAACCCTTACAGCACTATTCACAGTTTCCTCAGAAAACAGAGGAGTAAAATACTAACACCTTTCTCTCAGCAAGTTTAGTTCTGCCTCTTGAACAGCACTACTTTGTTTTCCTGTTTTATAGCAGAACAAAACCATGAAGATGTTTCCAGGGGATATAAGGTCAGTTTAGGAGGGTTGGTTTCCTGCAGAACAAAATCTCCTTGAAAATGAGATGTTTCTGTTGTCTGTCAATCCCCCACATGAGATCAAAGCACCAGCTCTCCTGCTCCTGAGGTCTGGGTAACAGCTGCCGATTAACCTTGAACAGGCTCCATCTCCTTCTGTTTCAGTAACTGGAAATAGCACAGCGCCACTGATGGTATATGACTTTAAAAACAAGGAACTGGATTAAAACATATATTATTACTGACTTGAAAGGGAACCGGAATATATTTGTACCTTATTCAGCCCTTTGAAGGCACCAGCACTTCACATAAGACAGGATTTTTTAATATAAATTTAAACAAACCCCAAATAGCGAAATGAAATTAACTTCCAGTTATGCCCAACACAAACAGCACAGAGACATTACCCTCAATATATGCAGATGGAAGAGCATGCTCCTCCTCATCTGCTGTTGAGTGTGAAGACACCCATTAGACCTCACTCAAAAGACAAAAAGCAATTCCATCAAAAAGAAATTGCACTTCTCTGCTAGAGCTCTGAAGATGTGGTTGCCAGCTCCTGAGGACAACAGATTTCCACATGGGTAGGAAACAGCAGCTTATCATGCAGTCAAAAACAAATCCAGCAAAAAGATACCATCAATTTTTTTGGAGGGGAGTTACTGGTCATGCTACAGTCTGACTTAAGACTTTCAAAAGAGATTCAACAAAAATTTTCTGACAGGTTTTTTTTTTACTAACCTATACCATGGCATCATGGCTGCAAAAACATGGCAGTGCAGGAGTTTGGAAAGCCTACTGTCACTATCAGTTGTGGTCAGGTTAGACAGGCTGGTGGAAGACAATAGCTCTTTCTCACACCTGCATGTTTAGGTAAATAAGTAACAGTTTCTGTGCAGTCAAGTCAATGATATTTCTGATTAATTACAAAACTCAAACCCATTGCTCCAAGTACTACTTGACAACCAACCATGAATAAAACTGCAAAAATGAGAAATGAGGGAAGCAGGGAACACATACAGCAACTTTATCTACCAGATCCACAGTTTCAAGTCCTGCTGTACATCACAGTCATCACCAGGTATCACAGACTTGCCTGGCATATGGCACTGCCTCCACCACTCTCCCCCCTCCACCTTAGCATGGAAGGAAGAGGCAGGATTTTAATCTGTTAAAACTCAGTAAGGAAGATAAGTAATTCAGAAAGACAACGCGTGGGTGAGGAGAAGGAAGACGGGACAGCTACTGATGATAGCAGAGAGATGTAGGGAACATATGGGAAAAGAGCTCAGGGACACTGTACGTCCTTCCCTCCTTGTCTATACTGGGGCAGGGCATAGCAGTGGCCAGGCAAATGATGGACCTCCTGCTATTCATGGTCATCTTAAAAGTAGCATGTAATTCTCTCCCCTTATTTGAGTTCCTAAAGAGGAATATACAATATTCTCATAAACCCCTTAAAATTTACCCTAAGAACCAAACAAACCCTAACTCTGCCTCCATGGATTTCAATAGGGTTGCAGTTCTGTCTTTGATGACAGCTCGGTTTTGCCAAGCACCACACTTTTTCAGAAACACATTTTTTAATTAATTGAAGTTATGACTACAAATGTGAAAAGTGCAAACAAAACACAACAAAAAAAATCTATAAAACCAAACACAAAAAAAAATAAAAAACCCACAACACTTCATTTCCTGAAAAATCAAGCAACTTAACCACTAATCTGTATTGATACATTTTAACATCAACAGGTATTTTTAAGGAAGACAGAACCAAGGAAGGACTGCTCAAAAAAGCAGCAGGGGAAGAGAGATTCTCCACTAAGAACCATTTACTGAAGCCTACAGCAATACAGCAAGAGCAGTTATCCCAGCACAACTGCCCAAACAAGCCAATTTAAATCACCGCTAGCTTCTGCTAACATACTCTTTTCCGTATTGTCTAGTCAGCTGTTGCACTGCTGTGCAGCTCCATCACTTACTCAGGGAAAAAGAGGACATCCTGCCAAAAGGCCTGTAGCTCATCCACCATGCTTGGTTACTCCTGGCATTCCCCAGTCCAAAAGCTGCCAGCTTGGAAGTTTTGCTTATGCTACACGACGTGCTTATAAACTCATATCAGGGGGAAAAAGGATTTCTAAACCCACATGTGTGAGTCCTGCTAGCACTCTCTTCTCATCCCCTCCTTAGGCTACACTCTTGGGAATGGGGTCTCAAAGACTGATGAGGTGAAGCAACGGTAGAAATATCTTCTTCACCACCTTCTTTATTGGGGCTCAGCTACACAACTTTACTCTTCTTCAGAAACTTTGTCCCTAAAAACTCTCAGGTACCAAATTAAGTCATCAGCCACAGGTTGTTAATGATCTCAAAACAACTTTTCGCAAGTTTTGTAAAACACCCAAGGATTTTCTTCCACCTTCCTCTTGCGTCTCCTGCCTGTGCAGGAGAAAAAGCAAAGGCCAGGAGAGCTGACTCACGAGCATCAGCCACGGGGCATGGGAGAGACCAACCATTCTGAAACTACGTTTAGTATGAGATTGAACATGAGAGATATTTCCCACTGACCGTCTGCAAAGGCCATGGAGAGTCTTGTTTGCAAAATGCAAACTTCTGCTTGCAAATATACATGTCCAGATTTATTTCAAAACATTTTGTTTAGGAGGAACACTTTGAGTACTTTAAAGCTGATTAAGTGTAAAAAGAAAACACATGGGTTCCGAAGAGAACCCATGTGTTCTTCTGACACATGGGTCCCGAAGAGAGGCATTTACAATTTACTTTCATGAGACATTAGGCTTTTCATTAGTTTCATTAGTCAAGGACTGTTCAATGCTAAACACTGTTTTCAACACTGTTCTCTATGTACCTGGATATGGAAATTTTGGAAGAAAATCCAGTGCAGAACAACTATATAGTACTAGTTTTCCCACAGCTGCTAGTTGTGCTACACAAGCATGGATACGCCTTGTCTAGAGGGACATTACAGTGGTTCGGCCTGATTTGAATTTGCCAAGCAGATAAAACTTCTGATCAATATACATTTTCTATCATTGACCACTCTTTGTCAGCCATCTGATTTTATTCTGGTAGTATTTATCAAAGCCTTCTTGTATCAAGAAGCATCATCAATAAAATGTCAGTGTTGCACCTGAAAGCAAGCAGAAGAAACTGTATTTAGCAATGCAAGGACTCTTCCTGGTTTACAGAAAGCTCAGGGTTGTCTTTATTCTTTTTTTCTATTCTCGTGGCAAAAAAAGCAAGCAATTTGAGAAAAAGATACCTTTAGTCAAGTGGGATTCTCATGTGAAAAAGATAATCCATATTAAACAGCAGACTGTGCAAGGTAACAAGCATACTTAAAAATTATTCTCAAGAATAATGCCACAGCTTTCACTTTGCAAGTTACTGGCATCAAGCAAAAGGTTCTACTTCAGCTCTTACTTCCATATTGTCAATTTTCATGATCCTTTTACAAGTCTGAAAATATTAAGATGGATTTTTCTGTGTGTTTTGTTTGTCTCACTGCAACTCAGTTTACCCATGAATAATTTTCATGGCTTGAAGTAGGGATGGGCAAGGAGAGAAAATATTTTCAGGCTTAACTGTTGCAAAAAATAGCTATAAGACCAGAGCCTTTAGACAAAACCAAACTGACCTACCCAGCCCACATTCTTTATAAGAGGTTTGTTTGGGGTTTCTCCCCCCACTCTTTTTTCAAGCTCCATATTTGCTTGAAATTAAAACTCAGGATTTTGGAGAGACACAGTTCACACCTTGGTGCACTAAGACTTAGCATGACTTTATCCTATGGCTAAGAAAGTAGGTGTGAAAAGGAGTGAGAAAAGAGAATAATGGACTAGTCACTCATGGTTCTTTCATTCATTTATTAATAGAAACAATGATTATTGAAAATAGGAGAATTTTAAATGTCAGGTCATAACTTCTTCTCCAAAGTTGTATTGATCCCCTCACACTGAATTTACAATAAATGATTCAGTAGGCTTCATTTCACTTTGCAGCTTTGCTTTCACAAGATTATCATTACAAATCCCTCTCTCACCATAGGGACACAAATATTAAAAGTACGCAATTGCACTGAATTATTTCTTTTCGTTGCCAGTTCATGCTTCAATTTGGCTTTGGGTTTTCTTGTTGTTCTTTTTTGTTTTTTTTTTAATCAATATAGTTTTGGCAAACTAAATGGGTTTTGCCCTACAAATATCAGAATCCTATCCTAACTTTGAGCAACTGCCATGTCCTACAGATAGAACCCTCCATACGAGTAAACATCTGTAGGATAAGGACTTGCTATGATTAATACCTAATGGAATAAAGGAACAAGGAGGAACAGATGAAAAACACCACACAGTTGGTAAATTAGGATGTGCTGCTGGACCTGTTCAGTAGAATTTTCAACAACCATTTCAGCCTTGCCTTTCTGAAGGCCCATCTGGCCGTCTGACCCCATGCTGAGACACAAATCCCAGTTACACTTTGACCACAAGGAGCTGAGAGGTTTGGGTTGCACCGAGCTTAGCAGTTGGAGCTTAAGCCCGCTGTTTCCCTGAGCCACAGAGATTCACCTAGCAGCTTTCACCAGCAGCCCTGCTTGACCCTGTTGATAAGTCCTGCTATAAATCAGGGGTAATATTCCGGATTTGAGACAAGCACCTCTTCACAGCACCAGCTCAGCAGCCCAGCAGCCTGCCCCATGCACGTGTGGTCCCTCAGGGCGGCACAAGGCAGCACACCACAGCTCAAATGCAGGAACAGGAGCCCAGAGGAGCTCATTGAAGAATAAACATGTCATGCCTACACACCCAGACAAGAAAACGTGGTTTTCTGGCCTGCAGCAAATGATTGCAGCAACTGGGTAGCAGCAACACTGAAGCTCATTTGGGAAGCTTGGGCAGACGTTATCAAACTTGTAGCATCACACAGAACAAGTCCAACATGGGTTATGAGGCAACTTGAGGTGGTGGCGAACCAGTACTACATTTCTAGGATTAATGATCATTAAAAATTAAATAAATAAAAAATAATTAATACTAAAAATCCAGGAAGTAAGCAAATCACTTTGGGGAATCACATCCCTGTATGTCTGAAGCCCACCTGCACTGCCTGGCTTCTAGAAACAGGTCTGGAAAACTGGATGATCCTTTGCCAGAGCACAGATGCCCTAGTGAGTGGCCAGCAACACAGTGCCCCTCCTGTGCTCTCCCTCCTTACCTTTGTGCTTCGGGTGAACATAGAAAAAAGCTGATGCTGCCACTGAAGTCCTAAGCTGGAAGGCTAATGTTAGCAAATTCCCACACTAATTTGTTCGCTGCAAACCACAATAATCACTGAGCAACTCCAAATTGCCTGTCTGGAGATCACCTGATGAAAACACTACTAATTAAGCAAAACCTAATGGCACACTTTATCATTACAGGGCAGAGCACTGGCTTATTCCCATGCACCTGAAGCAGAAAGGCTGGCAAGCACAGCTCACACATACAGGGAGCGCGGGGGATGCAGAGGTACACTGCTGTGCCTGGTGAGTATTGTCTCAGCTCAGCCTTAGTGTCTCATTCAGCATGTGCGTGACCAGCCTCATCATGGGAATGATTTTGTAACTTAGAAGGACATTGGCACCTTTTATGGTGTGTAACTTATGCCTTCTGCCCTCTGGCTTTCTGCAGCTCACTGCCGCACATACAGCAATGAAATGCACATCTTAACAAAGGGCAACAGTGTTTTAATTAAATCCCAGCAGTGTATGAATGCATTCACAACACACCAAGTAACAGGTGTTGTAGTTTTACACAGAAAAGGGTAAGCATGTTTGCTGGAGAGTTATGGGAGCTTCAACCAACAGGACAGAAGTAAGCACCTAGGGAAAAGAGTAATCTGGCTATACACTGTTTAAATAGATATTCTCAATTTTCAAAGGGGATGGAATGGCTGGAAAAGAGCTGAAGGATGACCCTCAATTAGATTCCCCAGCAGACCTATAAAGAGACACACAAGTCTACACACTTAGGGGGGGAAAAAAGAGTTTATTCCACTTTCCATTTATTTAAGGATTAACTTGCATTCACAGCGATTGAAAAAGAGGATACTAATAGGACTCTGTAAAATTATTGCACCTGCCTACAATCCTGAAGAGCATCCTTTCTTTCACTTTCCTAAATCCTCTTTTTGTTTGTCTTGCCTACCCCGATCAATATTTTGGGATGCCTGAGACTTTGGTGGACACTTCACTGGAGTAGGCAGGAGGACTGGCTGTTAGCTCTTCCCATCTCCTCCTCCAATGATTACTACCTTCTCCTTATCAGGTCAGAAACTCAAAAAAGACTCACAAAAAATTTTAGCACTCAGCCATGAATAGAAATGTAAAACACAGAAGGTTTGCTAATTGTTGTCTTTCAATGTATTTGCTCTTGAAATATGAAGAGAATGTGTCAAACTGCAAAGGATAAAAACCTGTAACCTTAAATAATTTATTATTCAATTCAAACTTCATTGTTTGTAAATGGCTCATAAATAGGATCTAATCTACCAACACTGAAACACCAAGGTATCAGTAAATATGAAATACCTGCTCATGAGTTACTCCTCAAACCTGTGATTAAATGTTTTTAAGCAAAAATAAATTGCAATATGCAGTTGAAAACACCTAATTCATTTCACCAGCGCACATGGGACAACAAATATTTGGTGGCAGTAGTGGAAAAGAAATTTAATCCCAGCCCAGCCTCTTTTTCAGCTGTTGCATGGTGTGAGCAGAAGACTGTCAATCAGGGCTAATCTCTGCTTTCCCAGAGGAAACGTGATACCAAAGCAGTCTGCACTGGTGGCATTTTACACCACTGTAATACAGAAGGTGAAGCATCGTAGAAAAGAGGGTTTGGGACCCATATCGAAGGAATATTTAGCAATAAAGTTTATATATTGGGTAAAGTTAGAAATCGACGAAGTTCCGATAAAAGGCAGTGTTTCTGAATGCACTTTGAACACTTTTGCATTTTATCAACTTTAAAGTTCTCTTAGATACAACATGATGCTTTGCAAGGCTTCCCATTATAAAGCCTGTCCCTGCTGATGAATACCAATGGTATGCAGCAGTTGCAAGGTAAATAGGCAGCCTGAAACACTGCATTCATTATATCCAGCCGCTCAAGGTCACAACCCCCTGAAAAGCAATCTCCTGCTTTTTTGCTTACTCCACTTCTCCCTGACCAGATACATTTCCTTCCAGTAATGTTACTCTTATTAGCATATTTGTTTTGATTTTTCTGCACTTGAGAAACTGTAAAATGAAGCATCTGTAGGGCAAGTCATCCAAGTCTTCATGGCTAGTCTTTATTTCTTTTATTGGCATTTTTCCTATATACTACATATAAAAAATGTACTTCTTTGAAGTTCATTCGCCACTAAACTGTCAGAAGTGAACACCTCTAGTAGGCTACACAGAAACAGAACATGTATTACATATCAGCAAACCCTCCCTCCTGCCACAGATTTGCACATCATACATTGGACTGAACACTGTGATTTCATATTGTTCCATCTCACAACTATAGACAAGTGGCAGGTCTATAGACTGAGGCAGGTCAAACAAAGCAGCTCAGAGGTTCCTTGGATGTGCAGTGACACACCTTTGCTCATGGCTTGCAGCACCTTTCCAAAGAAGCTTAAAATCTGCACTCTTCTTTTCAACAAAAAGGTGTGGCATGTTTCCTCATTTTCAGGCACACCCAGAGATTTGACACATTCCCATTCTGCATCCTTGTTTTCATGACAGGGATGGACATCTACTGCATGACTCTGGCATTAACTTTTTTTTCTTTAATGCATGTTTATAAGAGCTAGTAATTGTCAAAAGAAAAATGACTACCTCAACCTAGTACTTGTAGCAGGAGCAGAAGAAGCAGAAACACAGAGAAGTTGCTTCTGTAATTTATTTTTTTCTTTGCACACGTGCGTGTTTTATTACGGAGAAGGTTGTAGAAGATTTAATCTGAAATTAAAGCACAAGACCATTGAAAGAGCTTAACCAAATATAAGTGATTTAAAGCATTATGACCTGACAAAACAGGCATTTATCCCAGACGAATGTCCAAGGAGCACACGCAAATACATCTGGTTTGAGACTCTCTTCTGGTTTACTACGTCCAGTGTGCAAAAGCATAATAAAATCAGGACTGAAGAGCTAAATGCCTCTCAGAAGGCAAAGGAGCTCCTCAGCCAAGTGATTCTGACTATACACTGTAATCTCCCAGAGATGTACCATTCATTTATCAAGGTGGGAACCCCTTGCACCTTAGCTCTTCCCATTAGCCAAGGGCATTAGCTCAAGCAAGCAGTGAAGCACCACTGCAGCAGAGGGAGATTTTTTTTTCTCCCCACTTCTCCAGGATCAGTTCTGAAATCAGACTCTTTACTTATCTATGTGGGCTACTTGGGTCGAGACGGCAAACTGAACTAGGGAGGAGATCCTGCTTCCTTCACACAAAGACCTGCCATCTGTGACCAACAGTCACATCTCTCCCAGCATGGAAGAGCCTGCAAGTGCCAGCTGTGGAAAGCTGTGCTTCCCCAGATTAGAAAAACAGATGCGAGACAAGAGGAAGACCTGCCAGGAACACAGCTGCTTTGAGACAGATATATGAGACAGAGGAGATCCATGAAGACGATCAGGGGGATGGAACAGCTTTCCTATGAAGGCAGACAGAGAGCTGGGGTTTAGGATGAAGAAGAGAAGGCTCTGGGGAGACCTTTTTGTGGTCTTCCTGCACCTGAAGGGGCCCTCCAAGAAAGGTGGAGAGGGACGTTTTACAAGGGCACGTAATGAAAGAACAAGCAGAAATGGCTTTAAACTGAGAGGGTAGTTTTAGATTACATATAAGAAAGAAATTCCTCACTGTGAGGATGGTGAAACACTGGAATAGGTTATCCAGAGAAACTGCGGATGCCCCATCCCTGGAAGTGTTCAAGCCCAGCTTGGTTGGGCTTTGAGCAACCTGGTCTACTGGAAGGTGTCCCTGCCCAGGGGAGGGGGATACGAAGAGGGATGCACATGATGTGGGGGATTGGAACTAAATGATCTTTAAGGTCTGTACCAACCCAGGCTGTTTTATCACTCTATGACATTCAAAAGTAAAACTCAGCAGACTTTAAGGCTGGTGAAAGTAATGAAATGACAGCAGAAACCTAGGAGGTGCGACATGTATTTGCGTGTGAATCAGAAGTATCTTTGTGCAGAGCTCAGCATGTACCAACAGGCAGGGGATCATGCTGCTACCAAAAGCATAGCCAAAAGCAAGCTTCTCTTTCTACTCTAGGCATTTTGTCTTCAAGAAATAGACATATTTCAATACCCATCATCCAATACCTCAGATTAACACAGAATCACAGAATGCTTTAGGTTAGAAAATACTTCTAAGATCATTGAGCACTAAACTATGTCCATAAGTGGCATAGTCTATGTGTATTTTAAATACCTCCAGGGATGGTGACTCAGTCCCTGCCTGGGCATCCTGATCCGAAACTTGACAACCCTCTTGGTGAAGGAATTTTTTCTAATATCCAATCTAAAGCTCCCCTGGTGCAACCTGAGGCTGTTTACACTTCTATCACTTGTTATTTGTGAGAAGAGACCAATCCCACCTGGCTATAACCTCCTTACAGGCAGTTGTAGAGAGATACCTCTATCAGGCAACAGATAGACAATGTACACAGATCATACAGCTACTTTAAGTCTGACAAAAGCATGCTTTTCTCCCATAAGGAAACTGCTTCAGTAGGTTTATATACCCCTGCTCTGCATTTCCCAGCTTCCATCCCTTGCCCTGCCACCCAAAAGGTATGCGGGAAGCTATGAATCAACACAGTGGACAGCAGACTTTCACAAGCAATCCTCATTGACCCTAAAGCCCAGGGAGCCATGACTTCTCTCTTAGTTACCTCTGAAAGTATGTCTACTCGGCAGCACAAACCTTTGCATGGCAATTCATTTTACTTAGCAATGAATTACATTAACCAACTCTTCTGTAAACTTTTGAATTAAACTAACCAACTCTACTCTAAATGTCAGCCCAGACAATTCCACAAACATCTGCTTCCCACAGTGTGGTGCAGTTTCTCAGTCTGTGAGACCTGAGAGGATTCTGCAAGTTTTCCATCACAAGGATGATGCTTTAAATTATCTATAAATAAGGTAATGCACAGTAATTTCAAGTCAAATTATAAAGGTGCTTAAATTAAAAAGCAAGTGTAGCACTCAAAATGCAGTATTACTAATTCTTCCATGCCCAGAGACAGAGGTGCTTTTTATTTAAATAATAATAAAAAAAACCCCAAGCCCTAAGAGCTGAAGGAAAAACCCAAACAAAACTCACGGTACATGGACTTCACAGTATGCCTGCACAAGCTCAAACTGGGAATTTTCCATGATTGCTTCACACAGTCCTATTAAAACATATTTAATTGTACTTACTCATAATCAGATTTTTCTGGCACGAAAGAATGCAAGTCTAAAACAAATGTAAATGTCTTCCTCTGCCTAAACACAGCCAGTATCTTTTACTACTTTTCATACTAATGATAAAGTCACTTCTCATATTACCATGCTGTGAGTCAACAAAACAGCTATTTGTTCAGTTTGGGTGGTGTTTTTTTATTTCTTTTTTTTTCAATAGTGCTTAGGTAAAATAAAATTACCTAAACAGTGCTGAAAAAAACAAGTTTTCTGCAAATGCTGAAGCATGGAATTGTGCAAAGGGAAGGATTTTTAGCCAATTACTGTAGAACAGAAGAGGATTCAGAAAAGCCTCTGTAGTCAGAAAGAGCACATGTTTCATTTCAGCTGATGTGAATGTGACCCGCACCCAAGAATGAAAGACTGTTTCTTCAGCACAGACCTCCTCTGGGAAAAATGCTCCAACTTGGTCACCTGGAGGGGTCCTTGTTGCTACTGAATTACTCTCAGAAGTGTCATTTCAAATAAAAGTGAATGTTTTTAAGCATGTTACTAATTATTCAGACTGCTTTAGCTGAAATTGTACTTTCACTCTTCAAAAAAATAAAAACCCTAGTCTGTTAATCTCAGACTGGTAAAATATCTCAGAAGCATCTTGCTCATTATTACTAGAAAAGTCAACCCCACAAGACAGTTCTGCTGCAGCTGGTGCCTCTGCAGTCCTCCTGAACTCTAGGACAGTAGGAAACATGAAAAGTCACAGTTTACTCCAAATAAATGCTGCAGAAGCAATGCATTTCTCCACTGCCAGCTCCGTATTAGCATTCTCCAAGCTTTTACTTGGCTGATCAAAAAGACTTGGCCTTAAACAGAACCAATTTTCTTTTCAAAGAAGCCATAAATCATCATCTCAAAACAGAGCAATAACTTTCTGCTTACTGCACATACTATCTTTAATCCCCAATGCAGCATATAAAATACTTCATTCTGCAAGGAGGAACAGAGATTTCCTCACCTGTAAGGAAATTAATTTTGAGTCCTCTGAGTGTCACACCATTGTCATGTGTGCATTGGAAAATATTGCAAGCCGCAGGGACTATGTGCCTACTCCTCCTCCAAGAAAGCCACACAGAACTTGGCCCCTTGCTTAGCAGAGGCAGTAGATCTGGTTTT
This sequence comes from Dendrocincla fuliginosa, assembly GCA_035047845.1. Taxonomy (NCBI): domain Eukaryota; kingdom Metazoa; phylum Chordata; class Aves; order Passeriformes; family Dendrocolaptidae; genus Dendrocincla; species Dendrocincla fuliginosa. Next base: position 75,474,177 of record JAWWMO010000083.1, on the reverse strand, counting down.
ATTTGCATTAGTGCAAGCTCTTAGAGATGGGCAAGAGCTTTATGCACTAAATCTCTCTACCCAGGAAAAGGGAAAAAGATACTGGAAGTGGAAAACCCTGTAGTATTTTGCAACTGGACAACCACAACAAAAGCAGAGTGAATTATTTGTTGAGGGCTGCAAGTCTTTGGCAGATGCAGCACTGCAGTTTAAATCATTCAAATCCCACAACAGCATTCACGTGACATCACCTTCCCCCTTGCTCACGAGCCAGTCTTCCTACAAGTTCCCTGTTGTTTCAAGTATCAGCTTGTCTTTATTTTGAAGAAGTGACTATACTTTCATCATAATTCCAGCTGCTCACTCATGAGACAAGCACAGCTCAATCCTGGCAGTATGTTTATCACAGAAAATAGATCTTTTGAAGAATGCTTGGACACAACATTGTTTTGGATGTTTTCAGCTCCCTTTCATCTTCAGACAGACATGAGCATGTTTGTTTATGCACAAATGTGACCACCAGAACTCCTGTGTATATTTTCAGATACACACATGCTTTCATGATGTTTTCTTCTCCTAGGTGTTAAATCCACACCTCACATTCATGTAAGCAAGATCCCGTTTGTACAGGAGACCCACAGAATCTAGGCCCATAACTGTAAGTATAAAGAGCCACATGCTCCATTTGCATTCCTCCAGATTATATGAAGACATATCTCAAACATATCCAACTTCCAGAGGAGTCAACTCGCAAGAAGCTTGTTTGGGTTTTTTTTACCCTAAATGCTGTACAAGACTTTCCCTAGATAAAATCATATCCATTTATTTTTTTTAGTCTAAAAATGATTTATGGACACATTTGCAGAAATAAAAGATGTGATTCATTCATGGTTCTTCTCTTGCGAAAGAAAGCTTCCAGCAGAAATTTTTTGCAGCAAGTTGATTCTCGAATACTCAGGACTGAGCATGGGCTGGTGATGGATCACCCTGAGTGCACACACATCCACACATGCCGTTCCTTAGGCAGCTGTATGAGTAACATGGACCATGCTGCACCACAGGTGTGGAACACTGCTTGCCTTGTAAAGCACAGTTACTACATTACACAAAAATGTATAATGTCATATGCAGCTTCTTCCTGCTTTTTTTGAGGAAAGAGAAACGTCCAGTTCTTAAGTCTATTTTCTGCACCACGTCTCCAGCTTGGGACTACTTTTTTTCTCCTAACAGCAGCTCTCATGATACCACCTGGAGCCTGAAGGACAAACACTGGCATGTAATTACCCCTATCCAGTCCTAAGTCAATTCAATTTTAACAGCAGAGGTAGGAAGTACACGGCACCCTCTCCTTCACTGCCAGCTTCATACACTGCTCTACTTCCTTTCTCATAAATTAAAGGAAGTATCATTGAGCTCAGCCTTCTGAGTGCCAGTATTTGCACTCTTAATAGTCTCTTATGGATAGTTTCCTAAAAAGCCAAAGAATCTCCTAGGGAACTTGAGGGACAGTTTTGAGCATCTTCACAACAAAAGCCACCAGGGGTAAATGTTCTTCCCTCAACACATGCCACGCCCTGCATTGGTAAGGGGATGGCTTGGTGGCTTTATTAAAAGAAAATACGTAGAAATAAGAAACTGATTTCTGTCTTTCCAGGAAAATGCCTGCAATAAAAGTGGCTCTACAATCAACATACAAATCAATGTAATAATGATCCTGAGATGGGCTAAAAAGTGGTGGGAAGTTAGACAAATCAACTGTTAACAAAGCCATGTCTGTGCAAAAAGCACAGAGACTCAATTGTGGCAGAGGCTTCTTGCCCTTGTCCTCGACAGGATGGACATGGACACAGAGGTCACACCTGCACTGCCTGGTAAAGAATAATATGGCAGCAGGTCTCATGCTGGGCTGTGCCAGCCACTGTTACCCACCTGGCAGCCACGGCAGCAATGCAGAGCAGCACTACAGTGTGCATTTCAGTAAGTATGAGGGCAGATTTTCAGAAGCTATGCTTGGACCAGGTTCACTACTACTTAAATATAATTTGTATCAAGAACGTGGATTTTAATATTTTTTTTCCTGCTTACTGTTGAGTGGATTTTTGGGGGTTTTCTGCCTCCCAACAGGGGCAGTATTCACAGAGCCAAAGACCGCTGAAGTTGGAAGGAACATTTAAAGATCTAGTTCAACCTTCCCTGCCATGGTTAGGGACATCTTTCCCTAGATGTTATTAACTCTCACACAGCAAGCTTGGACTGTGGATGTGTACAAAGCCAAGTAACTTGCACCCAGTTAAGACGCCAAAACCAGAAGGTATTTTAGAAAATGCTTCATTTTAAACACATTATGACTCTTCTCTAATTCAGGTGAAACTGTACCCCATATTCATCCTAGGATTACCAACCTTGCTGAATCAAGATGTTTTTACTTATTTTAAGCAGACCAACATCAGGAGCTAAATCTCCATGAAAAAAAATGACACAACCCATTACTATGCAGGTCAAGGCACCAAATTATAGATACCCAAGCATCAACGCTAACTCCCACTGCTTGTTTTGGATTTCTTTATCTTTAGCTATGACGACATAGCTTAGCTATAGATCACCAAAACCCTAAAACTCACCCCTGCCTTCAAACCTCCCACCCACGAGCCTTTGCTTCCCCAGCAACTTCCCACTCCTGCCCAGTCAGAAACCACTATTGCAGCCACTTGTTTGGAAACTGCCAACATCCGCTCATAAGAGAAGCAAAACTCAAAGACTGGGAACAGTCTGCTCACCTGCATCCCCCATGGCACAGGAGAGACCTTTAGAACAGCTTCCTCAGCCTTGCAAATGCTGCTGGGCAAAATGTACACAGACACTTGGAAACGATGATGAGTAGGACGCTCAGTGCTAAGCTTCAGACTCAGGATAAGCCCAAGAGCAGTGCACCATTATTATTACTTTCCGAAGGGGCCTGACAAGTGTAACATGCCCACAAAATGCACTTGGCATTAAAGGGACAAGAGGATACGACATGTGTCAATGCTCAGATAGCCAACACCAAGGCAGAAGAAATCTAGGTCTAAAGATGAATACCTTAGATCTGCACCAGTGAAATCAAAGAGAGGTTAATTATTATTCAGCTATTCATGCAAGCCCCCAAGTTCTTCACTGAGGCCAAAACACAGCTAAGCATAGAAGACAGCAGCTTCTTAAACACAGACTTTTAAACAAAAAATGTAAATTGTGGGGTCAGCACTGTATGCTGTGCAATAAAGACACCCAATGACCCAGACTGCACATGGTGCTCTTCTGAATAAAGTTAATCCTGACACCTGAAGACTAGGAAGACAAGCCTTGTGTCCAGGGTTGATCCCACACCCAACAGGGAGCCCCTGAGGTCTCCAGGACTCTGCCAGGGTCCAAAGGGGAGTCAGTGCATCGCTACTTCAGGATGGTTTGTTGCATACTCCTCGCTGCCATGGCTGTTGTCCTCAAGGAAGAAAATCAACTTGCTCCTTCAAGAGGTTGCAAACTAGGTTTTATCTCTCAGAAGACTAGAGCAACTGACCCACCAGGTACCCACTAGCTACTCCCTACACCATATTCATATTGCTCACATGATCACAGATATGGGTTAAAACAAAATTCAGTGTTTTATCAGGACTGTAAAGGTACTGACAGAATAGAGATGCTGCCCTGCAGGGAACACAAATTATTAAAAAAGAAATGATTCATAAATTCATGTATTTATTTCAGACTGGGACAAACAGCTTTTGCCATTTATGCAAGTACACTTGAAAACCATCCTTTGAGCAGGAAACAGCACAGGTGCAGCTGTTTTTAAAGCCACCTAAAATATCATAGGGTATGACATACCTTAATATTTACCACATGGTAATGATAAAAAACTGGAACAGCCTCTCTCTTTTATCCATCTGAGAGCCTAAATGAGTACCTTTATTTATAGCCACCAATGGTTACCACTTCTCAACTTATTTTTTCCCCCTCAACAAACCACCTTTCCAGCAGGGAATTTAAGCTTTCAGCTACTCAGACATTTCTGTCATTCTTGCTCAGTATGGCTTTTGAGTTGTCACCTAACTTCCCAGGTCACTGAAAAATAAACAAACAAACAACTTTTTTTTTTTTTTTACTGCCTCAGTTAATTCCAACCAGAAAGGTCAGAAAGAGAAAGATATACAAACCACTGGGATTTTTTTGCTTTTAAATAATCTTGAAGCAACTCATTGTCATATATTTCATCCTATGCAGATATAAGAGCTGCATCAGATCATTTACTTGAATTTAAGAAATGGAAACAAACACCAGATGCAATATAGAAGAATGCTTGCTAACATCAGCATTAGCAAGGAACAGGTTAGCAGAATGCACAAATATCACATTTAGATCTATACCAGCAAACAATACGAGGTATTATTTTCCCCCACCCCTTTCCTCTTTATTGGTACATAGGGAAAGGAAACAAGAGAGCAGAGCACTGTGGCCAGAGTACAATAAAGTATCAGCAAGCTAAATAAATATACACACCCACAAAGGAAGCAGCAGCTTATACAGCCATACCTTTGAGCTTACTGGCACCGCCTTTTCAAGCACATACAAGGAGCATCCTAACTTCCAGGTGGTCTCAGACCCTTCCAGAAGTGAACTTGTTAAGAGCAAACTTCTCAGTGGCTCCAAGCACAGACTACCTGCAGCAGCCTCAGCAGCAAAGCACTTGCCATGTGACAAAGACCTCTCAAAATCTTTCCCTCTTCTAACAGTTACGAAGATCTGATAAAAATTCAGCTGTTTCCTGAAGAACAAGTGGTAGTACTGTGACTGGACTTCCTGAAAGAGCGAGCCACTTGAAGGCCATTAGTTACTCTAGTACAGTGTCTGGAACAAAATTAGCAGAAAAGACGATCACATGGTAACACAAAGTAGGAACTTCAGTGTCAATAAAACTAAAAAGCACAAATTTTACCGCAATAATTTTTGCCATTCATGAAGCTGTACTAACAAATGCCAAAGTCCTATTTATTATGACATACATTACTGCAGCTTTCTTGAGAATAACCCCAAATTTCTCCAATGCACCTACAGGAAACTATCCAGAAGCATATCACTGCTCAATACCACCAAAAAAGATGTTTAAAAAGACCACTGTAAAATGCAAGACTTTCCAAAATGTTGGCATTTATAACAGGAGTTGCTGTTGAGTACTGCTCAAAGGAAGAGAGGCCTGCAGAGAGACCTTGACAAATTAGAGGGCTAGACTACCAGCAACCATGTAAGTTTAACAAAGGCAGGTGCTGGATTCTGCACACGAGATGGGGCAGCCCTGGATATATGTACAGACTGGGGAACGAGAGGCTGGAGAGCAGCAAGGCGAAAAGCAACATGGGGGTTCTGGTCATTGTCGAGTTGAATATGAGTCAGCAGTGCCCTGGCAGCCAGGAGGGACAACCAGGGGGCATCAGGTAAAGCATCACCAGCCAGTCAAGGGAGGGGATTGTCCCGCTCTGCTCTGCACTGGGGCGGCCTCACCTTGGATATTGTGTGCAGTTTTGGGCAGCACAATATAAAGCTATTAGAGAACATCCAAAAGAGGGCAACAAAGATGGTGAAGGGTCCATACCTTCTGTTGCTGAGGTCACTTGGCTTGTTCAGTCCGGAGAAGAGGAGACAGAGGGGAGATCTCATTGCAGTCTGCAAAGTGCTCATGAGGGGAAGTAAAGGGGCAGACATTGACCCATCTGGTGACTAGTGACAGGACACACTGAAGTTGTGTCAGGGAAGGTTTATGTTGGATATTAGGAAGAGGTTCTTCACCCAGAGGGTGGTTGGGCACTGGAACAGGCTCCCCCAGGCAATGGTCACAGTACCAAGACTGACAGAGTTCAAGAGGCATTTGGAAAATGCTCTCAGACACATGGTGTGATTCTTGGGGTGGTCCTGTACGAGCTGGTCTTTGATGACTCTTGCTGGTCCCTTCCAACTTAGGATATTCTATGATTCTATAGTATCAAACACCCAACCAGCAAATACACACTCAAAACCTACAGCTAGAAAAACTCCAGCTGGCCAGATGATAGCAACTGAAGATTGTTCTCCAACTTGAGAAGAATCACACAGCAAAAAAACCCACTTAATTCATGCATTTTAAAGCAGTAGCTTTCAGACACTGTTGTCCCACCCAACAAGGCAACCTCTTTGAGAAGCTATCCTGCTAAAGCATCTGCTCCTGCTCAGAGCCTCCTCTCCTCCACCTCCCCAGGAGTGCCTGGGGCAATACCTGCAGCAGCATGACCCATGATCTGTTGCTGCAGGTGTCTGAGCCTCTGCTGTCTTAAGCCCATCTTGTCCCTTCAATTTAACCAGTGATTTATGGGCACCCACTCTTCTTGCCTAACAAGAGACACGCAGAGCGAGAGGCACATCCCTGTGCTTCTGGACAGCTACAGCTCATGCTGCCTACCAAAATGCCCAATACTTACAGCAAGTTAAAAAAAACCCAAAACAACAAACCAAACAAAAAAAACCAAACCCACAAAAAAACCCAACAACAACAACAACAAACAAACAAACAAAAATCCCAGGGAAACAGCAAAGCTTTTGTGGCCTCTCTGACTGCATAAAGCAACTGTACTTTTCAAATCAAATGTTTACAAGCAATATAAAGGAGTGTTTCTGTAAGCAACACACAAGTTCAAGAAATCAAAATTTAGACTTACAGTCTGTATTTGCCTGACTCCAGAAGCACCTGGAACACAGTAACTGCTGAATCACCATCTTAAGGAAAAGGATCACACAACTCAGTATTTTCCCTTTGCACTCAGTAAGGACTGCTAAGACAAAGCCACCAACAAAGGACCACTGGATGCTCACAAGAAAATGCATAGAACTGGGTATCATTTTCTGTCCTCCAGCAGTACTGATGGCATCTCCACTTTTAACTGTGTGGTACAAAGACATCCTACTGACAAAGGTGTAACTATACAGTAAAAGTTTAATACAACTGTTTCATCACATTGCAATTCAGTTTTTTCATGGGCTTCTATAAAAAAATAAAACCCGAACTCCAAGGAGCTTACTCCTGCACCAGAGTCCTAGTCATTTAAGGTACTGGATCACGAAATCAAAATGATAGCAGAAATGGTGTGAGAGATGCAGAAGTTAGGAGCAGAGACTCTCAAAACTAACACAAATGGAGAAACAGCCATTTGCTTTAAGTGCTGTGCAATTTTATGACAAAATTATCAGATGTTAAAACTTCTCAGATTTGGCATGCAAAATATTAGAAATGTCATTTCAAGGGGGGAAAATGGGGCTGCTGCACAAATTTTCTAGCACAGAGTTGCTGCGTATGTTTATTCCTTGAAATAGCTTATCAAGTATCACACGGCAGAATCTAACTGGAGTTTCAAGAACAAAGAGCTCACTTCATTGGACACTCCTCCTGCTACATGGTCTGAAAAGCAGCAGGAAATGCCACCCTTCAAAGCCCTGTTGTAAATGCTGCTCTTATTTTCTTCTAGGGAATATACTAACTGATTGGACACACCAAACAAACCTATTCATTGTAGCCATCACCAGAAAGCTGTAATGAGGACATAAATCCCAATCACAAAACCACAGTCTATATTTAATAAGGGGAAGAGATCCAAGAAGATGACCAACAAAGCAAGAAGTCTGACCTACAGAATAAGCATCTACTCTTTATCCTGACGTGAACTCCAGTGTCCTGCCAACTTGGCTCCTTCCTGAGACAAATAAAAATAATCCCTAACCAAGACACATAGTTGGGTTTTGACCCACTAAAATAGTTAAATAGAAATGTTCTCCACTGGTTCTGTAAACCAGAAGGGTACATTAAACAAAAGGATTTGACTTTTCCTCAATATAAACAACTTCATAAGAAAAACAATCCCATTATCTTAACAAATGTATTTAACTTCACCTGAGAAAACATTTTAACATCAAGCTAAACAACAGCAACTAAAATAGAACTAAATAATCCATTTCCGACAATACTATAAACATCAATACTTTTTCAAAACAAGGAATAAACTTCTCTTATCTCTTGTTCCCAAAACCAGGGCCAGTTTGGCTGAACGCAAAAGAGAAGGCATGATAATCTTTCCAGATAAATACTGCATTTCTGTCAGCAAGATCAGAAAGAGGGACAACAGGTATGTGTAGCACACAACACCAAAACCACACAAGGCTTTGCCAGTAGCATCACTTTCACAGTTCAAAATCCTCTTGAGAACTACAGAAGTGTTTTCTCCAGATGCTGCAAAGTTCATCGAAAGTTCTCTAAAGCCTTTTGAGGGTTTGTAAGACATAGAAGACCAAGGGATTTGTGGTGTTAACTTTGATAACAACTTTCAGAAGTATTCTGTTTTGTAATTCTAGCTGTAGTTACTGGGAGCTGGCACTCAGCAACCATTTGAGCCTCAGGTTATGCTATGGGCACCACAATCAATCCTGACTTTGAGACCATGATATGAGGCTTGGGTGGCAGGGTGCCATTCTACCAGCATTACCATGTCAAGAAGTTAAGGACAGAGAACATAACCCAGAAAACCCTCAGTACCTTTAACGACAACCCCAATATACAGGCAGATATGCCATGATAAAATGCCCTTAGGTAAACCTGTTCAAGGAGGGAATATAGTTTTGCCCACAGGGGAAAAAGCAACAACCAAACATTTTCCTCTGCTGAGGTGTCCTTTCAGCAACTTGCTTAAGGGCATTCTCCAAACAAAACATATTTGTATTAACACTGACCTATAATAAAGGATCATGAATAGTTTCCCAAGAATATATAGGAAAAAGCAACACCAACACATCAAAGGGCACTTAAGTCTTTTATTTCCTGAGTCCTCCAACACAGTCCTTCACCCTTTGCATGCTGTCAGCCAGGCTCAGGTGTGGAGACACTGCTTGGCCCCTGAAGTCTGTTGCTGAGTTACCCTCTTCCTTCCTGTTTCCCTCATTTAGAACAAACCAGAACCAAAACACACAAAAAAAATAAAAGAAACATTTAATCCATGTAAGAGATGGATTTAAAAGAATATTGATTTCTTGAACATTCACCTTAGCTTAATAGTCAAAAGTTTCTAGGCGAGGCGTGCCACAAGATAAAGACTTTCAAAGAAAAAAAAAACTCTAATACTATAAACCAGACAAAATGCCCCACTGAAACAATTTATGTATTTGCTATAATGTATTAACATACAAATACAGGAACCCTATTCAACTCTGAAGTCTGGCAGGCCACTGGATGGTACAGAAGTACCATCTATCCTCCAGAATGTTTTCCTTCAGCATGCCATTAATCCTGGAAGGAGTAAAAAGTATCACACCGACTCCCACATTTAGAGTCTGCTCCAACATGTTCCTATTTACCCACTGGGGACAGGGACATATAAGAAATCCAGCTTAAAGTGTATTACATCTGAATTTTCACTGCAAGTTTAGAAAACCATACCAGTGACAAGTCCCTTCATTTTTGAAGACTTCCTTCCATACACAAGGGTAAACTGCAAACTTTTCCTCAAAGCCTTAAAAGGGCTGAAGTGTTCCTTGTTTTTTTGCTGACTGTGGCTACTCCTTGGTGAAAAAAAACCAAGCACAATTGCACACTAGGAAAAACTAAAACATCTCACATAGAAATTGCATGTTAAACCCCTCCACAAAAGATTTTACAGAAAATGGAAATAACTTCGTCCAGTAAGACTGAACACAACCCCATTTCTGCCATGCTTCCAATGTGAACCAAAATCACATCTGTTACTAGTAACCTATTCAACAAGGAAAAACATTTTACCAAGTTACTCCAACATCACTCATGTTTGGGATTTTGATGGAAAAAACCCCCAAACCTCTAAACTTTCTACCACATAAGAAGGTTTTCACAAGCTAGACCGAGTCGCTTGGACACAAAGGAAAGCAACACCTAAACAGAGCCCAAGTATTTACTTTTGTGAGTAAAACAAGCATGGTTATGACAAGATTATAGCTGAAACAACTTAGCAGCTTTCCCCCGTCAGTCACTGGTTTGCAGTGGGAAAGCATCTGGCCAGTCACAATGTCCATGGAACAACATCCTGCAGAAAAGCTACCAGACACCCCTTTGCTGGCTATCCTGGCTGAGGATATCAGGACCAAGCATGAATGATATTTGGACCTGAGAAGACACTATTGATCACTGACTTGGCAGAAATGAGTCTAGGAGTGAACAGTATATTCTCCTGCAACCTCCCCCTACTTTTTACAGAAACATTCTGAAAAACAAGTAATCTTTACTTGTTCTTCTAATTAACCTCTCACAGTATATTTTTCCAATTTAATACTCCTATTTTCCATGTAATAAAGCTGTAGTTTCTTCATCAGCATGGACATAGTTTACTTCACAAAGCAGATCTAGAACATAGTTAATATCAGTTTCCATTCTAAAACCAAACTTTGAAAAGTTCTGTCTTTAAAAGGATGGAGCGTTTGAGCTACTTAGAAGGCTTCTTAAGAAAAGGATAATCCACTTAACCACTCTGAATCAGGGTGTTGTTCAAAATGAAGCTGTATTACAGTAAACATGGCAAATGGATAATGCACAGATTTCAGAAAGGACATCTTGGAAAAACCTAAATAATTAAAAAAAAAGCGACCATGCAAAATTTGAACCAATAATACCTAGAACACAGTCATCCCAACATGAAACTATTCTCCTTTACGTCTCAGTAATGGCTTAAAATGTCACATAATGATAAATATCAGTAAAATCAAGAGAAATGAACCTAAGCCATGACCTTCTGATACAACTTTGAAGTCATAATCAATCTATTAAGTTTTGAGGTCACATGCCAAAACTTGTGAAGTTGCCACAATTAGTGACTTCAGGCTGGTAAATCTTTTTTTTTTTCTTTTTTTTTTTTTTTGCCCTCCTCAGCAGAAGTCTTAATTCACAGTGACTTTTTACCTCCTGCCCTTCCACTGGTGCTCCACCCAAAACTATGTTCCTGGCTCTGACCACAGCTGCGGACACTAATTCACTAAGGGGCCCCACAGATAAAAAGGTTGGTGAGATCAAACTACTCAGAGGGCACAATTTCCTCCAGAACTGCAAGGGGCACACAGTCAGCACACAGGACATTCAAGTGGCTCTACTGCTCCTTGCTGGAGGCTGCTGCACCTTCCACTGGTCTGCACCCACCCGAGACACAAAAAGACATTTGTCTTGCTAGAAATTTTTTTTGAAGTTACATCAATATTCACTATCCATATTGAAATTAAAAAACAAAAGAGGAGGCCCATTATTCACTTTTTTTGTGCAAATACAGTCACACTGTATACAAATACTCATGCATATGCACCTGCACACAGAGCCACGGACCTACCCGTTTTCCTTCAGCTATGTTCTAAAGCCAAAAAACAGATTCATGGGACTATATTGGTCTTACCAGGCCAAAACCCAAGATTCAGCTAAAATCACCACAGCAGAAGTCAAAAATAGTAGAACCATAATTACTGATAAGGAGCTGAAAACTTTTCCTTCTATCTTCTGAGGTGCAGAGGCACAAGAGCACTGAAAGGTTGCAGGGTTTCTCAGGTTACTCATTGGACCAGTGCACTAAACCCTCCACATGACACAGAAGGCTCTGTATCCTTTTCACTTCCCTCTCTCCCACAAAATGGTTCTCTCCTGCCTTCACAGAACCACGGAAAAAAGTGTGGAGCATTTCTGATAAAAGTCCGCACGACAGCTTCAAAAATAAGTTGGGACTGGCCATGCTTTCAAACACAATTCCTTTTTGCCAGGCAGCAGGCTATGCAATAGCTTCAAAACCAAAAAAGAGGCAAAGAGGTTCACAACCTTCAGTATTACCCATACACAGTGCTCACCAAATGAAAACACATATAAAGAAGAAAATCTTGTTAGAGCAAAATAGCTTACACACAAAGTGCTAACACAAACATACAATTAGGGAAACGACCAAAAAAAAAGTAACATTTCTGTGAAGTGTCACCAGAAGGTAAAAAAAGCCAAGACTCAGAAGAAGCCAAGTCTTCTGTAATGGTGGGTTTCACAATTCTCCTTTGGTTGGAGTCTGACTGCACATACAAAAAAAATCACGAGCAGACACTGCTCAATGTAGAGCTTCCATTGCCAACTTCAATACTTATGTATTTTGCAGCTGTAAGAGAATTCTTGTGTCATTTTACAATATGTGCCATGCCAGCATGGTTGCTAGGCTCCAATTGAGCAATGAGGACTATGCTTCAGTTGCACAAATTTGTCTTATGAAAGGCATATGTGAAGTAGGTGTAGTGGGCAGTTACAATGATGTGATACTGATGAGCTGAATGTCATTTTCAGCTTGGAGAAATAAACCTCCAAAAACTTTATTTTCTTTCTGACTTCATAAGGTAGTCCCGAGCCCCCTTGAAACATTTTCTATTCAAAATGTAATGCTCTCTAATTAAACTAAAAATAACTGTTGATGAAACAACCATCAGCTTTTAAAAAACCTAAATCTGAGAAGTCACAGCTCAGAAACTTTGCAGAATGCAGCCAACGTCAACAGCCAAGAGACTCACTGTTTCCGCTTGGCATGGCTTTGGCACTCAGAAGCTATCCAGAAACATAACCTTTTATACCATCACTCATGGGATGATGGTTTTGCCCCACCAGTCTGAAAAGCAACTTTGCTGGTGTAAGCTACACGGCTTACATCAATACCAAAAGCTGGAATATCAGACCCATGCTTGTGCCATCATTAAAATGGGGAGACTTCTGAGATTGTCCTGAGCGTGTACACTATGCTGCACAGCACAGTCAAAACCCATGTATATCGATGCAGGTATTTATCAGCCTCACCAGATTTTCCTTTTAAGAGAATAACCTTGGCAGTGCCAAGGTGTATTGGGTTTGCATGGACAGGTTTGGGTAGTGGGGTGGCTTCTGTGAGAAGCTACTAGAAGCTTCCCCCATGTCCGGCAGAGCCCATGCCAGGCAGCTCCAAGACAGATGTGCTGCTGGCCAAGGCTGGGCCCATCAGAAATGGTGGTAATGCACCTGGGATAACACATTTAAGAAGAGAAAAAAAAAAAAAGTTATTGGGCAGATGTAACAACAGCCAAAGAAAAGCAGAGTGAGAATATGGAGGAGACCTACACCGGAGCAGGTGGATGACTGAGAGGAGACTGTGAACCTGTGGGAAGCCCGTGCCTCTTCCTGAGTAGTGGCAGAACAACCCATGATGAACTGACTGTAACCCCCACTCTCCATCTCCCTGTGTCGCTGAGGGGGGAGGAGGTAGAGCTGGGAAGAAAGGAAGTGGGGGGGCATGTTTTTAAGATTTATTTTACTTATCATCATCCTGCTTTGATTTTCTTAGTAATAAATTCAATTAATAATCCAAATTCGAGTGTATGTTTTGCCTGTGACAGTATTTGGTGAGTGATCTCTCTCCAGGCCCTTATCTCAACCCATGAACCCTTTGTTATATTTTCTCTCCCCTGTCCAGTTGCAGAGAAGAGTGGCAGAGCGGCTTTGGTGGGTGCCTGGCATCCACCCAGGGTCAACCCACTACACAAAGCCATTCCATTGCAGGAGAAGATGAAGTCCTCAAAGGACTCAGTCCTGTGAGGCTGTGATTTTCCAAATGTTGTAAGAGAGCACCAAGCAAAAGTTTGCTGCCAGCCACATAACTAAAATAAGAGCTTCCAGGTTCAAGCAGGCACCTCCTCTGACAGCTTCCTGAAGCTAACTTTAAACTTCTGGACATATCCTTCCCCCAGAGTGAGGTTCAACACCTGCTCCTTCAGGACACATGCTGGGAGCCCCTTCCTTAAAACAGGGTACACAAGCAAACGTGCAACTGTGGAAAGCAGAAATGAAGGAAACCATTCTGAACTCAAGTACCAATGGTACTGCTAAAAATAAGAGCATGCTAGACAGAGTATCTGCTGTGCCTCAAAGGAGGCTACTCTACAGTTCCAAATAAACTCCTGTGCAACACTGGAGAAACGTTAGCAGGACTTCTATGATGGTGATGCTTTTATAATGATCCCCTTCAGCATCATCTACTCAGACATGCTGAACAGAAGGCAGGAGGCAGAGTTGTTCTCCTCCAGTTGTGGAAATCAAGAATCAGGGAGAATCCTTTAAGTTTGGCTGCAGCTAAACTCAAACAACCCCTGCAGCCACCACTATGCACACTGTGCTGCAAGCTCCCTAGGAGATAAGCACCAGCTCCAAGGGCAGATTTGGACAAGATGACCTACAGAAGTTCCTCCCAGCCTCAAGCCCTTTCTGACCTCAGCTGGGCCAGCAAATGCCACAGTCCTCCTGTGACAAGGACAGCAACCATGGTTCGGTGCAACACACCACATGTATTGGGTAAAATGACTCACCACATAAGAGAAGGAAGATTAACTTGACTTCTGCATCCACTTACCCTGCTGCCCTGATAAGCACAGCTTGGGAACTTCAGATGCTGAAAAGGCAGTTTGAGCTTCCCTTTCCTGACATTTTTGTGCAAAATTTCCTTGTCCTCCTTCTTATCTGGAAATTACTCTCCTCCTTCCCTCATGGATACATCCCCTTTTAGCAGGGATGCATTCTCACTGGGAAAAAGTCTTACCTCAGCTACCAAAGGAGACTGCTTCCCTGCAAGCACCCTAGCTTGTTGGTAAAACATATGGGAACAGTTTTTACAGACTGTTTTGAGCAGCACAGCCAAAAGTATGGATCTCCAGGATTTCTACAGTTTTTTACTATTTTAGATATGCAAATATGACTATGTAAATATACTGAAAAGGTTAAAATTCTACCACCAGCTTTCCTTCAAAGACTGTAATGTAGCACAGACCAATCAACAGCTGTTTTTAAAAGCCTCAGAAAACACTTTTCCTCTGTATTCAGAATGCAACTTAGTTATTACTTTAATATTCTTCAGCATTTGGGGAGTAAGTTTCAGGGCAAACTCTTCTAGACTAATTCTTTACTTAGAGACATTTTTTATAATTGTTTGAGTTAGAAAATTGGGACAGGGATGGAAATTGAGGCTCCCTGGAGACAAGGACAACAACTTGTTGTCCTAGAAGAATAAAAGCCAAGAGTATCAAGAAATTGTAAAGAAAGGAGACTGGGTAGCAAGATAGAAAAGTCAAAAAAGTCATAAAGGTGTTAAGTCACAGATGATGGCAACACCGGGTGACTAGTAGGAGCTTGGCTTTATTCCACACTTTGCTTATGGCAACAAGTCCCAGCAGGAGTACCTCCCCTGCGACGCACACGTTTCTGCACCCCAGAGGTGTCTTACTCAGTTGCCTCATCTTGTTCCAGTGAGCATCATCCTATACTGAGAGCAGGCTACAATTAGCATCTGGCTACGGAAAAATAATAATGCAGGGGATTTTTTCCCTATAACACCTTTAAGTTGTTCAGCATTTTTCTGCAACAGCCAGACTGAAGATACTCCTGCCTCCAGTGTGGTAAACAGGGGCTTCTTGGTAACACTGAGGAACGACCCTTGTGAAGTGCCAGTATATCCCTTTCTCAATGCCAGCTTTTCTTCCAAAACATAATTATACCAGCAGCCTTACATCACTGAAAACAAGAGCAGAACAGACTGAGCTTTTTACCTGTGCCTTTCATCCAGTTTCCTCTTTATTCTACACACTATAACTTAACAAGAACAGTAATTCCCTCAGATAAGTCAGCAAATATTTTTGTAAAGAGCAGCTGCAGGATGTCTGCCTCGCACAAATTAAATTACCTAGTGGCTCAGTCCAGTGCCTTCAACAGACGTTTTTTCTGTGGTAGCTGGGTCAAGCCCAGTGCATTTCTGCTATTGTGCCTCATGCTCCCTACATGCCATCTACATATGCTCTGCTCTGGTGTGAGGAAAGGAAAATGTTTATACTTATGGGTGGGACTTTGGATGCAGATTAAAGTCAAGGTGCTATATTTACTGATCTTTAAAAGTAATATCAACATGTTGAAAGGGAGTCAAAGTTCTTAAGAAAGATCAAAGTCCACATGCAGCAACCACAAATTAACATAAATACATGCTGAAATGCTAACACAGACTAGCAAAATTTACTTCCATTTTCCCTGGAGCAAGTAATTTTGGCTAACAGGAGTCAAAACCATGAAAACTCTTCTTCACCTTTATGTAGGGCACGCTGCAGTACTTTGTGTTGGAGCAAATGACTCTTCAGACTAATTTTGCAAGGCTAGGCTAATACTACTGCATTGCTCATGGCTTGCAAGCTTTTGAAAGGTGAGGGCTACATCCTCTACAGGGAAGAAAAAAAAAAAACAACCAAGTAATATTACTACTTAAGTCAGACTTTTTCAAAGCTAATCCTGCATTTCTTCCTTCTTATTGCACTTGACAGAACTTTTGTTGTCTGACAAATTAAAAGCCAACAAGCAGTAAAGTGTGTGACCTTCTTTTATTTGACTAATTCTTATTTCAGTGAATAGATCCCCTGTTTTTCTTGTGGAAGCATCCACAGCAGCACCGAGAACACGACGGATGTTATTTCATGAGGGCAAAGGACAGTTTTGCAGCTTAATCACAGCCCTGTAAAACAGATGCTCGGCCTGTATTTACAGCTCTGACAGCGCAACTGCCTCGGTGAGAGGTGCAATTAAAGCAAGCGTTCAGGCAGCCACCAGAAGTCACAACCCAGACGCAAGCTTTGCCAGCAATCTACAGGCACAACACATGCACACAGAAGCCATTGATCCCGGATACCTTATGTTCACAAGGTTGTGTCGACACCAGGCGGGCTGAACTGACCCGGTAAAACACTGCGGTATAAAATTCAGCTGAGATGGACCAGAAGAAGACCCAAGTTCAGACTTAGCAAATACCTTGAGTCAGTAGCAAAGCGCCTTGGCTTCGGTATCCACAACCGACACGCTGAAGTTGCCAAGATCCGCAAGACCACGGTAAAGCTCAAAAGACTTTCAAGACTTCAGCCTCCTCACTTTGCACTGCATCAGAAGATTTTGTCTATACTTGCTAGCCACACACTTAATAAACAGACCTTAAAAACAGAGTGCCCAGCGGCAGCCCTGCTTCTGAAACCTCCATCGTTCGAAGCTCCTCAAACCCGTGCGGGGCGGACAAAGCGCGCTCCGCGGGTTTCACGCAGGACACCCCGAGCAGAGCCCCAGCCGCGGCTCCCGAGGCTGCCGAGCCGCCGGCAGCGGGGCAGGAGCGGGGCAGGGAGCGGGGCAGGGAGCGGGGCAGGGAGCGGGGCAGGGAGCGGGCTGGGGCACCGCTGCTCCCCGCAGGATCCCCGCGGGGCGGGAGGTGCCGCGGGTGGGCGCAGGGCTGGGGGCAGCGGCGCCCCCCTCCCCTGCCGCTCTAAGGAGTCCCAGCCATCGCCGACCAGCCCGGCTCCGGCCCGGAGGGGCCGGGAATTTGGGGGGCGCAGCCCGCTGCCCGCCCGCCGCGGCCCGGGGGCTGCTCCTGCAAAGCCCTGCGAACCCGGGCACTCGGGGGGCCGAACGCGCGGCACTTCCCGTGAGCCCGCAGCCGCTTTGCTGCCGGCACCCTGCCCCACAGGAGCCTCCCCACGCTGGAGGAGGAGGAGGGGGAGGAGGGGGAAGATCCCCGCGCTCACCTCCGCCAAGAAGTTGTCCATGGTGTCCCCCGGTTGAGATAAAATAGGGTTTAAATGAGTGAAATTATCAGTGGATTACCCTTGTTAGAGTACTGCCTTATTTAATAA
>JAWWMO010000083.1:75443251-75456100 GCA_035047845.1 Dendrocincla fuliginosa | reverse complement strand
CCCGCACCGCCCAGCCCAGCCGCGCCCCCGCACCGCCCAGCCCAGCCCAGCCCAGCCCAGCCCCGGCCACCTCGCCTCCTGTCCCGGCCTCCTCCCGTGCTGTCCCGGCCCGGCCCGAAGCGGAGCGCAAGGAGCGCGGGCGCTGGAAGGGGAGCGGAGGGTCGCCCCGGTGTGGGGCGGCTCCGGCCCCATCCGGCGGGACGTGCCTCCCGAGGCAGATGTCCTGCAAGAACACGTACCTGCAGGGCTCCGCCGCGGGCAGGCAGCCCTTGGGAAAGCGTGTGATAAACTTGGGTGCCGCCCCTCCTCAGCCGTACCAGTGTTCCTGTGCTAAACACATCCCGCAACAGCCACTCACTGAGACATGAGTGCAGATGAAAATTGCCCTGCTCTATATGGTTTTCCAGTCCTTCACATTTCTGCAAAACAGGTATAAAGGGTTCAGTTTTTGAAGACATTTTTTGTTCATAATTTTGCACGGACTCTACAGTAAGTAAGAGCACAAGGAATGCAGCAAAAGAGGATCAAATCCTGCAGATACCAGTCTATTTCTTTCACATTGCAAAAAGAAATGCACCAAAAGTAAGTCAGAGCCGTGAAGAAAGCAAATGCAGTGTTCTGTGCTTCGATTGCAGGCAGAATCCTAACACTGCTTTGAGAGCTTGAGCATTGCTTGAGCAATGATAGGGGAGACCAGCCCTTGATAGCAGAAGTAATCATAAGTGTGCAACTCTCATTTTTTAAGTTGTCATGGCTAACATACAGAGCATGAGCACCACTAAAAAAAAGTAACTTTAAGAATGCGTGCACTACACAAGGAAAAAGCTTACTTCTTTCATATTTGTGTCCAAAACGTTTTATCTGAATAAGGAGCAGAGCAGGTAAAAGAGGTTTGGCTTTGAGTTACACCATGTCCAAAATGGGGTTGTGATGATCGTGGAGGTTCACACAGTGGTAGTGAGGTTCACATCCAGGCAAACAGCTATGCCATCAAGGTTGGCACTGGGATAAACCAGCACAAGAGGGTCTTTTGTCAAAGGGGTACCTGTTAGAGCCTACATGAGTGCTGTGGCTGCCCGCCCCATTACACAGAAACAAGGTGGGGGAACACTTTCAGGCAGAGTGCAACTGCCTGAGACATGGCCATCTGCTATAGACCAGCAGCTCTCCCCAGCTCACCTCTCCAAGGCCAACCTAGCAGGAAAAGCAGCAACACTGCCCAGCTTGCTTGAAGCCCAGTACAGAGTCCCTTGTGCAGCACCTCTGTTGCAGCTTGCCAAACCCAGCTGGGAGACATCCCATTGGACACCCTGCAGCATCCTGAGGGCTGCCAGGGGATCACCTTTCTGGTCAGCCCTGCTAATATCTACTCCCAGGTAAACAGATTGTACCTTCTTATAGTTGCTCTGAAACTCAAGGTTTGCAGGGGATTTCACCTGAATTTGCCTGTCTACACAGTACCAACTCACACGGGACTCAGCCTAAACTGTTATTCTGTTGTAGGTTATATGGTATAAATCCTGATGCGGAAGCTCTGTAACTCTATTCCAAAGTGCTGCACTTCCAAAGTTACTCCAGAACAGTTTCTTTTCCACACTCACTGTGCCAGAAAGCTTTCCCTTTCATTTGGGGAAGCCCTCATTTGGGGAAGGCTGAGTCAAATCAGGGGTATTTATTAAGTTATTTTGACTTCTGATTGAACACTCTATTTCACACTATGTTATTGGAATGTAGCACGCATGTCTGGCTACTGCATTGTACATACTCAGGTATGTGAAGCACAACTGAAGCAGGAATTCATGAAAACTTTGAATCCATTGCCCAATACAAGCAGCCTTTGTCTTTTTAAATAAGAATTTCAGTAAATTACAAGAAACCATTACCAATAGAATAGGACCAGATTTATGCAGACTATAAATACATTGCAGAAAGAATGAGTATTCTCTTGTGGCATGGATACATTGCAAATGACTGTAAAACTCTTGAGACTTTTCTTAAGATTTAGAACAACCACAAAGTTGCAGGAAGGATCTTGGAAAGAGAGATCTGTGGAGCAGAGGGGAAGGAAAGAGCAGTTTGTATGGTCACTCCAACAAGCTTCTTCCTTTTCTCCTTTGTCTTCTTGTGTCAGTTCCACTCACAGTTTGTAAGCACTAGCATCTGTGTTTCATAGGAAAGGGGTTTTAAAACATGGTGTTTCCTTTTCCAACTCTGAAAATGACCCCAAACTTTTGTCTTACTTATTTTATGCAATTCTTTTGGAATTTGGAAAACCTCACAGATACATTGTACAAAGCTCCATGAACATCTGGAGACTTGGCTAGTTCTGCACAGCTCCAATTTTCTTTTAATCAGTAGAAATTCCTTCACTGATTGTGTGCCTAAGGTAAATTACTTCCTTTTGAAGCTGCTCACATGCATGCCGGCTCAGCTTTCAAGTAGGGTGAGGACCAGGAATGGACCAAAAGCTTCGTTCCACCTCCTTGATGAGACACCTCACTGGCTGTAAAGATCTTACCCCCTTGGGTGGGTGGTCGGTGGTGAGGTGGCTGGTCCTTGGGCCCCCTTCCCCCAGCCTCTGTCTTGCTTCCTGCAGTACAACTTTGGCGTTGGCTTTGCTCTCAGCTGGTCTGTTAGGCTGTTTTAGTATTCCTCAGTTACATTTACTGCATTACATTGGACAAGTCTCACTTTCACCCAGTTTTTCTGACCTTTCTTCCCTCCACCAGTAATTGCTGAAGTCCGTATTCCATCCAGTAGTATCTGATAAAAACAGACATCTCTTCCTTCCTTAGGTTCCAAAGTAATCTTAGCAGCTGCAACTTTTTTAAGACCCTGGACTTTTAAAACATATTTAAGCTATTCCTGTCTCTATCAACAACTCTATCCCTTTGCATGCAGCTTTCCATTTCTGCTCCGGTGGCAAAACCAACTTGCTGACTGAAGCCCAGTTATTTATAAATCATATGCTTCACCAGAGCTGTGTTTTTTCACAGGGAATTTCCACAGACCAAATTTGTAGGGCCTTTTTTAAAAGATTTATTGCACTTGCATTTATAGCAAAGTTTGTGGACATGATTGTAACCCAACAAACTGTTCGCTCGTTCAGTACTTTGAGCATGCTTGGTCAAATGCTAGATGCCTGTTTTTCAAAGTAACTTTTTTCCCCATTTTCTTAAACCAAAACTGTCAGTGCACCATGGGGGCTGGTGGCTACTGGAGCTGGAAGAGTTGGGGGTACCCCAGATGGGTGATGGCAGTGCCTTGCAGCTTGGACCTTCCAACGACTCTAGCCAAGAGCACTGGACCATGGGGAGGTGGGGTAAGCCCTTGGGGTGGGCAGGGATGGCCAGGACTGGCAGTGCCCTCAGGGAGAGTACCTGTGTTTGAAACCAAACTGGTTGTGCAGTTGCAAGTCCCTGTTTTCCCTGCATCTGATTGCCCATGATGGTTTCTGAGCATTTCACAAATTATGCCCTCTGTTCAATAGGCAAAGACTCATTCTGCAGCTCCAGCCTTAATACAAGATCTGTGGGGGCAACTTTATGCTAAAAAGCTTTATGTTCCATTTTTTTATTACATACATGTGATGCTTTGCTCTTTCTTGGCATACCTTATTTTTTAGTTGCCATTTTTCCACAGTGCTATCATTGAACTCAGTGATTTTAGCTTTTGCATGCCTGACAGGTTTATTGCACAGAAGTTTTTCCCACCCTCTGGAGGAGTATTCCTTTCCCCACTGAAGGCGCTATGAAGTAGGTTATCTCTACATTCATTCATCCACAGCATTCCTATCCCTTCTGTCAGACATGTAGATTGATTTCAGTCAAAGAATTAAATTATATATTCAATTAATTCTATCTTACTGATGAAAAGGAGCCTAAAATTAAGTACTCTTCTCAACAAAATGAGGTAGTGTGTTTCTTTGTTCACAGATCAAGGTTTCATTTCGTCCAGTAGTATCTCTAAAATCTGCTCTCCAATTTTCCCCCCTAGTGTCTTTGTCCATGGCATACATAATTTTTGGAGTGTCTTTGCTTATGGTCTGCATTTCTAGTAAGAAGTCCCGTTTCTTTAAACTTACTCCAAAAGAAGAGTTTTACTCCCACTCTGGGGCTGCTACTGCATGTGGGCCCGCATCAGGTTTTAGCTATCTAACTTTTGGTAGACAAGATTCTGGGCAATGACAAATGTTTCTGTAGTAGATGACAGTATACAGAAAGATTGCTAGCACAGAGCACAATTACACACCACTCCAGTTTTCAGGGATGCAATGAAACAAAAGACTGCTCCAGCCAAAATTGACATGATTTGTGTAGAGTAAAAGACCCAGATTCCTCACGTTCTTGTCCATTGTAACTGCTTCACAAGCATGTGCTCAGGTTTCAAAGTCAGTTCCAGGTCATGGTCATACCTTTCAAAATAATTAATGCATTCCCTTCAGGTGAACACCTAACAACAGGGCTGGAAAACCTTCCACTTTTTCTGAATCCTGCTTGAAGGAAACCAGCTGTCCCTGTGTGCTGTCCCATGAGCTGCGTGTCTGACTAGCAGTTGTGAGATGCAAGGTGCATCTAGGTGCTGTTATGCTGAGCTACTTGCCAGGATGAGCCCAGCTCTTAGGCATGACAAGCAATGGATCAATTATTCATGCTCACAGATTAACTTTATTTATTAATCTTTAGGAGTCCTAAATAAATAAAAAGTGAAGAGCTGGCAGATTTTTCTAACAGTTTTATTTATAGCTACTGTGACATAAAGCAATTTCAACATTTTCTTTTCATGTAAACAACCTCCCAATAGGAATGAGGAAAAAAAGCTGGGAGACATTTTCTTGGCTTCTTCAGCTTCTCTCTATCCTTTGGATCCCAACAGCTTCTTTCATTGCTTTGACCTTCTTACACCCTCATTCACTTGACTGTAGTTTCAGTGCACGTACTTTTGTGAGGTCCTGGATGAGAAAAAAAACCTGCAAAAGTCCCAC
Source organism: Dendrocincla fuliginosa (assembly GCA_035047845.1). Taxonomy (NCBI): domain Eukaryota; kingdom Metazoa; phylum Chordata; class Aves; order Passeriformes; family Dendrocolaptidae; genus Dendrocincla; species Dendrocincla fuliginosa. Next base: position 75,451,116 of record JAWWMO010000083.1, on the reverse strand, counting down.
CCAACAATCACAGACACCACAGATGTAATACTTTTCAGTGCTGCTGGGCTGACTGCATATCCAAAACAGCAGGCCCATTCCCTGTTGGGAATGTGCATGTCCAAAACTATTACCATGGAGCTGGATTACCGTATGTGACAGGGCATTTAGCAATATCAGCTTGGACTCTTGTAAAGGCCATTAAATATGTGTTGTTATACTCCGTTTTGGACCAGAACCTCTACCTGGGAGATTCTAAGTTTTATTTTCCACATGAGAAAACAGTCTCTGTTACAAGATTTCGATGTACAATTGACTCCAGACTTTTTTTCCCAATGATGCAGAGCCACCTCCTCATTCCAGCTGACAGCACACATATGAAAATGGACATCTGTCTAACTGTCCTTGTTTTTACTCATTTTTTGAATTCTAATCAGGCCCAGACGTTGCCTTTGCAGAGCCTTTCTCTTCATTGCTTATGATCCTTCATTTGCCTCTTCCCTTCGTCCCTCATATGAGGTGACCTCCTTCATTCTGGACACTTCAGGTGGCATCAGTGCTTGTGGTAGCAGTCTATTCTCAATGTCCAGCTTTTGTCACTTCTGGCTGTCTGAGCTTCATTGACCCTTCATCTCATTTAGGATTGCTGCTGCACTTAGTCATCACCAGCATCTTTTGATCCAGCTGGTCTTCTCTTACAATAGTACTTGCAATCTATTCATTTAAATTCTGTTTATCAGCTTGGAATATAACAAAGAGAGAACTGTATTGTGCAAGGGCATTGGTTTGTGAAGATACCTGCTGGAAGGAAAACAGGGAAGTGACAGGCAAGAGTTGTCAAAAAGCTTACAATCAGTTAAGAGACAAAGAAATCAGTTAAGAAAACATAAGAAAAAGCACGAAAAAAAATGAAAGCTTTTCTCACCTTCAGCATCAGACCAAATACATTTTCTTTGCCTTCACCCAAGTACTCTGTTTAAAAACAAGTATGTGAAGGCAACTTGTAGTTGCAAACCCTGCAGTCACAGTTTATGCATGTGTTCATTTATCAGGTAGTCAAACCTGTGCACAACATTTCAGAACATCTCTGAAGGTCATGGCCCACAGAGCAGAGCCCAGAGGGAAACCCATGAGGGCACCTTTTGCTGCCTCAGTGCCACGTAAGCCTGGTTAGTTCAAAACACTTCCCCTAGCAGTTTAAACCAGGTCATCCCTGTTCTTCTGAGGCAAACAAGGAACACCCACACTTTCTTTGCCCCTGGCTGTGATGTGTAAAGAAAAATCTTCAGTAAAAGGTCATCAAAGCCCAGCGAGGGCCAGTCATACCTTAAGCCACTGCCACTGTTCAGCAAACATAAATCAAAGGCTGCCTTCTCACTTGTTGTGTCAGACCAGTTTAAACCATGGCCATGCTTTCTCCCAACAGTTTATTGCTCCCTCAGCTGTGACATGTGTGAAGGGTAAGCCTACCACACTGCTGTAGCTTGGCACATTAAGAGTGAGTTTCCAGGTCTCTCCCACTTCTCATTCTTTGGTTCACGTTGGGGAGCAGTCCCAGAGCATGCAAACTTTGTGCCCTTCATGGGAAATTAAACTAAAAGATAAGCTCCAGAAACAGTCTTGGTAATTAAAGAGTTATTGGGACATAGGACCAGATTAGTGCTTGTCTGAAATACAGCCTCTGACGTGTACTTAGGATGGACAATGGGCCTCCGGCCTGAAGTATCTATGGATACACTTTTTTCTTCACTCTTTGCTCGTGTATCATAACCATTATGTTTCTGAGTGGTGGTGCAGCAAATGGGCGATGGGGGAACTGATCTGAACTTTTCTTTTTTTGAGTTCTGGTTTTGTGTTTGTTTTCTTAAAACAAAAACTTGTCTGCAGAAAGTTTTGATTCTGACCAATTACCCAAGCACGTTCAGATAAATACCATTCAAACAAATATTTTTGCAACACAGAGAGGTACAAGGACAAGGGTGCTCTACATTTCTGCTAGCATTTGTTCCTTGTACCAGGTCACAGGCAGGAGGAAAAACCTTCAGTGTCTCTTGTGCTTTGGAGAAATTTTATGCCTTTCACATATTTAAGAGTTTATCAGCCTGAGGGATAATTGATACTTTCCATCAGTGCTCTTCTGCTGGAAGTTTCTTTCCATGCATCTGCCATGGTAAAAAATTTTCTTCCCCTTTCCCTCTAGACTCCTCCCTGTGTTTGAAATCAAGAAATCCCATCATGGTACAGGAGAGATAAATGTTGATTTAAAAGCAAGACAGGGTTTTCCACAAACTCTGGAAGGGCTTAAATGACAACCATGCAGTCTTAGTGGGACATCCAGAATACTGCAAACCTACACATTACAGAGAAGGATGTTCTTTAGAAGTTTGTTAAAAACTTCATTTAGTAATACAAAACCAAAATTTGATGATTATATGCATTCATAATCACATTTGAAACTCAACCAATCTTGCCTGAAATCCTGTCAAAATCTTCTCTGGTATTGCATTGTTGTGGTGAGTTCAATTTTGGTAGCTTAAATATTTGCCCAAATACACTTGTTTTCTTTTGATATGTTATTCACTTATAATTTTAGTATGTGTTTAGGTCTCAGTCAAACTCTAACTTTGTAGATTTGCTTATTTACTGAATGCATTCAAGGGAATAAACATGCCATTTCTTTGTTACAAACAAAAGCAAACTTCCTGGCTTACATCATTTTGTTGTCCCGGAATAGAATCAAAGGCTGCTGAGGTAGTTTAAGTCCCTATTTAGAAATAGGAAAACCTTTGTTTTGTGTACACTGATACTAAGCTCTGCAGCGTGAGATGTCAGAGGAAGCTAGGGAAGTTAGCAAGCCTAGTGCTAGCTACATTCTTGGCATGCAGTCTGCCTCTAGCAATATTTAGTGTTTGTGTTTCCTTGCCACATATGACAATTAGTAGAGTGGAAAGACATGGTAGTGATGTTTAGTACCAGGCTTGTTAAAGGATATATGAGAGTTCATCTTCTCTTTCCCTTGATTCTTATCCCAGCTGTTTTACTGTATACCATTCCCCTAGCACCCATAAAACTGTAGCAATGTTCATTCTTTTCTTAGTCAGTGAATTACAGGATTTGCACAGGATGCAGCAGCAAGCTGTAAACAGAAAATAAAGTAGAAAATAATTCCATAAATGTGGTTGTTAACATTTGAGTAACAAACACGATAGCAAAACAGGTATTTTTCAACAACGTGACAGTAGCAAGCCCCTAATTCCTATGAGCCTTCAGCTGGAAACTGGAAAATAGCGTGCATTTGGATATTTTCAAATTCTTTCTTGAAACAGCAAATACCTGTGACTGTGCTCTACAAGAACCTCATGTCTTTTTGGCTCTTCTGTACACTTGCTGCAAATAGGTAGAATTCCAGATACAGTGGAATATTAGTGAACTTATTTTGGTGTGGGTTTTTTTGTCTTTTTTTCCCCATAACTAGTTCAGAATTCCACAACTGGAAGGATTTCTTTTTCTGTGTTTGTGGGCAGAAGCTTGAGTAGAACAGTGTGGTGTATGTGGGATTTGCCCTTCAGTTATTATGTCAGTAATTTTTTTCCATTAGAAAACTACTGAACCTTTCCTAGAGATTTTTTGCTCAAAAGCATTCCAAGCCCTTCTAGAAACCCTGCAACACAGCTAATCCCTTCTGCATCTAACATTAATTCTTCAAGTTTAAAGGCTTCAAAAGCTAGTGTAAACCTCTTCAGAAAGAAAACCAAGACCAATGTATTTGTGGGACAATCCCAGCAAAATCAAGTCACATGGAGGGAAATCATCAGAAGTGAAATCAGAAAGATATTCAGATGGCATCTGGAAGGTGAGCAGAATAGTGCCATTCCTCCTAGTCACAGTTATCAGTGTAAAAACTGCAGGAAATCAACCACTTGCTCTGTGCACAGGTAAAGCTCTGCAGCCACTGTTCATCTACTGAAGACTAATTGAGCAGCAAGACTCTGCCTTGGCTGGGAGAGGCAATCTTTAAAGTCTAATCTACACTACATTTCTTGGTGACAATAAATCTGAAGGATATTTTGTCCTGACTAAAAATAAAAATGCCTGGTTGAATTCAGGGCAGCCTTTGCTACTGACTGACCTAAATAAATTTTGCTAGTTGAAAGAGACAAGTAGTCCAGCTTTGTATGTACTTTTAGTGAATTAACTTTTGTCTAGAAGCATTGGGAGAAGGTTTCCTCTTATCTTCAGAAAAATAGGTGAATCTCTTCTCAGAGAAAAAGTCAATATAAAAAAATAAACATCAAAAGATGAAGCTGAGTGTTGCTAAGAACAAAATATGTGCTGAATTAGAGTTGTGTTTTGCCTTTTATTAATGGCATCCTCAGAGGATACTGACTCACTTGATGACTGAAGTGCTTGTGGCTCAGGACCCATTCTGAGCCAATAATCTTAGAACAAGGGAAACTCTTCCCTTTTCTTTACATAAAGAAGCTTCCAGATCCTGTTGCCATTTGCTTCAATACTAAGAAATATGGGCACCAAAGCACTCAAATTAGGGCTCTGTAAAAGGGAACAAGTTAATATCTTGTGAGGTTATCAAGCTACTGCTGAGGTTTTCTAAAAGGGAACAGTCAGGATTTTTTCAGCCCGCGAGTACTGTTCACTTCCCACTCAGCCAGACCAAGGATTGGTTTTTCAAGTAAGCACTTGAAAGTCCCTGCAACGAGGGCTTTGCCAGCCATGGGCACAGGCATAACTGTGGCCTGAGGAAGAGAGATGAGGAACCAGCCAGGGTGATTTGTTCTCATCCATCCAGCCTGCTTTCAGATTATCTCTCTGATGAAAATGTCTGTCCCTTCTCTTTGCACAACTCTTAACACACATGCTGGTTTTTTTCCCAGTTGTTCCCAGGAAGTGATAGATTAAAGGGCTGCACATCTCTGAGTCAGCACTGTGTTTACACTTGGGCATTTTAGCTTGATTAGAAATTCAACTCTTCCTATTACTCAGGTGTCAGGATTAGTGCTGTGGAAAGCATCTGCCTGTAGGGAAAGGAAATAAATAATTCAGACATTGTACTGAAAGTCACCTTCTTCTACGACAGTGCTTGATGTTTACCAGGACCTTCTAGTAGTCATAATCATTGCAGTGTCTCTACTGTGTGACACTGGCACTGTGGAAGGGAATTAGCAATTGTAAGGCCTCTTTTGCCTTCATGATGCACTAAACACATTGCTTGTAGGGAATTGACCTTCCCAATGGTAAGATGATAAAGGACTCTCATTGTCAATGTACTTCAAACAGAACTGCAAAACCGTCATTTTATGTTTTCCCAACACTTGGCCTGACCTCAGCAAGATAGCAATCCAGCTTTGAAAGCATAACTGCTCTAACAAAAAGAGTACCTCCTTTTAATTTTACAGTAAATCATTGTTAATAGTCTAAGTGTTTTATAAAAGGCCCCAAGATGAAGAAACTTTAAAACCAAAAACATTTCCATATTTATATGTAAAATGCTACTACAGTTTGAAAAGTCTGAGTACGGTTCTGTTGAGCAGGTTAGTTATGCATGCAGTGAAATGATGCCCTCAAGATGCTTGCAAGCCAGGAACCTGCTGTAAGATTCCTAGGGTTTTCTTCTCATTCCTCACATAATCATCTCTGCCTATTTGTTACTGTTGCTACTAGGTAATTTTGTTTCCAATTATTGCCATGTGAATGGGCTTTTGGAACTGACTGGAGCCCTTGCTAAGGCAGGGAGTCCTGTGCATGAGTGGCAGCACTCAGTGGTTCAGAGACTCACTTTACACTACACGTTGAGCTTGACATGATATCTCAGCTGCATGAAGAGCTTATGATTAAGTCTTCACTCAGCTGGGCTGAGGGACAGTTATCTTCATAAGGTGGCCCTTAAAATACCTAACTACTGTTTAGCAGTAAAACTCAGGAACCTGAAGTGATGTGTGAGCTATTTTAAATGTTAATTTTCAAATCCTTCCTGTTTTAAACATTTACAGTAGATAACAATGTTTATGAAATACACCCAGTGCTATTTTTGTCTAATTGGAAGTTACTCCCATGGTCTTATTGGAAACGTGCTGGGATTTACAGCTGTGTAACTGACAGGCAAGTTACTTTCAAGCAGTTTGACTGCTTGACTCTGAACAGCGATGCAGTGGGAAAGTAGCTCCAGTTTCAGCCAAATAAATGCTGCTCAAGCTCAGTGTGCAACAGTTTGTTAGTACACGCTGCCTCATGGACAGGGCAAATCCATAAATCTTCCACTTCTGGATAAGCCATGCCTGTCCTCTGTGCTGCAGAATGTAACCCCTGAAGAGGAAGGCTTTGTGCTACCCTCTGGAGTCCCATGGGTGTTCAGGTGTTCTTCTGCACGTGTCTGAGCTCTTAGAGCTGCCCCTAACCTGTGCAATGTGACAGTGCTGTGCCACTGCAAAGCGTGATGCAATGCTGACACAGCAAGGGAGTGGATTGGTTTGTAAGAACACTAATTTGATGTAAGGCTTCCCAGTTCATACAGAATAAGACTGTTTTCTAATTAAGAGGGCTCTACTGCTTTAAAATTGTCAGTCAAAATGGGTTTCTCTTTGGTTTGGGGGAAAAATTTTTTTTCTGAGTGGCCTTAAATTACCCAGACTATACAATGGGTGGCATGATCAGGACATTCACAGTGGCCACTTCTTCCTCTGTAGTCCTCCCCCAGCATCTCTTTGTCCAAAATACATCAGATCCATTCATGAGGTTTTCTTCTTCCAGTCTTACACTATTCCTAAAAAATTCACAAAGGAAGAATTGAGATTCCAAAAAATAATGCCAGCAGGAAACAGAATGGAGATTGAAGCATTCTCATCTTGAGAAGCAGGCCAACAAAGAGAATATTGTCTTCATTTTGTAAAAGTTTATTGTCAAATTGCTTTGACCTCAGCTTTAGACTTATCTATATGTTTCTCTGTAGCAAAATTTGAAATGCTGACAGAATGGCATCAGTGCTCACAGTACAGTAATCTCATGACATCTTTTGTGGTTGGTCTTTATGCTCACCATGATAAAACTGCAGCCAAAAAAGGACACATTATGTGTAATTGCCCTCACTCAGACTTGGACACTATGCAATGGACAAATAAAAATCAGCAAATGTTTTTTTGACTCAACTGTTGGCAGTATTTGGTTTTTGGAATCTTTCAAAATAAAAGTATTTATGAAGCTTTTTCACTTAACCAGGTGCAATCCAGCTTCTAAATATAATCCTGTTTTTGCCTGGAAGCCCGCCACAAAGGCTCAGTACTGAATATTCCTGAGAGCAGCACATAAGCACACATCTAGCTTGTGAAGCAGCTGGTGTTTCTTTAGCTGTGCTTGGTCAGGAATATCACAGTTTGCAGGGGTGGCAATTAGAGTGAGGTCTGCAGACATGAATAGGTCATCCAATTAGTGACAGTCAAACGACATCAGATTTTTAAAATCTGAAAGTAAAGACTTTATATAAACCCAGCAAACAGTCTCTGGTTTTACTAAGTTAAAGTGAAATGAAGAAAACACTTCCAATATGGAAATTCTGAGACAGCCCTGAAACATTCATATTTCAAAATTGGTACCACCATACTTATACCTAATGACTTGGAGTCCGAATAATTCTGAAGGTAAACTGTGTTTTAAAAGATCTCTCAAAATCAGTAGCTTTAAGAACTTTAGTTATGCAGTGATGGAAAACATGCACTTCAGAGATGCTTCATGGCCAGAAAGTTATGCAATGAGAATGGAGAATTTGGTCTCTGTATACAAATTTTTAAAATAATTTACTTTTATTTTAACAGAAAAGTGATGACTAGTATGGACCTAGTTTTCTTTCACTTACCCTCTTTTCCCTGATGATAAAT
>JAWWMO010000083.1:75408255-75434749 GCA_035047845.1 Dendrocincla fuliginosa | reverse complement strand
CATCTCTAGCCAGATCTCTGTAAAAGAACCCTTTTAATTCAAAACCACATTTAGCATAAGCTTGGCTAGAACTGATGCATTCAAGGAGATTTAGGGTTGTTATTTATTTTCAGTTTGCAAAACGTACTGAAATGTATTAATATACCCAGGTAACTGGAACTTGGTAACATTTTTAGATATAAACCCTTCTGGGATAAGAACCCATGGAGTCCAGTGTTTATAATTTTCTATGACACTTTTTGTGCAAAGATCTCAGAGCCTTTATCTTATATTAAATGCACTTAAACACTTCATACGTTATTTCCATTTCAAGGAAATAGTGACACACAAAGAGGTTGAGTAATTTGGCAAAAAGGGACATATAACCCAGACATTCTGGACTCATGCCTTAGTCAGAGTACAGTTCTGTTGGGATCAGGTATTCATCTTGCCCTACTAAAATTATCTAATTAATAGGATTATAAAATGAGAGACAATATTCCTGTTAAACCTGTAAAATAGCTATAGTTCCTAATACTTGAAAAAGTGTCTGGATTGTGATGCTATATGAAGGAAAATGCATTCACCACTCATCAATGCTTTGCCATTTACAAAAAAAAGGCAAAAAATAAACAAAGCCAAAACCCCAGAAAAGCAAAGTAATTTGTTTATTTAAATAGTGGACACATGAAGAATAAATAAAAAGAAAAATCATAAATGTTAATCACTAGGGAACCAGAAGAGTTCAGTGAACACATCTCCCAAAATTTAAGCTTTCATAGCAACATATGTTTTTTAAAAGATAAATTGAATTTTCAAATGTGCATGTGTCAGGTAAATAATCGCCCAAAATGATGTATCATGAGATATTTGTAATGACAGAGACAGCAGTGCTGTAAGTTTATTAACTGAGTGAACAGTAAGTGTTCACATCTAAAAGTTAGAATGTTATTTAAAAATAAACAAATTTTAAAATATTTAAAGCTAGAATGTTCTTTTAAAAAGCAACAGGTAGCTAACCCATTCTATAAATAAGGACAGATATTCTTATGTAAATTTAGAGTTTACTTTTCAAAGAAGATTTGAAGGCAGTAGCAGGTCAAAATAGAGCTTAGCAATGTCTAGGAAGGTATCTCTTCTTTTACAGTGTTATTAAAAATGTAAAATTATCCTGTCTTATACAAAATGTTGTTATTCTGATAAGGTAAATAAACATTACTGATAATATTGATTATTCTATCTCGCATAAAGGAATTTATTAATGGATTAGCAATCAAACTGGCTCTGACTTCTACCTCTGGAAAGTCTCTCTCTATTTTTCACTCCCTCTTTGGCAGTGACTTTCCAGACATATTATCTTTTGGCGTAAGTGAAATTATACTGAACACAGCCTTCTTACAATTACTTTTCATATATACTAAGTTATCATACTCTCACTTTCTGGTGTCTATACTATCATAATCTTCTCTTAAGTTTATACTGTGCTATTTCCTGTATTTCCTTGTGCTCGGTACAGCTAAACATAAGGGACAGAAGAGTAAACAGGTCACAAGGCCAAGTGCAAGGTCCTGCACCAGGGCCACAGCAATCCCAAACACAAATACAGGCTGACAGACAATAGGTTGAGAGCAGCCCTGCCGAGAAAGCCTGGGAGGTGCTGGTGAATGAGAAACTGGACATGAGCTGGCAATGTGCGCTTCCAGCCCAGAAAGCCAATTGTATCCTGGGTTGCATCAAAAGCAGGGTGGCCAGCAGGGTGAGGGAAGTGATTCTGCCCCTCCACTCTGCTCTGATGAGACTCCACGTGGAGTGCTGCATCCAGCTCTGGGATCCTCAGCTGTGGAAGGGTGTGGACCTCTTGAAATGGGTCCAGAGGAGTGCCACAAAGATGATTGGGCTGCTGAAGGACCTCTCCAGTGGGGACAGAAGAGAATTGGGATTGTTCAGCATGGGGAAGAGAAGGCTCTTGGGAAACTTATAGCAGCTCCCAGTACCTAAAGGGAGCCTACAAGAAAACTGGAGAGGAACTTTTTACAAGGACATGTAACTGATAACACAAGTGGTCATGGCTTTAAACTGAAAGAGGGTAGGTTTATTTCGGACACATGGTGGAAATTCTTTACTGTGAGGGTAGTGAGACAATTGAACAAGGTTACCAGAGAAGTTGTGGATGCCCAGTCCCTGGAAGAGTTCAAGGCCAGGTTGGATAGGTGGTCTGGTGGAAGGTTTCTTAGTCCATGACAGGTAGAATTGGAACGAAATGATGTTTAACGTCTCTTCCAACTCCAAACATTCTATCATTCTAAGATTTTATCAAGATCTAAAGCAATAAAAGAATTCAAGTTATCCTGAATTCAACAAAATTAAAGCATGATGATATATTTGCATGTCTTGAAACATTGTGTTTGCCAAACAGCATGCTTCCAACATAAGTGACTGCACAGCCAAACCTGAATATTGTCTGCTACAAGCCTTAAATTGTTCATCTGGAACCTCACAGCGGTTTTCCTTTGTCAAGGTTTGGCTGGAATGAGTCTGCTGGACTAAGACTGATTCCCCTAGCTCACCACCAGTCAAAGAATAGTATATTCTTTTCTGTACCCTTTCCAAACTTCTGTTAAAATTATGAGTTACTTTCACTTAATCTCACGTTTGTATTTTGAGGAAATTTAGGCTGCTGTAAATTCTAAGGGTTCCTTTTACATAAACAAAAGAGAGTAAACAGGCAGTGGCATGAAGCAGGAAGATACAGGTCTGCTAGGGAATACCTTACAAGAAAGTGATTCTGTACAAGGTGGAAAGCCACTGGTATGATGCTCTGGTTCTCCTTGTCAGCAGGGCCATGACTGGGATATCTCTTTTTCTCAAGCTCTTATTAATCTCATCTGGTCCCACAAGTCTTTGGCTATTTTTATGCCACACCATAATTAGCATTCAGTAGAGATGATGGGTAATTCTCCAACCAAACTGACAGAAAATATCAATGTATAAGAACAGGTTGTGGGAATATGTTAATACCGATGGAAATTTCATTTGGGGAGACTTCTGATCCAAACTGTATACAACAGAATAACCAGTAAGCCAGGTTCATATTTAAATTACTCTTTGGCCTGACTCAGCTCCGTAACACAGACACCAGGTTGCAGGTGAATGTTGAGCAAATTTCCCAGTCTCTGCTGTTGGAATAGTCCACTTCTCATGGTATTTATCATGTTTTGTGGAGCAAGAACCTGAACATTAGATTCCACTCTCCCAGTTTGCAGCTCTCAAGGCTGGGCTTGCCAAAATATTTAAAGATTAACACAGAAAAGCTTCAAAGGGAGAAATTGAAATATCCTGTCCATTTCTACTCTTTCCAAGAACAGTCACCCTGAGGGGGATACTATATTCCTGTCTAAATGAAGACACAAGAAAAGGTCTTAACCCAAGAGGCCTAGAGGATTACCCAGACACATTAGCTATTCTGGAACAATTTCCTTCATTGTCTTGGTGGATTTGAAACAGTTTCTAACACACAAATTAGTGTGGTATAGGAAAAACACCTTCCCATCCAACTCTAGCCCTGTGGCTATATGGAATTTCACCAAAAGCTCATCTGGCTCCCAGACCTCTGAACCTAGGCAAACACAAAGCTTAAAATTGTTTCCTGAACTGAAATTACCATAAGTTGGTTCTGACCCTTTATAAATTCCCTTCTGCATCTGAGAAGAAACAGTTCAGGAAATACTTAAACTCTACATTTAACTTGATACCTATTTCTTTGCCCACCCCTGTGTGATCCTCAAGTCTAGACTTTCATACATGGCTCTCCCTCTGCCCTGGGTGCAAGATGAACATTTGTATAGCAGTAATGCCCAGGAATGCAGATGTCAGGTACAGTCCTAGCCAATGATACCATGAAAAGACAGTTCTAGTCTAAAGGACTTCCTCCCTTACGTGCATCTTCCAATACTTATTACATCATTAAAGGATTGCATTTTGGTTTCAGTTTGTTTGTTTATTTTTTAAAAAAGTAAGCTGGGAGACAGTGGAAAACCAGCAACAGGTCAAAAGCACACTATCTCTGCAGGCTTGGAGTACTTCTGTGTGGAAATATGGGCAGGAAGTAACTTATTTGGAAACTGTAACAGCTCTGCAGGTTTCCTATTCAGCTGTTACACAGGTGGACCTTGAAGGAATTTCCTTTTAGAAATGAAATAGAACCATATGGCACTATCTACATGAACTATTAAAGAACTTGAATATAAACACAACATCCCGACTTAATTTTTTTTCTTTCGAACAGATGGTATTTAAAAAGGGAATGCAAAGGAAATACTTAAGATGGAAGATACACAGAACAAAACAGGTGAGTCAGAGGAAAGGTTCCAGTCTTGTTTTGCAAATTAAATCTCTTGCTGGAAAAACAAGGCTATTCATGTTCTCAATAACACTAGCAAAAATAAAATTAGGGACCTTGTTTTCAGTCGTTTGTACATGTGACAAACAATGACACTGTTTTTATTCATGTAACTTGAAAGACAGGACTTGTAAATGATGATGCAAATCAGGACAGAATTGTCCTGGCAAAGAGCTGAAGGACCTGGAGGAAATATGCATCATGCCCATTGAGTCCAAATCTGCTCCTTACTGTTAGTCACCCAATCCTACAAAAACTACAGCCGTAAACCACTAAAGGATGGGGGATGTTTATCTGCTGCAAGACTGGCTGAAGATGGGAGGAGGGTTAAGTCTATCATTCTCATTCACTGACACTTCATAAATGCATTGCTTCACAGAACTGTGGCAACAAGTCACTGATAGCTTTTTTCAGATCATCAACTCTTCTAACATCATTAACTTCCTAAATGTCAAAGCACTCTCATTTTTTTTCCTAAGCAACTCAGAAGGGATTACTGTGTTTAAGATGCTGAACTGGGGGTCCAGTGGCCTATCTTCTCCTCCCTGTAGTACCACTGAATTCACATCTGAGCTTGCCTTGGGACACAGTGCCATCAGTCAGTTATCTTGTATTTAAAAAGAACTAAAGCTTCCATGCATCCCACAAGACTTGTCAGTTCTATTTCGTTATGAGGAAAAAATTATGCTTTTTGTTGCAATACATGCACATATTTTATACTTCATTATGTTAAAGTCATAACCACAAACATGACAATTTGCCCAGCATCAAAAGGTAGTCAGAAAGCATTTCAATAGATCAGTTCCTAATGGTGCTTTAGCAAATATACTTCTACTTTGCAATTTTCTTTTTGCAGCAGATGTCACAACTAATGAGAGCTTGTCCATTGATTTAATCCAGCTTTGTATCAGGCAATTCCAACTATTAATAAAATATTTTCATGTGATCCTCAAAATCCAGGTGATGAGCTTATCTTTCAAGGCTTGAATAATAATTTGCAGTCTTTTTTCTCCTAGCTTACTACTCTTCAGATTTTTTCTAATGTTTTCAAGATTTTTCTTAGCTGCAAAGACACACAGTACCTAATTTGAAAATATATTATATTCTTTAATTTGTAGTGTTGTCTTAAAAAAACACCTACCGCTTCACCTATCCTTGATAATATCACAAGATTAACCAACTGTTAGTACTAAAACCTGCTTGACCTTAAGAATTAAAGTTCCAGAGAGAAAAGAGTCATGTGATAAAAACATGTGTGCATATCCCAGCAAGTAAACATACAGGTATACAGTCCTAAAGGTTTTCTTCATCTAAATATCAAGAATATGTATTACTGAGATTTAATGGGTTAAGATTTGTTTTTATAATTCAGGATATAGGAGCAATTTGTAACTTTCCATGCTTGTTGCCATGAAGTCAAGAATTCAGCTTAGCAGTGAGCCCACTGCCTTGTTTGGCCTTTTATTACTCATGCAGAGGCTGAAGCTCTTTGTCTTGCTTTTTATGTCTTTGCCAGTTCAAGCTGAGCTTTGGCTTTCTTAACCCCATCTCTTCATGAGGGAACACTGCCTAAGCTGGGCAATATTTCTAAAGCCCTTCTTTGTACCCTGGCCCTGTTTCTGCCTCCTGTATGTGGCCATTTTGCAGTGGAGCTCTGTCATGAATCATAGAATCATTAAGGTTGGAAAGGTCCTCTAAAATCAAGTCCAACTGTTAACCCAGCACTGCCAAGCCCACCACTAAACCGTGTCCCTCAGTGCTACATCTACATGTTTTTTAAATACTTCCAGGAATGGTGGTTTTACCACTTTCCCAGGCAGTCTGTTCCAATGCATGGCAATCCTTTTTTTAAAGAAATTTTTCCTAATATGCAATCTAAACTTCCCCTGGTGCAATCTGAGGCCATTTCCTCTTGTCATACTGCTCGTTACCTGGGAGAAGAGATGGACCCCCACTTGGCTACAACCTCCTTTCAGGTAGATGTAGGGAGTGATAAGGTCTTCCTCTAGCCTCCTTTTTTCCAAGCTAAGCAATCGAAGCTCACTCAGCTGCTCCTTAAGAGACTTGTGCTCCAGACCCTTCATTGCCCTTCTCTGAACGTGCCTGGGCACCTCAACATTCTTCCTAAACTGAGGGGCCCAGAACTGAACACAGTGCTGAGGTGTGGCCACACCAATGCCAAGTACAGTGGAATGATCACTGCCCTAGTCCTGCTGGTACAGTCCTATTGCTGATACAAGCCAGGATGCCATTGGCCTTCTTGGCCACCTTGGCACATGGTTGGCTCATGCTCATCTGGATGCTGACTAGCACCCCAAGGTCCTTTTTTGCTGGGACACTTTCTGGACACCTTCTCACAATCTGTCGTGCTTAGCTGAGATGTACTGCTGGTGCATCTGCTTGTTTTTCCAGGTACTAACCTAGACTGTTCTCATACCTGGAGAACAAAACTACCTAGGAGAAAAGTGAAATGATAATTATTGGTTAATTTCCATCATGACAAAGAGAAGGTAAATAGAGGGGTATCAGATACCACACTTAGTCTCATAGTGTTGCTGTATAAGTGGAGAGGAGAAACCAGATAAAGGATAGTAGCACTTTTCAGGTGCTATGAAACCTGCCTCATGATTTCTCTAAGAGCAAGATATACTGGCATAAGCATTGAAGCACTTCATGAGGCATACCTTGCTCCCTGGCGGTAGCACAGCCCCCCTTCCTGTCTGGGGAAAAAAACCCTTACCCCCTCTAACATTCAAGCTGAAACCCAGCTATCTCTGCCCTGCAGGGAAGGAGGGCACCCTGGCCCCTATCTGAGGCAGTTTCCCCAGCCACACTGCTGACTGCATCTCCATAAATCACTGCAGGAAAGGGAGCCAGCTGCCACTTACAGGACAGCATGGTGACAGTCTTGGCATCAGTGATGCAAAGCAATTGGCAAAGTAGTCACATGGACAAGGGACAGGGGAAACAGTGCCAGAGAGACACAGCTCTCCATAAACTGAGAGTGCAACCTTGCCTCATCATCCTCTCTCAAAAAGAATACTACACAACTTGAAGGCTGAAAAACATTTCAAGAAGTAAATTTTAAGACTATTTAAGACTATTGGGGCAACATGACATAAAGTATTTATAATGAAGTTTTGCAGAAGGTAGATAAGGAGTTCATATTATATCTGATTCTTTTTACTGTGAAAAATGGGAAATATCTGTCAGGATGTTATTCTATTATAGTTGACAAGGGTCTGCAGGAAATTTATATTTGTCATTTTTATGTCTTTAAGCTAATGGAAGGCAAGGACTGAGGGGACTGAAATTTTGTACAAAAGCTCTCCTAGGGCATTCAAGTGGATGATAGAGTAGGGCCTGTGAATCCTAGAGGGAGTCTCCAGAAAACGTACTAGTGCTTATGGGTTGGACCATTTCTCTGCTTAAGGTCCAAGAGACTTCATGTCCAAGAAACAGGTTTGCTTTACTTCCAGTCAATGCGACTCCAGAGGAGTTACATTGCTCCCAGATCTGCTTCACTGTGTTGTGTGATACATCAGTCTGATCACCTTGTTCTGCCCATGCATGGTAAAGGAACTGGTCCTGTGTTCAGTACTAGTGGGCTTCAATCTCACACGCAACAGTTTTGGAATTGAGATTGCTCAACTTAAAAATCAAAGAGATCTTCGCTGTGACTACTACCTCAACCTTCTATGCCAGCCTGGTCAACAGGAAACACAAGATTTTATCTGGGTTGGAACACTTGCTTTGAAAGCTATCTAAGTAGAGGAACAATTAATGAGTTTTATGTCTAGTACAATCCTAAGCTGCTGTGGTACTCACAGGCCATACAAACTAATTTATAGATAGTTTGGTCAAATTTATGTTATACTGTCTCCACCAAAGTTGCTACAACACTGACTGTATGTCACAAAGGAGTCCTGAGAAGGCATGAATGGTTTGTTCTTTTCCTTCTATCATTCAAATTTTGAATGAGAACACTACATGAACAGGACTGGAAGAACAAAACACTCATAAACTACAACAGACTCAGATATAGGCACATGCTCAGCATCTGGAGTTAGTGGCTTATGGTCTTCACAATTATTCTCTGATATTAATGACATTTGAGTAAACTCTTCTATCAAAAAGACAACTCATCTATGCTATCAGCAGTTGGTAAATGATGTATAGAGCTATATCCAATAACCAGGTGAGAAAAAATGCTGGTGTACATTCTGCTGTTAAGGCTGTCACAAGCAATGCCATATCTAAAATAGATCTTGCCCATTTTAGTTAAACAACTGTTCTAGTGAGTAATTTTAACCTTAACTCTTAATGCAAGCACAAATTACCATTTATAGGAACTCCACAGGATTTCACCATTTTACAAAATACGTGATTAAGAACACACTTCCCCCGCACTCAGCTGATGATGCACATTAGCCTCCAAAAGGCTTCACTGGAAAGACTCAACAGTTTGCCATGATTAGTATTTCCAATACAAAACTTGAGCAAATGTGATTTATCAGTGTTGAAAAGGACCAATTCATACAGAGATGTAACTATAGAAAAGTATTAATTCTTCTTTTAATTCCTGGGTATGATGTAAAGAAATGCTTTCTCTAATCTCACTGACTTCAGATTTGGAGGTAAATTTCTTACACATATTTTAATTTAGCATTATGAAAGTTCATAGAAGAGACCTGTACTTTGGGACTAGAAGTCAGATAAGACTGCTGCTAAAAAAAGAGCCTAAACTGTTGTGGCAGACTTGGAAAAGCCACTTAGAATATTTATTTGGGCTACTAACAGAACACTGGGATTAAAATTATTATTGGGTTATGCAACAAAATGTACCCTAATAGTGAAAATTTGACTCTAGATAGCAGTGTTAATACACAACATCAGGTAAAAATAGCTCCTGATTTGACTTTATGAGCTAAATTAAGACCGATAATTTACAAGTTATAAGCACAGACAGATACTCTTACGGGTGAAAAAAGAGGGGTCTAACAAAAAAGTAGAGGCCAGGGAAATAAAAAAAAATATGTTCTCTGTCTGTTTGTTTGCAAGAAGGTTAGGGGTCACAAATGCTGTGATGAAGAGAAGTTTTGATGGACAGCTCATTATGAAAGAAAGGACTTCCAAAATTCAGTGGCCAAAGGTGAAGTTCAGAGAAGTGAGGTTCATACTACAAATTACATAAAAGCATTAAAGTAAGTTTAGCTGTTCATACTGTTTACAGAGAGGCACCATGTTTTCTTTTCAGAATGCTCTTACAGTATGTTACAGTTGACATAAATTATGATGCTGGTTGGAAGTTGCTCGGTGAAGAATTTGCATGGCCTCTGTTAAGCAGATAACACTGAAAACCATAAATCCTGACTGGGAAAAGTCCAGTCTTGATTCCAGGTTTAGGGGTTTGGTTTTTTTTTAATGTTTAAGTTCAAGACTGTTTTCTGCAACTAGTAGGAGCTCAAGGCTGGAAGTCCTGCTCTTGCAGTCTCCACCAATGATGAACAGTTGTTTAATCCATACAGGCCTGTTTGACCCACTTCCCATTCTGTACATTCCTCTCTTTAAAATTACATATGGTAAATGAAAAAAATTTCAGATACCAACTCAAGAGGGTACCCAGACTCTTTGAAGGAGAGATAACATCCCTAGTTTCATTTGGCTCCTATCAGACAGGCAGCAGTTCTGAAAAGGGGCTCTGTGCAAAAATGTCTGATACAGTGGCAACCCCACTGTAAACTGTGTCATTAACATCATTCCTATGATGTGGAAAATGAACCACCGTTTTTAGAAAGAAAACTAAAATCTTTGATTTCTTCTGGAATTATATAGATAATAAATCCCAAGATGGAAGCATGATTGACTCTCTCATGGCAAAACAAAACCAAAAGGCGTTTTTTTCAGTAAGCAATTTTACTTTTGTGTAAATGAGTTTTAAATGGGAAAACTTACTAATAATGGAGTTTAAGAAAATTGCATCTGTGACCAGATTTCCATTAATGTTTTCTTTCCTCAAGTTTTGCAACTGATTGTAAAGAGAGTTCTCAGGGAGAGGAGCTGAGGCCGAGTCTCCTGCCAGCCAGCCAGCTGCAAGCAGGAGAGCAGCCTTGTAGCTCCAGGCTGGCCACAGCACATCCTGCCTGGTACACTGTAGGGATCTCTGACCAGAAAAACCAGCAATACTGTTATAAGTGAGATATAGGGAACATGAGACTCCTTTAGAAATGAGTCTTCATTAACTCTGTTCTTTACGCAGAACTTATTTTCGATAGGTCAGTGAAAGCACAGCTTGCCTCAGATATGTTTTGTTCATCAGCAAGTACATTCCAATACTTAACAAATGAGTTCAACATGGAAACTTCCTCCTATGTGTCAAAGTATGGTGGGCAGTCCTAAGGGAGTTATGCTGAAGCCAAGCTGGGAGGCTGAGGCAGTGTTGTTCAGGGAATGAGTGGAATGAGGATGAGAGACAAGGAACAGGAGCTACTTTTCAGACCAATAAGTGAAGACTAACTTTCCCTGAAGAGGGAAAACAGAACAACAAGTGAAAAGAATGAGGGTAAAGAAACAGATGAGAATGCAATTAGCCAGACTGAATGGGGCTTTGAGCAACATGGTGTAGTGGAAGGCGTCTTTGTCTATGGCAGAAGGTTGGAACTAGATGATCTTTAAGGTCCCTTTCAACCCAAACTATTCTACAACTCTGTGGTTCTATGACTGTCCCACCATCATGTATAACTTCTCCATAAAGTGAGCCAATCTTCCAATGTAGGACCAAAGAACATTGGCAGAAGTAGAAGAAAAGTTGAAATCCCAATTCCCTCACTGATTGTGAAACTATACTTTCTTTAGTTGTTTTTTTTTGTGTCAAGTCTATAGTTCTTTTTACAGTGATTACATTTATCTTTAATGGATTGATGAAAAAAGCCTTCTTTACCATGCTTGCTATCAGAACTTGTCACAGTACAGTGCTGATGCACAAATCTTATTCCTGGGTTACTTAAATGCCAATGACAGAACAGTTAAACAGTAACCTTGATAAAAATCTTCAGTATGGCAGTTTCACAGTGCCTATGATCTCAGGATTTAAAGCCAGGCAGTAGGTACAGAGGAGTAAAATTCTACAGCTCTGTAAAAAATAGGCTAAACAGTGTGACCATATAATGAATCATCTAAATTAATTTCTGCCCATGCTTTTTTGCAGTTATTTGACAAATTCAACAAGTTCAACAATAGGAAGAATGTGACAAACAGATGGCATTGTGTTTTAGCTCTGGCTACAGTCAAACTAGGCTTTGAACCAAGATAGACCTGTTTTTTTTTTTCTTTCTTACAAATCATCACTGTTCTGAGAATGTGCAGTATTTACAAGTGAAATTCCTCTCCCTTTACTTGCAAGTTATAACTTTGCAATGCAGAACTGTCAAAATGGGAGTAGTAGGCCACTGGTAACTATTCTTGTTTAAAATGAATATTATATTGCAAAAAGTGAGCAGCAAAAAGGAAACTATATCAAGACTAAGTGCTTTAATTTTTACAGGTAGAAAAGTGCAGTATTTGTCCTTTGTTTATGTGCAAATTTGAGGAACTGCTTTGTCAGAAAACTGATTTTAGTAGACTTAAGGCTGTTATCTATGCACAGAAAACATGCTGGTTTCAAATTAATTGCAGAAGGAAGAAAAGTACCAAAGTAAAACTGCTTCTGTAATCATGCAGTATGTGTCAAGAATATGTTGAGATGTTGCCAGCTGCTATGGGTGCTGCCTTATTCTCCAGCCACATGTTCCCTGTCCCCTTCTTGCACAAACTTTTGCCAGTTTGGGCTGACCATAAAGGAGTCCATTGCAAAAAAAGAATAAAACTTTTAATTCTTTATCAGGTTGGTCTTTGATGGGTTTCATGCCCTAGAACTGTTATACCAAGAAGTCACCTAATTGATATTGTTGTTGCAAATGATGGGATTGTAGCAGTGCTTGTTTAGTTAAATTTGGGCCGCCTTGAAGCTGCAGCTAAAGCCAGCCGTATGGAACAGTATTTCAACTGTATGCAATCTTATCTTCTGATCTCCATTGGATTCTATATTTGATTTTGTTTTGCACCAGCATTTACTTTGATGATATCAAATACTATTTATCATAAAAGTTCTTGGAGGATAGTAACAAACATGTTAAATACTGGGTTTTTTTTCTCATAGTTCATTACAATGGCATGTTATCATGCAGTGAGAAACACAGTATCGAGCAGCAGACAGTTCATTTTGATTGTATTGTGAACTGAAGGGAGCTGCCCAACAATGCTATTATAAAAAGTATTTAACTTTTGTAGAAAATGCCACAGACTTCCATTGAAGCTTTTCCTTCCTTAATACAGCAGTCACAATCTTAATAACTCTAAGTAACATAGCCCTGGAGTTCCCACAAAGAAAGTATTTCAGAGCATTTGCCAATCTGCTGTAGAAATGCATAACATGAAACTTATCATAAATGGTATTGTTTTACATTACATGTGTGCTTATTGTTTCACAGCATAATGTCCAATGAGAAAATATCTCTGACAGAGTGAACTATGAAAGCATGAGATTAGCAGCAGAGTCAGGACTAAATTAAATCAAGGAGGACTCTAAACACGTATTCTCTCTTTGGAGACATCTTTCATTGCAGGTTGCTATGAAGGGACACACAAAGGATGATCAAGAAAATTGTATTAGAAGGTAATCTGTTGAGGACAATAAAGAGAAATGTCTAGCTGAAAGATGTTAGGAGGTTTAGTGGGTGATAAAATAGCAGATAAAATTCAGATAAATGTAGAGAAATCCTAACTTTATATGCCCATTACTGTAGGACCTGAAATTAGTGTTTCCACCCAGTAACAAGATGTAGGGGTTATACTTCCCTGAAAACTTTGACTGTATCCAGTAGCAAAGACAAAACCAATCACATACTAGGAAATTGTAAGTGAGGAATGGAGAATAAGGCAGATGATATTATGTCACTATATAAAACTCCACATTTAAATACTCTTGATAAATGTACCCCTACATTTTAAATACTTCATATAGCTCCACTGCCATTCAAAACATATTCAGAACTGGAAAAGGTGTAGACAAGGGAAAACATATGGAACACTTTCCATGTGGGACGTTGCCTAAGGGCAGACCTGGATATTTCAGGAAGGTATCCCTTATGCCTTATTATATTCTTTCCTAAGCATCCACTGTTGGCTTCTGTCATAGGCAACATATTAGACAGTCTTTTAGTATGAGTCAGTGTATTTGCCCTTATGCTCTTAATCAAATAAAGCTGTCTCTCACCATGTAGTTGATCCAATTTCACCTGTGATTGAAGAATGATGATTGTTTTGGCAACAATAAGCATTGTGCAAGGGTTAAATAATGAGTATGATTTCTATTTTTGAGTACTAGGCACATCCAACTCTTTCAAGCCCTAGGCAGCCTTGACCATAATAAAGCACGTTGTCTGAATGATTCTCTAATTTTAAGACTGTCCTTCATAAACCACAGATTAAATTTGCTTTAGTGCAGATAATTCATTCAAGCCTCCCAACAAGTGAAGTTGATCACAATGGTATATTTTATCCTCCTAGAACGGTCACAGTGGAAAGTCTACAGTTAAGAATGCTCATCCAATTCAGACCAAATGTCCTTTTTTTCACAACCTCTCTTCAACAATGGCAATAAATAGATGCCAAAGAAGAGTAAGTATAAGGTACAATACTTATCTCATATTTTCTCCTAGCTACTCATGTTTCCAAATCAGCATATTCTAGGTGCAACATGATTTATCTGCTTAGCATTCTCGAATGCATCTTTCTTCCAAGTAGTTGTCCTCTTCAAGTCACAAAAAATTGAAGTATGTACAATATTCTTTGGAAAGGAGTTCTACAGGTCTGCCACCCACTATACCAAACCCCACCTTCTTTCATTTGCTTTGTATTCATTTCCTACTAGAAGCCTGTCTTACACTGCAAGAGACAATGAACTGTCAATCTTTACCTCTACACAATGTGTGATTCTGAAGACCTCTATCATTGTCTTGCAAGCCCTTTCTTTTCCAAGCTGGAAAATCCTACACTGCTCATGGTTCTGGCATATAGTTGATCAGCCTTGTTTATCTTCTTTTTTTATCTTTTTTTTTTTTTTTTTTTTAGCCTCACCTGGAGTACTTGTGCAGTTTTGGTCACTACAATATAGCAAAGACATTAAGCTACTAGAGAGCATCCAAAGGAGAGCAATGCAGATGGCGAAGGGTCTGGAGGGAAAGCCATAGAGTAATGGCTGAGGTCACTTGATTTGTTCGGCTTGGAGGAGAGGAGATTGAGGGGAGATTTCATTGCAGTCTACAACTTCCTCATGAGAGGAAGTGAAGGGAACTCTTGTGACCAGTGACAAGACTCAAGAAAATGGCAGGAATCTGAGTCAGGGGAGGTTTAGGTTAGATATCATTAAAAGTTTTTTCACCCAGAAGGTGGCTGAGCACTGAAATAGGCTTTCCAGGAAGCCTATGTGACCAGGAAAGTGGTCACAGCACCAAGCCTGACAGAGTTCAAGAAGTGTCTGGACAATGTTCTCAGGCACATGATGTGATTCTTGGAGAGTCCTGCACAGGGCCAGGAGTTGGACTCGATAATCCTGATGCATTCCTTCCAAGTCAGCATATTCTATGATTCAATTGCATGCAGTATTACTGCTGAGGGTCAACAATGCATTTATGCATGCAAAATAGTACTACTGTTTTGCCCTTCATTCTTCTCTAAATCATGCTTACCTTTTATTTTGCCTTTTTTTGAAGTCTATTGACTAGACATTGATTTGATGTTTTCCACTGTTCATAGTCAAATGTTTCACTCCTGAATGTCACTGGTCAGTACAGACTCTATTATCTTATACAAAACAGAATTTTTCCACCTTACCTTTACCTGCATTGCATTTAATCTAATATTTTATCACCAGGTCACTTGTGGGAGTAGACTTGCCATATCAAGAGTGAAACAGATCCTGCAGGTGATGGGCCACTAAAGAAACCAATGAAAGCATTTTGTAAAACTGTATTATAACCTGAGGTTTTTTTACTGTGTTGCAAACTGAAAGTTCCTTTTTTCCCACGCCCCTGAAAGGAAACCCCTTATCCTCCTAATTAATATGTAAACCCCACCCCGGGTGTGTGAAACCTCCCCTGACTGGTCCTTTTTTGTATCTCCTCCCTTGATCCCGCCCTGCCAGGAAGTTTATAAAAGACCCGGTCATGGGAATAAAGTCCTCTTTCTGCTTCCTGTCGGGGGTGTGTGTGCACCTGTTTACTGGGACCCCTGGAGGCCGCGTGGAGACTGCGTGGAGACCGCATGGTCCTGGGGGAAGGACGGGAGAGGGAGAGCATTCCCAGCAGCCATGTTAGTCACTAGTCCCAAAAACTTCTCCTATACTTCCTCACCATTGTCTTCACCCTTACTATCTGAACAACTCCAAATCCTCTGTAAATAATTTGACTTATTACTCACTTTCTTCCTTGTCCTCTCCTTCTCTACTCATCACACAGGTTTGGGCATGAACACCTACAGACTTTGATGACTCTCCTGAAATGCTGTAATTGACATTCTCCTTCATCCCTTGCCTCATCTTGTAGTAAATCCATGTCTTACCCTATGGCTTTTTGGATTCTCAAGAGCTTTAAAGGAAACTAACTTGACCAATTATGAATCAACCGTTTTCCCACACAGATCACATATATTCACATGTCCACGAAGTCAATTATTTCTCAAAATTTTACTGCCTTGGTGGGTTTAAATGTTGTGCTACACGTGCGTAGTTTCCCTCATTCTCTGTGGAACTTGTTTTAAAGACTGGCATAACATATAATTTTAAGTGGAGAAGTTATACATTGCCATTGCCAATCCAGCAATTTCATCCTTGATTTCTCTTAAAGCATATGGATGAACACTGTCCTTCAATCCAGTTTGTGTTTCCATTTTTAATGTTTCCACAGCCTCTTTAGCCACTTCACTGTCAGATGTACTTTCTGAGGAACATCTTCTCACTCCTAAAAGATCTAACATCCTTCTCCGATTTAGTCCATGGTGAAAGATTAAGTAAAGAATTCATCTGGCTTCTCAGCAGTGTTCTTGCCCTCTCAGTGCTCCTTCAATACCATGAGCACCATTTGGCTCTACAGACTCTCTGGTTTGCTTTCTGCTCTTCATATGTCTGAGAGAATATTTAGTATTCATTTGATCCTTTTAGCTCATTGTTCCTTGAACTCTATTTTGACATGCACTATTGCATTTACACAATTAATCTGCCAGAGTTTAAAATTCTTTTTCTTTTCCTCATTTGGATACAATTCCATCTTTTTGAAAGATGTCTTCTTATTCTAATAACCTACTTATTGTGCTGATTAGACATGCTTGGCTCCTTTTTACCCTTATTCAAGCCTTCTTAACAGGTGGTACACAGTGCTGAACTTCCAGTATGCAGTCCTGCAGTAACCTCTTTATACCCTGCAAAGATTTGCTCACTTTAGTTTCAACATACAGAATTCCTAATTTTCACATATTTCCCCTTTTTAAAGTTTTGTACCACCAGGGTACTGATGGTGGGGGTGAGGCTGATGGTGGGGGGTGAAACTGACATTTTAGCTCTACAGGGATGCTGAATTTAAATTTAGAATCTGCTTGCACATACATTAAAATCACGGTTTTGTCTAAGGAGGGACAGGTTAAGAACTACAGGTCAGGACTTACTGGGTTTAAAAGGAGTAATTTCTATTGGTGTCTCAAAGCTGCTTAAAAATTTGCAGCGTGATTAAGAACCACTCAAGGATTTTGGACTAATGAAAGTCATAGCAGGCATTCAACAATGGGCTACATTAGCAACATTAGCAGTCTTCAAGCTAAAGAATAATTTATATAACTAAGAGCAGTGTCTTTTTTACATTTATTTATTGGTGCCATTTATAAACCATTAATCAACAGTTCCCTCTTCATTAACTTTAATATGTTACATATGTTATTTTGAGTATGTCAACCATACACTGTTTAATACATAGTTTTAATTAGTTAAAAGACAGGGAGCCACTAAAAATACACATTAATCAGTGAGAAAGCTGAGACATTAAGCATTCTTCAGCTCATTTTTAAGCTGGTACTTTACGAAATCCCTACAAGGTCTCTAGACCTTTTGATATGCCTGCAGAACATGGTAGTGCAAAAACATCAAATTAACTTTTGAAAGAGTAATTTTATGAGATATATTTACTTTTTTATGAATTACTTTCCTTTTTTAAAAGCTGAATCCTGTCAGGAAAATGCAGCAATTCCAATTTGTTTCAAACAGATAATATCTTTTTGTGGTTCAATTCAAGATATTATTCAGTAAAGAAATTTGACTCAGACTTGTGTTATAGTATAAGAAATCAATAGTCCTCTAAAAATACTTGCAGTGCCTCCAAAACATATTACTAATACTTCTCAATATATTGTAAAAACTTGGAGAGTCATGAAAAGAGAGATAATTCACGTTGAGCAAACTTATAAAGCTGTTGAAGGGGGGAAAAGTCATACTATGCTCTATTTAGAAAGTGTGATGATGTATGCTACAGATGATCAGCTTAAAACAGTACAGGTAACTATACTTCTGTCATGGTTGATGGAAGCTTGATTTTACAGGCTTAATATTTTTCCCATGCAGTAATTAGCATGCCCTTTTCCAGATCATATAAAAGGCAATTCTAGCAACTCCTCTCAACAGAACTGGATTTTTAATATCATGGCACAGACCTCTATAATTTCAGGCAACAGTAATATTCACAACAGATTGCTCCTCTCTGTTCAGGTAGATCACTGAAGTCACACGTGTGACTTTTAATGAGCCTTTTCAGACAGGAGAGTCCAACTGCTAGTTCCTTACAGTCCCTACTGCCTACTTTCTTTTA
The DNA here is from genome assembly GCA_035047845.1 of Dendrocincla fuliginosa. Lineage (NCBI taxonomy): Eukaryota > Metazoa > Chordata > Aves > Passeriformes > Dendrocolaptidae > Dendrocincla > Dendrocincla fuliginosa. The sequence goes on along the minus strand of JAWWMO010000083.1, from coordinate 75,416,425 downwards.
TATTGCTGGTGTAGGTCTTTTCTGTTTCTGTCTGTTCACATTGACACCTATCCTTGCCCCTTTCTTTACTACCATCCCACTCTACTCTGATCCCTTTTGATACCCTGTACTATCCTCTTTATTCTTGTCTCCTTAATCTTCTTCAATTTACTTAATTTCTATCAACAAAAATCTGTCTTTTTCTATGGTATTGATCACAGAAGCAACTTCAATATTTGAGCTGAAGATCAAAAATCACTTCTTCTTAGACAAATACCCAAAGGAAGTTCAATTTCAATTGCATTTGACAAATTGAATTTGGCAAACATGAGCTTATTTAAAGCACTAGCTATCAAGCTGTCTGTAGCAGTTAACTGACAGTGTCAGAAGAGCCTGTAATGAAAAAGGCCCTCTAAATTTAGCTTTGAATCCAGTCATTAAAAATGAAATCTAGGAGCTAACCCTACCCTTCATTGCTATATCTTCAGCCTGGCTCTGCCTTCATCCCTTGATGTCTGTGCAAAGCATCAGCTTCTGTGGAGAAAATAGTATTTTCATACTTTTTTTCTGTACATTTCAAAAGGCAAGGACAAAGTCTTGCACCCTGCAGGCACACATTCTCTTGTATATGCTTATATTTTCATATAAAGCCCCCTCTCAACCCCAAAGATAATGAATGGTAATTGGATACATGGATAAGAAAAACCATAATTCGTGATTCTTGCTCTGAATTGAGCACTCCATGATATTGGACATCGGGAAGTCAAAATAATCATGGGCACCCTCTGCTCTGTGCAGCATGAATGACCCAGGCTAATGCTGCCTTGGGAAAAAGCACTTTGAGAACAAACATGTGACCAATCACATTATCACCCCTTGTTAATTTCTTTCACAATCTCTGGCAACCTGAACATTTCAGATTCTTTCCTAGTGACATCTGTATTCATGCATCTAACTCAGATTAAAACGCACAGCAACAACACTGTCCTTGTGTAAGTGTCACCGTCAGCCCTGTTTCTGGACTCACTGAAACCCATTGCTCTTTGTAGCGCCGCTATCAGCTCTTTCCTATTGATCCACTTTGCATGACCAGATAACAAAGAATATCCACAGACACCTGTAAACCCTGCACCTTCGAGGTTCCAACTGAAAACAGGATGATCACTCATCACTTCTCTGCTCTTTCTATACAAACTCCTAATGCCTGTCAAATGCCCCATTTCTGTCATTTGCGAGTTGGATTAAAACTGCAGGGCATGCAACAACAAAAACAGATGGGAAAGGTTTCCTTGAAATTATGCATACTTCATCAACACTCTACCTAGTCTGCACAGCACAGTCTCTTTAAAGCCTCTTATACAACATGGCAGGGAAAATAATTATCAGCATCTCAGATTGTTCTCAGCATGCTGGCCAACACATGAATATATTTCTTGTCTGATCTAATAAGTTTTGAAGCAAAGTAAAAATCTTTTTCATATTACACTGACCAACATCTTTAATTTAAAAGTTTTAATTGGGTCAGGATTTTAAAATGTCATCTTTTTAAAAGTTGAAATGTATTCTTTGGACTCCTTCCAGTTAATATTTAAGTAAAGTGTATTCACCAGCACTTAACATGAATATCAACTGCAAACTAAGACAACCTGTCAGGAACAAAAATGCAGTCTTTACAAGAAAATCTGCAAATTTCACCAATATTTACAAGATCAAAATGATTATACTGAAGACCACTGGAACTGCTCAAAGAAACAGAGGTATTTATACTGGTTTAAATTCACACTTAACTTCAGAGATTGAATTTCCCTAGGTAGACTTTGCATTTTGAAAGTACTGTAGATAAGAACATCAAAGCTAGCAAACCTGAATAGGAAAAGCGGTTTCACAGACTGGTCTGAGGTACTCGTGAGCAAACCTAATTTAGCATAATATTCAACTGCACCCCAGATAGAAGCACTTGACATATGGTACAGCTCCATTCCCTAGCTCTTACAGACATGCCTACATGCCTACTTCATCAGTCATACATCAGACACTATAGCTCTTTTTTCTTCTATGTGGCAGTTTTCAGAAGCTGCCAAAGGTCATAAAAGTAGCAAGGATAGGCAAACAAAGGGATAACATATTTTTCCTTTAGGGAAAGGCAGATTCAGGGCTCTAGTTCTGAGCTGAGAAACTGGTTTGAAAAAGGAAAAGAAATGTGGGGGCAAGACTTACTACAATACAATCAGTTTGACTTAGCAGATTTAGTGATATTTCCTATTTTCCACAGTGGCATGGCCACATGCAATCCTAAGGAAATACTCCAAACTGTAACTGCTATGAGTTATGGCTTTTTGCTATGAGTTCAAAGCTCTTCATGACAAATCTACAGCCTGACTCATTATATTTGGAGTAATGATTATCCTGGATAAAATACAACAGCTTTCTCCTTGGGGGATACACTGGAAAACTTTCTTAAGGGCCTAAACCTAGCACACTTGTCACTTCAGGACTCACAGATGTGGTTAATGGGGCTTTTTGAAAGTGCCCAAATTCATATCTATGAATGGAATAAAAGCTCCCTTCAATTTAAACCTGTAGATGCTCTTAAAACACTTAAATACAAATATTTAATACTTTTTTGCATTGCTTTGTGCATTCAGAGAAGGGTATTCAAGCAACCTACCAAGCCACACACTCAAACATAAAGTGTATTCCTCTGCCTCAGCAGCTGACTACCTTTTACTGTTATCTCTGACCCCAGTTCCTGTCAGTCTTCATCTACTCTTTTCATGAAGCCCATTTCTATATGGGTTCATAATTCTTCAGACCTAGTCACCATTATCTCCATTAGGCTTCCCTGTCTTTGGGCTATGCTAGCATTGAAAAGACCAGAGGGTCTTTTATAGTAATGAGGTACAGACGTGCCTCTGCTTTTCTGTCTGTCTTGGGTTCCTTCCCTGCCCTGAGCTAGTAAGATAATTTATGCTCTTTACATGACATGGTATGAAATACACTCTAGGACTATGGTCCTAAATCCCTGCCAAATCTATATTTGTAAAACTTTCCTGGGGATGGGAAGATTTGAAGAATACAACCATCTACCAGCAGACTTCAGATAGACTTTTTTTTTCTATAAGGATGGTTAAATTTCACTTTTTGGATGTAGATTACTTGCAGAAATGTCATAGTCTAAACAAGACAAACTGTATCTGGCAATGCAGAACACATATTGCTGAAACTGCTTTATCTCAGTGAAACAGGGGCAGCTTTGTATTCATGAAAGTGACCATCAGAAAGGGTGCTGGTCTCCTATTATTTAGTCTAACAACTGAAGGAAGCAAAAGACCAAGCTATTTTAATTTTTATTTTTAAAGCAGCTCTTACACAGATTGTGACGGGAGTATTTTGTGAAAGACACTCTCACATCTCTGTTGAAATCAGGTCTAGTCAGGGAAGGAAGCTTTTGCTTCCTTTAGCTGCTGATTAGGAGTCTAGGGCTTAAAGGGCAATTCCAGACAAGGAACGAGATCTTTATCGCTGCCCTTGGAACAGTTCCCACTGTTGTGCTCATTTTCCCCCCCTCTTTTAATCACAACTTCCAGCTGTAAAACATATCTCAGAGAATAGTACCAGCATATCAGCTGTTCCATGAAGATGCTAGATCATTCAGCATTGTTATGTTTTCAATACTTATAAATGTTTCTAATAATATTACATGGTTTCAACCAGTAAACAATTCTCAAGAACTACCGCAGCTGTTTTCTGAGTAGCTAAAGTAGATCATCTTGTAAGAAAGCAGCACAGGACTGTCCTCTTCTTAAAAATAGTGTGGGCTGAAGCCATCTGGTGAGTATTACGTGCCACCTTTTTCTCTCAGCAATATTCACCTGGGGTCCAGTCGATACAGGAGACATGTTTTACATAGCAAACCAGGAGAAGAGCTTAGGATCAACTCTCAGCATTCAGATATAACACATCTCTTTAATCAATCAGTACAGTTGTGTGGACACGATTTCCATGCTAAATTAGAGGAAGGGCATGACAAATGGCAGACCTTCAGCTCACAGCGACTTGAGAAATTCAGGGACTGGGGCAACGCAAGACTTAGGGGAATCAGTAAGAAGCAGTACCTCTGGGCAGATTAACCCCAGGCATCAGGATGGGCTGGGTACGAACTGACAGGGCAGCAGACCCAGTAAAAAGGACCCAGGCTTTACAGAGGGTGCCAGGCCATGTGCCAACCATGTGCTCCCATCAACATCAAAGTAAACCACTAAGGGTTTAGGGGAACAGTAGGGCAAACATAGCAGATCAAGGAAGGTTATTCCACACTTAATGTGCTAATGGAGGAGTGGTGCATATCTGGTTTACTGTGTTCACTTGTGGGAACCTACGTACACTTCAAGAGAGATGTTAAAACTTGGAAAGGGTCTATAAAGTGTCTATCAGGATGGCCAAGGACACAGAGCACATGAGCTAAGGAGAAAACCTGGGTGAGTTGTACTTCTTTGTCTGGAAAAGGAAGGACTAAAGGGTGATCAAGTAGCAGCCTATGACTACAAAAACAGATCACAGAATCACACAATCAGTTAGGCTGGAAAAGAACTCTGAGATCATGGCATCCAATCTATGACCAAACATCACCTCGTCTACTAGACCATGGCACTAAGTTCCATGTCCAGTCTTTCCTTAAACACCTCCAGAGATGATGACTCCAACACCTCCCTGGGCAGCCCATTCCAATATCTAATCACCAGTTCCGTGAAGAATGTCTTCCTAATACCCAACATAAACATTGCCTGGTGCAGCTTAAGACTATGTCCTCTTGTCCTATTGCTTGTTGCCTGTGAGGAGAGGCCAAGGCCCACCTGGCTGCAGCCTTCTTCAGATAGTTGTAGAGAGTAATAAGATCTTCCCTCAGTCTCCTTTTCCCCACGCTAAACAACCCTAGCTCCCCCAGCCACTCCTCACAGGACATAAGCTCCAGACCTTTCATCAGCTTGGTTGCCCTTGTCTGAACACACTCCAGCACCTCCATGTCCTTTCTGAATTGAGGGCCCCAGAACTGGACATAGTACTCAAGGTCCAGCCTCACCAGTGCTGAGTACAGAGGAAGAATAATTTCTCTAGTCCTGCTGACCATGCTGTTGCTGATACAGGCCAGGATGCCACTGGCCTTCTTGGCCACTTGGACAAACTGCTGGTTCATGTTTGGTCACTTTCCACCAGCACCCGAGGTCCTTTTCTGCTGGGCCACTCTCTGGCCACTCTGTCCCCAGCCTGTAGCACTTAATGGGGTTGTTGTGGCCACAGTGTAGGACCCAGCACTTGGTCTTTTGAACCTCATGCTGTTGGTCTCAGCCCATTGATCCAGCCTGCCCAAGTCCCTCTGAAGAGCCCTTCTACCCTCCAGCAGGCTGGCACTCCTACCCATCTTGGTGTAATCTGCAAATTTGATATTGCAGATGTTAAAGAGATAACATAGACTTCTCTTGGCAATAGCAGAGAACATAACAAGGGGCAAAGGAGGTGTGTTGTGACTTTGAATTTTCAGATGGGACATTAGAATCAATTTCTTCATCAGCAGGGCGGTGCAGCACTGAAAGCAGTTAAGTAGAGAGCAGATGGGCTTTTCTTCTTGTCAATATTCAACTAAGCAAACCCACTGCTCTGACTTCTACTGGCAGTCAATGATAGCTGGTGATAGATGTAATGCTCTAACAATGACAATAACTCTTGTTTTAAATAGAAGGATGGGCTGACTGACATCCAGATGTCAACCTCAACCAATGCTTCTATGATTTCGTGAGTATTTCTGCAATAAGAACTGACAAATAATGCAACTGAGGCTCCATGGCTTCCACAGCCCAGATCTGCTTTATTACTGTCTTTATTTGCTGAAAGAGAAAACAAGTGGTTGAACTGTCTTTCTTGATGGGCAGATAACCAAAATTATCTAGACTCTGATGCTGAGACTGGATTCTACCCCACAATGTTGAATTTATGTGAACTCCTTGGAGCGCAACATGCTTGCCTTCATAGTGCAAATAAATATTCATCCAAGGTTAAAATATAGCCATCTTTAACAGAAATGTTCCAACTATAATTGAACATCAGTGAAAATGAAGCCTGCCTCAGCTTGTATAACTTGCAGTTACTTTCCTTTATTCTGCAAAGCTGTTGACAAGTCACTCTTTCAACCATAGGACTGGGACCTGAGTTAGTTGTTAGTTGGAGACTCTTGTTAGTTGAAGTTTTTCGAGAAGGACAATGTTTGTCTCTGCTGGCCATCAGTTGTCAATACCATGTTCATCAGGTTTGCACAAGGGTCAGTTTTAAGTTAGTAAAAAAATATCTTCTCTCAGATATCACCAGACCCTGATGTTTGCTCTTCCACCATCCCCTATCATGTGTTGGGGAAAAAAACCAACAGATTTATTTTTTATTTTTTTTAATGTGATGTTTGTAAGCTTTATACTGTAGAAGAGCTATAAGTCACTGACAGCAGGAGTGGCTATCTGGGAATGATATGGCAGTTAAAAACACCAAAACCTGTCCTTATTATTTCATCAGGTGAAACATTAATTGTTAAATTGGGGACGGATTCTGGAATTTAAATATACCTTATAGCAACCTGACATCAAGTATTGTAACGGGAGATGGGTAGTGGCTAGCTGTCTCAGCCACTAGTTCAACTGTTGTTCTGGAGATGATTGTTTTCCCCAATATAATTCCAGGTAAATGAGTTTCCCAAATTCTCTCCCCAGCACCCCCTGCCACTGCCAGCACTAACATCAAATGTGATGTGAAATATTTTACTAATAAGCTATCAGACCTGTCATCTAAAGCATGATCAGCACTTCTTGACACAGAGCCCAAGAGAAGGTATGTGTTAAAAGCCCATGCTCTTCTTCCACATTGCAACTGATTTCCTGTTTTGATGTCAACATTTTTACCTGGGACAACTTCTGCCTGGTTTTGTGTTAAAACATACTTTGCCTCCAAGGAGAGTAACAACTCCAATATCCTTGTCCAATTCTTGTAATTAAAAAAAATAATAATAAATAATAAAACTATATGAAATAGTAACATTTAGCATTTACTTTTTATAAGGAAAAAATAATAGACAAACAGTATTAAGCATGCCTAGTTGTTGAGTTTTTTCCTCTTCAGCAAAAGACATGATATGTGTGGGTGTGTTGCAGCTCTTTCTCAATGATATAAGTTCAGCATTTCATTTTATTATGTGCTAATTTTATGTTTTCTATAGTCTTTGTAGAAAAAGTATGCTAAATTATGGAAAATGTAAATCACAAATTCCACCTTGAATCATAAAAAAGTGAAAGGCAATTAATTTGTTCATGACTGTAAAAGTTAATTTGATTTAAGGGCTATAAAATTTGCTTCAGATTCTCTCAGTAATCTTTATTTCTCTTTTATTAACTGCTATTAGGACTACAATATTGCAAAAAGCACCAGAAGAAAGGAAATAGATGGAAAAAATTAAAATCTTACTATTTACACTGTAACATAGACAAGACTTTTACAAAGTAGTCTCATGATCTGTGAGCTTGATGCCTAGCCAATTTTAACTTTATTCCTGGGAATCGGATTGTCATCTAAGATTTTGGTTTGGTTCAGAACCAAAACTTGGATATGAATTCCCACCCAGTTCAAGAATCTATGCTTAGTCTGTGACTACAATATTAGTGAAGGGTATATTAATTTAAGAAAGCTAAAAGGAAAAATCTAGGAAACCCTGGGTAAAAATTGCATAGGACTGAAAGAACAGAGGGGAGTGGAAAGCATGCTTGCTGAAGTAATGTTTAGACCACTGGCCTCATTTTGCAGCAGGACTAATAGAACTTGCATAGATGAAGATACAATTGCAAAATTCAAACAAGTAAGTGATAAATTCATAGGTTCTCTGCATCCTTACTGCAGCCAAACAGTTATCCAAAGATGGTATCAAGTGACTTCTGAAAGTCTGGAAGGTGTTTTCTAAGGCTGTTTATTTTGGACTGCACAATGATGAAAGCTATTTTTGTGTTAGGATTGTGTCAAAGCCTTTAGGGTAAACTATCCCACTAAACCTAGACTTAGAAATCTTGCATAGTTTGGAAAAAAAAAAAAAACCCCAACCCAAACAACAAAACAACAACAACAAAAAACCAACAAAAATTAATCCAAGATCTCTTTCCTTTAC
>JAWWMO010000083.1:75384434-75408155 GCA_035047845.1 Dendrocincla fuliginosa | reverse complement strand
AAATTCATAGGTTCTCTGCATCCTTACTGCAGCCAAACAGTTATCCAAAGATGGTATCAAGTGACTTCTGAAAGTCTAGAAGGTGTTTTCTAAGGCTGTTTATATTGGACTGCAGAATGATGAAAGCTATTTTTGTGTTAGGATTGTGTCAAAGCCATTAGGGTAAACTATCCCACTAAGCCTAGACTTAGAAATCTTGCATACTTTGGAAAAAAAAAAAAAAAGAAAAAGAAGAAAAAGATTAAGGCAGAGTCCTGTCCCCTGAGAATTCTGCTACTATGTGAATTAACATACCAACTAACCCCTAAGAAAATGAAGGAAAGTAGTTTTGGTGAGAGGAAAACCATCTTTATAGTCTTGAATGTTGCACAATTCATTTAATTGCTCACTTTATTTTTGAAGTAAATTTCTGAAAATCCAGACCTTTTTACACATTATGTATAGATTTAACAGGACACAGGATGATGAGTATAGTTCTCCTTGACAAGACAAGAAGCTCCCCTCAGCTCTATTGCTTGATCATTGCTAGCTCTGATCTTACTCAAGAAGTGAAGAGTATTTCCCCCTGACTTCATTGCTCTTTTCTTTTTTCCTTGCATTACAAGAACAATGAAATATGTATGTCTGGGAAAAGGAAGAGGACATGATCTGCAGCATCTATTGCTAGCTGTTGCCTAACGCCTTAGGGAGCAGTGGTGCTGTGAGCATGAGTACTAATGGAGTCAAATTTCCTACAGGTGAGCTCTAGTTCTTTCAGCTCTGAGTGTTACTTCTGGATGGGGTTCATGATATCTTGTAAGGAAATGAAAAAAGAAATTGTAGCAGTTTTCCAAGTAGAAACGTTTGAGTCATTCTTTTTTATGAAGCTTAAAATAATTATTGCAGACTTTCACTGGTGGTAAATTTGATTGGAATCTTTCAAAGAATCAGAGGGAGAATAGGGGCACAATTAGCTGGGGATAGTATAATCACCTGTGGCTTAGTCTCTCAGGGAATTAAACAAGAAACACTTGCAGAAGGTGAGAAATTAAACTACAAATTATTACTCTCCAGTTGAACAGTCATGAGCTGATAGAATGACAGAAAGCACGGGATGCTGCCTTGCGACTTGTCATGTTGGTGGCAATCTTTTGGTTTCATCTACCTACCTTTATCTAATGTTGGTAACAACAGAAAGACTCCTGAACACTAGTCAAATAAAATAAAAGCCCTCCCTCCCCCAAGCCCTTTGAAACACAAAATATTTTCATAAAATGAGCCAAAATCCAAAATTATGTGTTATCAGTAGATAACAGAAGGGGAGAAAAACTCTTTGGCCTTATAAAAGCATCCCATCTACCCAGTGCTATAAGCAACTGATCATAATTGGTATTTTTTAACACCATTCTAAACCAGGAAAATCTTTTTTACTGCTTCAGTTTTGATATAATTGACCTTTTAGGCTTTTTCTTCTATACTGAATAGGTTGATTAGAAATATATCTCATCTTGTGGTTAGAAGTACTGTCTTTTCTTTAGTGGATAAGCAAATCCAGAAGAGTAGAGCTTACTGTGGGTATGTATATAGTATAACAGAATGAAATGACAATCCTGTTTAACAGCTTGATTCAAAATAAAGTGAATTTATACAGCTTATATTTACAGGATTTTCAGCCTAGATGTTTATTCCAAGATAAATTTCAAACTACTCTGAATTCCAGTTATGCTCATTTGGCCAAAACAATTAATGGCATTATTCACAAATTATCATTCTGTTGCATACATGTATGACTGAGACAAGAAGTGCTTGCCTGTAAATAACTTTATTTGTAAAGTAATTTGTGATCGAATCTAAAGTAGTATGGTTTTGCATTCTCAGATTTCTCAACCAAATGGACTGCTGTCTAAAAGACTGCAAATCCATGCACCATTATTTCTATTGACCTAGTTTAGTCACTTCATACTGCTGATCTGCAATAAGCTCTGTGAAAGAATACTTTTCCCCCCATCACATACTGTATAATGCAGCAAACTTTTAATATCTAAGCATAATATTATAAAGGTAGTCCATCTGAGACGTTGTTACAAACTCAAGGTAACTTCACTGTAACATGACATGAATAGGTCCATCCTGCACAGAAATACTGGTTCCCTTCAAAAACTGCAGCTATAAGCAAAGATTCAGAGCCATGATATTTTCTGGCAGAGTGGTGCAGCTAAGCCCAAAGAAAGCCTGGCAAAGATATGGCTGTGCTCATGAGTAAGTGATCAGATGCTCAAGACAGCTCTAGAGAAAGCAAGAGTGAGGAGGAGGTGAAGATGTATTCGTGTCAAGGAAGAAAAGCAGGGACTGAATATATTTGTGCTCAAAATTTTTACTGAAAGTATTCATAATAAACAACTGTACTGGAATTATGCTAAGGCTTAAAAATACAATTCAAAGCACAATAAAGACAATAGGAACATTGCCATCACCTTAAGAGGAAAGGAAACTTACTTAGGTAATATAGGAATCAGACTGAATTTTCCCTGAGGCTTAAATCTCATCATTATTTTTCAGACTAAAACCATTTGAAGTTTTTAATCTTTTCCAATTCTCCTTTTGGCAAACACCTCGTCATGTTCTGTGTGGTTGGCTCCAACCAAAGTTTGCTACTTAAATGTCCATGGAAAGACTGTTCTCATGGTATTTCCTCCCAAGCCAAAAATCACATATTGCTGAAAATCTTGCAAGAAACCCACATTTTGCAAGATTTCTAGCCTAATTAGACTTGTATAAAGACAACAGACCAACTTCCAATAACCTTGACTGCCACAGTTTCTCAGTTAAGGTGTATCCACTGCTACACCAGCCCTACAGTTTGGATTCACTTTCTTCACTGTGTCTGCTGTGCAGAGGATTTGTTGAGATTTTTTTTATACCCAGCTTCAGAAATTTTATGTTCTCTGTCACATCATTATCCAAAATTCATGGCTATGAGCAGAGTCTACATGCTTAGGTGCATGGACTATCACAGTCATGTCGTGTTAAAGATTACTTTATCTCCAAACTACTTAAAGATTAGTTTATACTTTTTAAATTGAGCATGCTTAATTTGCAGTAAGTCAGCACTATGAAAAAATGTTACCCCCAGATTGAAAGAAATAATTTGATTTTTTTAAACTAATCTGTAACTCCATAGAAGAATCAATTTTTAGCTAATTGGCTGTCTTTTGGAGGGTTGGTAGAGGTACATAAGTTTGTAGACACAAAGCAGCAGAGCAAAAAAAAATACACTGGTTCTTCTTCTCTCCACTCCCCTCCTACAAGAAAAACCCATCCAAATATCCTTAGGGTTACTCTGAAAATGTACTGGAATACTTTTTCTTGTAGCAGAAGTCCTTGGAAAACAATACTAAAAATCAATGTGAGGCCGCTCTTCTCCCTGAGCTGTTCCACAGTTCTGAGAAAAAGTTCCCTTGGCCACATGGTCAGTAGATAGAGCTGAGCTAATAGTCGCCTGGAGAACCAGGCAAGTTGAATCAAACTTTCTAAATATGCATTGACTGTCAGGTTTTTATTGCTCACTTGCTGTAAAGTGCAGTCATAACACCCAAATATGAAATCTTTCACTGACAGTAGCTACATGCCTTTGACCTTTTAGAAAATACCAGACAACACACCTGGCTTCTGAAACTCTGAAAACAGCAAAATCTTTGAATTATTAATGCCTCTTCCTCACCCTTGCCTGAAAACTTGATAGAAACAATTTATTCTGTTAAGAAGCCATACCTTAGAATTTTAATGCTGAGTTTCAAGAGACAGGAAAAAATAATAATAAAGCATTTGCACTGCGCACATCAACACCTCAGCTACTTTCTTGGTCCAATGGCGAGTATGGGTTGGACAGAGACAGCTTAATTCAGCATGATTTTGTTTGGGACATGATGACATATACAAACTGTAATATGTAATTATTACTGCATGTTCATAAACTTACCAGGAAAACCCTATAGTCAGGAATAAATAGCTAAGAATAAAAGACAGAAGAAAAAAATCTTCAAATGAGGAATTTGTTCATGAAAGCACTTTTAGAAAGTAGGTATTTTTCTGTTAAGCAAGAAAGTTCTGAGTGCTGTGAGGCTCACTTGTCAGTCTTACTGTTATTTTACATTGCTGGTTCTATACCAGCCTGGAGCTGCTTAACATCAAGACATGATCCAAGAATGCCAGGAAACAGTGGGAGTGGGCCTGCTGCTCCACGAGGGAGGAGAAGCTGGGGTCCTCCCCGGTGCTTTTAGTGATTGGTGCTGTCTCACAACGTCCGAACACATCAGGCTGGTGTCAGGGTCCATTGGCAGTCCCAAGCAAAGCAACTGATGAACCAAGCTCGGGGTCCACCCAGGGAGCGCAGTCTGGAGTAACGAAGTGCAAAGACAGAGACAAGGGTGGAGATGAGACTGCAGCATTGATCTGAGGTCCATTCATGAAACAGGGCTGGAGACCAGGACTCTTCCAGCACAGCTCAAACCAGGTCCAGGTGCCCCAGGAAGGGTTGAAATGGGGCCCTGAGCTGTCAGCAATGTGGTGGCAGCCGCAGGAGGGGCTGGGTGGGGACATTTGTGATTGGGGCTGTAGCACTGAAAATGATTCTGCCTAAGGATATCTTATCCTAAGTCTGAGGGTTTGATACCTACTAATCAAAGAGTAAATCATTTTTATCCCTTTCTTTAAAGGTTTTGGAACCTGTTCATGTTTCGATACAATAATCTCCATTAACCAATCTACATTAGTAGCTTGGCTTTCCCAGTGTAACTTTAAAGCTGTTCATTTCTGGGTTGTATGACTCCAAACATTTCCCAATATTTCCCAGTAAAAATTTTATGTTAACAGTCAATTCAGGGGCATTGGCTATTCCTTGCCCAGTCCAATTACCCAAAAACACTGAGAGTCAAAACAGAATCCACTAGGATTTATTCAACACAAAATAGTAGTGAGAAACAGATCACTGTTTTTTCCCTTGCCAGAGCTATGCACTCAATTTATGATTTGCTTGAACTCCCCAGTTTCCATGTATAATGAGGTCAAATTCTGTCTCAAACCCACTTTACTTTTATGAAAAAGTAACTAGAGGAGTTCTGCTTGTCTAAAACTCCTCCTATGACTTTCCTTCCATGCAAGCATGACTAAGAAATATTACTTCTCTTATTTGGCTCCATTCATATGAAACTTGTATTATTCTCTTGCTGGAATGGTATGACTGGATCACACATTCCCAACATGTTAATCGAGGTATTGTGGGATGATTTCACTTCCACCCAGATAAGCACATGAAAATACGATGTGTCTCATTCCATGGAACAAGAACAGGTAAATGAGGAAACACAAAATAGAAATATTTCACTGCTGTTTTGTTTGTTTGGGGTTTTTTGTTTCTTTTTTATTTGTTTGGTTGGAGTCTTTTTGTTGTTTTGAACTTGATTTCAACATCACCTTTTCACTCTTTGTAAGCAGGTCCATTAGCAGTGCAGGTGCTGTGTTCAGCACGTCTCCCAGGAGGTACCAAAGGAGGCAGCCCTGTCTCCCCTGAGGCTCAATAAGGAGCCATCCTGCTAAACAGAAGTTACTGTACCTTTGAAGTCAAGTTGTTTGGCCATTTTTTTCCTAACAGTTGCATCCTCAGAGACCTTGGAAATCCCCAGCTCACACATTTTCTCAGACTAAACAGTTTATCCATTCTTTTATCTCCATTATTACATTTATTGTTAGTAGCAATTTTTGCAGTGTGTATTAAGATAAACTAAGTCCCACCTACTTTGGATGCCACAGAATCACAGAATATTCTGAGTTGGAAGGGACCCACGAAGATCACCAAGTCCAACTCTTAAGTGAATGGGGATTGAACCCACAACCTTGGTCTTATTAGCACTGTGCTATAACCAACTGAGCTAATCTCAGGGTTATTAGTGAAGCCTGCTTACCTCCCTTAAAGCCAGTCTTGCTCATCATGAAAAATATGACACATTCCTTGTGCTGTGGATGAAGGGTAGTATAAAGGAACTAAAATTGCTAAGCTTGGTGAGGTAAGGATTTCTTGGAGAACCTATGCCGTAGGAGCTGTTGTGGGCATCCTGTTCCATGCTCTTGCATGATCTGGAGCAGCATACAGGAGAGACAGGCTGCAGGACAGCCCTGGGGGCTTCCCTGCAGCAGCTGAATTAGCAGAGAAAGGGTAGGGGATCTCTCCAAACCTCAGCAAACCACATGGGGAACTAGCTAACAAAAAGAAAAGAGATACACTTCTCAAGCTTAATTTGTTCATTTTGGTGCATCCAAAATCTGTTTTCTTATAGCCATAATATCATGCAGAGTTTCAACACCTGGAACCACAGGATCATCTGTAACTATGATGTTATTTATTATGTGACAAGTGAAGCTATGCTCTGGGGTTTTGCTCTGCTTTATTAATTTCATTCTCTAGGAAAATATTTATCTCCTCTCTGGGTGGATGAACAGTGATGAAAACAGATGTTTAGTATTCCACTTAGCTTCCATTAGAGTGGCTAGTAACTCATTTCATGTGCATGCTGGTGCAGTCAGACAAAATATAAGTACATAGAAACAAAGTAAGAAAAAAAAATAAACCAGAACTGTCTATAGCTGTTATATTGGGCTTCTGTGGCTAAATTTCAGTAGTGGGGAGCCTACAGGAGAGGCTTCTGTTAAGAGCTGCCAGAAGCTTCCTCCTTGTCCAGCAGAGCCAATGCCAGGATGGACCCACTGCTGGCCAAGGCTGAATCTAGCAGGAATGATGGCATGATAGCATATTTAAGAAGGGAAAAAAAGTTATTGGGCAGATGAAAGTTGCAGCCAGAGAAGAGTGGAGTGAGAACATGTGAACAACTCTGCAGACAACAGGGTCAGTGCAGAAGGAGGTGCAGGAGGTGCTCCGGGTGCCACAGCTGAGGTTCCCCTGCAGCCCATGGTGCAGACCATGGTGAGGCAACTATGATCCTGCAGCCCATGGAGGACTATCGGGGTACAGAGATGCACCTATAGCCCATGGAGGAGACCATGCCAGAGTAGGTGGAGGACCAAAGGAGTCTGTGATCCCATGGGATGACCATTCCAGAGCAGGGACCTGGCAGGGACCTGCTGATCTGTGGAGAGAGGAGCCCACACTGAAGCATGTTTTCCTGGCGGGACTTGGGGCCCTGTGGGGTACCCATGCTGGAGCAGACTGTTCCTGAAGGTCTGCACCCCATGGAAAAGTGACGCACATTGCAGCAGTTTGTGAAGAGCTGTTGGTCATGGGATGGACTCATGCTAGAGAGCTTCACGCAGGACTGTCTCCCATGGGAGGGACCCCACAGGAAGCAGGGGAAGGACTCCTTTCCCTGAGCAGTGGTAGAAACAACAAACTTGGAAGGGAGGAGAGGTGAAAGAAGGTGTTTTTAAGATTATTTCTCACTCTCCTGCTCTGATAGTCCTGTTAGTAACAAATTTAATTAATATCCCCATTTTGAGTCTGTTTTGCCCATGATGGTGACCAGTGATCTGTCCCAGTTCTTACTCAACTCATGAATCCTTTCTTGTATTTTCTCTCCTCTATCTAATTGCAGAGAGGAGTGAGAAAGTGGCTTTAGTGAGTACCTGGCATCCAACCAGGGTCAACCCACTAAGGCTGTTTTAGCATCTGTTGTCTTTTGCATACTGATGGTTCAGGTAGACTGGCAAATTCACTGACAGTTTAATCACTTTCCTCAATATTTCAGAGGAATTCCTGGTTTGTACTATTAACATTTCCCAGGGTAGAGGGAAGACAAGACAAACACTTTGGTTTATCATTACAGTGGTGCAGTGTATCTTGCATTTCAGCTACCTAATCTTGTTCTGAGCAGTGGATTTTTCATTTCAGTGCTCAGTGACAACATTTTGATGTGAAGTTGCAAGAATTGCTCCAAAAGAGTGATCTCAGATTGAAGAAAATATTTTATTTAACCTAAAGATTGAATATTTCATATTTTTACTTTTAAGAATTCCCTGGTGTTCTTTATCAGATATTTGCATCTCTTTGGACTATTTTCTCTTAACTATCAGTGTGTTATAGCAGCAGAAAAGTGGATTACTGATAATTAATAATATTGAGGCCATTGCTCAACTGGAGTTGCAGCTGGCCAGAAATGTGAGGAAAAGCAAAAAAGGTTTTTTCAAATACAAAAGACAGTGTAGTAAGAATATTGGCCTACTACAGGTTGAGGCTGGTCACCTCACAAACAGGGATAGAGACAAGGTAGAGGTGTTTAACACTTTCTTCTGTCTTCAACAGGGATGATGGACCAAGGAAGTCTCAGTGCCCTGACCTGGAGGACCATGACTGTGAGAATGATCAACTTCTAGTCAACTCCGAAATTGTGAGAGATCTGCTGTCCCAGCTGGATCCCTAGGAATCTATGGGGCCTGATGAGATTCATCCAAGAATCCTCAAAGAACTGGCTGATGTCATTGCAAAACCTCTCTTGATGATTACTGAGCGGTCTTGGGAATCCACAGAGGTCCCGGCTAACTGGAAGCTGGTGAATGTTGTCCTGATTTTCAAGAAGGGCAAGAAGGAGGATCCCAGAAACTACAGGCCTGTCAGTCTCACTTCAGTGCCTGGTGAAATAGTTGAAAAGATTATTCTGGGAGGTATTGAAAAACACTTGGAGGAAAATTCAGTCATTGGCCACAGCCAGCACTGCTTCATGAGAGGAAAGTCCTGCTTATCCAACTTAACTTCCTCCTATGTCAGGGTAAACCACCTTGTCGACCTAGGAAAGCCAGTTGATGTAATCTTTTTGGACTTCAAGAAAGCTTTCCCTACTGTCTCACACAGTACCCTTCTCAACAAAATGTACAGCACACAGCTGGATTACCGTGTTATGTGACGGGTGAGCAACTGGTTCCCAGGTTGGGCATAAAAAGTTATAGCGAGCAGGGTAGCAGCAGGCTGGTGTCCTGTCAACAGGGGGGTTCCACAGGGCTCCATCCTCAGCCCAGTTCTCTTCAACATCTTTGTTAATGACTTGAATGAAGGACTCAAAGTAATACTAAGTAAGTTTGTCGATGACACTAAATTGGGAGGAGCTGTCTACTCCCTCGAGGGCAGGGAGGTCCTGCAGAGAGACCTTGACCAATTAGAAGACTGGGCAATCACCAACCATATGAAGTTCAATAAGGACAAGTGCTGGATTCTGTGTCTGGGATGGGGCAACCCCGGCTGTGTGTATAGATGAGGGAACAAGAGGCTGGAGAGCAGTGCTGAAAAAAGGGACCTGGGAGTCCTGGTTGACAGCAAGTTGAATATGAGTCAGCAGTACCCTGGCAGCCAGGACAGCCAACAGTGTACTGGGGGGCATCAGGCAAATCATCACCAGCTCGTCAATTGTCCTGCTCTGCTCTGCACTGGGTTGGCCTCACCTTGGATATTGTGTGCAGTTTTGGGTGCCACTATACAAAAAAGACATTTTTTCCACTCATAAAACAGGCATGGTGCATTGCTAGTTTAGGCAATAAGTCTGAGATTTACAAATCCAAATTTCCTTAGCCATATTTTTGTAACCTCACACAGATATTGTGATGTTAAGTTCACTGGCTATATCAATTTAAAAAGTTTAAAAGACACCATATGTGGTATTAAGTTTATTGTTAAAGAAAGGTAAATATTAGGAACAGGTTGCAGCATTTTGCTGAGATGTTGCAATCACAGATCCTTCAGAAAAATAAAGGAAGACGCCCTTAGGAAGGGTAATGATGCAGTATCCTGTTGACTCCAAACCAATATACAAAGACACATAGATTCAAATCAGAGAGGAAAGGATGGGGAACCTGGCACCACTATTAACTTTCTGGACAAAAGTTTGCCTTTTTGCTAAAACTATGTACTTTGTAAATATACCAGAAGTGTATAAAGAAGAATACATGCTATGAGAGGCAAGGGCAGGTCTTCTGAAAACTAAGCTTGTTTTCACCTCTGTGCATCCATCAATAGTTAATATTCCCAACAAAGGACAAAGATAGAAAGGAAAGAAAAGAAAATAATGTAAACACTAATGCCTCATATGTCCTTAAACTTCAGTTGCACGTTAAAGCCTTCATCAAAAGGAAAACAGTTTATGTAATTTCTTCAGTGCCTTCTAGTGCTGAAAACTTGCTATAAGCTGTCCCTCTCCACTTTTAATGAAATAATCTGGAGGAAAACCTGAAATAACTATTTGCAATACAAAGTATCAAGATGCTTGCTAAAATGGAATAAAACATATATATAAAAGATTCTTTAATCCTTCTCAAGGTTTATAAACTTTAAATTTTCCTGCTTAAGATAATCCATGCAAGCTCTGTGCAGTAAAAGTTTTCTATCAATTTCTCACTTAAAGGCCAGTAATATGTGCTTTTTCTCAGAGCATCTAAATCTGGGTGCAATCATTGTGCTGTCATGTGGAAGTCAGCAGTGAAATGCAACTGCACTTGGAGTTGTGGAGTGGGAAATAAATTAGGGGTTTGGGTTAGGATATCTAACCTGTTCTCAAAACTAATGTGTTCCCTGCCTTTTGTTTCTGAAGTGAAAAATAACTGACAGACTCTCCACTTCGGAAAGTCAGTCTCTAAATTCTCTGTCAAAGGATTGCTATAAAAATTTGGTCAGCTTAAAAATCCCCTTGTGCTTCTGCCTTAAAATATGCGTCCATGATTTCAGACTGTACAGTTTTGTCCTACCACATGTGGCAGCTCATATCAAATACTTGGCAATGTTTTTGCATTTCGAGATAATTGGTAACAGTCCCTACTTCCCGTTACAGCCACGTACTTCTGTAATATGTTTTCTTTTAACAGAAGCTGCTACTTACTAACACACAAGTACATCCTTGGGAAGAGAAGCTCTCTCTGCTCCTTGGCATGTGACAACTCCTCATCTTTCAGCACACACAGTTGGCAAAGCTCACTCCTGTCAGCACAGGCAGCTCTTGCCATTCAGCGTGGAAACTCTTCAAGGCCTGAGAATAATGAATTTATTTATTTTTTTTTTTATTTCTTTTTGCCGCACTAAGTTTTAGTGCAAAGTGCAAACTTTAAAGTTTGCTATAACCCTTGGAAAAGCAGACTGTGCTGTTTGTAAAATCAATTAAGTGCTGTTTGCACAGGGCAAAGGAGCAGTGTTTGAAAAGGGCTGCTCTCCCTTGGCAACAGCAGCACGTGTCAGACACTGGCCAGAAAAAGGGATTTTAATTCCCTGGTTTTAGCAAAGAGAAATGGAGGTGAGCCCAGGAGACAAAAGCTAGATTTCAAGGCAGGACAATGCAGTAGGTGGCAGACCCTGGAGGAGGAAAGCTGGTTGTTTTGGGACATCGGGCCCCTTTCCACTGGTTTGTTTGTTTGTTTGTTTTCCCCCCTTAATAGGTCCCCACAGAGCAGACAGGTAGATTTGGGCTCCTTTCTATGTTCTTCTGCTTTGAAAGAAAAATCTCACTAGTCTTTCTGGTCTGCAGTAGTAGATGATTCTGAGATGCAGACCAGGGTGCAGGCTGCTTGGAGCCACACAGCATATTTGGTGCTGACTTATCCTCCTGCCAAGTTTCTGCAGTCTCACTCTACCCTGGGAACTGCCTGCATGTAGTCTTTGATTCTGCAGTGCAAACAAAGCACTCCTTATTCATGTGGAGAAGGAAAGTGAGCTCATATGAGCCATTGGCTATGATGATATGGTCCAATGCCTGTAGCAGCTCCCATCTCACACATCTGCTCCTCTGCACCTTGGATATAAGGACTGCAGGGGCCAGCCTTCCAAGTGAGAGACACACAGCAGCTGTGGTAACATGTACATTAGGATTCAAATTTGAAGGCAGAAGGAATGGGCACTAGGACTTGATGGAGTGAGAGGAGAAATATGAGAGCTGATCTCCAAACTGATGTGGTTCTCAGATGCATGCATTTAGCTCAACTCATACATTCAGGCTCAAACATAACAGATGACGCCAAATTTGGATTCTGAACTACCAACACTTGCAAAGTTTGCAGCTACTCAGACTCAATTTCAATTTAAATTCATCTCCATTTTGTGTCATTTCCTGAAAACAACTGCTTTTATAATGTTGGGGAGACAATATTATTGTAGCTATTCTTTCCAGCCTATCAGAAAGGTGACATTAAACTAAAATGTAGTGACCTGAATTAAGATTGAGCTTCATCCAACCAGCTCAAAGCATTTCTCATCAATATGCTGAAGAAGAAATTAATTCTATCATTTACATCTAAAGGCACAGCTAAAATGTTATCCATATATGGTGGAGTTCCCAAGCTGCAACTTTTTATTGTTTCCAATAATGTTGCCATGTAAATGAAGGCACATACTCGCCAAAAAGGGGATGTATTTGGGAGACAATTATGTCAGAACGAAGGAAGCTGAACAGACAAAAGTAAAAGGAATGGAGTCTTATTTCTAAAAATAAATTATGGTAGTATTGCCACTTTCAAATAAGGAGGAGAAAGCTCTGTAGTATAGTAAAGAATATTTAGAACTTGTGGTGTTATAGTCACAGTCAATAGAATTGGGACAAAATAGTACCTACCATTTCAATTTCTTTTGGTCATGATATCCAGATGCTCTACAAATACTAGTGAAACAACTGTTGCAATTCCTAAGAGACTTGCGAGTTCAATTACAGGAAGAATTTTAGTTTAAATAATTTGAACTGGATGCTTGACCACAGAACTGTTAAGATAGCTTCACAGCTAACACAAATATCCCAAATGTCACATTTTACACAACAGGAATACAGTCTTTGCATTTCTTAATTCACTGTAACCAAGCTTTCAGAACAGCTTCCTTCTGGCTTCTGTGACTGGAAAACCCACTATAATACAGAACATTATCTTGGACAATTTTTTCAAGGTCATAAACAAAGAATTTTCTATTATTGCATCTGTGATTTGGGGCATTAGACTATGACCTAAGCTCGATGTATGTTGTTCTGCAGATCAGAGGACTTGAAAACTCAGCTGTGCTGTCTGATTCATGGCAAAGGGGAGTATATGGAGTGCTACAGGCTGTAGTCTTTCCTTTTAATCCAGCCCTGTTGCTGAGGTTCTGGCTGCACTTGTCTCCCTTGTTTTCTCATACTTGAAATCCTCATTCATGCTTTCCTTGTCCAGACCAAACTGATGACCCACTTCAGTGGAAAAAAGTAGCATAAAAAGGGGAGACCTCAGCAACTGTGGGTGCTATTGCTGTTCCCATGTTCTGTCATATGTCCAAATAGAGTATCCTGGCAGCATCCACTGCTTCCTCATACATCTGGTGGAGCAATGAGCACTGTTGGAGACCTCATCTAACCACCTTCTCTGGCTATTTTGCATTTCTGAGTCTTTAGTCCTTCACCCCATCCTTTTTACATTTATCTTCTGTGGGATCACTTGTCCTTTTTCCTGAGCTTGCTGCCTCTCCCTTTTGGTGTGTCTCTACCCCTATTTGGTATTCTGTAGGGACTAGTTCTTGTGCTTAAGGGAAAAGCAATAACCCACAACAGACACAGGAGGAATGCAAGACTGGGGCCGTTATGTATGACATGTCTTCTCAGGGCTCTCCCAGCCTCCAGCATTTTGTGTCTCAGAGTCTCACTGAGCAGGTAAATGTGTCTTTTTACTTGACAGAATTTGATGGGTTCATTTTCCATTTGCTTGTCCAAAGAGATGCTTTATCAACATTAGTTGATCTGTGGCCACACACAAAGAGAAGTTTTTGCATACATGCAGCTTAAACCCTGGGTGTGTAGCATCTAGCTCTGTTTGACAATAACTTCAAAGATGCTGTCAGATCTTTCAGGAAAATTTTAAACTGTGATTTAGAAAATCAGCACTATTAAAGAAATATTTTTCTTCTTATTTCTGACATTTTTTCACTGTAGTTTGCAAGATGAATATGCACAGGCTTGTTTTAGTCGGGAGCTTAAGTTACCAGTGGATAATGGTGAAGAAATATATATTGAGATTGCCTGGAATTATTTTTTCTTTTTGGCGATTTGTCCCTGACCATATTCTTTCCCAGAACAACAATGGCAGATATTCATTTTTTCAGCATAACAGAGGAGTACAGCAAAGACCTTGCCAATATTAAAGCTTCCACTGCCCACTGCAATCCTTACTGAATGGTTAGTTAGTTTTGTATTAGTTACACACCACAGTTTATGTAGTAATGCCCCATTGATCAAGTGCCCCTGAAGCACTAAAGTCACTTGACATTAATTTTTTTGCAGCAGTATTCCAATGAATGCTAATTTCAAAATATATGGCTCTCTTTTCAAATTGAAATCACATTTTACAGGTTTTTACAGGTCTGATGAGAATGAGGTAACATAAGGTGTCATTTTATGTTGCAGCATTTCCAGTTGCTGTCAGTGACAACAACTAATATTCTGATTGAGATATTTAAGTAATGAGGAGAATCTTCAAGTCACTGTGCTGTAAGAAAAGTTTAGACACACAATAATTCCGTTTTCAAAACAGGGTGCCCAGAAAAAAATCTTACAGTGTTTGGTCAGCATTTCTGCAAATGTTCACAAAGCCCAGTTCACAAGTACTGAAACATCTGAAATACCACCTGATCAGGGGTGCTGGGATCTTGTGACCTCTGACATTTTGTCCTCAATACTTTGGTTTTTAGTATAATATTTGTAATATGAGATGAAACATATCTGCTTTATCAGTAAATTACTGCTTTATGGTGCCCCGCACCCCCTCTTGGAGCATCACAGGATACCAATGTGCCTTGAGCATTAATGGAATTTTTTTCTCACAGTGACAAAGTGAGATAAGACAGTAGTTATCATTTCCAGCTGATATATCCTTTTAGAAAATACTCATTCTGGAAGAATATAGATATCTAATATATCTGTAATCATTGTTATAGATAAAGACAGCCTCTCTTGAACCTGAGATTGACCTCTGAGAGTCTTTTATCCCTTTTCTATCAGGGTTTTCTTAATTGTCCCCTTCTGCTTATACTACTACTGTGAGTTAATAAAGGACAATGCAGAAGATTTTGCATGCTAGCGTATGACTTTCCTAATGCAATCTGTATAGGATTGCAGCAAGAAACCTATAAATATCTTGATTTGTTTGGATTAGCATGCGGATTTTTCCTAACATGTTAAAATTATCTGGGTAAACTTCCTTGCTGAAGTTGCTGAAAGGAATTCCAGGGAAGATTCAGGAAACTCGATCAGTGAATCGGCTGTTGCTGCAGAGCTACATTATAGAACCAGTAGAAGAATTCGTGCACATGTAGAGAAATGACACACTTCAGAGGCTAAAAGTTTCTTTGTAAAGGAAGCCACATCTCATTAATCTCTTGGAACTTTTGAAGGTGCAGTCTGATTTAGTCTTCCTGGATTTCCAGAAAGCTCTCAAGGAAATGAGGCAGCCTTTGCATTCAAGAGAAGATAATTCCATAGATAATTAAACAGTTAATATACAAGAATAGGAGAAAAAGGTTATTTTTAGCTGTGGAGAGGAACATCAGCAGTACATTATAGTGAAATGTGGTAAGGCTGATATAATGAGATCGGCTGTTCAGCACAGTCATTAAAAAAATGGAAGGGCACAAAGCAGCAAGGTGAGAAAGTCCTCCAATTATGTCAGTTTATAGAGAATAGGAAGAATGAATTGCTTGTAGCCCTTACTGGACTGAGTGACTGGAATTTCAAACGAAGGCTGAAATTCAATTTTAAATGGTGGTCATGAAGATATGCACTCCCAATTTAAATAGTAACTGATGGATTTTGAACAAACTATTATAACTCACAGATAGGAATTTACTTACATGGGTGTATCAGCTCACTAGGAATCAGCAAGCAAGGATACTGCTGACAATTACTAGCAAAGATGTAGATCACAGACTATATCAGTATGTCACTGAATACTTCCATGGCACACCCTCATTATAAACATGTTGTGCAGTTGTATTCCTTCAACTCAAAAAGGATGAAACAAAACTGGAAGAGGTCTAGTGAATGCCAGAAAGGTGTGAAAGATCTTCCTCACTGAGATCAGGACTCTTCAGTTTGGAAAAGGGATAACTGGAGAGAGACTGAGTCTTACAAAATCATGAGTGGTCTGGACATGGTGAGGGGGTATCGACTGTTTGACTGTTCTCCCAAGAAAAGAAGAACTGTTCATCATGCAAGATTAGAAGCAGGGAGGTTTCAAATAAAAGAAAAAGGAAGGATCTCTTCATCCAATGCAAAGTTTAATGGTTGCAAGAAATCCTTTGCCAAGGGGTGGTGTGGATATCACTAGTGTGCAAGAATTCAAAAACCAACCAAATATTCGTGGAAGAGTATCCATCAAAGGTCATCATATACAAAGCCTGCAACATCTGCCTCTGAAAGTCAACAAACTGCAAATTGCTAAAGGATGGAAAAGTATTCTAGGAACATATCACAACATGACTACTCTGATGCACCCTTTTCTAGGTATTAGTTGTTAGGCTGGTCATACCTTTGGTATAACCCTGTAGAACTGTTACAGTATGGTTTGTCCTGGCAGCCATGAGGATGGCCCCTTACAAATATTTCTCTAAGGATATTGCAAAGGATATCCCACTTATTCCTTTGTTTCAGCTTTGCATCACAATGCAGAGCAGAACACATATCAAAAACAAAGCTGCTGGTTTGGCTTTTAGTATAAAACAGGTAGTTCCAAAACTGTTAACCTCCACTTTCCTCAGTATATGTGAAATGCCAAAAGCTTGCTGTTCTGAAAATGCAGTCATTCATTAGCCACGTGCTGACTTTCTGCGTTGTGCAATTCTGCACTGTTTGTGTATGCAGCACACAAACTACACACAGCAGGTGTCGTGCTCAGCTCTTTTCTAATATGTTTGGATGAGCTGCTTCTAATTAGTTATCCTTGTGAACAGAGTAAGAAAATGTGGCAAATACGGTTATGTGGGCCATCTACCTAATAGCCAAATTAAGTAATTGTTCTGTGGGATCTAGCTGGAAGTTGCTGCCATGTGTGAAATAGAAATAGTCTATATATATTTTCTTTAAGAGCAGTCCATCATGGCTTCTGCAAAGAAATATAATTACAGTTCAAGTGTTAATGTGCAGACCCCTGTGTATTTTGCAGATACATTTAATCTTTAATTGTTGCATAAAATATTTGGTATCACCAATTAATGTCAGAGCTGTAGCTGGATGTGTTCAATAGTGGTCTAAAGACTACACTAAAAGGTGAAGGTCTGAGTATTATAAGTATCGACACCTCATCTAAAAGGTTCAGCCAGTATACGCTGGATCAATCTCAGAGGGCAACAGTGAACACAATCAATATTGATTAAGTTGCTCACCATGAAATATTTTCTTCTACATGAAGCTGATTCTCCATATTTGGGTTCTTGTACATACCAGGCTGTCTATAGAGACATGACGGGTAAGACCTCACTCAAGAGTAAGCTGACTCAGCATTCTGAATGTTCGAAAACAAGCCCAGGGTCTCATTTAACTAAGATGATAGCCCATTTAAAGATTTTCAGCCCATGATTTAGAGAAAGGCAGATGAACAGAGAACAAATATCTGAGCTTCATCTGATGTCACACATTAGGTACTGGCAACCTGTGATCTGCTCTAGTGCTAGTGCTGCAGTGACCAAGCTGCAGCTCCAGTTCAATTTGCACCTGCTGCAGCTCCAGTTCAATTTGCACCTGCTTGGAATGGTGCTAAGCTCTACTGCTGCCACAGGGACCTTGGGTGGGTTGTGCTGGTGCAGTTGTGCCTGACGGTGACTATGTATAGCATGGAGAAAGTTTGACGTGGCATCTGGCTTGAGCTATGGAAACCCTAAATATGCTTCACGAAAAAATCCCCCATCTGATATGAATAACATCTAAATTGAGGGTCTTATCCAAACACAGTATCAAATGATGGTCTAATCCTATGGCTATTCTCAATTACTGTAAAGTCAGGATACATCCTTGTCTGGGATGCTATATTGGAAAGTCTAGGAACTCCTTTTGTAACCCCTGAGACTAGATAGCTCCAGGCAAACGGGCTTTAAAATAGCAATTCTAAAATTGCCAAAAGCATACTATTGCTAGATAGCTTTACTGGAGTCTATAAAAGCAGTGATGACCTAACTTGTGGCTTGGCATAATTTTAGAGAACATGGCAGACAATAGGGGAAACACTGCCAACACTAATATCACATTTCTAAGAACTATCCAAGCAATATTAGTTCAGATTAATTATATGGGATAAATTAAATTTTACTTTATAAGTACAATTTTCATGAAAGAAGCAGCAAATTAAAAATGAATAGTAGAAGCTATGTTGAATTTTAAAAAGTTCATGCTGCTAAATTCTCACCCTCCCTTCACCTGAGGTTGATGGGGTGATGGGGTCTCCCTAGAGTAAAACAAAATACATGTGACTTGGTAGAGAGGGTACGAGTCTCATTCATGTGTGCAGAGCTCTCACTTCAGACTAAATGGGTGCAGAAATTCCTATCTCCTTCAGTCAGGCTATCCTAGATGTCACTCAGAAATGCCTACATGAAGAAATATATTTGTTAATGAAGACCTGCTCATGGATCTTATGTATGGACCTTTATATACACCCCTTCTCCTCCCTTGGCCTCACTTGGGCTACACTGCATGTTGAAAGGCTTAGATTTATTTCCTTTTTAATTCTAAGTCGTTTGTGTAAAAGTATCCTGTGTGGCATATTTGACTTCAGAGGTTTAGTTACTGCACTCTGTGACACAATCACAAAAGGTTTTAAGATTATCCCTTAACAACTGGACCAAATTGAAGAAGCACCTTTGTGCTCATGAACCTAAATCAAAATTTTCTTACCAAATGGGAGAATGACAAGATTAACACAATTAAAAAACCCCAAAACTAAACCAACAACAAAACCCCAAACAAAAAGCAAAACCAGTGCAAATGCCATTCAAAAGCAGGGATTTACGTACAAGTTTGTTCTCAGAAGCATGAAGTCAGAGTTCATGCAGTAGGAGCTCTGTTTCAGTTTTTGAATTCTCTCGCACAAGCAGCTATTTAAGATACACAAGGCAGTGGAATATTCTGATGAAAATATGAAACTTTGAGGAACTGAATTGCTCTCTAAAGGCTCTTCCTTTGCAGGGGTTCAGTGTAATACATGGATTTTTGACTATAAATCTGAGAAGATAAATTTTGCTTCCTTGTCTGCAGCTAATGGCTTCCTGCCAGTGCTCATGGTATTTCTGACATATTTAAAATACCAGTTATCTGAAGTAATGGTAACCCTCTGCCCTCCTAAAATTTTTAGCTTTGTACATAGGGAGTGAAGTTAAAAAGCAGATGGTAAAGCCAGGAAATTGAATGCTGCTACTTGCCTGACTGTAGTGTTGTTTAACTCTAGAGTTAAGAATTTTGTGGAGGTTCATTTATTTTGTGTTTCTTTTGTTTTGGTTTTGTCTTTTTTTTTTCCTCTCTCCCCCCCTCCCCAGTGAACTCATCTGGAGTCTGTATTTTTGCTTAAAGAAGAAATACAGAGAGCTGTAAATCAACACAGTCCATGTTTTCTTAAAACATAAACAGTATACGATGTGCTCCAGTTCCTGCTAGAAGTCTCTTAAACTAACAAACCATTTGAGTCAATCATTGTAATAGCTTAAGGGAAGTGCCTGGCCTACACAGTTTTTCCGCTTTCCTGAGGAGTCATTTGTCTTTTAAAAATGGGGTTTTGGCACCCAGGACACTTCTAGACAAGTAAACATATTTTCTTGGAAAATGCTTATTCAGTATTCAATTATCCTTTAGTTTGATGGCCTTCAAAATTTTGTATCCACTTGCTGTCAACTTTACACTGTTTTTGTCTTTACTTACTGGAACTGTTCAAAGTAATTCAACATGTGAATAAGGATGTAGATATACACTTTGTCACATCTAAAATGACTTTAGCCCTGAGACCACTCCACAATTACCTGGCTTAACATTCCTGTGTTTCTGTCTCTGCATCTGGAAACAGATTGGTATGGGAGGATTGGAGGAGCACAGGAGTAAGACTAGTACAATCCTAACGACCTTGCTAAAGCACTCTCACTCAGTGTGGGTCTCAAACAATGGATCACTTAACTGAAGAACCCACAGGAAACTGAAAGCTCAAATCCTGGCCTAAATCCATTTTCTGCACAGACTGTACTGTAGACCACTCTGTACCCATCTCAGTCAGAATTGTGCGCTACTTTTCCTTCCTGGTGAACAAGACAGTGACTGTTTCAGCCTTCTGTATTAGGGACAAAACCAACTTCACCATGTAAAAAAGAAAAAAAACAACAACAAACAAAAACCAAAAAGCAAGGAGAGCAAACGGACATAAGCAATTTAAAGAATACTTAAGCTTTTGGGGAATGCTGTATCCATCCAGATGAGGTGAACTGTCATCCTTCCCTTTACTGTATTTGCACAAAGAGATCTGTTCATCAACCATTCCTTCTTATGGACTGGGTCTATCAATACCTCTACATTAGCCTTAACAAAAACTAAATAGAGTGCCATGCTCTTCAGTAATCTCCAAAAGATATTTTCTTCTTTTTTTTTTTTTTTTGAAAATACTTGTCATTTTTATTTCTAAAATCTAAGCTTAGTTCTAAGTTTTCCTTACCAGTAAAATGCCTTAAGGCTTTATGCTGGGAGGTAATATTATAGTTTTAATATCACATTTACATGAGTGATAAGTAAATTCTTCAAATCAAGCTAAGTAATAAAAGACAGGAGCTCTGCAACATTCCTTGCCTCTTTGTTCCCTCTTGAGGTACCTGAAGCCATACATGTTGACAAGTTCAGTGACTGTTTTTTTATTATTTCAGGTGAAACTGATTTTCTGCTGAGCTCTTCCTAGTTCGGCCTCATTCCAGTGCTATAAACCTGAACAAAACATAACAAAACCAGGGTTGGGAACAACATCAGAAAATGATCAGTATGTATCCTGACACTAAACAAAATATATCCAGTTACTCTACTTGAAATTTTGTTTGCAAGTCCTGTTACACTAAAGTTCATTTATATATCACAGGATAGTGATAAAGTTTGGTAGACTTACATTCACTAAACAGAGTGAATTTACTCTTCTCATTCCTAGCCATGGTTTTCAGACTTCAAATCATGCATGTAGATCCCACTTTCCAAGTCAAAATCCCTTTTTCAAAAGTATTCAAACAGGTCTGTCAAGAACACACTTCAAGGCAACATAACCTTACTTGTTAGGGTTTTATTCTCTTGGTTGTAGTATCTTGTAGTATCTTTATATTCATTGTTAATACACCATGACTCTACTGATACTGAGAAGGACCTACATGCCAAAGTAAGTTCATTTAGAATAAGTCTTTTAATAGTCAGATTGAAAAATTGAGTATATTTTTCACTTGCTAATACATTCAGATAATTCCTTTCTTTCACTTTTCTTGTTTTTATAATAAAAAAGTCTTGCATTTAAATACATGAGAACTTGGAAGGAACTAAGAGAAAACATATTCTTATTCCAGCTACAGGTATTTTATCACTCTATTAATTGTCCTGTGATGTTCTTGGGTTACAGAAAATAGATAACATTAATACCACCTAATCATTGTCACATACCACTGTTAAAACTCAATAATGTTTTGAACTGTATGAGAATAGCAAAACTTACTGCATACTGTAGATGGCTTTCTCCTAAGTGTGTTACATCAAAATATTTGTTACTTCTATTTGCAAATATAACTCTTAATGAAATAAATTTTTATAAACCTCATTTTGAAGAGGAAAGCATTGATCCAACACTATTCTTAGGTACCTAAGTGCTTAATCTTCCTGGTTAGCGATCTAAATCCTTACTTAATCTCCAGTTTTGTACTCAAGTTGATAGAAAAGGTCTTGTTCTGCTACTTTGCGATCTTAGCTTTTCCATCTGCCATTGCTGTTTCCAGACATGTTCTGATACGATATTCACTTACTCATGCAGCAATTTTAGTTTCCTTTTGCTCTCACACAACCCTTCATTATTACAGTCTTTCTTTATCCATTTCAACTTCATTTGCCTGGGAATTAATCTTCTTTACAACCATATCCACTGTTTCTCTAATACAAACTGATTTGTTGTCATGACTGAAATATGACTCAAACCTACCAGTCTTACTTCCACTACTGCACATTAAGTCTGAATCAGTGCCAGCTGGCAGTGGATGGGAAAACCCAGTTCCTTCACTGAGCTTCTGAATGAGTACGGAAAATGATGATTTGCTCACATATTAAAATTTGTCATATCCAAGTAAGAATAAGAGTGGCCCTCATGTTCTATGATATTAAATATTTCATACCCTAGAAGTCCCAATTTCTTTCTTAGACTAATATGGCTACTGCTGACTTTAGGGAAAAAATGGAGATCCATGTCACAGAATTTGATTGAATTTGCTTTGGGACAAAGCAGATTGTCACCTTCTGGTTGCAGGGGGGAAAATATCTTAGCAATAATAGTAGGTCTGGCTTAAATTCCTCTTCTTGAAAAAAATGTCAACAAGTATATCCCCAAGTTCCAAGTCGCTGGATCTTACACTTAGGGAATCAGCAGGGCTTGTTAGTGGATTACAAAAATAACTAAATAATTTCTTTAATGCTTTTGATACATGGGATATAAAGTAGTCCAAATCCCACATGTGGAATTGCAGGAGTGGCTAAAGGGAAAGGCAAGCAGACAAATGGGGAGCACATGCCACTCTGCAGAGCGTTATATCACAGTTCCTTTATCTGCCTCCTCACACAACATTGGCTGCAGTACGGGTACCCTCAGGCTACAGTACAGATTAGCACCAGCAGAGCTAGCAGGACAGGCTATGTTTACTCTTTAATACAACACAGGATCATAGGATAATTCAGGCTGGAGGGACCTCAGGAGATCTGTATTCCAAACTTTTGTTACAGTGGGGTCAGCTGTGAGATCAGACCAAATTGTGTAAGGCTTTATCCAGTGTGGTCGTGAAACTCTTCACTGAGGACAGAGACAATACAGCCTCTCTTGGAAACCTGTCCCAGTACTTGATGGCCCTGAAAATGAAAAAAAATAATTTTATTTTCCTTGTTCCAGTCCTTTTTCTGTTTTCCACCCAGAACATCTCGTTTCAGGTTATGCCCATTGTGTGTGCTTTCACACTCTGCCGTGAAGAGACAGGATCCATTTGCTTGATGCCCTCTTTGCAGGTACAGGCAGACTACTGAAGCCATCTCTTGTCCAGGTAGAACAATCCTTGGACCCTCAGTTTCCTCAGTGAGGCAGGTGTTCCATACTCTGAGCATCTTGGCGTCCTGCACTCAACTTACTCCAGTTTGTTGATGTAGTTCTTGTACTGGGAAGCCACGTGGGTGCAATATTTGAGACATGTTCTAAGACATGCCGAGAAGGGAATGAAAAATGGCCCCCTCAATGTCCTGTCTGTGCCCATGCTGACACAGCCTGGGGTGCAGGTGGCCATCCATGTGGCCAGGGTACACTGCTGGTTTGTGCCCAGCTTGTCAAGGCCCCAGGTCCCTTCCTGCAGAGCTGCTTCCAGTCAGGTAGGCACCAACCTGTGTTCTTGCACCAGGCTGTTCTTCCTGTCCAAGGGCAGGACTTGGTGAATTCCAACTGGTTTCACCTATCCCATTCCTCCACTCCCTCTAGGTCCCTAGAGATGACAGCCCTAAATTCTACACCATGAGTGTATCAACAATT